>JAYRBT010000114.1:69875075-70039888 GCA_036023395.1 Myiotriccus ornatus | reverse complement strand
TAAAAAATCCAATGCGCAGGCTGGAAGGTGTAAAGACCTTCCCCGGTTCTTCATTCGCGAAGACTGGCCATTACATTACATTACTTACTGGAAACATTCAATCTTCCCATTTACTGAAGAGGGAGATTGTCATATTGAATATCAAGCTGTGGCAAACTTGTTCCACTATGTTGCTTGCAGTAGTGCAGTATCGAGTGTTTGAGGAGAGTATCCAGAAAATGTCTTACTATTCCATTGCAGATTCACATGGGTTTATGAAGGAAGAGGCTGTACCCTTAGCAATGGTCGCATTCCATGTCACTCATGTAAACACTGGACCCTTCTCCAGACTGATTTAGGATACTTTAGTTTTTTCTTCAAACATCCCACAGCAGTGAGCCATCAGGGTCTAATTAGAAATTTCGCTTAAAAAGAAAAAGCCCTTTGCTTCGCTGCCTTGTCTGAAATACCTCATGAACAGGTGCAGCCAATCTGCCTTTGCAGCTTTTATGTCCAGTGGATGTTCCCTTGTATCCCGCCGATCCATCTCCTCTCAGAGATAAGCAATCCCCAATGTGTCCATCCCTTGTCAGTGAAGATTGCTGCTCGGCCTGGGATACTTAATGTTTTTCTTTTGTTCTGTAACCTCATTTCTGATGTAGGAGCACGGGGTTGTGTGTCTCAGCTTCCCCGAGACCCCTAGGCTTGGAGTTTCCTGCTGCTTGGCTCTGGGCCTCAGGAACTCTGGCACATGTGAAATACAGTGTGTGGGGCCTGGGGGTGCCTCTGTGTCCCTGCAGAATGGGAGACATTTCTGACCCTTGGGTTGGGGCACTGCCTGCTTTTGCCTTCCTGTCTGCTGAGAGGGAGGACTTGCAGTGGCAGTCCCTAGAGCGAGAGCAGAGGGAGGACGGAGCAGATGGAGGATGCAGGCCACTTGCTCCCTCTCCAGCCTTCTGCATTCTCCATGTATTTGTAAAACAACTTTTGTTTTAAATTGAATTGAATTCTAAGAGAGCTATTAAAATACAAAAATGCTTCTCACTGACCTATTACTCTGCATTCATGTTGGTAAAATTTTGGATGTGTTTCTATAGTCCTCCCGCCAGTTCTTTGTCAGGGTGAAGGGTTTAGTTGGCTCTGTTAATCCACTCTCTAGCTGAAATTGTTCATTTAAATAGTTATAAAAATCCACTCTTCCAATGCGAATCCTATAGTCCCAGATTCGAGTACTGCTGCCAGTGCAAAGACTTCAAATTCTCTGAGTGCAATCCACACTGTGTCAGTCCAAAGCCAAATTGCAAACACTTATCCACAATTTCCCTTACTCAGCTGTAAGCTAATTTTTTTTTAGCAGGCAACAATAGCCAAAAAAGTATAGGGAAAGATTATTAGAAGAGCTTAAGAAATGGTTAATTGATTCCTTCACAAGCTGTGATATAATTCTACCGCATCCTCTTATTGCAAGAAGCAAAACCTTTAGTTCTGTTACTTAATATATTTTTTAGCACGTGATTCTTTGGTGTCACAGTAATTAAGTGCAATCACAGCCACTGAAAGATGAAGGATGAAAAGACTGAGTGATTTTTTTAAGCTGAAGTCAACCGAACCAGGAAAAGTAAGCTCACTGACATGGTGAAGAAAGCCACCTTTGAGTCCTCAAATGTGCTGCAAACACCTAACAAAGTTCCTTGGGGGGCAGGGGGAGTGAAGTTCGCTGAAAACACAGTCAGGGGACCCACATTGTCCAGTTGCAGTTCATACCTCCCAAAAAGTAACATTTCAGAGGCCAAGGGAGAGAGAGGAGCAATTACTGTCCAGCAAAATTACAATCTGAATGGGCTGCCATTTTCAGTGCTTTGCTGGGATGGCCATGATTGCTATAGAAACTTCTGAGAGTGAGACAGAGAGGTTTTCCAGCACTGGAAATTGCGAATGGAGAAGGTTAGACTGGGTGCAAAGCCCATTCAGTCAAACAGCTGCCAATTGAGCCTCTTTGCCAAGTAGATTGTAGGAAATGCTGATTAAAATGTCCATGGAATGCACCAGGAAAATTAGATTTCAGTCACAGCCGCCTGGCCAGTTTCAGTGGGCAGACGGCTCCAGCGTGTGGTGCACCTGGGCTTGTTCTCCCACCGTGGCCTCTCCCACAGCCGCTTGCCCCCAGCTCACCGGTACCTCAGTGAGTAGTCTAAGGACACAGGTGACATGAAGTTTGTGGGGATAGATGGTACCAACTGGTCTAATAAAGGATAACTGGGGGGGACAAAAAAAGCCAGACGTCATTCCAGGTGAGGGAGAAGTGTCCCTCCCCACTCCAGCTTTGCCATTTCTCCCAGGGCACAAGCCCAGATGTGGGCTGCTGCCACATTCAGCTCCCCCTGACTGGGCTGGCACCCACATTTTGTCTCCCCCACCCTACTCGCTCTGTTGGCATATAAACAGGACTGCTATCTTCGAACATTGACTGAAAACCTGTTCTCCCAACAGCCTGTGATGGACAGATGAAACTGTTCCTTTGGGGCAGAAGACCTGGCAGTACACCCAAAAGCCTGACACAAACTGGGAGGCAGGGCTGAGCCTGTGGGAGATGTTGGGGCTTCTTCTTCTTCACCTCTCCAGCAGCTTAGACAAGCCCCTGAAATCCCATCCCGCAGCCCATCGGCTCCCAGCTTTGGCTGCACACCCAGGTGCAGCTGCAGCTCCAGTAGTGTTTCTCCTTAAGGGGCTCCTCTCACCTCCTTTCCCTACCCCCACTCCCCCATCCTTTCATCCGTGCTGGGGGAGGGTTTATTATCTTTTTGTGTTCATTGCTGGCCTTGGTAAAACAGCTTCTCACCCTTCTGGCAGCAGACTGGCAGCAGTTATTCCAGTGCCTTGCTCCTCACTGAACCCCTGAAGGACTGTTGGTATTATTAGGCTTTATCACCGTCATTGTTTCATTTCCTCCTCTCTCCTGTCTCTCCTCAGCCTCCTTTGATTTAACTGCAGGCAGTCAGACAGGCAGGTAAGCTCAGACACATACAATGCTGTGACACAGTAACACAGCCATTTTCCTTCTCCATAAGTTGAGTGCAGTTGATGTGCCAGCTCGGGCAGCTTCCGCTTAGGATAGCTGCTTTTCAAGTCGTGCTTGGCTCTGAGGCAAAACAATAAAATCAGTGGAATTTCCCTCCAACTCCTATTGCAGTTTCCAAATATACTGGTTCTTCATAGGCTGTGCTTGGAAAAAAATGTTTGCATTAAGGTACAAAAAATTATATGGCCTGCATAAATAAAAGCAATGAGATTTGTCTTGCAGCATAAGGGTGAATGATGTAACAAGTCAGAGTTATCAAATCCATGAAATGTTTGTTGTATGGAATTTTTTTTTTTTTTTCAGAAAAAGAAAAAAAGCCTTTTTGGTAGTAAATAGAACTGGTATTTTGGTCTGATTGTGATTCTGTTCATTTAAAATCCCTCAATACACAGTTTTTTAAAAGTCAGAGTGACTCAATCCTCTGCTCTCAGAGCACCTGAAGACAGTGCTCAAACACCAAGACATCTGCTCAAGCCAATGCCTGTCACTGCCTGCCCAGGCTTTTTATGTGCACTGGTTATTTGTTTTGCCAGGCTGGTGCAGTAGTGTGTAAACAACAGTCTGGTGCAGTAGTGTGCATGTATATGTGTGCATATATAGTATATGTACTCAAGGACCTATGAATGGATTTTGAGGTCCTTGTGGCCTGTAACTACTCCCATAGCCATGAGTTAAGGCTTGGTTAATGGATGCTAATCTGTCAATTCTTGAACAATTCAGGAAATTAGTTATTGACATAATGGAGAAATTATCTGAGAGTATCACAGGAACCCATACTTGAGGAAACCTCTGTCTGCTAAGGTTGACCTTAATAATTAACAGCCTTACCCAGTGCCCCAGAGGTGCTTTGTAAGACACAAGGCTGAAGGTTAAATAGCTTCTGTGCATCAGATGTGCTCATTACATCAGTAAGTCTATAATGGCTTTTCTGAAGCCACAGCAGCTTGTTAATTGATTGTTCTCATTTCACGGTCTTTCCAGGGGTCCCCTGTACCATTACAAAGCTATGTCCTTGTCCTTGTCCTTGCCAGATTGCCTTTTCCTGTTCAGCCTGAGAACTAGTGTCCCCTCTCCGAACAGGGACTGCCTGCCATTCCTTTGCTTGACCGCTCCTCCTCCCATGAAACTCGCAGGCTCCCCAGCCATCCGTCTCTGTCTATCCATCCCCATCCACAGTGTAGCATCCAGGCAGCCCTGCAGTTCTTCTCTGTTTGGTCCAGGGTTTATTTAACCTAGTTTTACAAAACAAGGCAGCGATGATGAATCAAAGGCTAAGTGTCATAAATGACTTGGTGTGGAAGACGAACAAGGTTTGCAAGGAAAGCTCGACCAACTGGTAAAGCACCAGCTCACCGGTCACAGCCAGCGTGGCTTCATGAGGGGAAAGTCCTGCTTGCCAAACTTCTTTTCACAAGGTAACCCACCTAGCTGACCAAGGGAAGCCAGGTAATGTCATCTTTTTGGACTTGAGCAAAGCTTTCAAGATTGTCTCTCACGGAATCCTTCTGGACAAAATGCCCAGCACACAGCTGGATAAACACATCATGCGGTGGGAGAGCAATTGGGATGGGGGTCGAGTACAGAGGGTAATAGTGAATGGGGTAACATCAGACTGGTGACCTGTCACTAGTGGGGTTCCATAGGGCTCCATCTTTAGGCCCTGTGCTAACATCTTCATAAATCACTTGAAAGCAGGACTGGAAGGGATATTAAGCAAGTTTGCTGATGATACTAAATTGAGAGGAGCTGTTGATTCCCTGGAAGGCAGGGAGGCCCTGTAGAGTGACCTTGACAAACTAGAGGGCTGGCCAATCACCAACCATATGAAGTTCAACAAGGGAAAATGCCGGATTCTACATCTGGAGTGGGGCAACCCTGGATGTTCATACAGACTAGGGAATGAGACACTGGAAAGCAGTGCCATAGAAAGGGACCTGCAGGTCCTGGTTGGTGGCAAGTTGGATATGAGTCAGCAGTGCCCTGACAGCCAGGAGGGTCAACCATGTCCTGGGGGCATCAGGCAAAGCATCGCCAGCTGTTTGAGGGGACTGATTGTCCTGCTCTGCTCTGCCCTGGTGTGGCCTCACCTTGAATATTGTGCATAGTTATGGGCACCATGAAATAAAAAAGTTAGGAAGTCGTTAGAGAGCATCCAAAAGAAGGCACCAAGGATGATGAAGGGCCTTGAGGGGAAACCATATGAGGAGTGGCTGAGGGCACTTGGTCTGTTCAGCCTGGAGGAGATTGAGGGGAGACCTCATTGCAATTACAACTTCCTTGTGACAGGAAGAGGAGAAGCAAGCGCTGATCTCTGTGGTGACCAGTGACAGGACCCAAGGCAACAACTTGAAGTTGTGTCAGGGGAGGTTTAGGTTGGATATTAGAGAAAGGTTCTTCACCTAGAGGGTGGTTGGGCACTGGAACAGGCTCCCCAGGGAAGTTGTCACAGCACTAAGCCTTTCATAGTTCAAGAAGCATTTGGACAATGCTCTAAGGCACATGATGTGATCCATGAGGCGATCCTATGCAGGGCTAGGAGTTGGAATTGGATGATCCTTGTGGATCCCCTCCAACTCAGGGGATTCTATGATTTTATGATTGTATGACCTGCTTCTCTGATCAACTGCTACAGCTAGAAAAAAAAATAGAAAAAGTTTCTGGGTTGAGAACACCTTTTCCAGCTCATTTTGAGCTGAAGCCATTGAGCTGTTAATGCCATAAGCTCCTGCCTATGTCCCATGTGAGAAATGAGCTTCAAAAGTCTCACCCCCTGGGTCGAAATCCTTCGATGTACTACTTGGGTAACTGGCTAGAGTGGAAGGTGGGTCCCTACAACAGAGGAATTGGGCTTTAGCACCTCCTGTCTTTTAAACAGAAAGATGATTGAATTTTTTGCTTGCATATAACACAGTAAGCAGAGGGTAACAGCAGGGGACAGTGAGTTTCAGAAGAGCTTCCAATTTCTTGGCTTAAAGCAGACAGAAGGTCCCATCTTCCTATTAGCTTTACTTCCCAGCTTTCCCACAGCCATGCAAGGGGGATGCACAAAGCCCCCGTGATGCTGTGCCACAGGTCCTGGGGAGACTTTACTGTTTCACTCGGGCTGAGATGCTCCTGAGGAAGGGAGAGGCTAGACACGCTGTCAGGATTTGTGGCTTCCTCTCCTCTCCTCTAACTTTGGTGCATTTACCATCAGTGGCAACAGACAAGTTCAATGCTGTATTTTAAGTGACTTGAGGCACCACTGTTCCATAATCCAGGCAAAATGGAGAGGCCGGGTTAAGGCAGGATAAAATGTAAATTAGCATGAAAGGCTGACTTGTAAGGCAAAGCTAGTCACTAATCCTGTTTTGTAGGAATACTTTTGTACTTGGGTGCATCATACGCCATCATCTGGCTCCACCATGTGTTGGGATTTCTCCTCTTGCCTCAGGGAAGAGAAAATTTTTTTCCTCACCCTCTCCTACACCAGTGTTCAAGCACTTGCATCACTTTCTCTTCAGCAGGGTGTTGTAGCTGTGCCAAGCAGGCAATTTCTTATCAACCATGCTCATTCTTTCTGTAGTTTGGTGGACACTTCCAGTCAAAATGCATTCCCTCATTCCTTGCTTGTCTTCTCCAAGGCACGCACACGCGGGCCTCTCCAATGGTAAAAAATTAGCAGGCTGGGGCTATAAAGTGCTAGATTGGCAGGGTCTTGTGGGGATACCTGTCCTTGGGATAATGGAAGGACTCCCTCGAAGAGCTCCCTGCCCCAAGGGTTGCACCTGCTGTGGCTCTGGGATCACATCCACTTGCTCCGTGGTCAGCCATTTCCCAGTGAAAAAAGGGACTGCCTGCTCCAGGACGGCGCCTCCGGCTTTCCCCTACCCTAGTTTGTAAAATCATAGAATCACAGACTCATAAAGTGGTTTGGGTTGGAAGGGACCTTGAAGACCATCCAGCTCCAGCCGCCCCGGCATGGCCAGGGACGCCTCCCACCCAGACCAGGTTGCTCAAGAGCCCCATTCAGCCCGGCCTTGAACGCTTCCAGGGACGGAGAGCATCCACACCTCCTCCGGGCAACCCGCTCCAGTGCCGCGTTATCCTTCCCATTCCACAGCCGCTCTGGAAAACCCGCGGTGCCAGCGCCGCCAGGGCGGGCGGCTCCGGGCCGGCCTGCGAGGCGGGCAGGGCCCGCAAGATGGCGGGCGCGCACCGCGCCGGGCCGGGCCCTGAGGCGGGCGGGGCGGGGCGGGAGCGGCGGCCGCGCCTGCAGAGGCCGCTCCGGAAAGAAATAGGTAAAGTAACCCCCCCGGACTTGTCACCGTCGGGCTGAGAACACGGCCAAAAATATACACCGGGCTAGCCTGGGCTCAGATTCCTTTCAGAGAAATCAGCCTAGAGAAGAGAAGACTGAGAGGGGACCTCATTAATGTCTGTCAAAGGCGGGTGCCAAGAGGACGGTGCCAGACGCTTTTCAGTGATGCCCAGGGACAGGACGAGGAGCAGCGTCCATAAACGAAAACACAGGAAGTTTCATCTCAACATGAGGAAGAACTCCTTCACAGTGAAGGTGGCAGAGTACTGGAACAGGCTGCCCAGGGAGACCATGGAGTCTCCCTCTCTGGAGGCATTCAAAACCCACCTGGATGAGTTCCTGTGTCACCTGCTCCAGGTGACCCTGCCTTGGCAGAAGGGTCAGGGTTCGATGATGTCCAGGGTCCCTTCCAACCTGTGATATACTTAAAAAACAAAAAAAAACAAACAAAAAAAAGACTCCAAACACCCCACTCCTGGGATACAGCACTCTGGGAACACCTGTGTCCTCTGTCAAGCTGGGCAGACACAAAAACAGGGGGGAGAGGGATTTGAGGGACTGTGGGGAGAAGAGCCTTATGCAGGACAGGGATGACCTAACCCTCACCATGCCACAGATTTATGTTTTCAATACACAGCCAGTCAATTATAACTTGGTTTCGGGAAGTGAGGGCATCCTTGAGATGGGACTGCTTTATATACAGCTAAATACAATATTTCATGTTGCTTGATCCTTCCCCTCATGGCCAGATGCTGCCTTGCAATGGCTCAAGCTGAATCCATCTGGCCACAGCACTATGCAGGATCCCTTGGTGCAGAGTACAGGGCACGTGTGCTCCTGAGCGAAGCCACAGGCAGGCCACCAAAAGCCTTTGAAAAGCCCAGGGCGTCTGCACGGCTACCTTGCGACTTCTCAGGTAGGCATATCAATGCCTGGATCCTTTTCCCCAACCCATCCTTCTCAGCACATTTTGGCATCATGTTGCCTGGGTGATGGAAGGCTGTCTCCACCTTGGGGTGCAGAAGTTCTTGGTGGGGGTCATTGCTGCCCGTCCATGTGGGAACTTTTTGGCAAGTGGAGCTGGTAGCGCTGTCCATACCTGGGATTTTCAGTAATTCTTGGATGCTCATTGCATTTCTTATGAGAAAGGGAGACTCACCCAACTTCAGGTACCGCTGTGAATTCCCCACATTTAAGGGCAGCTGTGTTGACAAGTTGCTCTCTGTATCTTAGTGAAGGAATCTTCTTAATGTGGTCTTCTTCATCTGCTTGGATCCTGACATTGTTCTCAAAAAATCGTGACAGAGCACTGGTAGGATTTGGCTCAAAGAAAACCCCATGACTATGCCTTTATAAAAAGAGATGGCACTTGCTTGGGCTTACTATGGTTAAGAGCTTCAAGAAGCTCCCTAGTTCTGTTCTGCTACCCCTTCATCATCAGTCTCTCTGCTTCTCCTCCTGCTCCCACAGGGTTCAGCTTGCAGCAATTCTCTCCAATGCCAGTATCCTGAGGAGACTGTGCAGGCTGTATCCTCTCCAAAAATATGAGCAAGGAAACTAGAAGGTACTAGAGGGGACAGGACAAGCTCTGTTTAACATTTCATGGGGTTTTGGGGTTTTTTTTGTTTGTTTGTTTTGATTTGTGATTTTAAAAATCTGCTTGGTCTTCCCTGTGTGACTTCCCCTTCCAGGCTCATACCCTCTGCTGACTGGTGCAAGCAGCTCCTTGTGCAGTCAGGTTCTGCTCTTCTGAAGCACCAAACTCTCCCCACACAGTGGTGCGAGCACCCCATATGGCATTCAGTGAGTCAGGCATTTCAATTCTCAGTGTTGTTGCATATTTAAGTACCTTTCAGGCTGTATTTCTTAATCCTCAAGCTCTGAAAAAAAAGGCTAAGTTCAAGGAGAAAATATAGACAAACTTGTAGACATTGGTCCCTCTGTGGCTTGCCTAGGGGAAGAAATTATGTTGGGATTTTTTTAAGTCAAACTATTGTACAAACACATTGAAGGGAGGTACATAAGAGGAGACTTTTCCTGGGAAACATCACTCCTATAGCGATCCTGGTGGAACAGAAGTCTGATGATATGTAGGAAAATTACCACAGTGTTTCAAGAAACAAGAAAGATTATTGGTCCATCTGGAGTGAAGAAGGGACAAGCAAAAAAAAAAATCAGCTCCAATCAAGCATGCTAGAGCATAACCCTCTCTGCAGATATCCTCTCATAACAGTCCAAGCCCATGAAAGAAGTTGCAATCAACTGATGCTGAAGTCTACTGAAGGCCTTTAATGTAGTAAGTCAATGAACTTTGATGGAGCTGACTTTTCTGGAAAATCAGCTGGATTGCCAGGGTAACCACATCACAAAAGGATGCAGGATGGAAGTACGCAGACATTTGCTGAAAAGTTCTATGGGCATGACAAAATTAAATGAAACTGAATGTCCTAGAAAACAGTTTCACATTCATCATGTCTCTTGGCTGGATTCCATAGCATTACAGAAACATTTCTACAAGAATTGATTAATTTTCACATTCTGGGCCCTGGAGAGCTTCCCATGCTGCTCAGAACAGGTAGGTCTTTTTGAGTACAGGCTTAAAGGTGAGATCTAAGCCAGCTGGGCAGGGCCAACACCTTTCAGTTACACATTACCATGCATATGACTGAATCCTGCGATCAACAAGCTGAAAGGAAAGAGAGTAAAAGGACTGGCTGCTTATTTTACCCACATTTAGCAGCAGGATATGCCTGTAAAAGCAGATTAACTGAGGGGACAGCAGTAAACTAATCTGAGCCAGAGAGCAAAGGTAAATCTTTTTTCTGACACTAGGAATAACCTTCATCTGGCCAGTGACGAAGCAAATGAATGCAAGCTACAGAGTAAGGTCAAAAGCAACATTCCCCCAGAGTTTTGAAGAAGTTTTAGACATAGGTTAAGTTCAGCCTAAAACATGGGGTCTTCGGTTCTAAAACTGCATGTTCCTTAAAGTCTGGGTCAGCTCCTGCCTGGGTCTGTTTGCAGCCTCAGTCTTTGCAAAGAAGAGCAGCTGCTGCAGGGCTTCACCTGGTGCCTGCCTAAGCCATTTCCATCTCTCCAGCCAAAGCCTTACTCTTCTTACATCCTCTGTACTTCCCTATGCTGGAGCTCTTTGCTCATGCAGATACTTCTGCTGTTTTCCAGAGGTACGTGGGCTTCTGGAAAACTGCTTGGAAAACTGCTTGCACGTCCTCAAAAAAATCCTAAAACAAACAAATTCAAACAAACAAAACTCCAAACCAACACCTCACCCCCCCCACACACACTTCTTAAAAGATGTTTTTCCCCCACATAAAAGTAAGTTCAGGACTCTCACTTACTATTTGGAGATCTCAATTCAAAACCCTGCTCTGCCTCTAACTTCTGTGTTCCAGAAAGTCTATGGACCAGGTTAATGGGTTGTGGGTATTGACAACAACTGCATGACAACGGGACAACAACTCTCTACCCCTTCATTTCATAGAATCACAGAATTGTCCGGGTTGGAAGGAACTTTAAAGATCATCTAGTTCTAACCCCCTGCCATGGGCAGGGATACCTTCCACTACATCAGGTTGCTCCAAGCCCTCTCCAACCTGGCCTTGAACATTTCCAGGGGTGGAACATCCACAACTTCTCTGGGTAACCTGTTCCAGTGTCTCACCACACTCATAGTAAAGAATTTCTCCCTAACATCTAATCTAGACCTATCCTCTTCTAATTTAAAACCATCCCCTCTTGTCTTTTCACTACATGCCTGTGTAAAAAGCCTCTCTCCTTCTTCTTTATAAACCCCCTTTAAGTACTGGGAGGCCACAGCGGGGTCTCCCTGGAGCCTTCTCTTCTCCATGCTGAACAATCCCAGCTCTCCCAACCTGTCTTGCTAGGAAAAGTGCTCCATCCCTCTGATCATCTTCGTGGCCCTCCTCTGGGTCTATATCTTTCTTGTGCTGAGGATCCCAGATTTGGATGCAGCACTCCAGGTGGGGACACAGGAGAAGAGAGTAGAGGAGGCAGAATCACCTCCCTCAGCCTGGTGACCATATTTCTTTTGATGCAGCCCAGGATATATTTCATCCATGAGAATACCCCCAAGTCCTTCTCCACTGGGCTGCTCTCAAGTAGTTCTTCCAACCTGTATTCATGTTTTCGACTGCCCAGACCCAGGTGCAGCACCTTGCACTTGGACTTGTTGAAACTCGTGAGGTTCTCATAGGCCCACTTCTCAAGTTTGTCCAGGTTCCTCTGGATGGCATCCCATCCTTCAGGAGTGTCATCTGCAAACTTGCTGAGGGTGCACTCGATCTCGCTATGTCATTGATAAAGATACTGAAGAGACAGAACCCCAAGGGACATCCCTCAGCACCAGCCTCCACCTAGACATAGGCCAGTGGAGTCACTGACACAACTCTCTGGCTGCACCCATCCAGCCAGTGCTTTATCCACCGAATGGTTCACCTTTCAAATCGATGTCTCTCCAATTTGAAGATATGGACATCATGTGGAAATCATTTGCCTTGTTTCAAGTCTGACTGTGTGCACAATTACCCTCTGGAATAAGCAGAAACCAGCACACTTATCTTAGGGTCTGAGAGAATAAAGTACTTGCATCATCACAAGCAGATGCAGAATAATCAGGAAAGTACTGGGACCCAAAAAAAGGCAACAGAAGATGATAAATTTTTTATATCCACCACCAGTTGCTTTTCTAGAAGAGAAGACTTGTTTTTAAAATTAGCTTAGAGCACTTGTCTAGATAGAGATTGCAGGTATTTTGCCAAGATAGCATAGCATGTTCCCGAGAATAGCCACAGCAGCTACAAATCTGTACTTCTGGATGAAAGGCACTTTATCAAAAAGTTTCTGACAAGCTCTTTATCTACACAGCACATCACTGACATACCTGTCCAGTGTGAAATCTGTGCAAGAAAGACAGGGTTGGTTTTGTCAAATTATGAATAAGAACCACCCTCCAAGACATCCTGCACTAGACAGTATCAACACCGCAACGTGCACTGAGCCTGGTGGCAGAGGCAACATGAGGAAATGGATACTAGGGAAACTGGAGGGTGTGAATAACAGGCAAGTGAAGGACAGATAAGTCCAAAGTTGAAGAAGATGAAACTAAAGGAAAAAGGCAAAAAGAAATCTGCTTATCTGAGCCGCTGAGCATCTCAAATTTTTACTCATGCTCTCCTAAGATGAAAGGCACCAATGCCAATCTGTACAGAGGGCTTGTGGACTGGACAAAGGCTGCTCTTACCATGGGTGTAGAGCAAACATTAGTAAAGCCCTGAGCAGATGAAAGATAAAGCCCTTACAGAAACAGAGGGCACACAAATGTGCCAGTGATGAGGCTGTCATTCTGATTCTTCCCTTCCACTTCCTGCTAAGTGCTGTTTTTTTCAGTCTCTCTGGGGTTAAGGACAGATAGGAACCATTAGATCTTCACAGCTCCTTTTGGAACCGTTACTCAGACCTCTCGCATATCACAGCCCTTCAAACCTCACCTTCTTGCCTTGCCTGAGACTTGACTACAGTGTCCCTCACACTTTTAACTCTGGTTAGAGCACAACCATCAGAAGCAGGCCCATCTTGTCTTGGACACATCTGGAAAATGCGCCAAATACCCTGACAGCTTGTTATGGTGATTAACCACCTTCATTCCAACAAATTTGTGCCTAGTTTTTCATATGAATGTACCTGGTTTCAGCTTGCTGCAACACATTCCCATAATTTACTAGATTAAAGAGCCTTTCAGTATCTGATATTTTTCTCCCAAGGAAGTTCCTTCACCATCATAATCAATTCCCTGCTCAACCTTTTTTGATGAAGTAGAGAGAGCAAATGCTTCATGTCTCCCATTGCAAAGCATTTTCTGCAGGCTCTGAATCATTTTGTGTGGCTCTAATGTTCCACCACCCATTTTTCAACATCAATTTATAACACGCAAGCCATCCCAGTGCTGGTCTCACAAATACAGTACGTGTTCATATCCATTTGCTTGTCCCTCAGGACTCTTAAAAAAAGAAATCTATTCAGAGTCTGAGGCAGATGCAAGCAGGCTTCCTTCTGTCTGGCATTTGGAGCAGCCAAAAACCAGCCATCGTTCACCTTCACTGGTGCTGTCAACTCAGCAGGTAAAAAGAAAGCATGACAAGGCTCTCTCCCTGCTTCTTCACCATGATGTAATGCAACACTGGAAAGCAGCTGTCCTTGTGCAGGTACTGCTCTGAGCACGGATTGCTGCAGGCCACATCCATAGGGATAAACTAGCCAATGGGCACAGAGCAGCTGTGTCCAGACTGTTAAACTCTCTCACCCATCAAAGTGGAGTGACTGCAGTCAGACTTTTTATGTCCATAGCTGGGAATTGTTTTGTGAAGTGCTAACAGCGTGGGCCAACGCTGTGCCAGGGACCAGTCTCATGGACACAGCTGAGCTCCAGTACCTGGGAGTGCTCCCCACCGCTGCCACCTTCTATCACAAGAGAGATAAATGCCATCTTAACACAGAACCAGTCTGCATGGAGGGAGAAGGATGAAATGGCTTCCTCACTTTCTCCTTCCAAACAGGTCAGTAGGGTTTCTCCGATCAGAGAGGCAGCAACAGGCTGGTGCATCCCGCAGGTGCATCAGGCCTCGTGCATCTCAGCAAGAGAAAAGACACAGGAAAAATTGACAAGAATAAGGAAGAAAAGGCAGTAAAGGCACTTTTGCATATGCTCAGAGAGGTGGGGGGCTTGTGTCTCAGGTCTTGCATCACCTTGCAGCTGGGATCAAACCCAGGCTGGCGACCTCACCTGGGCTGATGCTTTAGTCCTGCGGGGCTGCCTGTCCTGCACCAAACATCCACCCGGCACCAGCACCCAGAGCTTCCTCATCGCAGGCCTGTCCTGCAGTCGCTTGTCAGAGTCGAAACAGCAGTAACCCAGGAACCCAGTGCCAACAAAGCTGGAGGCACTTCACACACATCACATGTAGACAAGGTGTCCAGGCTGTGCCTAAATAAAACTTTGTCTTCAATTCCAGGGCTCTCAGATCAGGAGGTTGAGGGGAGAGTGATTTGGGAAAAATCTAATCTCCACCCCAACTCAACAGAAGGGAACAAAAATATCTAATGGCTAATATTTTATTAGATTTTGCTTAGAACAATAGGAACTTTCTCTTTTGCTACAGAATTTTCTCCTTTCTTATATTCTCTCAGTGGTAGAAAATGCTGAATCACAAACCTGGAGCTTTAAAAAAAAATTATTTCATATGCAGAAGAGACATATATCATTTCATGCTTTCTGCTCTGCTCTCTGGTGCCACGTTCCTCATTTTCAGGCTGTTTTAAAGGTCAGCTTCACAGAACAAATCCTGACCTCAGACATGGGAAATATGCTGCCTCATCACTCCAGGATCTTTTCTCACATGATTAGTCCCAACATTCCTGTAAGTAGAACGGTCCCCACTGCCACTGCTGCAGATGGTGGGGGGGGGGGGGAGGGAAAGGCAAGATATTTTTTCTCCATTCCCAAGGTTAATGTTCAGCACCATCACACTCTCATTTCATAGGCTGGGGGCTAATTCAGCAATGTAATGCTATTGCCATCTATGGGCAAGTAATGTTTTTACCATATGTACAAATTAAAGTTGGGATGCATGCCTAAACTGACAACTACTCTCAAAAAAGTTTGAAAGGACTTTAAAGAAGATTTTATTTAAGATTTTCCAATGGCTAAGATATATGATCTGGATGAAAGTTAATCGAAGACAGCAATTATTCCTCATGGTATTTGTTTTAATCCTTATTATGTATTCGTTCAACTAGCTTCATTTTGTCTGAAGAACTTTATTTGATGCTAATAATTTGAGCAGACAGGAGAGGTCACGTTAAGGTGCTGATTTAGAAGGTGCATGCATACTCAGTTTATTTTGAAAAAAATATCTGAACTTATTTGAAATTACCACTATTGATTACCAAGGGTTTAAAGAATGATTGAAAGCACAACAGTGATGAACAAGCTTCAGTGCCACAGGAAAGCTGAAGATTAATTTCCTTGCTTAATAACTCTTCTAAAAATGTAAGATTTCAACATTATTAAAATAACCAGTCAATTAGTCTACTGGTTAAAAATGAAAAATATATACTGAAAAATACTTTGATTGAAGTATAAAAGTTACTGCAAACTCTTTTCAGCTTGCTTATGCCTCTAAGAAAGAATATGGCCAGGTTTATGGTAACCTAGTGGACTAGTTTTTGTCAGTATCTGTAAGAAATACAAAGCAAAACTTCTCTGCTCACTGGGAGACTTTACAGACGACATTTAAGAGAAAGCACACCACCACAGCAAGATGAAGAATGGGGTTTCTGTTAAATTATAACTAGCCAGACGGTTATATTGCTCTCAGGTTCATGATAAAGGCAAAAAGGTTGCTTCCTATGCCTGCAGAGTTCATTGCCAGGTGGCTCGAGCCATGCATGGTTAACTCCTCAGACTCAGCCTCTTCTTGTTGGTCTCTGCTGAACCAGTGAAAGTGCCCAGGCCCTGAGAGCAAAGATTGCCCTACAGCTTGTCACTCTGCAAAAAAAAAAAAAAACAAAACAAAAAAAAAAAAAAAAAAAAAGAAAAAAAAAAAAAAAAAAGCCAGTTAAGGCATCGGACCCATCTCAGGCCCTTGCCAGAGGAAGGATGCCATAAGACTGAACCTTACAAAAAGAGCCAAAGCACAAAGTTCTCCTCGAATTCAGAAGAAAAACGTTTGGATAGGATTTCTGGAAGAAAGAGCCAGAGGTGTTTGTGAATAACCACAAGAATAGGCACTTCCAGTGACTGCAGAACTACAAACAAAAGCACTTTTGTGCACTCCCGGATTACTTGCTCCTATTTTCTCTTACAGTCACATACTTATGTGGGCCTGTACTGTTTGGAAACACGATTCATTAAGACGCCTTAAATTGGAACCAAGTATTGTACTATTAATACTGACTTTGTTTTAACTTTCCTGTTACTTAATATAATTTGGTTTATAATTTTATCTGAATCCTTTGAAAGTTTTTGTTGATATGTGCACTGTATTTCCAAAGTGTTTCAGATTTATGGGCTCACCTCCCTTCCCTCTCATTGTTTCACTGGTTCAGGGACAGCCCCTTCTTTTCAGCAGATTGAAACATCCAGTAATCTGAAACAGATTTGCCGACCCTACAGCATTAAATCACGCTTTGTGGTGCTTTATTCCTGCTCCAAAAGACTTTATGCATTAGCAAGTACATAAAGTTGTACAGAGACTGAATACATATTGAAAAGTAATAAATGACTCCATATGGTGTTAATTTTTCAACGCACTGCACCACTGTTTTAAAGTAATAGTGGTTAATTTTCCAATTAGGAAGATTTTTAAATAGCCCTTCTGACCCACATATATGGGAACACTCTCACTTCAGATATCGTCTCCAGCTGAGGGATTTGGGTGCACCAACAATTTTCACAGTCAAATGGCGTCCTTGGTTAGCTAGCTACCAAGAGTACAATTAGCCAAGGCAGTTAATTTCTTTCTTTTATTCAAAAAAGCTTGTGTCATCATTACTGCAAAGACACAGGTCACAAAGCCTCTGTGAGCAAACTGAATAGCACATGTTCTTCTTTAAGCTTCACGTACTTGAACATCTGTCAGACCTCCGTGACAGTTTCTCCCCAGTTTTCCCCGTTTGCTTCCAAGGAAAAAATCCGTTTGGGTTAAACAAGGCTTATAATACCTCTACCTTGATATATTTTAAGCTAAACATGCCTATTATGAAGAGTTGCTACTGTATTTAGAATCAGCAGGCTCTTCAGCAGATCAGTTCTCAGCATGTATTCGATTACATGTTCTCACTTAAATGGTATCCCCCCCCCCAAAAAATAAAATCAGGTCTCGGTATCATTGTCTCTCCACAGGTAAACTGGCAGTGAACGACTCCAGGTGCACAGCTTTAACAGAGCAGTTTGCTAGACTGAAGGGGATGATTTTGCAAGCCAGGCAAGGGTGCGTGTGAATGGAAGAATTTCAACTTTCAGGATTCCAGGAGGAGTTTGCAGGGCAGTTTGCTATAACTGCCTGTCCTGAGCATGTTTAAGTGACATTCACATGAGCAGCAAGGAACGTAATGTCTTTAATACCAGAAGCAGGGCTGGGGAAGAACCTGGAGGTATTAAAGTTCAGAACTGCCCTCCCAACAGCCCCTGCTCAACTGATGTCTAATACTTGAGGCTCTGGAGTACTATTTTTAGCATCCCAATATACAGGACATTCTGCCTTTCACATGCCCAGAACCACCCCACGCTGGGAAGCTCTGTGCCTGTCTTCCCCCCCCCCCCCCGGCTCAGTGCTGGAATTCGGAGCTCAGACACGTTTCCATGCAAAACGAGACCCATGGTCTCGGCTGAACAGCCCTCCCAGAGCACATCCAGCACATACCAGTGGGCTCCAGCTTCTCACAGCACGCTGCTGTGATCACTCTTCCAAGACGGGACAGCAAGTAGGAGATGCCCGTCGCTATCCCATCGCTCTGCAGCGTGCCACAGGCACTCAAGAAATATGACCCCCTTCCCATTCCTCTGACTTGATGCAGTTCCTGAGTCAGCAGTCACCCAGTTCCTCCAGGGTGTGAGACAGAGAACCAGCTGCAAGTGCTTAAAATCGACTTCCCCACCATGTGCTAAGCCGCTGACTGCTTTTGCTTAACACTTCACCAGCCCCTCTGAACCCTTTCTCAAATCCCGTGGGGAGCACTTCCTTCCCCCTGTGTGCCTTGGAGTGCTCCCCACACCAGGAGACACAAGGTCAGCTTCTCCTCGTTCTGCCCGATAGGGTTCAGATGCCTCCCTGTGACCTTCCAGAAGAATATCTTACCGGGGAGCTAGGCTTGCCTAACACGCACTCCATTTTCAACCAGCCTGTTGAACCCGTACTGCTGCCTGGGGGAGAGGGTGGGGATTCAGGATTCACGGGAGCAATCAAGGAGAGGCCATGACCTAGCAATAATAACATTGCCATGGGGAAGGGAGGGGAACAGCCTCGGATTTCAGTCTCCTTTTCAAAGTGTACTTTACATTAAATACCTCTCAGAGAACAAAACACAAAGTTCTGGGAAAGGGACAAGGACCCATACCTCCAGAACAAGAGCTCCGATCACTAGAAAAGGATGACAGTGTGAGGGAGGTGCTTAGGCTTCTTCCTCCAGGGGCCACGTACAGGAGAAAATAATTAATTCTTTGAAGGAAGTGAAATAGGCCGTATGTGGGCACCTGCTCTCCAAAGGAGAGGCCAGGCTGCCAGCCTCAGCAAAGGTAAATCCTTTCCCGCAGCCCTGACTCTCATCATCTGATCCCCGATTAAATCCTCTGCTGTACAAGTGTGCCTCGTGCTCGCAGGTAGAGGGAAGCAGGGCTGTGAAACGTGGTTATTTTAGGGCTGTGCTGTGTGAGAGCCACTGCATCGAAGCAAGGATCGAGGCTGCATCTCTCTGCATAGCACCATACGGACAGGACAGCCACCTCCGGGACGTTTTTCGTCCCCTGAGGACAACCAACACTGTCACAGCCTCAGAGGGTAGCTTCCAGGTCTCCCTGTCGCTGCCCTGCCGCTGGGCTCTTGGCACACTGGACTGGCACACCTGGCTGCCAGACGCGTTCCCACCCAGGCCCTTCCCTCACACCACACACAGATCTGCACTGCCTCGACGCCCAAGTCCGGAGGGCACCTGCAGCCTGGCAAAACTTAGCTCTGAGACAAGAGGGTCGGGGAAAACCGAGAGACGCCTCGGCTCGGTCCTCGGTGCAGCAGTGCCCTCTGGCCCAGGGCAGCTTCCCGTGCGAGCGCCGCAGCGCGTTCAGGAGAGGCTCTTCCCGCGGCGCGGCCCCGCTCGCCAAGGGGCGGCCCCGCTCGCCAAGGGGCGCCCCCCGGCCCCGCCGCACTCCCCTCGGTTGTTTATGAGGTGGCGGCGGGGCGGCGGCGCGGGCCAATGGGGGGCGGCGCTGCCCTGACGGGCCACGGCCGCCGGCCAATGGGCGGCGAGGGCGGGCCGCGGCGGTCACGCGCGGCCCCGGAGCATGACATCATTCGGTTCGCGCGGCGCAGCCTAGCTTGGTGGGGGCGGGGCCGCCGCGGGGGGCGGGGCCTCCGCCGGGGGCGGGGCCGGGGCCGGCGCCCCGCCCGCCCCGCGCCGTGTGGGCGGGGGAAGGTGTTGGGTTGTAATGACGGAGCAATTAACAGATAAGTGGGCATAATTGAGCCCGCGTGAGGCAACCGAGGCGGGTTTAAGTGGACGTGGCCGGGTTGCTCAGCGAGTCGGTGGTGGGGTGGTTTGGCCGCTCGGACCGGCCCAAGCCAAGCAAGAGAGGTGCCTGTCGGTCCGTCCATCTGTCTTCACAGGAGGTGTCCTGATGGGGCAGGAGGCAAGGGAAGATGGCTAAATACGTGAAATCCAAATCCTTTCATATACGTGGCCCAAGATTAATTAGAAAAAAAAAAAAAGGATTTAAGCAAAGTGAAGTTTCTCGCTGGATCTGATCAGTTTGACTTCACCCTAAGATTATAAACTCAATAATTGCAAGTACCCCTGAGGATTCAAAAATTATGATATAAAATCAAAAATTGCATGTACCTGCGAGCATTCAAAAATTATGAAGCAGAAAGAGTTTGAGCAACATCAGCTTGAAAAGCAGATTTTAAAAAAAGGTTTTAAAACACACAATTAGGTTTTGGTTCACCCCACACACACACCCACACACCTTTCTTCCTGTCCCTCAAAGTATACCCGGGTCACATCCATGGCACGTCAGGAACTTGGCTATTGGTGTAAAATGGAAGCTGAAATGTACCTTCAATGGGACTTTAAGAAGAGGGATTTCAGGAAAACACCGGTACTGCGGGCCTCAGAAATAAAACAGAGAGCTGGCAAAGTCGCTGTGCACTACTATCTGTGGCTGTTAGTAAGTGTGCAAAACACTATTTTGTATCCACAAGAAGCTGAGTCTTTCTCAGCATACAAGGTGTGACTGTGAAGCAATGCAGCTTCAGCAGACATGAGGCCACTTTAATGACAATTTTTGAAGCTGCAGGGTTGAGTTTTCCCACTCAGCTTCACAGCTCCTTATTCAACCAAGTTTTTTGGAAGTGCCACTGTAAACGTGGTTTGTTCCAGAAAGGTAGTCCTGTTTTTTTAATGTGGGTGACTGCAGTCACTGTGCTCAACACGGTGCAGAAATGGATCGAGAATTCTTCAGCAGTGGGTGCTCAAGTTTAGGTGTATGCAGAGCTGGATGCTTCCCGCCCTGGAGCTCAGACCCCAGATTGTCAAGATCACCTGAGGAAAGAGTTGTTTTCTCCATAAGAGTAATGTCACCATTTCCTTCTGCTACTGCACTTTTCTCCCTTCCTCTCCCCTCTGTTATGGTGGTCAGTCAGCCAGTTCACAGGCTGAAGTCCAACTTCAAGTGATCTTCAAGTTGCTGTTCATCACTTTGAGGAAAATTTTATAGTCAGAACTCTGTAGCCATCTTTGGCAAACCCTTCATGTTTCCATGGCACAATTTACACCCTTGCTCTGTATCTGCCATTCTGCCGGTCTTTCTGTAACAACTCTGGAACCAGCAAGCCAGTTTTAGCCAAATTGGGCAGAAAGGTTGAAGTCTCAGGGTATGAAGCTGGCTGGTTTATAGATGACATTTCTTTCTAATCAGCACACAGGTTGCTCAGAATCAGCCACAAAACCTATTGCCCTTTGCCCAGTCTGTGTTTAAAGGGCATAGTAGGGAACTGCGGGAAGAATAAAAAATACACTGAGGGAGCTGCTTTCTCACGGAGTGGGTGGGAGGGGTAGAAAGGGTTATCACACGGAACACGAACTTCTCAGAGACCAGGCTGCAGGTGCCTTACAAAGCAACCTGTCATATACTTGTTTGTGTGAGGTCCATGTAGACAATGCAGCTGTTGTTTAACATAACTGAAATATAACGTCAGTTTATTGAGCAACACTAAACTTTACAGTAGATTTTTATAACTATGTAATGGCAAAAAAGTTCCAAGTCTCCTACCATCTCTGCAACTGCAGCTCCAACCTGAAGTAAGCTTATCTGCGGTAAGATATTTGTGTAAGAAAGAGGTGAAGCCAGAAATGTCACCTGCACTTACCTAGCTTCTCTAGCTGCAGCGTGACTGTGACTCTGCCAGATCCATGCAGTCAGATACCGTGATAGGCACACATGTTCCCAGCATCAACTTGAGTGGCGAGAGTAGACAAAAGGAGATGCAGGGGAAGACGTAGCATTGTCCTAAAACACTCTCAGACTAAGTAGACGCAGTAAGTGAGCACGGTTTTCAAATGGCCTGAGGGCTGGCCTAACTTCATTCCCGTTGAAGTCAGCGATGAAACTCCCATAAATGGAGCCTTTTTGAAAATTTCACACTTGGGGCATTAAAGTACTTGAAGAGATTGAAAATTGTGCAGGCTTTAGATTAAATTTTTATCAGTTTTTATATGTATTTCAGTGGGTCCAGCTGTGGAACGACAATAAGAGTAGATTCTGTGTCTTTCTGTTTTGCTCACACACTTTTTGTAAGTAAAATGTGTAGGAAAAATTATACCGTGGTTTTAATTACACCTCTAAACTGCAGTGTTATGGACACACACGTGCTGCATGGAGCTATGAGGAGCTGGTACCATGACATATGATAAAGGTTGTGTGACTGATGTACCAGTGAATTCTGAAGAGGGCAGATAATCTTGCAGTAAAGGCCCAAGGCTGGTACTCAGGCGATCCAGTTTTATTTCTCACGTCTGACATAGGCTTCCTGTATGACCTCAGTACAGTCATGTAATTGCTCAGTACCTCAGTCCACCATCTCTTTAATAGGGTTACTACTTACTTATTTCCTTTCTCCCGCCCTGGCCTGCCTTACTTAGACTGCAATTCTGCCAGGGAGTGGAGCATTTCTTACCACGTGCGGGGCCTTCACCCTGTACAATGAGACCTAATAGCAATGCCTGTAGAGTAATGAAATGCCAATTAAATAAATAAATGAAGTTGATAATATCATTTAGGACTAGATTTGCAGCTTCTAATACAGCCCAAGGTCAAAGTGCTAGGCTTCCCTGGAACGTCAGGACGTAAGGAAGTGCTCCATGGGGTGGTTTCCGCACTGGTCAAAATCAGCCCCAAGCAGTAGCAAATTTTGGGAAAGGGCTGAGTGTCAGTCACAGTTCTGCAGCTGACCTTCTCTGGCTAACTGCTGAAAGCCACAAGGAGAGGCTCCTCAGAGATGTGGTATTGGACTATGTGTCTTCTCAGTGCGCCTTCTCATCTGATCTTGGTTCCTGGCTCTTCAGTGCTACTGCGGTTTTCCTCCCTACCAACTGCTAAATCATACATGCCAATGTCAGTGTCACAGTTGCAGAGTGGCTGGTGTCTTTTTGAGCTGCCTTGCATTCCCGTAAGAGGCCACATTACACCAAAAGCTATGGCAGGGCACAATGTTATGACCCAAAATGGAGTTGCAGTGAAAATTATTTCCATTACTTGAACCTCCATTCATTCTGATTAATTCAGTGTCTCTTACTATATTTAGATAATGGAGGATTAATTTTATGCATGCTGAAATGCTGCCCCTTGTAACGAAATCAGGCCAAACTATTCCTAACTTGTGTCACTTGAATTCAAAACCTAACTAGATTCTAAGAGCCTTAGGCCTTACTTAGTAGGACCTTTAAGGTATGCAGGATCAGGGCCTTGCTGTTTTCTAATCAAACTGAACGGTTTTCACTGCTTGTCTATAATGCTAAATACACCAGGAACAATTTAATTTGCCTGCTAATTCTATCCAGCAATGCTTCAGAAGCACACCTGTTTCTCAAGCATGCAGTTGTCCATCTCTCATATCAGAGACAACACTACTGTTGGACTAAACCTAGTCCACACTCTAGGTCAGACCAAGCTGGGTGAGAACTGATGCATATACGTTGCAATACAATGTATTTATAGCTACATCCGTATTAATAGCTTTATGTTCCATGTCTTTGTGGGTCACCCCTTTATTCAACCCATAATTAACTATGTCTTCAAGTGAGCTACTTTGGAGGGCTTTCTGCTAGGGCACGGCCTTTGAGGAGGAGGTACAGCGGGATTATACTCATGTGTGGACACGTCCAAACGTGCTCCCGGTATCACCTACACGCGGAATTAAAGTTTTCAAAAAATTACGAAATTATACTCTAAATTTTGAAGTTCACCAGAATAACTCGTACACCAATAATTTACGACAAGTACAAGTCAGAAAAGAAACAGGAGTAGTGCAACCCTTAAAAAAAAGTTTGCTCGGAGAAGCTTGAGCGCTTCCCACCGCCGCCTTCCCGCCACCCGGGCGGCGCGGCCGGGACACGGCTCCGGAGCCGCAGGGACGGCGAGCAGCCGGACATTGCCCTCGCCGGGTCCCGGCAGCTTGTCCCGCCCGCCCAGCCCCGGCGGCTCCCCACCATCCCGGCGCTCCCGCCCCGACGGGGGCGGCTCCTGCGCGGTGCCGTCCGCCCCCCGCCCGCCCATGGGCGGGCCGTGCCGTGCCGTGCGGTTTGGTTGAGGGCCCCTGCGTGTGTCTATAACTTTGTGTTGCTGCCCGTGGTTGTTAGGAGGAGGGATGTGGAAGTCGGCGGTGAGCAGGGTGACAGGCTGCTCGGGCGGGCTGCGGCGGCGGACGGGCTGGGCGCGGGCGGATCGCTTGCCTCTCGCCGGCTGCTCGCAGGGGGAGCGGGCGCTGTGCCGTTTTCCCTTCCTTCGCCTTTAAAGGGAAGGCTCTTCGAAGCTGAAAGCGCAGGAGCAGGAGGAGCAGGAACCATGCAGCTGCACTGCTTCTTCCTCCCGTGAATTCGGATCTCGACTGCTGCCTGTGTGGAGGTGGCTGTCGATCCAGCTCCCCCCGCCGCCTCCCGCCCCTCCCGATGTGGCTTTCCCTGCCTTGTCTGCCTGCGCTTTTTAAATGACTTAAGTGAAGGGGGGAAAAACTGTCAAGATGGCAGCAGCAGGAGCAAGGAGGTTATGAATGTGGTGTTGATGCTGGAACAAAACCTATTCTCTTTCGCAGCCCTAGGGAGGGCTTAAAGCTTCTGGACCTGTTGGAAGACTGGCGATTTGATTTGTTCCCGTTGTGTTTGCTTTTTTCCTGCGAGAAGAAGGATTTATTACTATTTTATTCTTAACCGACCAGCCCCCAGGGTGGCCTTCTCCTGCCCCCCGCTCCGTCGACTGAGAGATTTTTGGGGATTTGCTTGCGTGTGGCTTGGAGCACCGCAAAGTGACAGGCTTACGCTAGTGTGCAGTTGGATGTATGTTAAGACTTCGGCTCCCTTTAGGGCGTTCTGAAGAAGGAAAAAGTCTTCGGCGTAATCCAAAGGACCCCTCTCCCTGCCCTCCTGCCGAGGGAAGGCGCAAAGGACCACCCCCCCAAAAGGCAAGATATCTGCGGAAGCGACGGGGAGCGAGCTCGGGGGCGTGGGGGGGTCCTCTCCCGGCTGGATACAGCGCGGTTCCTGCTGGAGCTACTTCTGCATCTGCATGGAGTGAAACATAAACAAACGCACACACGCACCGCGGGAGCGGCTGCCGCTCCGCCGGCGCGGAGGGCAGCGCCGCGGGCACCTCCGGCACCGCCCGGCCCGCGCTGCCCGCCCTGCGCGGCTGCTCCCGCTTCTAATCTGATTTTTTTTTTTTTATCTCTCCCTCCCCTTTTCTCTCCCCGCTCGCAGCTCCGGCGTGCGCATCGCCCGCGGGGAGCGGGGCTCGGGGCGCAGCGGAGAGCCGGCCAGCCCTTAGCGGAGCGCGGCATGCCCGCCCGGCGGCCCCCCGGCTGCTAGGCTCCCGTCGGCACCGAGGAGGCGGCGGAGGAGGAGCGGGGTCGGCGGCCGCCCGCCCGCCCCGTCGCAGCGACCCGCAGCCGCCCGCGGGGGAGGCCAAGATGGCAGAGGCGTCGCCCCCCGCCCCGCTTTCGCCCCTGGACGTGGAGCTGGACCCCGAGTTCGAGCCGCAGAGCCGCCCCCGCTCCTGTACCTGGCCCCTGCAGAGGCCCGAGCTGCAGGCCAGCCCAGCCAAGCCCGCCGGCGAGCCGACCGCCGACGCCGCCTCCATGATCCCCGAGGAGGAGGACGACGAGGAGGAGGGGGGCGGCTCGGCCATGACCGTCGGCAGCGCGGCCCCGGCGGGCGGAGAAGCGACGGCGGCGGCCACCGCCGTGCCGGAGGAAGCGGCGCGGCTGCTGGCCCCGCTGCCCGGAGGCGGCCCGGAGGGGCCGAGCCTCTCGCCGGGGGGAGCGGCGGCGGCGGGCGGCGGGGGGCTGAGCGGGGGCCCGGCGGCGGCGCCGAGGAAGTGCTCGTCGCGGCGCAACGCGTGGGGCAACCTCTCCTACGCCGACCTCATCACCCGTGCCATCGAGAGCTCCCCGGAGAAGCGCCTCACCCTCTCCCAGATCTACGACTGGATGGTCCGCTGCGTGCCCTACTTCAAGGACAAGGGAGACAGCAACAGCTCGGCCGGCTGGAAGGTGAGGCTGGATCCCGGGGCCGCGGCGAACTCGCCGCGCCGCCCCGACGGGCGTGCTGCCCGCGGAGGATGCGGAGCGAAGCGGGGTGTCGGCGGGCTGTCCCCGACGGCAGCCGGCCGGGCGCTGGTGCTGGCCCTGCTGGTGGTGGTCGCCCTGTCGCCTTTGCTTTTTTTAAGGGAGGGGGTACGAAAAGTTTTGTCCCTTTCCTGTTGCTATGTGCAAGCGGTGAGGGCTCCTGACACAGGGAGCTGGGGAGACGCTGGAGCGGAGCTGGCGTCTCTGGTGCACAAGTACATAAGCAGGGAAAGAGAAAGAGAGAGGAAAAAGAATATTTTTAAGGTGTGTGTGTTTTGTTCTGCCTTTTTTTTTTTTTTTTTTTAAATTATAGTTACCTTTAGTAACTCATTTTGGAAATAAGCAGAATTGCTTTTATGCATGGTCAATCTGAGTCTCAAAAGCTCAAATACAGAACGACTCTGTTATTTTTGTCAAGAAAAATCCCAGTGGTTTCTCCACGCGTTCCTCAAAGGCAAGAGAGGGAAATTCGGGTCTTGACATTTCTTCATAAAGTTAATCAAAGCGTGGAGTTATTGGCTGTTCAACCACGGGAATGCTTGGTTTGCGAATCCTGCAGTGCCAGCGTATGAGGGCACCGTCTACTGATAGCCCAGCATTTTCTGTCCAGCACTGCGACAGTGAGCAGCTAAGATTACTGCCGTTTCAATAAGTGAGGAAAAAAAAAAAATCTGTTTTTGTGGCTTGTTTACTCAGCGCGTGCAAAAGCACGTTGCAGGCAGGCAGGGTTTTACCCTCAAGACGAAGTCTAATAAGGCCTGCCAGATGCTGGTGCTGCACGTAAAGCACATTGAAGTGATTTCCAGAACTGCTTTTTTTCTCCTCCTTTGCCATGTCGATCTACTAGTGTCAGTTGGACTCTGAAATGTCACGTACTCGCAGCTATACAGAAATGCAGGTGCTGCTTGATGTCGATGCTGTTTGCAGAAGGCAATCCAGGTATGGTTCAGTTGCTGCTGAGGGCCGATACTGGCAGCATCTGACACCGAGTTTTTGAATGGATGGCTGAAGGCAAATTTGCCAGGAAGTTCTATTGTTTTACAGAGAAATTAATTTTGAATCTCTCTAGCTCTAGATCATGTGATAACTTACAGTATTCAAATTGGTCAGAAATACTGTATAGATAAAACATTTCAGGCAGGTTCTGTACTAGGAACCCTGTCTCGTATTTGGTGCCCGAGTAGGACTTGCTGTTAGGAATTGAAGTGAAGCTATATGATTTTTACCTGCCAAATGAGGCACAGTAAAGGAAGCATTTCATTGACAGGCTTGTCTCAGGCTGGGGAAAATATAAACACAAAGTTTATCGGTGCCGTAGCTGGTTCAAGACAAGGCTTTTAAAAATACAGATTCTTTTTGCAGCTTTTGCATCTGTATTAGGTGTTGGATTTTGATCTCACTTTACAAGTGCGACATGGGGTGTGATAAAGGGTTACATCTTCCAACGACAGCTCGTGCCTTCGTAAGTTGTTTGGTTTCAGGCAGAAGCAGTGGCTTTAGATGTCAGCTGCTATGACAAATCCAGCCTTTTTATCTGGTACTTTGAATTTCTGGTAAATTTTTGATACCCAATTCAAACGGAGACATTGAACAATGGGGCTGACACTGTTTCTTCTGAATTTGGTGGCAAAACTCCCTTTCACTTAAGCAGTAGCAGGATCTGGGCCATAATGTGAAGTGCTTACATTGATTAGTATCCTTAATACAGTCACAATTTTTCTGACAATTTATACTGTTAATTTGATATTGATTCCTTTGCTGAGCAGCATTAACTGGTACTTGGAGCTAATTAAAATGTTAAAAACTTGGATCCCTTGAGATTGTTCTGATATAATTTAGTTCAGAAGTTTCTCACAAGCCTTTAGGATGACCTTTCTCAGGAGATGCAAGCACACTGGTAGCAGAAAATTCTGCCTCTAATGACTGCGAATTGTTTCTGGAAGTTAGAGTAAAGTACTGGATCGTGTTAACGGTGGGTGCAGTTGTGCGTGGGTGGTAGGGGCATACTGGAAGGGGCAAAGGGAAGGTCAGGAGCTAATAATTTGCCAGGCATCCAAAACTGCAAAATTTAATTCCTTGGCAGGGCTAGAGTTTCTTTTAAAGTATGCATATACATTCAGAAGAGGACTACTTCAGCTTCTAGGCTGGAACATAGATTAGTTTGTGCAGAGGCAACACTCTTAAACAGAGACTCCATCTTAGTCTCCTGATGCTAAAACACATTATATGTTATCATCATCTTTGTTTCCCTCACAGGTAATGAATACAGCTTTTCAGGGACTAATGTCAGCTTTTCACATTAGACTTTTCCTGTTGCTAATTACACTGAGACTTTAAATGAACAGAAGATAGTTCTGTATTAAAAGTATTTTTTTTTTGTCTTAATTTAGAATATTTTTGCACAGCTAAGTTTGTTGTTGAAGGCAGCAAACCTATTTAATGATACTCTGCTCTGGCACTGAGTGGGAAAACTGTTATTTTAAATAAAGGGAAGAAGAGAACTTGGTCTTATTATCTTATGTATTATTATATATGACATATTAATACTGTTTTCAGTGAGATGTGCTGAATGCTATAATCCGTAAACATAACTGGGATTATATTCCTCAAAACAATTATTTTAAGAGCTATAAATGAAAGTTACAACTATCTATTTTTTTTTTTTTTTTCTTCTGCCTAGGGCATTAAAGCAGAAGTGAATATTTCAGATGTGGTTACGAAGGCATATTATTACGTTTCCGCTAATTCAGATAAGGTTTGCCCAATACACCCCCCCCAACAATCTTCTTTGCTCACCCCTCCCCGTGGCCCCAGTGGGACATTGGTTAACCTAATAGTGCCTGACAGCTAACTAGGGCAGTAGTTTATGGTGCGTCGCTGTAGAGCAGGCATGCTCTGGATACCGCTGTGTACCAAGGGCACCCTGGTCTGGTAGAATCCCGTACAGTTCCAAACCACTGTGGAGGGTTGTGATGCGTGTTTCAATATCGGCTTCTGTCTTGAATACTTTGGGAGGGTCAGTGTTTGTATTTATGAACAGTGGAGTGGGGAAAAGATCTGAGGGTGAGCTGGTTTCACCCTTGTGAAATGCACTGTGCCAGGTGACTGTTCCAGGAACTTACTTCAACAGAGCTCCTCGATCACCAGCTCTATCTGTCTTTCCAAATTCAGGTATCTGTTACCCTATCGATATCCTGCAGTCACAAAACTAGTGTGCTGACTTAAAAACAAGTTTTACCCTCCAAATATTTAGGGTGCAGCACTCCACTTAATAATCCTGAAATAGAAAACTGAAACACCCTTGTGTCCATGTGTATAGTAGAGGTGCCCGGTTTCTCTGTAGCTTAAGTAATTCCATATCTCTTCCCGGAATGTTATTTTGTAATTTCTTGTGGCACTATCTTGTGAAACAGACTCCTCTACATGAAGAGTACACTAGGGGGACTATTTTCCTCTTTGTCAAGAGGTATGGCAAGACTATGAATCTCGTCCTTTATACACAGATACCAGCAATTCCCAAATTCAATGCAGCTCATTTGCTTTGATTTGTTTTTCATATCAGAAGCCTATTTTGTTTTACACCTGTTGCATTCATCTTCCCCATAAAAGAAAAACACTAGCTGCTGGGATATTAACTTTGAAGGGGAGATTTTTGTAAACTTCGTGCATGGACATTCTCTCATGCCTCACCATGTTTTATTGGCCAGTATGAACCAAAGGGCTGCAGTCCCTTCGGTGTAGCAAATTCATGAGTCTCTTCTCTAATTTTTGAGACTTGAAAAGGCTTGAGAAATTTGCCAGCAACGTAGACAGATGTCTAAATCTGCTAGCCAGATGCTGAATACATGAGATGTGTCGGACTTTTTTTATCATCTTTTTGCAAAGGATATGAGAAGGAAGCAACACCAGTCTCTGTTTCTATTTCTCCTTTCTCGGCGTGGCACTCGATGTCTTTATCAGGAGTGGCAATGTAAAACTGGAATGTACGTCAGTTTCTTTTTTTTCTCTACTGTCTTTTTTATTTTTTTATTTTTTAAAGATTCTGTTTCCCAGTTAACTGCAAACAAGAATATTTTTTCCAGCCTTCTATTATATTCTTACTTTTCTTTTTTTAATATATATTTTTGAGTTGCCTTGTTCATCTGTACGGAAGGGTCTGGGTTACAAACTGTAGCCCAATTATTTAAAGTTTTGATTTACCAAAGAGAGCACAGGCTTAAGCACGTGCGTGGATCCCTGGGACTTCACTGGGATTACTTGTGTGCTTAAACTTACTACTTAAGCATCTTACCTGATCAAAGCCTTACTATGTTGTCCTTTAACAAAATACTCAGTAACATCTGTAAGTGAATTTTGTGCTGAGCAACGTAGAGAGATGTGTGGTTCCAGTGGTTGAAACCGCTAGATAACAAGTTTCTTGCATCAAAGAGGAGTATACTTGAGCATCACAGTAACAAATGACTTTTTAAACTTTTCAGTAGAAACCATATGTAGATATTAATGCACATTATTATTTTATATCTGCAATGTACATTAAAGATCTCACTTTTCCCCAGCTTGTGCATGCAGGTGACAGCTATTAGAGCAGTAAGAGAGAGACCGAGTAGCTCATCCAGAATCATTGACATTGTTTGATGCACCGTGTGACAGTGAGGAGCACCTCTGCTGAAGGACTTGTTAAATGCAGACATAAACACATCACCTTGCTGAATGTCATCAGCTGCAAAGAGTCACAGGCTCTGGTAAACTTAACTTTTGATGTGAATGGGAAACCTCCAGTCAACTATGCTGGATAGTATTGCTGTCAGGTAGAACTGCGTGATAAATACTGAAATCAATGTTCTTCAGTTCTTCAGAGACAGAAGGTTACCTAAACCAGTCATGCAACATCGACATTGTCTGTAATAGGTTTATTAGCATCAATATTTGAGCATATTTAAAATAGAAAGCTTGAGAGTCGGGGGTTAGCTCTTACACTTACCTGTGTGCTTGAAAGTACACTGTTAATGATAATAAAAATTAAATCACCTTAGTGGCATTTGTATCCATTGTATTGGCTTGATCAAACATTTTCTGAGACTATCAGGCTGTGGAGGAGAGATGTCCTGGCACTGCTGTCCTGGGATGTCCATCCTCTGCCTGGTTTTGTCCTGGTGAAGCGAGCGATGTCTTACATGCAAGGCCATTTTGTATGCGGGTCATTTTGGTGGTGTTACACTACTTTGCTGTAATCCTGGGAGATTAGGGGAGGCTGGGCACGTGCTGGTGCATTTAGAAAGGCGAGTGATTAGGGTTAGCTGGGTGGTTTTGTGAAAGCTCTTTGTGCTGATGTGGACAAAGTAGAAACCCAGAGTCGGTGGTGTCCCTTGCAGAAGGCAGGCAGCATTGGGGCAGCTTCCCCCTCCCAGTGCCCCCCTGCAGCGGGGGTTTCAGCCAACTTGCCTGGGGTGGATGGGGTGAACAAGTATGAAACCACCCCAGAAAATTACCGTGGGTGTGCTGGGTTCAAAGGGAGGCCGAAGGGATTGCCTTGGAGATAAGGGAAAACTGAGGGTAAACAGCCAAAGCATTTCTCTAGGTGGCAGCCTCCTAAAGGTGCCCTGCTAGATTTTGGCAGCCAGCTATTTTGCGTGGAAGTATGGAAAAATCTTTTGTGAGGATTGTTCTTTATTTGCAATGCAATTAAAGTGGGTCTTGGTGTAGTGGCGGCTTGCCAAGGAAGAAATTGAAAATGTTTCCAAATGCAAGTTGCTACTTAGACTGAAGTCTCTGCATGTTCTTGTTTCTCTCCCACTTTTGTAAAACCCTTGTTACTATCTCTGTCACAGAAAACGTGCCCAAGGGCAGGGTTACAAAATGGCAATGTTCGTTTGTTCTAAAGGCAGGAGGCCCTCCACGTTTTGAGGCACTGTCTCTGGAGAAGGGCAAGCTCTGACCATCCTCCTGCCGCTGTTTTCGTTCCCCTTGCCGTGGTAACCTGTGGTTCCCAAGTCAGCTCTGAAAACGGGCCACAGGCCTTGCAGGTCCTGGGACAGGAGGCACATCCAGGTCCCACAGCATGTAGCAAGGATCCTGATAAAAGCCTGGCTGATAACACAGGGCTCAGAGAGCTGCAGTTTTGTTTTTTTTTTTCTGATTTTTTTTTTTTTGTGAGTTTTCTTGGGACTGACAATACGTGTGTAGTGCAGCGGTTCAGGAGCAAAATGAAGTGTTGAAGTAATATGCATAGTTACGCAGTTTTTGGTATTGCTGGCTCAACACACCATGAGTTAAGAGAAGATTATATTTAACCTTTTATTTGCTCTTTTTTTGTGTTTATAGAAACTTAGACTGTTCTGTTACAATTTCCTGAGCATTGCCACACACTAAGCTTGGAAAATGAGGTGCATTTAGTCAATTTATGGCCTGACATATGTTAATTAACATTAATTACCTGCTTGAATAGTCCATTTAGCACTTATTATTAAAAAGTGGCTTGTCTACAGAAGGGGATTTTCCTTCAGAGTGAGATGTTTTGTTCTAACTTGCTTCAGATGAAGTCAGGATGGGGTATCCTATGCTTGTGCATGGCTGTACCAGTTTCCTGATGTTCCAGTTGTGCTTGTGGGATATGATTGCACCACTGACAGGCACCAACTCCTTCCCCACGTGTATTTGACATTTATTTGACAATGGCTTAGCTTCCCAAGCAAGCCATCATGTTTCCAAGCATTTTTTTCTGGTGGCGGGCACAGCTCTTGCTCGTCCATTTGAGGCAGCAGAGAAAGAGCCATGCTCCTCAGCTTGAGAGAAACTGCAGGGACATCCGGAGCCCTGCAGTGATGCGACCCCGGCCCCTCTTTGGGGTGGAGGGGTAGGAAAAGCTCAGGTGTGCAAGGCTGGAGGGGGTTTTTAGGAGTTGCTGGGGAACACTGTGGTGCCCTGCAGGGAGGGTGTCTTCAGCTCTGTGTGGTCGAGGATAATGGACCTTGAGGCTCCCACAGCCTTTGAGAGGAGGCCACTGCTGGAGTGCAGCATTGTCTGCAGCCACAGCAGGTTATGTCTTGCTGTGTTCACCAGTTACATTACCTAAGTTGTCTCCTGGGCAATGTTTTGGGCAAGGGTTGTCACAGGTCATTGGTCGAAAACCTGTGAGATGAGAGGATTAAAAAGCAAAGAGCACTTGTTCGATTTCCAAATACCAATATTAAAAAAATAAATAATAAAAAAAAATCCATTTCTCTATTTCCTATCCCCCAGTTTCTTGTTCCTGTCTTGGGAGACTCCCGGGATGTCAGGTCCTACTTCACTCCATCCTTCCCTCTGTAACACCAGTGGGAGGGCTTGCATGGTGCAAGGGGTGCCTCTGTGGGCGATGGAGGGCTGGGTGGTGGTTGTGCAGGGCATGTGGAACAGTATAACTGCATTTCAGCTGGGGATCCAGCGTGGAGAAAATTAGGCTACAGGACTGATGAAAAGCAATTTCAGGGCAATGTAAGGGAACAAGTTGCATTAGTGCTCTGCCTCATCCCTGGTGTGAAATAGCAAGGGAGCTGCCTTCCAGTGGGGCTGAGGAGCATTGCAGTGTCGCCATTGCTTTTTGCCAGAGTGGTTCCTCCTGATGCTGTGTGTGGCTGTGAGGTCCAGGAAGAGCCCCTCTTACTCTGCAAAGCCAGAGTCCTTTTCTGAGCCCCATCCCCCTTGCACATTTGTTCAAGGGCTGATGTGCTCATAATGCTGCTATTAATTTGAGGTAATTTGAGGGAGGTCAGGAGTTAATAGCATTGATGTCTTGTCAGTAACTCTGTGTGTGTGCGTCCCCTACCTGGACTTTGCTTACTGGGGCAATTTTCTTTGTCTATACACTGGTACCTAGTAAAAATAAAGGCTATTTAAATACTTTTACTGATCTCAAGCACGTTTGTAAGATTTCACTGACAGAGAAATGCCTTTCTGGGGATTTGTACAGGTAAAGAAATGCCTTGTGAGAATTAGCTTTTATAAAAGACTTGTGCTAACAGATTGAATGGATTGCTTGCTCTACTGCAGCATCCTGCGTACTTCAGAGCTGAATTATGGAATGGTGGGTTCTCACTTGAACATGTTTATTTGGCAAGGTATTATTTTGCTTTTCTTTATTATTTTTCCCCTGATGGTGAAGTTGCCACTTGCTACGTGTAAAGGGGTGTGGAAGGGCTGTGCATGCTGGGACAGAAGGGGAGAGGCAGCCCATGGATCATAGCCAGAGGAACTGACGGAGGAAGGTCCCTCCCCTTGAAGCAAGGAAGATGATGTGGAGCACTGACAGTGTGTTGTCTCCAGTCTTGGGGGGCAGGAGGCTGCCAGCAGTGGGTGTGGGGCTCTCCCTGTGCAACCCAGGGCTGCTGTACACCTGAGTGCTGCCGGCGGTCAGGTGCATTTCCAGGGCGTGAGTCACTGGATCACGCCACTTCTGCGTCCCTTCACCCACTGCCCGTGCTGAGGTGAAGGGTGGGTCTCTGCTGAAGTCTCCACACCAAAACCCAGTTGAGAGCTTCTGAATGAGGGCAGGAGGCAGGAGTGCTGTCAAAGGACCCATTTTTCTCCTTTGACGCCTACCACTCCGGCTGCCTTCACACTCTGTTGTGCCGTGAGTCTGCCTGCGGGCTGCTCATAACCCAGCCCTCAGCCTTGCAGTGTCTTCATGCCAGCTTGCCTCCTCCTCCCTGTTTTTCCAAGATCTTCGTCTCTCTCTAGGGAACAGTGGAGGCCGTGACAATCCCGGGACTCAGTCCTAGGAAAAAGTTTTCAGTAGGTTTGCTGGCTCCTGAGTCACGTGAGCAGAAAAGGGCAAGTCCGGGCTGCTTGCCAGGACTTGAACGTGGAAGTAACATCTGCTTATCCCAACCCCAGAGGAGTGGGAGACAGCAGATAAGTCGGAAGACTGATGAGGACAGATGATGGTCTGCTGTGGGAGGACAGATGACGGTCTGCTGTGGGAGGATAGATAGAGGAGCACCCAAAAACATCGGCATGTGTCTGATTGGGCTTCACTTTGCCTCCTGGCTGCTGTGACTGCTCACTTCAGAGTGGGAGTGAAAACTGGTTTGCATGGATGCAGCCCAGTTTATGACAGTGCAACTTTCATGCATAGCTGAAGTGAAGAGGGCAGGGACTGAATCTCACCCCTGCTAAAGGCCACGTTAAAGCAGCATCGAGGCTCTCTTATGATGCTGCAGCATCACGCATTTGCATTAGTGCAAGACAGACTCAAGCCAGCAATGGTTAAAATTCCAATTGCAGCTGAGCATGGGTTCCCTCTGAGGACTAAGCATGACCAGGGAATGTTAGTAATAGTGTTACACTTGAGTAAACAAAGCTTTGTTTAAAAATGTATTAAATACCTAATAACACTCTAATACAAGCTACTCTCCTAGTCTATACAGCCAGTACCTCTGAATCTGTAGACAATTTGCCCTTATAACTCAGATTTTTCTCACATTGTACCGTGTTGGTTTCTACTTTTTTCTAAAATAGGATACAGAAGAATAAATGTATTATTTCAAAGAAATAATTTTAGGACATGGGCTGAATTCCAGGGCCATATTTGTTTTAACTAGAATGTGGACTGAATTATCTTGATACATGCTCAGGTGTCAGTCCTCTTAAATCCTGCTGTATTTATTTTTTTTTCTCCCCACACTATCTCTTTAAATACCTATTTCAGCTCTCCAAAGACACATTGTGACCAAAGTTAACTCCATTTGCTCACATGAAATTTGCAGTGTACATTTAAATGTGAGACTTAATCCAGATAAAAAGTTTCTGACTTTAAGTGAACCCCAATCTTGTGTAAATATATTTGCTAGTACTTCATGGAGGATTTATCAGTTTCATATATTTAGTTCTAGATATGCTTACTATGTAAAATTTGGCGTCTGATAAGTGAGAACAGTGCTCAAGAAAGAATGTCTTTTTGTGAGACTCTCACAGGCTCCCACATTAGCACCTTTTTTGCTGATTGATTTTGTTCTCAGAGCAGTGGTGTGGTTTCCTGAAAGCCTGTAACCTACTGTTTGTTTTGAAAACTGCTGTGGACCTTGATTAATTTTCAGAGAATGTTTTTTTTCCAAGAATTCGTAGGAGAAGGTGACACCAGTTCAAGTCGTGTCCTGAGATGCTTGTAAGCTGAGACACGTAGAGCTGCTGTCCCTGTTTTTGTGCAACACAACCCATTGTGCTTAACAGCTTCACTGTGTGTGGGAGCTCAGAACCATTTGTTTGAGATGTCAGGTTTCAGAGTGAATGGTGCTTCCTAAAGTATTCATCAAGACCTACAATGGGAGGCTGCTGATCCTACAATGCCTTTGTAGAAGAACAACATTGGCACCGATAATGATGATGCCACTGAGGAACTGTGAAAACTGAAGCTTTTTGTGAATTTTGTTCAGGCAGCTTCTGCTTTTGCTTAGCCTCAGCCATATATCTGTCCCAGGTAAGCGGGCCACGTCTAAAACCTTTGATGTACAAATGGAAGCCATGTCAGAGTTCTGCATGAATTCGGCCAGAGGTCTCCCGTCTAGTTTGTGCAGCAGCCAAAAGCTCTGAACCTACTGCTGTGTTCATCATGATATTGACAGTGTGATTTTCTCTTCCCATAGCATGTTGAGATTTATTTCTTGCCCCATTGCTCTTACATCCCGATTCATACACAGCAAGAATACTTTTGATTGAAATTTACTGGAAGGTTTGCATGCTTTGGGTACGACAGAAATCTTTTATGAGGATCTGTTCTTTATAAAGCTATGGGCAAGCGAGCTCTGTGCCTAAGAAGGTTTTTGAAAATCAATAGTGAAGCCATTTTCCTTACAAAAAGGAAGAGAAGTGTATAGGACATAAGGTAGTGGCATACGGGGCTGGGAGGAGGAAGGATTCTATGAGCTAGCAGCGGGGAGTAAATCAACCTGATGTATGTTCATAGACATCTGACGTCTACTGGGCCTAGTGGGGTAGCTCAAAGCAGGTGGAAGAAGCATACTGTTTACCTAATTAGAAACATAAATAAAATCTTTCCAACATTTTTCTGAATTAAAATGCATTTGAAGCATATGTCAGACTTCTCACATCCAGGAAGGATCTCTTAAAACCCTGCCGTTCCTCAGGGAGGCTGCTTCTAGCCCACCTTCCTCAGGGCTCTGCCAGGTAACAAGTCTTCCCGTTTGGAAGATTGAGTGGGATGTGCCTTAGCAGCTGGAAATGTTAGGGTTCTCTCTGAGTGCACCTGTGCTCCTTTTCAATCAGTGGGGAAGGGCCTATTGTTTGAGACTACAGACCAGGGAATTAGAACAACCAGAGAAAATTACCATGGTTGAAATCACTGAAGATAGGATTTCACGTCTGTGTATTTATTGAGGAGTTAGTGATGATGGGAAGCAGGGCCTGGACCGAAGTTACAGTCAGAGCAGCTCCATATCTCCAGTGTATTTTAAGACATCAGGGAGACAAAGATGATGCTAATTGCAAGAGAAACCTACTTAACCGCTTTGTATTATGTGTGAAATGAAGGGGGAATAACGCTGATTGAATGACCTATTTTGACTTTCTCAGTATAATATGTTTAATGTTTTAGTCTTTTTCTGGACAGTGAATTAAATTTTATCAAATCCTGCTGGAAATTAATGTTGCTGGGCAAAGTATTTTATCCTCACAGTTTTAACTGCAAAGTTACATCCCACTTCTTGACTTGGTGGATGGAGTTTTCTCTTTCAGCGGGAAAGGGCTTTTGCCATGCAACACAGTGACAGTAGTCCTTTTGGCTTTACACAAAATAGGGACCTGTCAGGAAGAATATAAAATAGGGCACTGAAGGAGTCTAATTTAGAAGGAGAAAGGCCATAAATCTCCACCTCTCTCTGATGACAGAAGGCCAAAGTACATCAAAAGTGCTTCTCTGCTTGTAAAATGCCAGATGCCAAATGTAAAATACCAGCCAAGTTGTTCTGTTTAAGGCACAACTATATCTAGCCCCCTTAGAAGCTTTTCAACTTTGTTTTTAGTACGTAAGGGGATTCTTAGATGACGAAGCAGCTCTGTTAGGGTCTTCTCTGCTTATTGTGCTTTACAGAAGTGGTTTGCTGTTTTGGACCAGAGTCAGGAAGAATAGTACTGAATAAGTCCCAGATGAATGTGGGTGGTGAAAAGAGAAAAATAATTTCAAATAAAGAGGGGTATTATCAACCTAACAGCCAGTGTTGATCTGATGGTGCTGAGAAATGAAAGCACAAAAAAGTCTTTTTTTTTTTTTTTTTTTAAATGGGAAATCTTGGCTGAAAAATCTGTTCTGAACAGAGTTTGATACCCTACTTAAACTTGCAGCTAATTGGCATTGGTGCTGCAGTGCTGTGAAGCATTGAGAGGGAGAACAGAGCTAGAAACAAGAATCCAAAACTTGAGAGGATCTTCAGATTCTTTGTCCATTTTGGACATCATGACCTGTAGCGTCACTTGCAGCTGCTGGATTCAAGAGTATAAATAGTGAAAAGAACACTGATTTGGCCAGGATAAAATGTTCATTTTGGGTTTTTCCAACAGCTGTGTCAGGACTTAACCATGGCAAAAGCTTCTCACACGTCATTCTTATTCAGGCTTGTACTAAGCGTGTGGAATGGCAATGTTCTCTAACTGAAGGAAAAGAGGGGAAAAGTAGTAAATGGAGAAACAGTTTGGTTTTGGTGTCCTCTCAGCCTGAAGGAAAAACACCTTGCTTGAACAGTATGATAGAACTTGTTAGAGAAATTAAGTATAGATTTCCTTCAATTTTAGCTGAATCATGACATCTTACTAAATTGGTCCAGTTTTGAGTGCCTGCTTTCTGGTTTGACATTTTTGTTGGATGGTTGTTGATTGTGTTTGTTTTTTTGGTTTTGTTTTTTGCTTGTTTGCTTGTATGGCCTAAGGGAGAGCTGATTGTTTCCTTATTTTTTTCAGAAAACTGTATCAAGTACCAAACTACCAATTCTTTCAGGTGGTTACAGACCGGGGGAGAACAGCAGCTTTCTCCCTAGGAGTACCATGATACAGTGGGTAGGTTTGAGCAATTCCAGTTGATGGGTTTTTCCCATTTTCTAGTAGCTACCAAGAATTCGCATGGCTTGACTGCTAACTGCAGATCACTGGAGTATCTCTATGGATAGTTCTCGGTGTTCAGTGAAGTGCCAGGCAAAAGTACTACTAAATAAGAGCGTTCTTTATTTACGCAAAAATCTACACTGAAAAGAATATTTTAATATAAAAGGCAAGTGCTCAGGAAGTACAAAATGTCAGAAATAAAGTTGCTTCTAATACCTGAAATTACTTCTCGTGCTGGCTATGACACTGTCATTAGTAGGGAGCTCACACACAATTTATCCACCCCCAGTCTTCTTGTCAGGCTGGATGCTTCAAGCGGTACTCAGGGTTTCAGCTCATCCCCCATGCTCTCTGTGTGGGCCCCGTGCCATATGTGTTGCACTTAGCTCTGAGTAAAGAAATACGCCCTTTCCAGTGTGTCATTTGCCCCCCAGTATCCATAGGCTTCCCTGATGAACACTGTCCCAGCCCTGTATCTACTCCCCTCCCCGATTTCCTTACCTTCTGTTGTCTCACCCCAGCCTCCCTTCCTGCAGTTCCTAGTCCTGCTGCATGCATCCCTCCTTCTTTTTCCTGTGATCTTCCACTCCTCTGTCTGTCCCCTCCTGGTTTTCATATCTGTTCTGCTTGTCCAGCTTGTCTGGTTTTTTGTCCAGCTCCCCATTTCACATTTCTCCCTGCCCCAGGATTACATATTTCCTGTGTCTTGTCTATGCTGGACCACTTATCCTATTTCTAATCCCAGTTCAGTTCAGGTTTGCGAAGTTATTAGTGACGGCGAACAAACAGGGTTTTGTAGTAGGAAGTGTTGGACAATAAGAGGTGTAGGTGGGGCTCGCAGCACCACCTATAATTTAGAACATTGTTTATATTTTTTAACTAATCCACCCTTAGGTAAGCAGTCCTGATGCTGTCAGTGTGCAAATCCTTAGTCATTTGGATAATCCTGTTCCTTCTGCCGATACCAAACACTGAGAGGTTGTTCATTTGTGTAAGAGATGGAGGGTCCTGTCTTTAGAAAGGCTTGGATCTCTTCTTTCCTGTGGCCTGACTTTGACATCAAACGGTGTCTGAGGTTGTACGGTTCATAGGGTTACTGAACTATCCCTAAAATATTTAATGGTATGTGTAGTAATTGCTCTTGTTTCCATTTTGAGGGGCTGTTCCATTTTTCTTCCCTGTGGGTGAGAAGAGAGAAGACATACGAGTTCTTCACTGACAATACATAAAGCATAAAAGTGTGTAGTCTACAGTCACACCATATTCTGCATCCTCTAGTAGGGACCCTCTGACTTTGTGGATTTAGACTGGAAAATACAAAAACATAGCTGACTTTTCCTAACATAGCTCCATGCTTTTCTTCTATCTTCTGCCTCTGCTGCTAACTTCATGCCTAGTTGTTAACAGTTCTTGTAAAATGCCTTGACGTCTAGGTGGGAAGGTGTTCACAGCTTTTTGTTATGAGAAGAAACTCATGCTGAATTATTGCTTAAAACTGCAAGGTGTTGTCTTGAAGTGTGGAAGAATGAACACCTTTGCTGCTTTCACTGGATGTGACTTAGCTGCTATCATAGTCAGTTGGCATCTTCTAATGGACTTGGTGCTACCTAGACCAAGTCATTTAATGGTGTGAATAACCTTTTATTGACCTGTTGCAGAGCTTATGCATAGACTGTGTAGTTATGAGTCCCTTGTTCCCTTGTGATAAAGTTCAAAACTTTAATCAGGTAGCAGCGTGGCCTGTCCTCTTTCCATTGCAATACAGTGTATGCAAACACACATTGCAGCAAATAGTGCCAAGGCAAATCTAGCATGTCCTGCTTTTTGCCCTACAAGAGAAATCTGCAGTTTGTTCTCCACCACTGCTCCCTGAACCATTTTGGTGGCTTGGTGGGCTGAGGGATTCACTTGTGGTGCCTGATGCCTTTCAGGTGCAGTGCTTCAGTTTCCCAGGCTGTTGATAAAAGCTGTTCAGCCGCAGCTCTCTGGGTCACCATGTATGGGGATTTTCTGATGGTTGTGGTGACCTTGCAGGGGGAATTAGAGTGGATGTAATGTTCCCAAGAATTGGAGACGCCTGTGCCACTGAGCTGGTGCACATTGCTGAATCAATTATGAGCATTGGCAGAATTTTGCTTTAGGGGAACTTTGCAGCTACATCACAGTCTTGTTATTAGTAGATTATTGTTAATTGGTTTTAATACAGAGCCAGATATTTTTCAGGGAGGAGGGACCTCAAATAGTTGGTTTCTGTGAAGTATTTTCCCATTATGCAACGCCGTTGCATCGCATGCCCTGTCACTGTATCTCGCTTTTGCTTTTTGGAAATTTTTATTAGTTCCTGTGTGAAAACACATGTTTGGTATAGAATGGTCATCCTCAGACGAGGAATTGTGGTCCGGTACCTTGACCTCCTCCAAAGCCATCGGTGACAACTAAAACTCTCAGCATGGAGATCTTCTAACCTTTTTGTAATGTGTTGAATCACCATAAGGGGATTCAGGCTGCTGTGGGATAGGCCCACGGTGAGCTTTTGCAGAAGGGCTTCCCGATGAACCCATGCAGCCCCCCATCTAAATCCATGTCACCAGCCTCTCCCGCACCCATCGCAGGCAGTTAACTCTGTTTGCAAGGGACTGTCAGAGTGTTGTATTTAATTCAAGTGCGGGTAGAGTTTTCCTCTAAATGCCTGTGTAGCGTTAAGCCAGTTAGGAGTTACAAATGTAAATATGTTTACACAAAAAAAGAGGAATGCATGAAAGCTGGCATTGCCTAAGCAGCCAAAAGCAGTGTGATTATATGCTAGAGGGACACTGAAAATGTAGGTTGCTGGAGTGTGCTTCCAGAAGTAAATCCCAACCAGAAGTGCTTGCAGTCCCTGCCTTCAGATGCACCGTCTGCTACATCTGCTGAGGCGACATGGGGGAGAGGGCTCAGGAGTCCGTGGGCATCCTTGTAGAGTTTTATAGGGAAGTTTGAAACGCCGACGAGAAGCGCCGGCTGTATCCGAACGGGTCCTTGTTTCAGGTTTTCCCAGGCAGTAGCAATGCAGCTGGCAATCAAGTGACTTCTAGTGCTAGTGTTTCATAACTGAAAGTTGGGCATTTTTCACAAGCTGTCCTATTTTGGGTTGTGAGCACGGGCACACGCACACCCCTCGCACACCCCCCACACACCCCCCCAGCACATTGTTTACTTCCTCTGTAAGTTCTGGGACATTCAGTACTAAGGAGCATGATACGCTTGCATAAACACTCCAGCCAGATTTATCTCTCAAGCCTATCTTTCCTTTCCCATCTTGGAAAGTGATTAATCTGCAGCACACATTTTGTTCTTTGATTGCAGGGCATTATTCTGTAATCATTTACAGTTTTGTAGAGCCGTAGCAGTGACTTGATGGAGTATTTCTGTCATGTAGCCGGCACTGTTGGCTGAAGCTTTAGCCACGTAATGCAGAGGGAGCATTATCACGAGTCTCTGTATTATGTTAAAACAGTTTTCTCTTTACCTTGTGTGCTTTCTGCACAGTTAAAAACATTCAAATGTAAAGTTTTTCAATTCAAATTTAAAGGGCAGATAAGTGTCTACAGCAATACATGCTGGGGGCTGGTTTTTAGGTTTTAGGAGCAGTCTCAGTACTTACAGCATGCTGACTGCCAGCTGAGGTTTTCCTTTGCACTTATGGAGAGTGGAGGAGTTTAAATAACTTTTGTTTTCCATGCTGCAGCTCGTGTGTTGAGGCCTGCATCAGTTAGAGTTGAGCAACTCATGTAGATACAACAACTGTACACATTTCTTAGTGTGGAAAACAAAAAAAGTGACGGTGAATCAGAAAATCTGTCCTGTATTTACTGCATCGAAGCTTTTCTATGTGCCCTTTGTGTATTTTGTTTGTTTTCCGGTGTTTAAGGAAAGGAGGCAGGAGAGGTAACAACCTTGAGTTAACGTGCTGTGGGGTTGAGATATGGCTGTCCAGCAGTTTTTTTTAATGCAAGTGTCCATGCTGTAAACCATTTCTTTCAGTAGAAAGGTGTGAAAAGTACGTAGAAAAAATTCAAAGAAAACCATGCAACTTTGGCTTCTGACATGTTTCTTTTTTGCAATATATGTGCACCTTTCTCTCCTACAGGGGAAGAGTTTTTAACGGTCCAGAAGAGCTTGTCTGGTCACCCATGCCAGTGAGCATCTTTTTCCAAAGACTCTCAGAAGTCTGGCTCACATCATGTTGGACAAAGCACTTTTCTGTCACCTTATGACAAATCAAAGTCGTGTAGTTAAAAGACAGAAGCCACAACACCAAGGTACTGTATGAAAAAATCAGGAAAAATTGAGGGCATTGCAGATACAGCATGTCTGTTGAATGAGATGTCCAGTGATTCCTGTGCTGGAAGTCAAGACAAAAAATCTTCCAACAGCTTTCCTTGTCAGTCTGATCTTGAGAGCAGGACAAAGGAGGAGGGGGTTTCCTCTGTCTGCAAATCCATCAGTTGTTTCAAAGGGGCAGGTGTCAGAAGAGTACCCTGCTCTGCTTTGGGGACCTGAATATGCCGGGCCAGGAAGAGCACCAGCTTCAATTCTCCAGCACTGGGCTTTGGAGCAGGGAGAACAGGCAGCACAGACCAGTAGTAACAATTAATAGCCCCCTGATTTACTGATGTGTAGGAGTATCTTGAGCATCTGATCACAAATTTTGTTTTTCCATTCTAGAAGTGTAAATGCCTGAATTCTAAATTAAGGAGAACTTAAAAGCAAGGAGAAGGAAGAGTAAGGCTCTTTTGAAGCACCAACTGTTTAGGAAAACTACCAGATTATGTGAGGAAATGAGGGGTTCAGCGTGTGTGCATTTATAGAGGTATCCAACTGTTTGGTTGTGCTCAAACCCAGGATTAAGATAGCTGTCCTGTGGTTGTTGGAGGGGAACGTTTCACTTGGGATTGTGAACTTGCACCACCTTCGCTTCAGTGGGACAAGGCCTTTGCTTAGGTTGTGCTTGAGGATGGAGCCAGGTAAATAGTGTTTTTCTGTGGTTGAAAATTAGTATCAGTGGTAAGAATCTTAGCAACAGGCAATTTTTCTTAACATCCGAGAAAGGCCAAAATCACACAGTCTGGTGCCAGACACTTCCCGCACTGAGTGTTCCCCTGAAACTAAATGGAGCTGCTGCTTGTCTTCTGATGTGACTTCTTCAGTTGTGCAGCTGATTTTAAGCGCTGGTAAACGAGTGGAAGTGACCTCTAACAGGAGGTAGAATGGAGTGCAGTGATTCTGAAATGCAGCCTTGCAGCACTAGTGCTTGGGTCCTTCTGGGGTGGGTTGCGATTCAGCTTCAGGACCTGAATAATTTGTATCCATTGCCCGACAGCTGGAGCTTCCTGTTGCTAGGCTTGGATGCATGCCATGGGGTCATGGAGTCTGGGTTCAGCTTTGCTCACTCCAAATCCCTTATCACCTCAAAATGGTTTGTAGCAGTTGTATTTGTTTTCCTTTAACAGCGAGAGATGAAACCCTTTAATCTCTGCTGTTTATATTACTGCCCACAGAAAGATTTCTAGGACATACTGGGTTCAGTACAAAGGAGCTTCACACTGAAAAGTTGAGGCCCCATTCCATCAGGCAGAAAGGAGCCTTTGCCTCAGTTAATTATTTAATAGCCAGCTGAGTAGGCAGGATGATCACGTACAAGAAATGAGGCTGCTCGACTCTGTCCAGAATAGCGTTTCGGGGAGTTAGGGGTGCTTTTGCTTTTCCCCTCCAGAAGTGTCAGAGCTAATGTCATGCTGTATTTATGAATCATGCAAAAGCTTAGGGAGGAAAAGAAGCTTTGGGCTTGAACACATTCAATTATTGAAGAACACATGCGCTGAGACCAAGATCCTCATGAGTGGAAAGTATGCTTCTAAGGGAGGTTTTGGATAAGGACCAGGTGCTGGGAACATCTCTTGGCACATCCCAACCACTCGCAGAGCTTCTTCTTGGAGCCCAGCTGAAAACTTAGTGTGACTAGGGAGGTGTCTGTTCCTGTGTACAACCCCTTCAGCTCTGTAATTGCGGTGCTAACACTTTACCTCCACACTTACCTGGTGCGAGGGTGGATAAAAACAAAGTGTGTTTGCTTGAGGAAGACCCTTTTCCAAGCTGAATGGGTGAGTTTAGAAGGTGATGCTGTGGGTTTCAATGTAGAAAGGCCATCTTCCAGATGCAGAGGAGCCACTGGCTCCATCAGTGGAGAACCCCTGAACTGTGGAAGTGTCCTAGAAGGGTGGAGGAGCATGTTAAATTATACACTGCCATTTTATCTTCTTTCAGTGCAACTGAAAAACAGGTGTGGTGTTCTTCACCCAAGGAGTTTGTTTCTAGACAGAGTAAGATCCACCACTGCTAAGTGTAGCTGTTGTGCACCTGCACAATTTTTTCCCTAAATCATGAGGCATCAGAGACGAAGTCCTGTTTATGGGTCATCCACAAGGGAAACTGGATGTTAAATTCTAAGCTTCCAACTAGAGTAACGTTTTGCTTCTTTATTTCACGCTAGAAGTTAGTTCTGGTCTTGAAAGCACCTCCTGTGCAACGTAGAACTGGGCCCAGAGGAAGGAAATGAAATCAGAAATGGAGAAAAGTTATTTTAATCATAAATAGCTGTGGTAGAAAGGTAGATGTTTATATGTGCAATAGTACAGTACCTACTGTGTGTATTTTAGGAGAACCTGAGAATAGCAGCTGCGTTGAAATACTTGACAGTGAAGTCAAATATAGTTTAAGTTAAAAAAAAAAAAAGAGTCTCTGGGGAGGGTGGATTTTGCAGCCTGAAGCCTGTCGGTGTTATCTCTGCTGCGTGGCACAGAACAGCCTGTGACTCTGGCCCTTGTTTGCGAACGTGCAGTTCCCGTAATGGGATACGTCCTCCTCCTGTCGGTGTGGTATTGTGCCTGGGTAAACCTCCCCGCCTCCCAAATTTTCCCAAGAACCACAGTAGGCTGACAGCTTTGTTTCTCCAAAGGCTTCCTTTTCTGAGGTGTCGCCGATTTTGCAGCTGATGGACCTGTTGAGTTTTAGATCTGCAGAGCTCAGAAGAAGTCAAGCTGCAGGCAGTAAAACTAGAGCTCTTGCTAATGTGCTGAGGTCAAAAGGATCAAAACCTAAATTAAGTTTGTCCCTGAAATTTGGCTGTGAATCACAAATTCAGGAAGTTGTACATGAAAATCGGTCTGCGTACTGTTTCTTTCTTAAGAGATCTTCAGCTAAAAATAATGTATTGTGCTATAGTTATAAATAATACGGGTTGGTTTTTTTTTTTTCTTGCCCTGTCTAATTAAATTGTTACTCTTGCCACAACGAAAGGAAAGGGAAAAGATAATAACACGAATCTGGTTGAACAAGTACATAGCTTGCAGGTTTCAGCTCGTGTTTTCAGCTGCAGCTGGTGCTGAACCTTACATTCATGCATGTAATTGTCAAAATGAAAATAAGGTGCTCTGGAGAGATCAACAGTGGTTTCTGTGTGCCCATCATTTGGGAAACCCTTTTGAAAGCTCACTCAAAGTGGCTTTCTCCTGCACTGTCGAAAACCAGAAGAAAATATTTTTTTTTTATTTTTTTTTCTTTCCTCTGCAGGTAGCTGCAGTGGTTTTTGTAAAATAGTGGTTAAACTGCATGGTAGGGTGTTTTGGTGGACTCTGGTGTCCTGCTAAAGTGACAAGCAGTCGTCACAGGTAGCTCTGCCATTCTGAAGAGTGACACTTTGGCAGGTTTGCCACAGGTAAATAGTGGATAAAGCTGGAAAAAAGAACTCTTCTGCATCTTGGCCATGGTAGTAAAATGCTCTTTGAAAGCCAAGTGGGCAACCTGGCCATGGCCGTCTGCCTACGGAAGAGTAGAGAAGGCCAGCAGCCTGGCAAGACGGTACTTATGACACCTATTGCTGCTGCTGCATGAGTGTCCAGGAAAGTTTTGTGTATTTTGCTGCTTAGACTTGTCAGTGGCTGCTGGGGCCTTTTAACAGTGTTCAGGAATTGTGGTGGATTCTGGGGGCTATGGGAGAGGCCATTAACAAGGTTTGGCTCCTGGGAGAGCAACGATAATGGCCAGTGAAAGCAGTAATCCCAGAAGCCTTAAGGGGATAATGACAGGCAATAACATGGCTGCCAAACTTTAAGCTTAATCACAACATCATTCAGGTGTTCAGAGAGTTATTTTTCTCAAAGAAGGCCAAGGTGAGGGAAAAAGAAAGGTCCTACAAAGCAGACTGCCACAGAGAAACTGGCCTGTGCGGGTGATAGAGCTGGGCACAGGCTCAGAGATTTATTGCGCTGAAATTTGCTGTCACTAAAAAAAAACAAAAAGGCAGTGAGGCAGCTGCGTTATTTCACTGGCAGTGATGCAATGCCGGTGACACACCAGGACGGGAGGGACCAGCACGCTCTGTGACAGCACAGCATGTACATGGTGTCACCCGAGCTGCACCCCACCAGCCGACAGCTTCGACTAAGTGCCAGCACTTCGTCCACTGCTTCATTTTCGAGCCAATATTTATACATAACAGCTGGAAGCATGGTTTTGGAAGTAACACATGGTGACTGCACATGTACAATTTCCAAAACACCCCCTTTGCCCCTCCTATTTGCTGCGCTTTAGGGGGTTTGAGACTTTTTTTCTATATTTGGTTTATTACGGTGCAGTCAAGGCATTTACTAATTTCTCATTCACTTGTCAACTGCTCAGCAAGAGGGAAAATCTCATAGGAAAACACCATGGTTTTTGATAAGGTTGTAAACAGAAAGCAGAAAAGCAGAAATCCTCGTATTTGTTTTAATGTTTACTGGATCATTCTGAAGTTTTCTGCGGGGCCCCCCCACCCCCCAAGTTAGTGATGGCACAGGCAGAAAGAATATTGTCATATTGAAAAGAAAGACCCAAAAAGAAGAAACTTAAGCATTCTTTAAAGAAAAAAAAATTGCAAAATGGGTGAGGAATAAAGTTGGTGAATAAGTGTGTGTGTGTTTGTTTAAGGAATTGAATGGGTAGCAAATACTTTTCCATGTGTGTGGAAAATATGAGTTGGCTTTTGCAATAGCATTTTATGCGAAGAAAGATCAAGGGTTCCGGAGATGAAATACTTATTCATAAAATGTAGGGAGCAAAGACAAGCTACTTGTTGTGCTTCTGCCCATTCGCTGTAAGTCCAATCTAGCTGAATCATTTCTAGGAATGGAGTGGGAACTGGATTTCCAGCCTCCTCTCTGTCCTTGGCTTCTCTCCTGCATGGCTACCACTGATTAGTACTCATTGTACTGAGCTTTATGTGGAGGGTACGTTCCTGTCCACTTCACTGCTAAAGCTTTTACCACCTTGGGATCTAAGCACGATCCACTTGAAACTGGATTAAAAGAGCCAATTTGTTTATGGAGGCTTATTAACAGCTATCAGGCAGAAGCTGACCTGGGTAGGATTTTGACCTGATGCTGGAGAAATGAAATGCCCTTCCCCACTACTTGTCCACTGCCACGCTCTGTGGGTGGTTTCTGACACAAGCGAACCCAACCCAAGCATTTCCTCTGGTGTTTGAGGTCTCCCAAAAGTCTGAAGACGTATGATCTGCCACATGAGGCCAAGCTGTGCTGCAGGTGTACCGTTTATTAGTTAGGTGAATGTGATCTTTCATTTGTGTATCTGAAGAAAATCGGGGTTAGGCCGCACAGGCTGCTTGCCTGAAGGTTTTTGCTGTCTGCTTCCCCATTCTGTGCTGCCCAGATGATTTCAGCGCTCCTCAGCTGCTGTGCTGTGCATATAGGTACGTGCCAGCTCAGTACAGCAACCAGGGCTAGACTGCCACACTGTCACGTGCCCGGCATTGTTTAATCTGGCACCTTCCCAGCTCGCCTTAAAGACTGCTGCATGCCTAAGGTTACTGTGGCTCGGCAAGGCTGTGCCACAGAGGGGCCAGGTGGTGGTTTTCCCCTCTTTTCAATGACTGTAATGGGAGGGGGAACTAAAATAGCTGTTCAGAATTTTTTTTTGAGAACTTTGAGAGGATGTGAGTCCCTGTGCTTTCCATAAGTTTCAGGACAAGTTGATGTTACATCCGAGGACTGAAGTTTGTCTGCCTGTCAGGAGGCAAAGGGGCTGGGCTGGTGCCTCACGGGGCGAATTTGAATCAGTTTGGTTAAAAAAAGCGGCTGTAGTTATCTTGGTGATTAATATAAATAATTTTGGTTGTTAACTAGCAAGTTTTAGTATTCTGTATTTTTTAACTTCGAATATGAGCCAGAATGTGTCCTGGCAGCCAGGAGGACCAGCTGTGTCCTGGGGGACATTAGGCAAAGCATCACCAGCTGGTTGAGGGAGGTGATTGTCCCACTCTGCTCTGCACTCGTGCGGCCTCATCTAGAATATTGTGTGCAGTTTGGGGCACTGCAATATAAGAAAGATATAAAGCTATTAGAGAGTGTCCAAAGGAGGGTGCCAAGGTGAAGGGCCTTGAGGGGAAGCCGTATGAGGAGTGGCTGAGATCACTTGGTCTGTTCAGCCCAGAGAAGAGGAGACTGAGGGGAGACCTCATTGTAGTCTACAACTTCCTTGTGAGGAGGAGGGGCAGGGAGATCTCTTCTCTTTGGTGACCAGTGACAGGACCGGAGGGAAGGACCTGAAGCTGTGTCAGGGGAGGTTTAGATTGGACATTAGAGAATGGTTCTTCACCCAGAGGGTGGTTGGGTACTGGAACAGGCTCCCCAGGGAAGTGGTCACAGCACCAAGCCTGACAGAGTTCAAGAAGCATTTGGGTAATACTCTCAGGCACATGGTGTGACTCTTGGGGATGGTCCTGTGCAGGGCCAGGAGTTGGAATTGGATGATCCTTGTGGGTCCCTTCCAACTCAGCATGTTCTGTGATTGTGTGATTCTTTTCCTCCCAGAAGAGGGAATTGCTTTTTTAATGGTGGTCTTGGTCCAACGTGCTAATTTTTTTTTTAGCAGCGAGTGAAGGAGTTTCCTAGAGGAAAAAGGTTCTTGGTAAGATTGTCACCCCTGCATTCCACAATTACCTTGCATTTAATGAATGAGTGGGGGGACTAACCAAATTTATTGAAAGCAATTTGTTTACCTTAACAAAACCTATGTGAAAATGCCACGGCTGAAGGAATTCAAAAGCCTCTAAATGATTTTGTGGGGAGGAAAGAAAGTTTTTTCATTGTTGTTGTTTTTAATCTTAAGCGTGATTCCCCTTCACCCCTGGCTTTTCTAACTCTGCACCCGTTTGTGTGTGTGTACTTGTAGGGTTATCACTGCCAAGTGCGGTTCCAGGTCCCTCAGGGCAGCAGCCTTGCCCTGCCCTGTGGCTCTGAAAGGGCTCAGAAAAGCCGGAAAGATCCCGACGATTTACAGTTACCACCCTGATTTTATTACCTGCCTCTTGCAGGCTCCTCTGCCGAGGCAGTGCTGTGCCAAATAAAAGACTATTCTCCTGTTTTGGAGCAGCTGTTGTACCTCGGGGGTAACCCTGCTGCCAGTGGCTGTGGGGGAGGATGCTGGCAGGCCGGGCAGAGCAGTTTTATTTGGGATGCTGTCAGCTTTCTATCCCCTCTGCTGGGGTTTCCCCACTTCTGCTTGGGGCAACCAAAACCAAAGGGGCTGTACTCCACAGCATGATGTTGCAAACACAGATAGAGGCACGCAGAGGGCCAGCTCGCTCCTATGTGCACTGCTCCACTGTGGTGGTGTTTAAAATACCCACTCCCATTACCTGTTCCATAGGCACTTCCTTCCTTTGCTGGCTGCCTCCTGGCTAGCCTTGTCATACAGGTATTTTGGAAACCATAAGTTCAGCAAGGTTAGGGGAGCACTCACTAATGCTGAGGGTCTGGCTGTTGCTGCAGGGGGTGTCAAATTGTAAAGAGGAGATGGTGACCAGCCTTTAGGATGTGAGGGCAGAGATGTCTTGGGCTAGCTCACTCCCCCTGCAGTTCCTTGTGTGGCCAGGTTTCTTCTCCAAAGTCAAAGAAATACTTCTCCCTGCCCTTACTGCTCATGATGGTGAACTTGAGTCCTTCCCTGCCTAAAAACAGGATGCATTAATATTAAAATTGGCCAAATTAACGCCAGGATGCTTATGATGGCAAAATGGTAATTGGTGGCTGCTATCTCTTTCCTTCTTGTGGGCAGAGGCCCCCCACCCTTTGCTGCTGGGACAACCAGTGTGTAAAACCATCAGTGCTGCTGCACTGGAATTAGGATGGATTCTTAGGATGTGACTGCTGTGTCCATCAGGACTTCTGCAGCCTATTAGTAGACCCAATGGTTTGGACTTCCTATCTTCCTCAGGCTTCTCATTTTCACATGAGATGTCCTAGTCAGGGCCTAGAGAGCCGTAAAGGGAAGATTTTAAATGTATGGGATATTCCAATCAGATGCCATGTCTGTGTTTAAATACCTTTTGGCTGCAAGAACTTGCCTTTCATACCTCATACTGTCATTTAAAGGAATAAATAGCAAGAAATGTGACTGGATTGTTTTTTAAGTATCTTAAAGCTAGCCAAGATATAGATGCTCCCAGAACCTCTGTCAAAAAGGAATTAAATTGTTTTTGTCTAATGTATTAAGAGAATCAAAGGCAACCTGTCTTTTAGGAACCTTCTGCCTCTTCTTCCCCAACCGCCTGGGGAAAGCAAACCTCTTTCTTTACAGTGCTGGGACACAGTTGTCCAGCCTTCCCACCTTTGCTGCCTCCACTCAGTACGTTATTGAGGGAGTTGTGTTTATTCTTGTCAGCCTGACAGTTCATTTCAAATTAGTGATGCGTTTCCACATAGAGTCAACTTAGAACCTTCATTATTATCTGTAATATGTGAAACAATTAAGATTGTTCAGCTTTTTGAAAGATGAGCAAAATCCAAAAATGTTCATCTCTCTCCCTGCCTCTTTCACACTGTGCAAGTGGTTTTGCTGAGAGCCTGCACATTTTGGGAGCTCTTTTGACTTCCTTGAATGTTGGGCCAGCAAAATTTTAATCCTGAAGGTTGAGAGGCAACTGCCTACGTGATCTTGCGAGCATTGCCAGGTATGGGGTGAACCTACCGAGTCATTTGAAGAGGGAGGATGTTGACACGGTCTCGCAGGGTGTGATTTACAGCTGTCCTCCCTCGGGCGGGAGGTACTGGGGCCAGTCAAAGCCAAGAGACCCAAAGGCTCTGTTCCTTGCAGTGTGCAGGCAGGTAACTCAAAAACCTGAACATTTCCTTTGCAATGTCTTAAAAAGTTCATTCTGTAGTAGGCAGTTAGGTGTATTCAGAACACACACACTGTGTATTTTCTGCATCATTTTCCTGTAGCAAATATTAGTCAGTTGCAGTTATGGTTGGATCATCATTTTGGTCAGGATACTTCTCATCGACCTCTCCATACCAGGGTGAAGGGGTATTGATAATTATATCAGTGCGTAATATGCTAGGTGAACTAATTCCTGCTCAACAGAAATAATTTCAGAATTCACATTTAGCAGAATGGGCTTGAAAAGAGTTTTGCAAATCCCTTGCTTATTTTAGATACTTCTCAGCGGTTAGGTTTATTTGCCCTCAAGTCAACTTTCCCTTTTCTTTGTTTCCAGTGATCATTTTTGTGTGAGGTTGTTTCGTTAGCCCCGTGTGTATGGTGGTCACAGTTTGCTGCCCGACAGCAGTTATTTGGATTCTAAACAGAAAAAAAGGGAAAATTAATTTGTAGTTGCATACTTGTAATTTTGATTTTGTCCAAATACAGATGCAGGATTATGCCAGAGAAGTCTTACATGTAGCTAATATTCCATATATTTTTGGTTTAATGCAGGGTGTTCTTCTGTGTCTTCTGACTCAAAAAGGAGGGAATGAAAGTTGGGGTAATGTCATAATGTGACATTAATTTTGAACTACAATTCTGGTTTTCCACAGACTCTTAAGGAACAGTGTGAACAACTTTCCAAGACAATAAAAGAACATACTGAGAATTTCTTTTCCCTGTTTACTATGTTTAGACATCATTTTATGAACTCTTGCTTTAGCATGACAGTTGCTCTTTCAGAGTCAGTATGGCTGGGTATGGAGAGAGATTTTAGGCTGTGCTTAAACAAGTTCTGTCCAAGAAATTGGACGCCTTCCCAAAGCATTCTGTTCTCGAGACGGGAAGGGAGAAGGCAAGAGGACATGACTGTGATGTAGGACGGTTTTGCAATCAAGTAGTTTTCAGTCTGGCTTGGCATGTTGTTCGAAAGTAGCTCTGATCTTCAGTGTGTTATGACAAGCTGTCCGAAATTGATACCATATTTTACATCTTTTTAGAGACTGACCTTTCCTCACTTGGGAAACATAAAGGAGCTCACTTACTTACCCAGCAGTTCTTTCTGAGTCTGTGTTAATTTCCCCTCGGTTGTCCTGAATTTATAACTCTGGAAACAAAGACAAATGCGGAAGATTTTAAAGAGCTGTTTCTTGAACTTTAAAAGTTCCCTTGAATAGACTGGGCACTTCTAAATGTCTCCAGTTGTTTTTTGCTGGGTTGTTTTGGTTTGGGTTGGGTTTGGGTTTTTTTTTCTCTTTTCCTTTCTGGAATTCCTGACTCAGATCAAGGAGATTTCCAGTATTACTCTGCCTGCAATTGATGGAAATTTATCTGTGCTTTCTGGGGTACTTTAACAAAAAAGATCACAAAAACCCCCCAACCTTAAGTCAAAGCTGTATTTCTTTCATATTGTATTGTTAATCTAATGATTTAAGTGTAATCTTAAAGCACTTGATAATCAAATAGAGTACACAAAAACTCTCTTCGTTGAATCTTGTGAATTGCCGTTGCATTTCTCGATCACTGGCACCTGAATAAGGATAACAGGGCAAACAGAGCAATAACTTGCCATCTTCCTTTGCATGAAGGATGGGTGGCAATTGTAACCTTGTACCCTGAACCCTCTTCTCTAGGAACTTGTTAGGATAAATTTGCAAGGTGCTCTTTATTTTATGGGTTTTTTTTAGAAATTGCAAGCAATGAGGTAGAACTGAGTCTCACATCTGCTGTATTTTATCAGAAATATTATCTGTGGGTTTAAATGTGTTCCACAGCGATGAAGGAGATGCTTGTGTTCATCACTCAGTTACCTCTCTCAACTTTGGTCAAATGTTTTAGGGAGCAAATTAGATTTTTCTTAACAAAAGCACATTACTTATAAAATTGAAGAAATTGGTATCTTTTCTCATCAGCAACTTTTCTCAGAACTTGCAGTGGAGTGGATAATTGAGTTTTTTCTTTAACAAGGTTGACAGAGTTGAGATGGGAGCTTGGAGTTTTTTTCCCAGAGCAGTCTGAGCGCTGGTAGAGAAGCACTTTCTGGGAATCAAAGTCAGGGTTCTAGGAGGCTTTCAGGATCCCTGAGAGCTGCTGGGGACCTCAGCTGTCTTTTTGATGTGCATGCCCCATGCAGTGTGTTGTACCCATATTTATGGGTTTCTGAGCGCTGTGCGTCACGACTCTGATGTACAGAATTGTGGACTGCTGACTGATTTATGTGAGCTTTTAGCTGTGATCTCCAAGCAAAGTGTTCAGTGGAGTGCTGAGATCTTCATGTAGCTGGTCTAGCAGCTTTTGGAACATAGTCAACCTTTGCCTTTATTAGCAGATTGGTAATTATTGCCTTATGGTACCGTTCACATCATATTTTGTAATTCATTTTTGGTGGGAGGACCTGTTAGGCACAGCCTGAGTCTGTTATTGTCTCATTGTACCCATTGCTCTAGCTACACTGGAGGACATCCCCCAACCTGGACCATGCTGTGACACATCCCTTCTAACTTCAGGGGCTTCTCCAAGTACTTTGAGTGACTGGACTTTCTACTGCTTTACCTTTTTGTGATGTTCTCAAAATTTCCCGGCTTCCAGGGCTTTTAATTTTCCCCATCTTTCAGTAATTCACTCTAGAGGTAAGTGAGCAGTGGTTGTTGTAGGCTGTGGACTCAGGTTCCTAGTCTCAAAAGAATTGCATTCGTCAAAGAAAACAAAAGCTGTGCTTCCCTTGCAGTACAACAAAATGGCTGAGCTGAGCAATTCTGCTCATTAGGTCTGTGACTTGCTTCATCTCCCTCACATACAATTACACACGGAGAGAAAAACTCCCATTGCATATTTTTGTGCACATCATCCAAGCTTGAGGACTTGGTCTAGAAAGATTAAACTCGTGTTCTGTGTTTGCTGCCAAGATGCTACAATCCACTGGAGATAAAATTAATTCTTTTTTGCTGAGTGAGAATTCAAAGCTATTTATTAATAAGGAAAAGAAAGTGCCAGATCTTTCTCCTTGTTTCATATGTGTGGGCATGTGAAGGGTACTGGTCCTGCTTCTGACCCTCTATTCCCCCTTTCCAAAGGACGTTTTGTGCAAATCAGCACTAGAATCATCAGGTTTCTGAAACCAGGTGTGACAGAATAGGCTTTAATTTAAATGCCTTTTAATTTAAAGTCATTCATGCTTTTCGGTGTTTCAGTTTGAACAGTAATGAGGAGATTTTCAGGTATACTAGAAGAATTGGTCTCTCAACTCTTGTTGGCTTTTACTGGGTAGGATATGAAGAGAAACCTTCCTATGCTGCTGTCCTTGAAACATCTCCCTGTAAATGTCTAGTATTTTGTGATGAGTTGGTGTTTCTCTCCAGGAGTCTTTGAAGCCGGTATTTTCTTGAACTTCTTACCAGAATTACCAAGCAAAGCTTTATATTCAAATATTTAAAAGATTGTAATTGCTTTAATTAAAAAGAAACATGCACGTACCTGTATTTGATTTATATTACAAATACCTGTATTATCAGGTTGTGTTTGCCAGAGTAAATACCTGAAAGGTTTTAAGAACCTCATTACATCGAAGCTTATGGACTGAGCTGGCCTGTTTCTCAGGTTTCACAAGGTTTTGTCCTATCTTCCTATGTGTGTGCGTGTTTATATGGGCGTATATGTGTCCTCGCACTTACCCTAGCAAAAAGCAAGCGGCCTGAAGAGCTGTAGTCATCCTTGGTGGGAATAAATACACATTGCCTTGTTTTCTGGAACTGTTGCAAACACTGGTGAAATTGCCTTGAATTGCAGGGAGAGGTCTGGTTTGCTCCCACCGGAGCAGTCTCAGTCTCTCCCTCGCAAACTAAAGCGAAGTGGAAGAGCTTTGCTGCAAGTGAAAGTCAGGCGTGGAGCACATGCTGCCATGCGAGAATCGCTGGCACGAATAAGCAGTGTGCAGGTGATCTTCAAGACTTCTACCTTGAAATTTAATTTCATTTTTTTCCCCTTGGTGGAGTCATATTGGTTGCTTCTGCTCCCACTTAAAAATACATGTTGGGAGCAAACATTAGGTAGGTGACAGTACTTTCTAACCCGTTCTGTAAGGGATTTTCTGCGTGCTGTTCTGTACGTGTTTTAGTGCACCCTGTCAAACAGTAATATATCATACTGCCTATATGCTTTAGCATATATTTCTTCAGCTGTATGTAATGGTTCATCAAAATACATCATGCCAAGAGCAGTTTTGGTTTGTGTCCCCAGATGAGCTGGGGACCATTGTGAGCCAAACTCCTTTCAGGAGCCAAGGTCAAGGCAGGCATTCTTGAACTAAGTCTAACTTCGGGAAATCTCAGGAATTCAGAAGTAAAGTTTCACTGAGAAGCGAGTCATGTAAATCTAATAATGGGAAATATTTTTTTTTCCCTGGAACAATACAACAGTCCAGTTGAATGTGCCTTAAATGTGAAAATAGCAAGGGAGGCTCTAAGTAACAGGGGTGACAGATAAAGCTGGGAGGAGAGGGAAGGGAGGGGGAAGGTGGGAGTCTCTTTTTTCTCACCTTTGTCCACAGAACAACGCTGTAATGGAGGGTCTCCCTGGATGTGCGAGGGTGTTTGGAAGACACATGTAAAATCTGGAAAGAGCTTTCAGTTTTGGGTGCAAAAAAGCCATCTCTGTTTGAAAGTGGTCTTGGGAAGAAGCAGAGCAAACAACCCTATCATAATGCGTCTTCTCTTCCTTGGCGTGCAGTTGTCACGAGAGATTTGTAACTCTTTTCTTGGTTCATTGTTCCCCAGCTAGTGTGTACTCTCCATTCAGTAGTGCCAGAATTAAGATGAAGCCTGCCCGTTTCAATAAGGCGGCTTTGTTGTCCAAATGGCAGCACTTGTATAGAAATTGGATTGACTCCAGCAGAGCTTGCACGATACACTGCAAAACTGTTGTCATATGATCCTTCTTATTACTAAGAAAATGCCTGTTCTCAAAAAAGCCAGACTAGTCCTCTTTTTTTTTTTCTGTTTTGTTAGGGAGGGGGAAAAATCACCAGAAAGTTCTTTCTATTAATAGTAGACTGCAAATTTGAAAACTATGCCTAATGTTTGAGTATAATAAAGAGATTGGATTAAGTGAAGTGACATTAATGTGGAAATATGATAGAGCCCAATCTACTTCATTTTATGTAGCATGAGCCTTGATTAATCAACTCTCAAATCTAAGTAAGCATGTACCATTTAACCTTAGCAAGAGAGGGTGGGAGGTGATGGCACAACAGGGAAGGGAGAGATGGGCGAGTGATTCAAAGTACTGCTGTGGTTTCCAAAAAGTATGTTTCTCCCACCTGCTTGCATTTCCACAAGATGTGGAAAAGAGGTAACTTGCTCTAAACAAACAGTTGGAAAGAGCACCTAGTACTGTAGGTCCCTCGTCCAGGCCAGCCACAAGGGTGGGTGAATCCTTATGAGAGAGACATTAACTGCTAATGCCTGCTGGTGCTGCTAATGGAAATTACTGTTTCAACTAAAAGTATTTTATTCTCTAAGAATTTTTTTCCTCCATTATGGAATAAAGCATCTGTAAATAGAACACTTCTTATCAACTGGGGTCCAGGTGTTGCATTTGAAGAGAGAATTTTCTTCCCTTTATTCTCTTTTTTTCCCCAGTCATGTGCAGAAAATAGGTGAACACATTTTGTTACGATTATTGATACTATTTGTTAACCACAAAATTTTATTTAAAAAATTGTTGTTAACACTAGGGTAATGTGTTGAGGAATTGCCTTAGGTCTAGATGGGTTTTATAAAGCAGCTTTTTTTGTGTACTTAATTTATTAATGCACTTTTGTCTTGATAAGAAGACTGATTTTGCAGTGCTTTGTGATTTATAAACTGTTTCTTATTTAGCTTGTCTTTTGTGAAAATGTGATAATATTTGTACAGGTGTTGGTAGTTACAAAATGTAGTTGAGTTCCTAGCACATATAGAGCAGAATCAATAGATTTCAAAGCTGGAGGGACCCATTATGCTCATTGTCTGACATATGGGACATCGAATTTCATCAGTAATTCCTGCATCAAGGAGCTCTCCTCTACCTTCTCCTCACTTCCTGAAATGTGCTTCCTAGTATTTAAAGTCTCTTCACTTGCTCCACTGGTAGCATCTGTCTTTGTAACTGCAGTCTCCCATTAAAGTTCACTTCTGTGAGAAACTTTGTTTTGCTAATAATTTGCTTAGTCTATATCAGGGTTTGTGGGGTATGTGGTTTTTTGGGTTTTTTTCTTCTTTTAATTGAATTTAGTTTGTGGATTTTTGTTTGCTTGGCGTTTTAATTGTCTATATTTCCGATGTCAGAGTTCCAAAATCCGCACTTCCCCCTGTAGACCTCTCTGTAGGGAAAGATAGATTTCTTTACCTACCCAGATACGCAAAGTGTTTTGTTTTGATTTGAGTAGAAATAATGTGGGTCTTCCATTCTGTATTCTTGATTCATTTCCCTATTCTGTTCTGCATATGATGATAAATTTGACCTTTTGTATATGGCAGGAACTGCAGCTCTCCTGAAACCACCAGAGCTCCAGCCTCCATTTTCTCCTGCTTTTTGCTTGCCTGTTACTTTGCACTGCAGTTTGCAGGGGGAAGTAGCACTGAAGCTACCACTTCTTGAAGAGAAGAAAGGAAACTGTGACCAGTGGTGCCACAGAACCACTTGCAAGAGGCTACAAGCCCTATTACCACAGAGGTCATCAGCATATTGGGAACCTTTTCTGCCTGCATAGAGGTGTAAAAAAAGTCAGAGGAGACAGAGTGGAGTATAGTGTGATTTTTTTTTTCCAGGTGTTGAAGAGGGAGCTGCTATTTGTGTCATGAGTGGCATCTGTTCCTTGAAGGTTAGCCATGAAGAGGGAGATGCTTGTATCCACTGATGGTTATGGGACTGTCTCTGCATGTAGGGAAAGGCACAGATGTCTTCTCTCACTGGCAGGCCACTGGAAGCTCCATGACAGTTTTGATTTGCTTCTGTGTAAATCCACATCCACAGCTTTCCAAGTACGTGGCACAGGGGAGGTTACTATGGGTCACTTGGCAGTTTCCAAGTTTGGTGAAGCTGCTGTGTAGCGCTTATTAAAGGGAAGGGAATATAACAGGTAAGCCAAGTAAATGGATTAGCCGTAAGCAGTCCTATTGTTGGCACTGCCTGGAGATGGGTTGTGAACCAGGCAGGCATGTCTTGCAAGCGATATTCTTTCATCCCCCGATTACAGAAGAACAACATAAATAGAGTGGCCTCCATTGAAATGATTCCTGGAGGAAAGAGGCATTTAAAGCCAGGGATGGTTATGGGTACTTGGAGCAGAGTGTTCAGCCAGCCTACCGTTTCCAAGAAAGAAGGGAGGGGGAGAGGGGAAGGAGATTAAGCCAAGTGTCTCTCTGTCGTCTCTGTCTGAATGCTTGAAATGTTAGGGACAAATGGTTCCTTCGAGGCATGCAGCACTGTGTTGTCTTTAGGGCCTTCATGGAGCAGCTTTTACCTTTAACTATTTTTAGTGTTTGGCTACTGTTGGCTTGAGGGGGAGTTACAGGAGGAAGGTCACTTAAGAGGGTGCCTTTGTATTTTATTAACAGAAATGGCTGGGGAGAGGTAGAACCATTGTCCGCTTCCAGTGGTACATGCTGACATATTTAGAGAAAGCATTTGCTCCTTCACAGGGATTGCTAATAAAAATCGTGGTTTGTGCCCGTAATCTCTCTCCAAGAAGGGTGTATGACTTTTGAGTCCTCTCTGCCCCAAACACAGAAGAACATGGTTTGCTCATGCTGGCTGGGCAGGCAGGATGTCCACCTCATGCTCTAGGGTGGCAGCCAGGGGGTGCATGGGATGGGAATACTGGCTTGCTGGTGTTTGTTCCCTGGCTCTGGAGGGTGAGCTCTCCTTTCTCCCGTTCTGTGGCTTGCTTTTCAGCAGAGTAGGTAACACAGATTAGTTCTCACTTATATACAGCATGGTATGATTGGTGGTGTGTTTTTGGTGTCTCCCTCCTCCCCAGCCTGGCAAGGTTTACAGTACTGCAAGTGTTTGTACGGTGTGGCTTGCTGGGATCAAAGGAGTTTAGGAGGCTTAGGGTTGGATATTTATGCGTTCGTTTATTACCTACTGTTGTCACTCATATTATCTAAAATTACTCTGACTGAAAAGCTCAGGCAAAAAGTTGCCTCCTTACTGCAGTTTTCCTTACTGTGCCTGCTGCACTCCAGGCTTCTTTCAGGATGAGGCAGTGTTACCTGGGACTGCCTCCAAACATCAGCTCCTTCAGGCACTACTGCAGTGACTGTGTGTGTCCATAGTGCTCTCTCCAAGTAAGGGAGGAGGGGGTTCTTCACATCACAGCTCACATCTGCTGTGTTGAATCGTGCTCTCAAGGAACTCACTCCACTGCCCATCTTCCCCAGTATAGCACCTACATACCACTCAGCTATCACAGGTACCTAAATCTGGCCTCTTAATGTCAGAAAAAGACTATTTCCCAATCCCATCATCAGTCCGGGCTTTCTACCTGGGTATAAACAAGCCCTTTCTGATGGGCTGAAGGGGACTTTAAATACACAAGAGGTTCTGGGCAGTTCCTGTCCCACCCTTGCTCTCCTCAACCTCACTCTCTCTCCCTTTTTTCCCCCTTCTATTTTATTAAGCTAATAGGATTTTGAGCTGATAGCAAGTCTTTGATGAACATAGAAGTACTTTTTATACTGTGTGCATTAAAGCCCTCTGTCTTCAATGCAGGGTACATTGTTTAAAGTGTCCTGTTTCTGCCAGGTGGAGTTGCAGGAATTAACATAGTTTTATCACCTAGAAACAATCTTTCACCATCTGCAGGCAAAAAAACTGGGAGATAAAATGAAGTCAGGCACTTCATGTCTGGAGACTACGGCTGTTGAGAGAACATGTTAAGTGTTAAAGGATTGCAGGAACAGCTTCCCTCTGAGACTTGTCTGCTCTCCAGTGTAAACCCCATTCTGCAAACGCTTGGCCATAGGCATCTGAATCAGTTGAGGGAACTAGGGAGAGACACAGATCCAGTAAACATGCATATATGGGATCTGTTCTTCCTCTCCTCTGGCTCACCTTCCATTGGTATCTGTTGTCAGGAACTCCATAGCCATCTGGGCCTGTGACAGATTAGTTTCCACATGTAACAAGTTTTGCCATTTCTTCAAGCGCGTATCTATCTTTTGATGTTTCTCCCACTGAGTAATAGGATTGAAAGTCACAGCAGTGACCGAAGCCAAGTTAGAAAAAGATGCCTCTTCTGACACCTCATTGTCCCAGACCTGGCACCATGGGCTGCCTGTAGCATTGCCCTGACACTTAGAGGTCCCACTGGTGTGTTGTTGGAGGATGTGTGTTCCACAGCCACTGCTGTGGGAAGTAACAAGCTCCTTCAGCAACTCATATTCATGAAACTCCCTAAGAAAGCTCTCTGTTGGTGGAAGGGAGGTGGAACCAGGGTAGGGGTTTTCTGATTCAGTTGTTTGCAGAGACAGACTTTAAAGTCGGAGAGAACCATGTAGCCATGTACTGTATCAATTTATCCAAAACCTCCTATATAAGATTGGTATGTGTTGGAAGTACAGCAGACTTTTAGAAAAAAATTGACTTTAAGCAATTGGTCTAATAGGATTACTTATTTTCTGATGTGCTTGATTTTAAATCTTTGTAAATCTCCACATGGCTCATTTCCCCCTCAAAATTAATGCTGTTTTTTTTTTTCTATGTGAAATATTCTACAGTTATACCAAACAGAATTAATATTTAGCATAGCATGGAAATAATATAATTTGAGTATGTCCAATTTTCATTTGAGTTTTTTATTTAAAGGATTTCTATTAATGCAGATCTTAAAATATCATGCAACATTGTGTGCAAATAGAGGCATAAAATGACTATGCTGCTGAGCTCCCTGCAATTCTCCAGAGAGGCTGAAGAGCTTTCTTGGTGCCTTGCAGCAGGTCAGAGGAACTACTTCAGATGCATTCTTCTGCTGCCATTTCTATGATTGCCTCCACCATAGGAATGATAAAGTAATATTTCACATGACTTTGTTCTTTTGGCAGTTCTTCACAGAACTTTGCAAAGCTGCAGTGATCCATTTGAACTCCACTTCAAGCATTGAGTGTATCAAAGAGTGGGTACATGCCATCAGTTTTGTCCTCATTTTGCATGAAGAATGGATGAGTTTCATTTCAGGAATGTTAATTGAGCCATTTGAGTTCAGGTATGAACTCTTTGCATAACTGCATTTCATCAAGGGAGTGAATTCACGTGACGTGACCCTTTCCTATCCCTCCTCACTTGGTGTCGTTTCATTTTTTCACCGCAGCCCTGCTCCTAGTTTATTCCATAATCTAGATTATGGCCAAGGGCAAGACCTACATAAGCATATGGTGCACACTGCACATTGCATTATCTGAAGTCATGAGGGTGTGATTAATGGGCTTAGGGTTTTAATTTGGCCCGTCTTACTCTTGTGTCTCTTTCCAGTGAGGTTGCAAAGTCTGACCAGTGACTGCGACATGCGTGCACCGAGTGGTGAGGTGACACTAATTTCCTTGAAGTACTGGGCAGCTGTCGGAGGTAAACCTCTGCTGCAAGGAGAGAGGATGATCTTGCTTCAAACTGGCCAGCCTGGTTTAGATGGCACTGTTTCGTCTGATCCTAGCGTCTCAGGGCAGCTCAATCTCTCCCTTCTGAGCTGCACTGGAGAGAGCAGAAGATCTAATTAATGGGTTACATAAAGCAGTGTTTCAGGTGTTGCTTGGCCTTATGGAGTGGTGTAGATGCTGCCAGTTTGTAAAGGGGGACCGCTTCCAGTGTACTTTCTGTGATGGGGTTCAACAGATGTGCAAGTCCTGTCAAAGAGGAGCACGTATGAGCTGGACCAGAAGACCGATCTGCCTTGTGAATTTGTGATCTGGAATTTGAAGGTTGTACCTTCATCGTCAAATTTAGTGCATAAAATGATTTGTTAGTGCAATACTTGGCTGCCCAGGAAAAATATGGTAGGCATCTGTCACAGCAAGAGTCTCTGGCTGGCCTGGCAGCTTGCCATGCCAAAGAGACAGGGGCTTTATCATGTGGTGTGGCACAGTGGAGGAGGATGAGTAGATCAAAGCATCAGGTGCAGAGGCTCCTGTATCTACATTATATTCAAACTGAGCAATTTATTCCAGACCAGATTTAATCCAGTCCTTTGGACCAAATGTCCCCATCACATTTGTGGGTTGAATCGACAGATTAGTAGAAGGACTGCTTGTTTCAGATCCTTCAATCTCCATGAAAAGATGTGAAGGGATTTGTTGCATCCCTGGACCTGAATTTCCTGTTAAGCTTTTTTCTGGAAGGAATTTCATTTGGGCCCAGCAGAGCCACCCTGTGAACAAGACCAGCTTGCAAATGGGAGGGAAGGTCATGGGGGTTGCTTCAGAACTGCTTTGGACCACTCACTTGTGTGAACACAGCCAGGATGATCCTACCTGGAGGTTTAAGAAGCCCAGGTTTCCTTTGCATCTGTGGCACCCGTGGGTGCCATGTGGCTTGTGGGAAGCCACTGTACCTCAGATCACCCCATCCACTTCAAGCAGGGTGATGTGCACTCTCAAGGTGGAAACTACTTCATCACAGCTGAATACATCCTGGCTGGTGGGGTTCTTGTAAATATTGCATGTACATTGTGGTGGGAGATGGGGACCTTGCACCGCATTCATCTTGCATGTTGCTGCCTTTGCTACTTTTGCAACAAACCCCACACTTCATTCATAAAATAATCTTGAACGTGTAGCAATAGGACATACTTGTCAAAATATCGCTTGCTGTCGGCCATACTACCTTGATGATACTTCAAAGACTTGTGTTTACTTGTAATAACACATCTTAGAAGGAGAAAGAGGTGAAGCTTCAGTTTACAGCCAGCTTGCTTAAGGTGGTGAAATTAACTTGAGAGATACAGAAATTGAAGTTGGATCTCTTCTATCCATGGTGTGATGTTCAAACAAACTAAATTACAATCTCTGTGCACTGATACTCAGAATTCTAAGTTCTTATTTATCTTGGAAAGATCTAATGGTTTGTTTTTAGTAATAACAGTTCTGCTAATTTTTATGTTAGACAGTCAGATGTTGTTGGCTTAGATATCTGTGTCCTTCAGAACCGCTGTTTTAATTTTTGGATTTGGAACAAACCCATCATCCTAAGTTAAAAGCAAAACTTTTCTCAGCAGGTTTAAGCAAAAAAGAAAGAGATTGTATCACAGAATATATGCACTTAACAGCTGAGGTTTTTGATTCCATGGTTACAACAACAAAACAAAAAAGCCTCACACGTATAGCCAGTTGGTGATTTTATTGTTCGAGTTGGATGGCCGTTCTTAAAATGAATTATAATGGACAAGAAAGAAAGAAAGAATGTGTTGCTGTACTTGTGCAACTGGAGTTTGTGAAATAGGATTGGAAAAATACGCAGAATAATTGGGCACATCCTGTACTTAGTGAATCACCAAGCTAGTGCAATAAACATTGCTGCTTTCGGAAATTTAGATCTATACCTTGCTTTTGCCAAGAACAATGGGAATTGCTTGGGATCGTGGGCTACTTGAACTGTGCCTTGTGCAAGGTATTTTTTCTTTGCGTATTTTGTGTTCTGAGGTAATTTTTGATTTCATGAAATAGGCGTTGGTCCAGTTCTATGACACCTTGCATCTGCTTAGACTGGCTCGGTGGAATGGAGAAGACAAACCAGGAGCTGTAAATGGCAGGACCTCTGCAGACATCGGCGTTGGTAGAGGGAAAAAATTCCTGAGCAGCAAACTATGCAGTCTAACCAACATCTTCCTTCAGAGAAACAGTCTTTTGTCTTCAAAAGTAAAAACAAAAGCTACAGACATTTGATAGTTTCAATCTTGTTTGCCAGATAAGAGGGATAAACTTGTGAACGTGTTTAAGAAATTACTGAGTTTCCAGAAAACAGGCTATTATTTAGGGGACGTGGGAACCATTACAAACCCAGAAACAAACACAACATCCAAATCGGCTCTTGAATGCACACGTGGCTCTTGCAAATTATGAGAGCTGCACATGCACGGCCTTAATGGGATCTTGATGGAAACCATCCAGAGCTGGAGTCTGGCTCCTGGTGAAATTAGGACTGCTGTCTGGCTAGGACTGAAGTTTGGGTCTCAGGCAAACTGATGGGGATGTTTTTTTCTCTCAAGGAAATATGTGTTTAGTCGTCAGCCAGAAAGACTGGATGGTTTGTGTGCAAGGCTTTTGGTGTGTTGCTTAGTGTTAGCTCTGGACTTCTTCCATCTTTTTTACTTACCCAAAAACATGATAGTCCATTTAAGGAGAAACATTACTGTTTTTCCCAGTAGCAGAGGGAGTGAACTGGGTGTACACTGAACTCTGTGCTTCCATTGTTTCACCCTGTGAGGTCAGCTGCCATCCAGGAGGTGCAAACATCATGCATTTCTGGTACCACTGAGCTGAACGGCAGAATTTATGTTTTCAGTCAAACCAAGCAGTAGTTTCCTCAAGTGTCTGCAGGCATGGATTGATAAGTCCCCAAAGAGTCTTTTACAGTTCAGCTCCGTCTGAGGAACAAGAACATAGGGATAGGATGGAAAAGTCTCCCTAGCCTCAGAGTAGTATTTCTGTTCAAAGTAGTGGGTCAGACAGAAAGAAATGTTATTACCAAAATGTCTATGTTAGCAGAATTTTTAGAGGCTAAACTTTAAAAGCATAGCCTTTTTTGTTAAAGATGTAGCCTCTCTTGGGGCAAGAGAGAAATGGATTGAACCAGCAGAATGGTCTCCTCTGGTCTTTTCACCGTCCTGGATAAACACCATTAAAGGTTCAGGACATTCCTGGGGAAGGGAAATCAATTTTCTGCACTCCTCAGTTCAGTGCAGATGCAGCCATGGCCGTACAGTAGGTGACTCATTCTGTGGCCACCTTTTTAATGATAAAACTGTTACGTGCTACATCACCCATTCAGACATTTTATTTTCTAATTTTCTACCCCCAGTTCCCAGAAATATGAATAATGATGCTTTTAACAGAGTGGTGGAAATGCTCCCTGAGACATACAACCAGGGTAGGACGTGCTGTTGGTTGCTGCCGCGGATAGTATTAGGGATACAGGGGCATAATTGGCTTGAACTTTTGCTCACCTCTAGACTTAAATCCAAAGCTTTTTTATCAAGTTCAGATAAGGTCTCCACCTCTATTTGACTCCCATTCGAGCTCTGTCCTTCTGTGTAATTCCTGGTGGTGTCTCCTCCTTTCTGTTTGGGGTTTCAGGTGGGAATGCCAGCCGGTTGTGGATGCAACAGTTGAACCCTGGCCTACAAAAACCAGCCAACTCAGATGATAAGGAAAGGGGGTTTATTACTCCAAGAGCTGCCTTTCCCACATCAAGTAGATTTGCATCAGGCAATTGCATGAATCAGATCTTGATCGTCATTACCACAAAATACAGCAAGGAGAATCCCATTTCTGAAAGTCTTTCTACTGTACCCAAATCCAAATGTAAAGCACTGCTCTGTGCACAGCAAACGCGACTCATATGTATTTTATTAATGTAAGTGTAATGTAATTATTCTCTTGTCCATCTGGCAGGTGGTGTTTTCATTAAGAAGTGAATAATCTAAGCTATAGGCTCTGTAGAGGGGGATGAGTATGGAGGAGATTCAGGTCATCTGCTGTGGGACCATAAATAGAAGGTAATGAGGGAGCCCTTGCTGCCCTTGTCCACTAAAACTGAAAATCTGTTGCTTTTATTTTTTCTTTATCGGACTGCTTCCAAGCTTAGAACCTGGTCTATTAGTGAAATCTTTTCACCATCAGCAGTTTAATTCCTCGTTTATGGTAGTTGCTGGGGGCACAGTGTGGAAAAAATAGGTGTTACATAAGAGAGTGAAAATTAAGTCCTTATATAAACCACTATGCATAGGAAGATAAGATTAAAATCACACTTCTGCAGGTGCCCTTTGTGTCTCTGGGTGTGAAGTACCGATTGAAAAACAAACTCTCAGTACTTAAGGGGTTTTATTCATGTAGAAGGTCCCGATTAAAAAAAGCAAAATGAAACACACACAGAAGAGCAACAAGCCTGAACCGTCCTCAAAAAAGTTTTGAGAGGAGTGGTATGTGGAGCTTTCTAAAGGAAATCTGGTTGCTCTTTGACCATCTGTGTGGCATCTTCTGTTTTCCATACAAAGTTTTCTGATGTCCACATGGAAACGGGAGCAATTTCCTCTTTCCATGTCCTAGCAAGACTTTTCTTGGCACAAGTGACAGCACAAGGCCTAGTTTGAGTTTTGCCCTGGAAAGATATAAATATCCTGGCCCTGTCCCAGGAACATTCAAGCAAGGATTAGGTTTTATTTTGTATCTGGTAACATTCAGGGAAACCTATCAGGTTGGCCAGGCTGGGAGGGGGTGTTCATTTAGTAAAACTTGTAAGTAAAGAAGAAAACCAAGCTTTTAAAAAATTCATATTATTTTTAGTCTATAATTTTAAATGTAGGAAGAGATGCTGAAATTATGCTGAGGATCATTTGTTCGTGTATGGTGTAGGCATCACCAGGCGGAAGGTTAGAGATTGTCGTTGCCCATTTGTGAAGGCGCAGATTTCCATTCAGATGGGCTTATTCTTTCGCAGAGGATCCTGCTAATTTTCCTTCCCAGTAAAGCTCAGGTTCAGTTACTGTTCAGCCAGGGTGGAGTGCGGAGGCTGTTGCACCAAGGAAACCCTTCCAAGGGTGCTCATTACCCTGGCTGCAGATAATGGGAAACTGAAAACAAACCTGAGCAACAGCCCCTTGAAAACAGCTTTAGAGGCTGAGTGCCAAACTGTTTAGTGCTGTCTGGAGGTGCTAGTGTGTTCTCGTCTCATTAAGGGTGCTGCTGATCTTCTTTCTTTTGTAGGTACTGAGAATACTTGAAAGGAGATATTTAACTACTGCACTACTTACTCAATACAAGGAGCAATGGGAGTAGGGACAGTAAATACAGCATCCCAGGCAAATGGTGAGCTAGAGCTTTACCAGGCTGTAATAAAACATGGGTGAGCCTTTGTCAGACATGCTTTTTTCTCTCTATTTAAAGATGTTATTTATCCCCAAGACTTCATGAAGTGTTATCTGGAAAGGCTTGCTGTGCAGATCAGTCTTTACCCTAAGCCTCCTTTGACACACTCTGCTTAGGGGAGGTTTCTCGGTTTCTGCAGGAGTCAGTGATCTCAGTGTATAATAGTTTTATGGTTTCAAGCGAGAATTCGCTTCTCTCGATGCATCAAGCCTCAGTCATTTGTATTTGCGTGTGAAGGTCAGTGGGCTTGTCAGATACCCAATTGTAAATCCTGTCACTAAATCAATTTCTTTTAATTAAAAAAAAAAAAAAAAGCTGTTCTTCAGAAGAAGTGCACCCTTTCATCTGGTCAAAACCCATTATATCCCCACACAAATATGATAGCCGTAAGCTCTTGGCTAGTCTGATGTCGGCTGTGTGTCTCTGCTGGTACGTTGGATGTTTGTAAATCTTGGTGGTCAGAGGAGGGCTGTGTTTTCCCTTCCTTTGAAGAAAATGACTATTGTTATTATTTTGACATCATCTAACTTTCCATCATCAGAAGCAGAAAGAGTTAGTATCAGAAAACCGGTAGCCACGCCAACTGGTGAGACATTCAAGCCCCCTCCTCGCTCCCCACAGCGCCTGCACCAGAAGCGCACAGAAATCGGTCACAAAGGCTAAGAGCAGGACAGGATTTTGCATTCATTTAGTAATTCCCTTGGGGTTATACTCTTAGATGACTTAATGACTTAGTGTATACCCTGTCTGGAAGATAAGCAGGCATAATTCATTGCAGGCAGGTCATTCGTCCTTTGAGATAACCAGCAACTACACGCCATAGGGAGCAGGGAGATAAAGATACTATAGATCAGCAGCAGTAGTTCAAGGTTTCAACCTCTCCACCTCCTTCTGTGACCCAGAAGTCATTTGCAGTTGATAATTCAGTCATTTGCTTGCTTTAAAGAGAAATACACGGGCAGTGGTTGGCTGAAGTTTTCCATTCTGCCTGATGCCATTCAGCACAGCCGCAGCATAGCTCTACCTGGAGGTAGGCATCCTTGTGTTGCTTAGAGGCTTTATGGCTGTGTTAAATACTGGTTTTGAAAACTTACCTTAAGTTGATTCCAGCATTTCTGGTGTTATTTAAATAGTGAATATTGTTCACATGCTCCTCAGGATGCTTGCACATTGTTAATTTTCAGTTTCAGTCTGAGTGAAGCTTTTAAGGGTCCAGTTTATGTGTTAGGTCCAAACTGAGGCACAAAGAGAGAAGGAGTGTGTATATAACATAGTATATTGTATTTGGTGATTTTCTTGTAAAAATAGATTTACTCGCAGTATCAACAGGTACATTTTAAAACTGAACAAGTCCCACAAAACTGTACTGCTCCAAAGCTAACAAATATTAGAATCAATTGTATGACATGACTTCTCCTTATTAATAATCCCTCCTCCAAAAGTCTCTAGTCCATAAACAGCAATCTACATCTTGAGATTCCTTGCACTGCAAAGATAAATGATTGACTCAGTAGATACTTTATGATGAGTAACTCTCAGTAAAACATTTTTCTCTTGTCTACACGCACAGCAAAAGAAATAACAAATACAAAGCTTTTGATAGGGTCATATGATGGCCGTGATGTGATTCACAGTCTATGATGTTGCTTTACTTAAAGAGGAGGAATGGGAGAGAAGGAAGAGTCTATTTTTGTTTGTTTTCTAATTACTTGAGCTATTTTTTCTTTGACTCAGCAACTCTGGAGAGTACATACTGTACTACAGTAACTGGTAGTCAGGGCTGGGAAGTCCAACGATGGTGATGATAAAAGTAAATATCCTGCATTCTCTGAGGGATTAAGAGGAGACCGAGGAATTAGTTCATTATGGTTTGGTGTGGTGTCACAACCCCTCTCTTCGTGAATGCTATCCAGTATGTAATCTTTAGATCTGTATTTCTCAAGTGAAGTACTGAAAACAAACAAGACATCAGAATAGTTTTATTTGCACTTTTTTTCATTTACAAAACCCGTTTGTTCAGATCATGAAAGTATTCACCTTGTACAAGAACCTATGCTGCGAAGAAGATGAAGGAGTCTTGTTTTCAGTACTTCACTTAAGAAATGCAGTGCTTATGGCTTGTTTGGAGTGTGTCTTAAGAATGCAGTGGAGAGTGATTTTGATTGACATGAAATAATTTGATACGAAAAAATCTGCTTGACATGAAGTACCCCATACCTTGTGATGCTTTCTTGTCAGTCTGCATGCTACACAGTAAGAGTTGTATTCATCATGGCACACCTTCCCTGAGTCGTCTCATTCAAAATGGTTTGAATTCCAACTTCCAGGTTGAGCCCTTACTACTTTTAAAAGTGTTAAGTTGCGTTTTTGATTTCACATAATGAAAATACTTAAGGCTTTAATGATTTGCAAGGGATTCTGTCTGCAACAGGAAGAAGTGCAGCCTGTGGACTGCTTTTGTGCGGGAATGAATGCTCACTTGTCTTCGTGTTCTGCGTCAAGCTGCTTCGTTAATGCAGGACATTCACATGTCAGGATATGTTTAATACAAGACTTTCTGGCTCCTTGGGAAAAGAGCCTCACTTTAGTCAGAGTTGTTCATTAGAGTTAGTTGGGTGTAAATTTTAACCAGTATGTGAATTTTAAGCAGTATATCCAGTCAGAAGGGTGGTCACTGGGGAGCAAATTCCAGAGACAGTCCTTCAAAGATGCATGGCCTCTCAAGAACTGAGAAGTGGAAACTATTTCTTACTCTATCTCACAGGCTAAAAGCCCTGCAAAGTGCAGTCTTTCCCTTTGCAACATGCTCTTCCGAGAAGTCGCAAGTGATGAGGCGGCTTTGTGGAAAGACAGTGGGATTCTTGCATGGGTAGCAGCTCCCATTTGGCTCCTTTCCAGAAGCTGCTGTTACAAATTTTTAATGCTTTATTCCGTGCTCTTGCATCCAATGTTCATCACAGTACTGAAAAACCTAAATATGTCCTCTTGCAGCTTTTAATTATGTGATAAAAACCACGTCCATTTTAAAGCCTGTTCTTTTTCCGGAGAGGGCGACCTGAGGCTGGCATTGTCCTGCGAAGAAACAGGACTTCACACTTGCTGTTGACAGCCTGCCCTCCTTCTCTGTTTCTTAATGTATTTTTTCAGTTCTCTGTGATTGTAATTGCATTAAATATATTCGATAATGCAGAAGTGACCTATTTTGTGCACAGTTTAGCTGATCCTGCTGCTGCCTGTAGGGTTTCTGAGCAATGTTCTTCAGCTGCTCCTTGGATTACTAAAGCCTGATAAGTTAAGCATGGCCATCAAAACATATTTGAGGCAAGGAACGCTCCAGGTAATGGAGGAGGATGAGCCATACAGGTGTGAATGCGCTGGACTGAGTGTTAGTAAGGCAAGCTGGAGGCCCGTGGAACAGATAGGGAGGACCAGAATAGATGTCATTAAACATATTAAACTATTGGAGGCCCTTTGTACAGGTTTGTTAATATCCGGTGACATGGCCAGATATTGTGCCCCTGTAGGCTCAGCAGTTAATGTATGATACCTCTGGCATCTGTGGTACCTACTGAACTATAAAACAAATAGATGAACTGGGACCCATTACTATAAACACTGTCTGCAGCTCTAACCCTGGTAACAGATTGTTCTGTGCCTCATTAAAAAGGAGATAGCATTGTCAGAGGAGTCAGGGCTTCGTTTTGCCATGTTTGCTACATAATCAGTTAATTTTGCTTAATAGCGCATTGCATCGCAGATGTGCAAAAGGGCAGAGTCACTTCCTTTTCTGCATCAAACCTCTGCTCTGGTGCAGCTGCAATTTTAACAGAGTATGTTAGCTGGCAAGCTGACCTTAGTTGCTGTCCCTGTCTTACCTCTGCCCTGGCTTCTCCCAAAAGCCCGCTGGACAAGCTGCAATGCTTGTGCAAGTTCAAGGTACAACTTCCTCAGACTAGAAGTTAGACACAGATGTATGTGAGGGTGGTCATTCAATGTCTGCTGTGCTTGTGCTTTTCCAAAAAAAAAAATCTTCCATAAGGTGCTGTCAAGGACTTCTGCACGTTTCATTTGGAAAGTACTTTAGTGCCTGTCTTTCATCTAAGCATTACTTAGAATATGAAAGTTAGCATTACTGATTTCTAATGAGATGAATCCAAATATGTCTATCTTAACGTGGATCTTTACGTTTTACTTTCCTTTAAGTGCAGCTTTTGGGAAGATAATTAACAAGTCAAATATGATAAGGCAAAATATGTGGAGAAGCCAAGTTCAGACCCTGGTTTAGAGACAGATTATTAAACACTACAATCAAGGTTTTAGAAGATCAGCATATTATACAGTAATACGGCATATCCAGCAATTAGTGCTAATCGTGTACTGCTTAAATTTGTAGTGAAACTGGGTACGTGTAAATGGTTTTCTTCAGATGACAATTAATATATTCAAAATAAGTGTATTCTGTAATCACATATCCCAGCCTGAGAGTATTGTAGTGATATAAAAATAACCGAGCTTAATAACTCTGTAGTGTGCTGTGAGCATCCTGTTTAAAACAAAGGAAAAAAAAAAAGAATAAACATGCAAAAATTACTACTAGATGTCTGAAGGGCTCCTGTTTAGGAGACTAGGTAAACACATAATTAAGTTCATCTGTCTTCAGAAAAGCAAGCAAGCACCTACTTAAATCTAAATGAGCTTAAGTTGTGTTTACTTCAAGAAATACTTAAGTATGTTTGTAGTTAACCATCCACATAAAAGATTTTCCCCAATAAAGACTTGCATGCACAGAAATGGAGAAAGGTGTTTCAAAACCTAGGTATGATTATAGGTGTAAGCAATGGGTTTGATTTTAGAAGAAGCTGAAGGAAGTAAGTGCATAAATCTAATTGAAATTCAATGAGTCTGGATCATCTAATTGTCTTGGGTCCCTCTGAAAGCTCGACCTCTTTTAAATGCTAACAACTGAGGGAGGTGCTGGCCCTTATGAACTGATTTCATATTAGCACACCAACACCTCACTGGATGTTTCTCCCCAGATGCTTCAGTGTGAGAACAGAACCTTCTGCATATGATTTCTCCAGTATTGCCAAACACCAGTGTTGCTTTGAATATTTTTGAACTAAAAACCCACATCAAAATGCCGGTGTGTTTACAAACTTCAGTAGTAATCACCCAGGGAGATTTGCAGAAGACAAAGAGTGAGGTGGGAGGATGATGGTTCAATTGCAGTGCTATGAAGTGATGAGCAGAAGTGCCTTTTGGAGGATAGCAGGGTCCAGAAGAAATTTTTAATTCACAGGATTTTAATACATGGGATGATTAGATCTAAATTTTGAATTGTGCTCTTTCTCTGCTTTTCAAAGATGAACCAAAACTTTGGGGGAAAAAAAAACTTGAATTTGGGGTGTTTGGTTGATTTTGTCTAAAGCCATGGCTGTGACTTCCCAAGGGCTGCTTCTATGTGCACTGAGGCACATTGCAGAGGATAGAGGGTACAGACAAGTTTTCCATAGTGTGGTGTAAGCTGACCCTGAGAAGATCTTTGGTTGTCCTGGTGCTCCCTCTTCTTCCCGCATTGTCCATGGCTTCCCTTTTTCCACGAACATCAGTTCTTGTGTTGTTCAGCAGGCCAGTTCAGAGGGCTGATCTGGCTAAAATCTCTCGTGAAGAAAAAGAATAAAAAAATGAGAAGAGGACTCTGTGGGGCCCTGTTTGCAGCAGTGCCACCCAACATGAGCCTGCACTCACTGTGGTGGTGAAGCCGAGTGTAGGCAGGCAGCTTCCTAGACAGAGGAGCTGCTAAGGGTGGAAAATTATGCAGTGGGAGAAAATGAAGGGTACTTTTATTTGGACTGGTTACCACTCATGCAACCACCTAAGCATCTCCAGAAAATCTTGGGGGCCAGTTCAGGGGCAGGCCTGGGCAGCAGATCAGTGTTTCACAGCTGTAGCCATGCTGCTGTAAGCAGATGCGCTGGGACATGAGGGTAAATGTCTTTAAAGAGGAAGAGGAAGAGGAAGGTTTGAGGGTGACTGAGGTTAGCTCTTAGGACAGTAGGACGGAAGTTTTGTTAGTTCACAGTGCTTGGCAAGGCCAACCCTGATCTTTGAGCTGTGTGGCCTGTGGGGTCTGTGGCCATGGGCAGGCAGGGGTGCATGCTACTTCCAAATTGCAGGTTGTTCAAATCAAATGGTCTTGCGTGATGGGGACTATAGGATCTCTGGGATGCATTTTATTTTATTTTGTTTTATTTTTTATTAAAAATTACTAACAGCAATATGCCCTTCTGAGGTTGGCATACTTCTCCATTAGCTCTTCCACTTTTGTGTAGACAGATACAGTCAAAGTTGTGCAGCAGCCTGTCACATACAATTTGTATTCTTTGTTTGAGAAGCAGCCTATAGACAAAACTCGTTTTCTTCTCCCTTTTGTGGCATTAAGCTATTACTGAGGGGATTTCGGAGGCACTAATGGGTTAGGCACCTGATTTCTGCTGGCTTGAGTAGGAATCAAGGCATCTTCTACTGCCTCTGGAGACCCAAAATCTCCCCTTAGGTTTTGGCTCACTGAAAGCTTCTTCATTTTTTTTTTGGAAGAGGATGAATAAATTTTAATATAAGGAGTCCGTGCTTTTGGGGGGGTGAAGGCCTTGTCTGTTTATTTTTTGTCTTTTCATAGCTGCTTGTTTTCTGAGGTGCAAGTTGGGATTTTTCAGTGCTGATAGGATCATGATCGCAGTTGGTGCTGGGCAGCCGTTCCTGCACCCACTACCTGAGATGCTGGGCTGGGAACAATAGGTTCTGCCTGTTTTGCTCCCACACAGCACCTACAAAGTTTATCTTCTTTTAGGCTTGTTTGCATCACTTTTTGAACAGTGTATGCTGTGTGCATTGTTTGCTTTTCAGGCTTCTAGTCAAGCAGAAAGGCAACTTTTTGCACTTACTTTATGCCAAAAGCAGTGGAAATATTTCCCCCCATTCATAATTGGACTCAGTGATGAGCTTAACCATTTAGAACAGCTGTAAAATAAGATCAGAGTAAGGATTTAAAAATTACTGTAGTTTAGACATGCACTGAAATGTACTTCTGCTTTACTGTGATGTTCAGAAGGTATTGTGAAGGTATTCTGTAGGAAAGTGCAGCATGAAGGCTCTTCACCAGGATTGCTAATGACAGGGCACAGTAGCCTCACTATTGCCTTATTAGCTAACCATTACAAATGTGTTGCATGAAGTCTCCATCAATAGCATTGCCAGCCTTCAATATGTAGCAGGAGAAGCAAGGTCACCATTAAGACCTTGACTCATGGAGTTGTGGGGCAAAGCATGCACCTTCTCTGTGCTGGGCAGGCAGTGGAGGAGGCTCACCCTGGAGCGAAGGCAGGCAGCGTTGATCCCACCAGCCCTGCCCTGAGGGCTGTGTTGGAGATAGACAACTTCATCTCCTGGATAAGCCAGGAGACATAGCCTGATCCTGTGGGTGGGGATTAGAGCCAGAGGCTGATGAAGGAGCGTACTGAATGAGTTTATGTCTTGGCCATGCACCTTGACGGATGGTGGCACCTTTTGGGAAGTGCTAGTTAGCCTCCCATCCCAACAGTCCTGGGCTACACTTGTGGGATGTTGTGTGCCCCCCTCCAGGATGTCTTTTCATGTCGTCTGCACACAGCTAATGCTGCTGGACCTGGGATGTTTCCTCAGCCCAGCCCATTAGGAAAGCTCTGGCCCAACCTTTCCCCTCCGTCCCACTAGACCAACAAGTTTCAGCATCCCCCTTCTCCTTCTGCAGCAGCCTGGGGAGTGAGCCCTTTGGGGGGCTGGGGTACCACCGGGGTGGTGGGTACACAGCCTGAGCCCTAGCTGCTCGAGCAGCCCCCTGACACAGCGTGAGCGCAGTCAGGTGACTGTGTTGTGGCTTGCACGCTTGCTCACATCCCCTTGGGTCTGGTCTCTAATCCTGGCTTGAAATTTTTTATTGACAGAGTTAATTCCTGACTGCTTCAGACTGCAGAAACTGGTCTCTGATAAGGCTGTGTTTAATAAGGATATTCGTGGTAAAGAGCTTTGTTGGCTAGACAGAGCTTTACCTTGCCGAGCTTTGCTCTGGCAGATGAGGAAGAGGTCCCCTCCCAGCACACTCCCTTCTTGCAGCCTGGCAGTGCGGTGGAGTAGGAGACACGAGGGACCTGATACCTCTTTCTTCCCTCCAAAAAAATAGCCACAAAATACCTTTACACAGTTGGCTCCAAGCAGCACATGGAGCCAGAGTAAATGTACTGCTTCAGTAAGCCTAAATTCTTAAGCAAATGCCAAAAATAAAGCAGCCTGCCTTACTTTTTCCACCTTACATAGCAGTTTCCAACCACATCAAGTGAAAAGTCTAGGTGGGTGTATAGTGTTTATCATCACTGAGTAATACACATTACATTAGCTGGGACGTTTATTTTGTTCCTGACTACTGGTTTTAAAATAGTCTTAGTGAGGGCAGGGAAAATGCTTTAAGTTTATATTGCCACCTAAGAGATAGGAGTGTGTTCCTGATCTGGGGAGAAAAGCTGGGAATGTAAGTAAATACTTCCCCCCCCCACCCTTTCTACTACAATTGCAAGTGGGTTGAAAGGCGGTGGAAGTGCAGATTCCAGCAGTGCAAGGCTCTCTTTCCGTAAGATCACGTTGGAGTGGCTTCTCTGCCTGCATTCATCTGCAGCAATTGCATCCTCCAGTATTTGAAAGTTGTTTGCATAGGTGGCAGCGAAATTTTATGTCCAAAGCAGCAAAAAATTGTGAACATTCTCATACAGAATTGTACTAATACCAGTACGTGGTAAGGGATAGATTGAGGACATCCACGAAAGCAAGGTGAGAGGCAAAGTTCAAGTCTACCGTATTTCTTACAGACTCTGAAAGTCAGAAATATATCAAATACAGAACCAGAGGATATGTAAGAGCTAGCATAAGGGGAATGCTGGTGCAACTGGAAGTGCTGGACAAAGAAACCTTGTTACCTTGCAGGGCTTTAGCCTTTAATGCATTCATTTCAGTCACAGGATGTTCAGATTTAGCCAGGGGTTGGCAGCCAGATGGACCGCGAGGCAGTTCACAGAGTGACTCAGTCTAGGCAAGCATGAAGAGTCATCCACATAAAGGTAACCTATTACAGTATTTTCGCAGAGTTTTTTGTTTCCCTGGGTTTTCATGTTTTTGCGGTAGTGCTTGGGTTTTCGTTCATGGTACTTTTCCAGTTCATCATTGCTTCCTGCCTTCTCTGCCACCTGGTCATGCCTCCACCTCTGCAGAATGGACATACAGGGCTTTTGTTTTCCTGATCCAGTTCCTGGCTGTTGTTGGTGGCCAGGCGGTCTTGCCTTTTTCAGGAGCTGTCAAGCTCAAGTACGGTCAATGTAAAAACTGTGGCAGCATCCCTGTATTTCCTCCCCCCTCCCCACTCTGCTTTTCTGGCCATATTAGCTTCATGGAGGACAGAGAAGCATCTGTGATGTGTGATTTAAGGCACGTGTCCTGCTGCTCATTGCTTGGTGCGATCGTGTTTCTGCAGTCAGACAAGCTCTTCAGGAACAACTGTTTCACTTGACCTTTCTTTCTAGAAAGCTGTGGTCTTGAGGCTGTATCACATGGTGGTGGTTTTTTCCTAAATGAGGAAGGTAGGAAAAGCACTGTATTTATTTATGCCAGCTTTCTTCAAGAGGGAGCTGAACAGTAAAGTTTCTCTTCTAAATGAGGGTAGACAGATTTCTCCTTTGGGTTGAGATTTATCAGTTTGTTATCTTGTCATTTGATGCCTGTTAATATGCTGTGGAAGCACCAGAGTGAGGAGCTAGTGATGTTTTCAGAAGTAAGAGAAAATGTAAAAAATAAAAGATTAAACGGTTTACTCTCTAAGGCTGAAATTACAGGTACTAAGTGCTTTGTCTGTTTTATTGATGGAGAAACCTTTATTGTTTGTTATAAGTAACTTATTTGATAAGGACTCTTCCTTGCCCTCTGTCCCCAGCCTAGTGTGTATTTCCTGCTGGGGATGGAGAGGGTGTATGCCCCAGTATTGGGATGGTTATTTCAGGAATGTGTGCAGTTGCTTTAGTATCAAAGTAGCCTTAAAAAACAACCGGGCAGGGAAGGCAGTGGCTGCTGGTAAAATGACTTTGAGGAGATGCCTCAAGAGGGATTAAGATACAATGCCGAAGCTATTAACTGGGAAGATCCTACCTCCTCAGCTCCAGTTTCTTTTGCCAGTGTTAAGAAGAAACAGGTCAGGCAGAAAGGAAGCAGATATTCGAGAGCCACTCACCACGAGCAGACACCTGCCTGTGAGTTTGCAGGAATCTCAGCTTCTCAGCAGAACATGTGGTGGCATGGGACCGAGCTAGGAGAGACATATATCCTCTTTTGTGTCGGTTTTAGAAAACATTATGCTGCCTGCTTTCTGTTAGTAGTAAGCCATATTTTAACTGCAGTCTCCAAGCCTCAGTGGGCACGTTTGGAGAGGGAGGCGGGATGCAGCCGTTCTGGGGAGCACGTCTGGTACAGCTCGCCACTCTTCTTCTTGCAGTGACACTTTTTCTTAACTGAAAAGTAGTCAGGCATTGGAGCAGGCTGCTCAGGAAACTGGTGGAATCACCATCCCTGGAAGTGTTAAAAAAACATGTGGATTTGCCACCTGGGGACATGGTTTAGTGGTGAGTGAACATGGCGGTTTCAGGTTAATGATTGGACTTGATGATCTTAGGTCTTTTCTGCCCTGAAGAATTCTATGATTCTATGACCCCTGCATACCCCAGGAGAAGCAGTAAATCTTTTCTGTCTCTAGAGGAGGAGGGTGCAATGGGACTTGGGCAGGTAAGGTCAGGCACCTCCCAGCCCTCCAGCAGCAGGGCTGCAGTCTTTGGGAGGGGCAGTTACGGCCACAGGTACCCGCACAGCCTTCAGCTCAAGGCATGTGGGTCCAGGAAGCCTGAACTTTCTGAGCAGTCTCCTTTTCAGTCTCTCCTGCCTTCTCTGAGGGTTTTAAAAATCTACCTTTCCAGTAATCGAGAGTCTTAGTCTTTCCCCTTGTGCTTCCTCACCTACCCTATTCCAGAAAAAAAAAGTTGCTTGGCCTCACTGGCAGACAGCCTCTCATAAATCCCCACGGGCCAGATAGTTTGTTATTTATTGCCCACCTTACCCCACCAAACATCTTCACATTATTCCTGTTACTTGCTGGCCTGACTTTTGCTGTCCATTTTCCCATTCATACCCTTCTAGCGAAATATTTATCTGAGGCCTTTCACACGCATAAAAATCCTCAATTTCGATACGTGAATTTTGAAGAAGTCCATATGCTCTGCTTTGGGTATGGTTTGTCTCTCTTGGACTTCTCTGTAATAGGAATCTGTGTTACAGAGGAATCTGTGGCTATTGGGTTGCCTCCCACCTCTGCTAGCGACGTTACTTGAGGCAACAGCCTCTGAATTTAGGAGGCTTAAACGTGTCCTTTTCTGGATCTCTCCTACCACATGTCATTTTTTGTATGTGAAGTTGTTTATCTGGCTAGATGATGGCGGTCTCTGGCTTTTGCTATCTCTGCAGACGCATATGGTCCTGCTGATAGTCGTGCGTGTCTGCCTCAGATTTGCGGGCGACAGTGGCATGTGCAGAAAGAAATGGGTGGAGTTGGCCGCACTGTACGGCCTGCAAGGCTCTGCAAAATCCCTATCTGTGGGAACTGCGAGTCAGCTCTTATCAGTCACGTCCCGATGCAGTGAGTTGTAGAAATCAAATTAGCAGACAAGTCAATTGCTTACGTCAGTCAGAAGTTTTGCAGTGGGGATGATGTTATAGCCCAGGGCCCCTCACTGGGTAGCCTTCCTGGGTTTGATTACAAGGGCCGTAACAGATGAAAACCTGACAGTGCAGTTTCATTTCTGTCCTGCTTTACGGTTTTCCTTCTTTGTTGCTCAAAACATTTTTTTCTCACCGTCATTTGGGGCAAGCAGAGCAGAGAATCTGTCTTTGCTATAGAGGTAAAGAAAGCTCTGCCCTGTTATATTATAGAACAAGTTGTTGTGACATACCACACGGTTCCTCACATCACTCAGTAGTTCATTAGTCTGTCATTGTACAAGCATACTAAATGACAAGCTAAAAAGCACAAGACACTACAACAGTCCATTAAAATTCATATAGGATATCAAATATTCAAAATAAGGGATGTAAAAAGAAGCCGTTTGCTGTAAATACTAATACCTGTAGCTGCATAAACATAATGAAGAAGTGCTGTGCACCACCAAGCTGTGGACTGGTGCTGCCAAACGCACAACTCACTGGGAATCCCTGCAGTTATTTATTTCCAGAGAGCTGCTACCACTTTAGGAAAAGGTCTCCTTCAGAAGCTCCAGCCTGTCATGTGAGTCTCTTCTCCTAAACAAATGCTGTGACTTACTTGAAATTGGAGGCAAGATCAATTACTTTCAAGCTCTCAGTGTCATGGAGCAACAAGACATGGAGTTACTCATTTCTTGTGTCCAGGGCAAAAGCAATGGACCTCAGGCTTAACATTTTGGAGGCCTTTTATTTTTTTTCCTGTACTGCTTTCCCTGGAGTATTAATGTCATATGTCATTATATCCTCTAGGAATTCTTAACTTTCTTCAAAATTGAAAATGCCTATATTAGCGAAGTGGGACTGAACTTCACAAGCAGAGGCAAAAGGCAAACTTTTAAGGGCAGGCCTTCTGAATAAGAGCTTCAGAGCTCCCATCAGAACTTTCAGCAACAAATCCCAAATTCAGTTTCAGTTTCATCCCACCTTTTGGATAAATATCTAGCCTTAAATAAACTTAGAGCAATGGAGAATCCACTGCACCTTTAAGTGTGTTTTTCAGAAGGTTAATTGCCTTTGCTGCTAATACATACACGGTATTCCTACTGTAGTTTTAGTTTCCAAATACTTGGGCTTTGTAAAGGCTTTGTCTGCTATTAATATAGTCCCCAGCCTCCTTTACCCAAATCTGTAATAAATTAGTTTTCAAGGCTTTTTTCTGTAGCTATTCTAAAAATAATTTCTTATTGGAATCCAGTTGAAACCAAGGGAAGCAAGGTGATAATCGACTGATGTCACCCTCACGTCTTGCACTGCATCTCGCCGCCTGCCAAAACTAGCAACTGTTGCTATGTACCCAGGGGAAGGTGATACTCCCAGCCTTTTCTTGGTGCTGGAAAGCTCTCCTTTCCAGTGCTTGTCAGGCCTCTGGGAGCTGCTGATGTCTGTTCCAGGCTTTTCGTTCTGCCCTTATGGGTTGGGATAGTCATGAGGAAACAGTGGATTGTGTCCTGTAGGATGCTTTGAATTTTTCCTGTTCCTGAAGAAGACCATTTCTCAAAGCCACTGAAAATCTGGAGGACTGATGTGATTTAGCCCATCAGGTGCCTGTATTGCCGTGCTTGGGCTGCAGGGTAGAGACCTTGCTGCAGCATGTGTGGCGATGTTCGAGAATCTGTGCATAAAGACAATGGCATGATACCATGACATTTCTCAGATAGTTCATTTCCTTTTCTCAGTAGTGCCCCTGCAAACTTGGCTGATGGTGGGACTCATCCTCCAGCTTTTCCCTGGGTACTTCCTGAATTTAAAAATACCACGCCAGGAGAACAGGGCTCGTTGTCGTTTGACATGTGGGGGTCCGGAAGTTCTTCAATAGCAAACCCAATCATGTTGTTAGCAGTAGGTAGGTGATGTAGCAGGTTGTCTTTCTCTCCAGTAAAGGTCAGCATGAACTGGGGGATTCAGTATGTAGCAGATGATGTTCAGAACATTGCAGGGACTGGTTGTCAACAAGACTAGAGCTGTGGATCTTTTTTTCCCCTTGCTCTCCTAACAAAACATGCTGTTGGGGTGTTCCAGATCTGTTGATAAGACTTACAAGATTTCTTACTGGCAGTGTGTGCTCAAGAAAGAGTAGGGGCTCGTCCTGATGAGGATGTGGTAGCTATTAACACTTGCAGGAGTTCAGCTCTGGTTACCTCCTTTTCACTGATGCTGCTCCTCTGTGAGGCAGAGTCTCGGGTTTGCAGAGACCTCTCCAACGCATCCAGTGTCACACTGACCTTTCTCAGTCTGGGACCAAGCAGACAGGCCTGGCCTTACTCCCCTGCATTGGCCATGTTGTTTGCATGGAGTCACCAAATGTTGTGCCCTCCTCTGGCTCTTCCAGCTGGCCCCTTCCCCAGCAGGAGGGGAGCTGCAGGTGCCAGACTTCTCCTTGCCTGCTTTTGTCCCTGGATGACTTCTGTGCACCTGGGACTCAGGGTGGAAACCTGGGAGTGAAACAAGACAGATGTTTATAACACTCCATCCGGTTAGTGCCAGTGTGTCTTGGCAGCCACTCCCTGCCCTGTCTGCATTTAAAAGTGATTGCTTACAGTTATTTGTCTTCATTTTGCTATAGTTGTTATCTAAACATGCAAACTCTGTGGGTTTGGGCAGTGTAAGGGGGCTGGATTGCAGGCAGCCTGAGATACGATCCTGGTTTTATACAGGACTTTATTTTTTATTTCAAACATGGATGGCTGCAAATAGCATTGTACCAAGTTCCAGCGATGTCCTAATTCTGTGGAGAGAGTGGGGGGAGAGAAGGGGCACAGAAGAAGAAAGCACTCTGTGTTCACTGGCTAGTGTACCAGAGTGATGGGGTAGGGATGAAGCATCGAGGCGTTTTATGGCATTATAATTCCCAGGGACTCTTTCCCAGCTATATATACTGTCCCAATATATAGCAGCAATCCTGAGCTAATTGACATGTAAGTGCCACAGGGGAGTAAAGTTATTTAAAGTTATTAAAGTTATTTTGTCTTTCATCAAGTGAAAAAACCCAAAAGTTATCTAGGTGGAAAAGACCATGGGAGGAAAAAAACCAGCAGATTACCAAACTGTGACTCGTTCAGACTAGCTTGTGAAAGTATCTTGAGGTCATCTTTCCTGAAAGCCTTTGAAATTCGAAGACTATGGGCTCTTGTCTCTTGGCACTCTGACTGATTCTTCCTCCTTCTCCTCCTCCTCTTCTTCCTAGCAGGTTCTTCCTAACAGTTGCCCTTTTTTTCCCACTTTTAAATACCCTGAATCACAGAGATTGCTCATTTTCTTCAGTCAGGTCTAAAGCCTTAAGGACTGTGTTGAAGTTATGAAGAGGACAGCATGTACTGGATGCTAGAGCCAAGGGAGAGAGAGTGGGCAGAGGGAAGAGATGACCCTGCTTTCAGGCTTTGGTCCTAATCCTGCAAACTTTTTCTTGTGTGAATAGTATTGCAGAGGTCAGCCAGACATTTCGCATGAACAGCGATTACTTGCTATTTGGCATCACGCTTGAACTATGCTTAAAGTAGTTATAAAAACATGGCCAGAGTTTGTGATAAGGTGTGGATAGGATGCTTTAGGCCAAATGGATGGGGAGTGTTCTGAAGACATGTGTGGAGGATTAATAAAGTAAAAAATTTTCTTGTTTGGCAGTCATGGGTGAGTACGGCTAAACTCTAGAACTCAGAGAAACTGTCTCCCTGAAGAGAATATATAAATGCTGGGCCACCACTGTCCGACATGCACTCCCTGGCATTGCCCTCAAGGAGGAAGGTTTGTCCAAGCGCGCGTGATCTTGCCAGGAATTATCTGCCCAGGTGGCCCAGCTCCCTGCATGCCAGTATATCTTGTGCACTCCCGTGTTTGGCGCTGCTATCAGATCAGGAGGCAGCGTTCCGAACCACCCCGTGATCGTGTTGCATTGGTGATTACATTGTTGGCTCTTGCAGTGGGAACCATTTGTTAGGGCCTGGAGGCGCAAACCAGCTCACCCAGTGCAGCCCCGACCCAGGGCTATTGCTGACAAACGTGACCTTATGGAAACAAACAAAAATTTCACCCTGTTTTGCCTTAATGCCTTATGACTACATGTGGGGTCTCTTAATACAGAAGGCCTTGTCAGGTAGCTGCAGTTGGTTTCCTGGAGAATCAGCTTCAGTCCTTACTGTTCTGCTCGACAGACACTTTCCAGCATATGCATATATTAAGGTGCTTCACTAAAATGTGACTTGTAAGTAACGTGGGGTCTGCAGCATTAGAAAAAAGATGCTCCTCTGTACACTCAGCTTTAATGTTTCTTGCCATCCTGACTTCAGTTGCTTTTGACACACTTATTTAAGGGCAGTGGGGTGAGCAGGAAAGCTCTTCACTGTGTGTTAGACAAGAGGAACCCAAGTGCTGCCTGCTCCAGCCCATGCAGGCAGAGTGCCACAGGGGCAACAGCTGATGAATGCAGCAGCTGCTGCAGATGCAGGAAAGGACAAATACCCAGCTGCTCCCTCCTGCTGCCTTCCCCTTGTGTGGACAGCGTAGCTGTTTGTCCTGCTGAATCCTTGTGTGGCAATCACAACCTGTCTCCCCAAAGACCCAAGAGCATGGTGAAAGGCTGGGCTGCCTCCCAGCTTCTTCCTCCCCTTATGTGCCACAGGAGAAAACCTAGATGGAGATAGGTTGTCCAGGGTCATCTTCTTGTAGTTATGATGATGGCAACAATTCATAGCTGAAGCATTTGGTTTGTTAACCTTATAAAGAGATGCCATTAAATACTGTATTTAGCTCCTCAGGGGAAGTAGCCTAGTTTCTTTTTCATTTTCCTTTTCTCATCCCTGTTTTAACATTAGTGACTCAGCTATCACTCTCTTGCAGAAGGGCTGCTGGTGTTATAGCTGTGGTTGGATGGAACCAAGAACCCATTTCTGCTGAAAATAATTAGTATGGTGCATTTTCGCCTCAAAAAGAGCCTACAAAACTGTTAGAAGCTTTTCATAAACTTTTGCAAGCTTTGAAACTTGCCTGTGAAAGAAAATGGAAATTTCTTTATGTCTCCTCCTGTTTATCCTTGTCAACAAGGCAAAGTCTGGCGAAGACTGGTGCATATCTAACCCTACACATTCCTGTTCAAGCACACAAAGTAGTTCACCTGCATTTAGATACATGCAAAAAAGCCTTTGCAGGTGAGAATCTCACTTTGCAACAGGGCATGTGAGCAGATCCTGTGAACAGAATTAGTTTCCACTAGCTCTGAAAAAAAAGTCAGACGGGAGACAAGTGCAGACTCAGAATTCTATCTCATTAATTTTTCCATTCCCCGCTTCTCCAATCTTAACCAGAAAGTAGCCTCGTTCATTTCTGTTTTTCTAGATATCCCATCTCCTCTAAACTGTAATCAAGGAGAAAAAAGGGGGGGCGGTAGAAGCACAAAGCTAGTTAGTCCATTTTATACTTTTTATATTTTGCATATCAGCTCATATTACAAAAGTATTAGCAGACCTATCATAATGTATGCACATACATGTCTCTCAGAGTGCTTCCCTTTTGAAGGAGGGACAATATCCCCATAAGTATTTGCTTGCTCTTTTTGCCCTCATCTATTCAACTGCAACTTAAAGGTGCTTGTTTCTTGTGTACTTTTGTTACTGAAATGATGCCTGGCATACTTAGGAGGCCTTGCATTCTTGAGCTATGAATGCTGTGAACAGTGTCATAAGAAAAAGGAGGTGTACAAAGGCATCATCGTTCTTGGCATTGTCCTTTGAAATTTGCCCTGTGTCTTGAATGTGTAGGTGTTGAAAAAGGGCTTATTTCAAGCACTAGTTCCACTAACGTAATTCAACATTTTCCCCCTTAAAGCAGGGGTGTCTGTGAAGTGACACCATCTCAGGGTAATGAGGGGTTGCCTGTCCTGAAGGGCAGGGAAGGCAAGGTTGGTTTGTGCTAGCAAATGAAACTGAAACAAGTCTCTTGATGTTATGTTTCTTTATGGAATTAATGCTTCTTTGTCTGCCTTTAAACTTCCTGATGCGTCTTCTGTTTGTGCAGTCCTTCCCGCACTGGGAGCTCAACCAGAGTGCATCCTACAGGGTAGATAATTCTTGTTATAGTACCTGATGATGACCCTTGCTGCTACCACAGTCCAGGTCCTAAAACCCATTGCCCTGTGGCTCCGTAAAACTGTCGCAGTCTATGTACAGAGCGATACAATGGCCCCAGCATGGCCTGAGTGTTGGCTTCAGGAGGGATTGCTTAGGTGTACAGGATCAAACCGGGAACATGAAAAGGCTCCTCCACTCATCATTCTGCTATTCAGGCTCTGGTGTGGGGGTGGGGCACGAACAAAGCATGGTCAAGTGCTGAAGCATTTTGACACAGCCTAGCTTTAGGCTCAGCATTCAGCGCTTGTGACTGTGATTGTATTGATGACAGTAAACTTATTGTGTTAAAATAGGTAAACCGCTCAAAAAAAAAAAAAAAAAGACTTTCATACCTGTGCATTTACCTGGATTGTGAGGTTTCTGGGATGGTGTTGCTGCCAGTTACATGTAAAACAGGAATGTCCTGCCTGCTGTAGCAAAGGGCTGATTCACTGGCAGCATAATAGGTGTCATATTCCCTTTTGTCAACTCCTCGGGTATATTTCCCCCCTGCAGTAAACAAAAAATAAATTTTAAAAAATCCAGTAGAACCAGTAACGTACAAGTCATCTGAGTGAGGTGAGGTTCAATAAAAACTGAAACAGCTCATAAATGGGATTAGGTGAGGCTGGGATGAATCCAGAGGGGTAGAGGGAGAGTTTAGTGAGTGCGGATGAGCTCCCTGAAGCTGCCATGCCCTGGGAGGCACCAAGAGCGACCACCTCAAAACAGCCGCAGTCTCAAAACCTTCCCACCAGAGAGTGAGGTCCACCTCCACCAGCGGAGAGGGTCCGGCACTCTCAGAGGAGAACAGGAAGACAGGGTGGTGGGCTTATTTGTTGGAAGCGCTCATTTCTCCCAGCGACTGCCAAGGTTGGCTGGTGTCACTAGCTCAGACATCAGGGTCTGACCTGGAGCTGCCCAGATTTTAAGTCTGTAAAAAAGCTTTTTCCATAGGCAGAAAAAAAGAATCAAATGCTGTCAACTTGGAAATTACAGCCAGGGCATCACAGCGTGGAAACTAAAGACATGTGCCTGAGCGGTGAGTTTATGGGCAGAGCTGGTTTTAGGACTGGGTGTCCTGATGCAATGCATCAGTGGAAGTCAGATTAAAGAATGGTCTGGGAAAAGACTTCTGAAGTAAACTCACCTCACTACTGTTCATGTAAAAATGCTGAGGAGATGGATATTTTTGTCCACCCATGTCATCTGGCACAGCATGAGCGTTGTTTGTGTATACAGAAAGCAAGCCTGTACAATTTTTCAAATATGCTCCTAAAGTGCAGTGTTTAAAATATGTTCCCCAATGCAGAAGAAAAATGTAGGAAACTACAAGAAACCAAGAGGCTAGGAGGACCCATGTGTTATTCTAAGGACAAAAGCAGAATGTACATCAGAATACATCAAAAGGAAAACTGATCACTTTCTCCTTTCAAAAGGCATTAATATTTTATAGCTGCCATTACATTTTGAAGAGTGCTCAGGTATTTATTGGTAGTGCCGTAGCTACCCAGTCCGGAGTCATGAAGGAGGACATACCTGTTTTTCAAGTTGTTGTGTTCGCTTATCCCTCATCTCCTAATTCACACCCTGTCCGCACCAGCGCTGCAGTAACTTTGTGAATATCTGGAGTCACAGTTCCCACACCAGCTGCCCTTTGTGAGGCTCCCAAGGGTTTTTTCCCCCTAAAAGCAGCAGGTCAGACAGAGTGAGAGCCGCACTTCGGTGCATCCCCAGCTTCCCCCATTGCCCAGGTCTGTGGAGCAGGACCATTCCCTTTGCCACCCCAGCAGCCAACTAAATGCATCGTATTTTAAAATGCACTTTTTGTTTTTAAATCAGATAGTATGGTTCAGTAATAAAATAATTATGTGCTTAAAATAGCACAGGAGAGGGGTCCTGTTTCGGATTAGTCTACATAGCAGAAATGCTGGGGACTGATTTGGAGGTTGCTCGAAGGCTTTCTCATGAGGTCTCTGGCACTTGTGCTGGTTTTTGAAGGGCTTGCTCAGGCCTGATCAAACTTGGTCAGGCAACTACGTATCAGATCTATTCCTCCCATCAGTCACGTGTTAGCCATAGCTGTCACCAGATTTGCAATTTAATGCGTGCAGCTCAACGCTTCCAATTAATCCAGGCCGGGTGTTTAACAGTCTGTCATTTCGGAGCTAGCGCTTCACAGAGCTGCGTGCAGGGCAGCCTTGCAGCTGGGGACATCAGGAGCCCTGGAGGGCTGTCTTCACACACACAGATTTTACTCTTCCCCTACCACTGTGTGGTGGAAGTTACTGCTGGTTTAGTTGCATTTCACAGGCTTAGGAAGCGTTTAAGAAACGATCAACACATGACTGCAAAAACATTTCAAAAAATAAAGATTTATAATAGGTGATTCAGCAATGAGAGGCTTTTGTGATCTTCCATGGGAAGCTACTATTTTTAGTGAATTATTATAAGCAGTAGCATCACTCACATTTATTTATAAAGGCATGAAAGAACGCCCATACATGTTTCTAAATAGTCAGTGTATAGTAATGGCCATATGCTGAGAATGAGAAAAAATAGAATTGAGCATTTTGGTTTCCACAATGCTGCGTGAGAGTTGTGCTGGGATCTTTGAATCTAAGAAACAAAAAACAGAGGGATTTTTTTCCCCCTTTTTTCTAGTTCTTCTTTCTAGCAATACAAACCCAAAGCCTTCCCAATGAAAGTCTCTTCACTGTAAAATTGCATTGTTTTCATTGAGGCTTAGCTGGGTTACCACTGAGGTTTAGGAGGACTCTTCCAGTAGCTTCAGAATCTGCCAGACTGGGGCTATGCTGACAGGGGTAGCTATTTTTATAAGAGTTACTGTACATATAGGGTTCAGGTTGATAAGTTGTGAATGCCTGCACTTCTCCTGGGGCTCCGTGGCATGGAACAGGAGAAATGCAGTGATGCTGTGCTGAAGGGATTCCACAAGTAAAGCACGGTGTCATTGCCAAAGTTTCTACAGTGGAAACACTTCAAATGCTGGGGCTTGCCATTGAGGGGTAAAAAAAACATTACAAAAAAAAAAAAAAATTATACTGTCTGCTGGTGATACCACTCCTGAACAGAAATTAGAACTGGTTTGAACTGATTCTGCAAAGACCCAGCTATGTGCGTCCATTGCAGCTTTTTCACATTCGACTTCTTGGGTTTAAGTTCACTAAGGGGTGATTTCTTTCACTTTCTTGCTGACTGTGTTTGTTCATGTCTCAGTCAAACTTGGAATGAGATGCCTTGGGATTTTCATAAATTCAGGACCTTACAAGACCAATGCCTCAAAGTAAACTCTTACTCTTAATTAAGTTAAATCCCTTGATTGAAATCAATCGTGTTGAATTTTGGGCAGCTGTGGTACGAAGCGGGTGGAAGGGAGTGGAAAAGGTGGCTCTTTGACAAGGTGCCCCAGCAACCTCTCAATGACAGTGCCTTCCTCCTGATTCCCAAATCCTGTTTTAATGTGGAGAAGAATCGCTATAGCATACAGAAGCTAGCACTTTATTCTTTAGGGGGTTTCCTATGGCAAGGAGTGCCATGGTACATGGCTCCTGACACTTGGAGGAGGAGTTGCTGGAGAGCCTGACCTTGTTCTTGCTCTGCAGCTGCATTAGTCAAAGTATCAGCATTTTCCTCACTCTCTGCTTCCTGTCTCCCAACACCCAGTGGAAAAAAATAAACGACAACTGGCATGCTCTACTCACAGCAAAACAAATGTTATTTATTAGAGTCCTCATGTGGTCAGAGCATGTCTGACTGTAAAATAACTGGAGATTTTTCTGCTAACTGGAAGCATGATGCTCTGAGGCAATTTCCAGGCAGTGTATATTTTCAGCTAGGTTTTATTTACGTCAGTGTACGGATTTGCAATATCACTGTTTGCAAAGAGTGAGGCAGCGGTTGTTTTAGCTAAAAAGTGTATATATATATATATTTTTTTTTTTTTTAAAGTTTTCAGGTTGTGACTCAGTTCCCATGCTTTGAGATGATTTCGTGTTCAAAAAGGAGGACATAAGCCTCCTTGGCGAGCAGGTCACTTGTCGCCTGCCCTTGTGGCCAGCGCGGCTGGGGTGGTGGGAAGCGCGGTGCGCGAGTCAGGGAGGGTTTGTTTTTCCTCTGCTAATCACTCTCCCCTGTTGTAATTTGGCACGGGATGGAGGCAGATCCGTGTGCTGCTCTCCTATCTGAGCTAGCACGTTTCAGAGGATAAATCTTTGCCAGACTTAATGTTCTCCCAAGGAGCTTAAATCCCTGAAGACTCTACTCTTCTGGAGTGGGGGACGACGGGCGGAGATGCAGGCAGAGGGCTGATTGCAATGGAGGCCACTTCTAGCTCTTCCCCTACCACTAAGATAGAAAAATCCTATGAAGGAAGGATGAGGAGGGGAAACCACAGAGCCACCTTCAGATGCCGAGCTGACTTTTTGCCCCTAAATCTGTGGGATTTTTTTTCCTCTTTTGCTGCAGGAGTGCATGCTTGGGTAGGGCTGAGCCTGTGTCATCCCAGATATCCTTTCTCAGGACTGTGAGGACAGTGGCCTTTGCCAGCTGGGTGCAAAAGGAGGTATCCAGTGGGACTCTGGTACCCTCTTGCCACCTCCTTCTGCTGAACATCTGGTGGGATTTTTGGGAGCTGCCTTAGGAATTTGCAGATGATATCAGATGTGAAGCATCAAAACCACTTGGGTGTCAGAAAATATTTCTCTTTCTGTGTGTAATTTTCTTAATCCTTTTTTTCTTCCTGCAACTTCCATAATTTAGGGAAAATATAGTAATCTGGAATACATAATGCTTGGTTTAATATGGAAAAAGATACATATCAGTACAACATGGCTGGATAGATATTGTAGGAGTGCTCTCTTTATGTTTAAGTTCTTGCTTTTTCTGCATCTGTGGAGTGTCCTCACTGCTTTATTAAATGATATACATTTTTCTGGTTTGTAAAAACTCAGGGAAAAGAGGAAGAAATTCTGAAACATCTTTGGGTTTGGGATTTCAAAGTTTCTTGAGAAGAGCAGCAGTGCAGCCTTACAGAGCTAGGCAGAAAGGGACTGTATGGAACCAACAGACTGATACTTCCTAAAGATTGACTTGCCTAGGCTTGCCAGTCCCTTTCACCAGGAATTCCTACATACGTGCACACAGTTGGCCACTTTAATTATTTATAATTTTGAAGCCACTGCATCTGTTTTCTTGTTTACTTGTAATTGAATCTCCTTGAGGACTTTAAAGCAAACAAAATGTAAAGCATGTAAAATGTGATTGTCCCACTCTGCTGGGCACTGGTGCTGCCTCACCTTGAGTACTGTGTGCAGTTTTGGGCTCCACAATATGAGAAAGATATAAAGCAATTAGAGAGTGTCCAAAGGAGGACAACGAACATGGTGAAGGGCCTTGAGAGGAAGCCGTATGAGAAGCAGCTGAGGTCACTTGGTCTGTTCAGCCTGGAAAAGAGGAGACTGAGGGGAGACCTCATTGTGGTCTTCAACATAATCACGAGGGGAAGTGGAGGGGCCGATCGTGATCTCTTCTCTGTGGTGAGCAGTGACAGGACTCGAGGAAATGGCATGAAGCTCGGTCAGGGAGGTTGGATGTCAGGAAAAAGTTTTTCAGCCAGAGGGTAGTTGAGCACTGGAACGGGTTCCCCAGGGAAGTGGTCACAGCACCAAGCCTTTCTTAGTTCAAGAAGCATTTGGACAACTCTCTCAAGCACATGGTGTGGTTCTCGGGTGTCCTGTGCAGAGCCAGGAGTTGGACTTGATGATCCTGATGGGTCACCTCCAATGCAGCGTATTCTATGATTTTACGAAAACCGGTTTGAAGCAAGTTTTGAGTTACTTCATAAGAAGGCACAGACATTGGTCTGGACAGGTGGGCAAAATGTGTTGAATTATTCACAAACTCCAGTTTCAACAACAAACGAATGCAAAAAAGAAGTTGTTTATTTCATTTTGCTTTTCTTAAAGAAGTAACTTTTGGTGGAAGCCATCTGTAAGGGTGTTCATCCCAAAGGAGATTTGTGTGACAACATTTTGAGGAACTGGAAACTGAAATTCAAGTGAGCAAGCAGAGCCGTGGAAAAGACAGACTCCCTCTGGTCAGCTAGAGTCTGATAAGCTGGAGTTATTTTCATGGCTTCTTTTCAGTGATATTAGATCTGATGCCTTTCTCTACTGTGTGGCTACCAGAAAATTTCATATGGGGAAATTAAAACATTAAATATGTTAATATAGTATAAAATAAAGTCTTATTCTCCCAAGTGAGCATTAGCAGCATTTACGGATCTGCAAATAGTGTTTGTTTTTCTCCCATGTCCTAGTATCCCCCTTGTTAAACAACTGCTTTTGATTTGTAGCCCTAAATTTACAGTTTAGGAGCCCATATCTGAAATAACAAATTTGCCACTCACTACAAAACACTGAAAGAAAAACAGACCAGTGTGTAACTTGGACTCAGCAGCCACCAGCTGCACTTCATCTTGCTAGTCTTTAGTTGGCTTTTTTATACAAAAAAAAAAAAAAAAAAAAAAAAAAAAAGGCGGGGACTTTTAAGAGTCAAGTTACACAACTCTCATTTTATTTTTTTTTTTAAGTGAGTGGATTCCTTGTTGCGTTGTTGAGGATGATAAATTGATACCACATGTTGCTTCCAGACAAAAAAGACTCTGTACTGCAGTGGAAGCACTTGCAGCTGGTGTCTGAGTTAGTGGATGGACTCCACAAGGTAAACATGGCTTGGAATAGGCTGAAACAGTCGCAGGGAGGGGGGATTTTCTCCATTTTAAAGGCTCAAGCATTTGCTGCTGTTGCCTGACTGGCTCTGAGTGTTGAAATAACATGCAGTCTCAGCCTCCCTGGGAGACTGGTTCAGTTGTTTGTATCAAATGAAGGATACGGCCCTTTGGAAATGTTTGAGTGTCCTCTCTGTCAGCTTACCCGTTTGCAGCCTTACAAAATATCAAGAGACACACATGGTAGGACATGCTAGCTGATCTCTGGGGGCTTTTTTGGTGCAAATGTGGCTGAATCCCTCCAGGGGTATTAACTGAATAAAATGCAGTGCAGTGGATCAACATTTATTAAAGCTGAGACTTTGGCCTTGAATTTGGGGAAGGTGCTGTAACCCGTCATGTTGCTGCCCTGGCTACTATGGGCACCCAGTTCAGCCCTTCTCCTGGTGCCATCAGCCTAAGCCAAGGTAGGACACCAGCCCCACTTGGCTGTGGCATTGCACTACCCTCTGCTCACACCGGTTCCTCCCTGCCTCACGTATGTTCCTCTGCCCTGGGTCTTCCTTGTCTCCACAGACAGTCCTTCTTCCCTGCAGGACCACTTTTGAAGGGGACCGGGACCCAGCTGTCTGGCCTCAGAGCAGTACATGATGCTCTTGATCTTATCTGCAGGAACCTCAGTCTTCTGGCTCTTAGCAGAGCGAATGGCATTCTTCAAGACCAGTATAAATAGTAACACTAATAAAGGGAGGAGCTCATCATATTTCTTTTCTGCTCTGCTTATGTACAGTCCATATGTTGTACCCATCGGTGGTATCTGAGCTGTCTGCAGCCTGGCTAGCATCTATCCCGTATATATATGGTCTCCAGGACAGATGATGGAAGTTCCTTTATAGATCTTTTAAAGTTTCTCATTGCATTTTGGCATGGAAAAATGGGTTATGTTTCCATCATCGTGGCCCAATTCATCTCCCACATAAATCAAAGACAAATCCCCATTATTTTCATCAGCAGTGGCTTCAAATGATAAACTGGATTTTCTTTGCCTCCCCACCTCCTTTGTGGTTTGTTGCATGGTCATACACGGTTGTGAGCAATGATTGTCCCAAGATACTTTCCTATAATTTAAGCAGATAGGAATATTTTTTGACAGCTCAGAAAACAGGTAGAAAATACAGTTATTTCCATCCAGATTGCAGCCTGGTAGCACAGTGCAACAGTCTTTACTGATGTGAGTTGTCAGTCCCTGTGGCTTCTGTAGCAAAACTTGCATGTGAAAGGATAATAGGATCCAGCCCTAATTTGATTTGGCAGAGCATCCAACAGAAGGAAAAACCAAGAAACTCAGATACTGTTGCTGAAGAGGTTAGCGGGGGAGGTTACATGAAAGAAGTGGGTTTTAAGGCAGTGTTTGAGCAGAGGGTGGATATGGGGTGCAGAAAAATAAATTGGCCCATAATTATGCTTAAGAAAACAATCTTCCTACAGAAGAAAAGCAAAATAAAACAGAAGCAGGAGTATAAGTGGCATAGTGCTTAATGTAAAGGAAAACAAACTGCTTGGATTTTTTATAACCACCAATTTTCAATGCAAAAGGATTATTACATTCTTTTATTACTTGTGTAAAACCAACACTGAGCAAAAGATATAATAAGAAAATTACACATGTGCACATACCTATCCACACATGCAGGAGTCCTCATCCTGAAAGGTTCCTCAGTCTCACAGTTTTGCCATTTAGGATTTTTCACGGTTTTAGACCAAATAGTTTCATGCTATGGATAGCACCATCAGAAATAAGCTCTTTAATGAGAATACTGCAGGCTGAAAACTGTTAGCTGCTGGCATTTTGGCTGAAATGTTCTTATATCTGAAGCTGTGTGTGGCACACTGTGTATGCCACCTTGGGTGTTTCTTTTCTGTTTTCTAAGATTTATTTTTCATTAGCAAGAATCACGATGCTGTGTGTTCTTATACCCAGCATTTTTAGGTGGGGCACAGCATGGTGTATATAGCTCTATAGCTCTTGTATGGCTTGGGGTGGTAGTCTAGCTCTGATTGTCCTTGTCCTGCTGCCAGCTCTTTCTGAGGAGAGATCCCCATGCAGATATTTTCACATGTGTTTGTCCATGAAAGTTATGGGGAATGAATGTGAGAGCTACCTGCATTGATGCAGTCCAAGGTGGAATATCAATAAAGGTTATTTAAAAAAAAGTTCTTCAGCCAGTTTTACAGGGAGAGAAACCTGAGGAAGTAAGCAATGGTGCCTAGTTATTAGAAGTTAGACCATTGCCAGACTCAAAATAATAGTTAAAATGTCATCAGTTAAACAATAAAAAGCTCTTTCCTTCTTTAGACTGAAGAGCTATTATGGTGTGACTCAATCCACCATATTCTGATGGGATGATAGCGCCGCAGAAATGGACAAGTTTATAGCTGAGGCACTGACTCAAACTTCTCTTGAGCCTGTCAGCAGAATCTGATCTGCTGCTTTGTGTAAATTGTTTAAAACATAGCAGTTGCTATTTTGAACCATGGTCCATATGATTTCTCTTTTCATTAAGTGATAATCACAACCACGTCTGCTGTCTGCATGTGAGAAGAACTTCAAGCGTGTTTTCCGTTTCTCAATCTGACAAAAACCACAATACTCAACAGTGGGGGACAAAAAGGCAATTTATACTGAAAAGAATTATTTAAAAAAATGCTAGGCTGTGTTTCTGTGTACGTCAAATATATCTCCAGTTTACTTATGTCAAACATCCATTTATCCTAAGGATGCAAATGTTGAAGCACTTGTGAATGATTTCTTTGCCCATTTAAATCTGGAATTTCTTCAGTGTTTTGTAAATGAAGGACACTTTTCCTGGATGGTTTGATGATGTTATGGTCCTGTTGACTTCGTGTTTTTAAAGGACAGGACAAATGTGATTTTATCCTTTTCATAGGTATACCTGGTAATTGCACAAATAACAAAAAAGAGCACTGCAACTCTTTGAACTTGGAGGAATAGCACAAGGATTTTTTCAAAGGAATGTGGGATAGCTCCAAAAATCCTTTTTACTTCCTCATTGGAAAAAAACGTTTGTTTACCAAACCTGGAAACATTCATACTAACAAATGCTATTTCCTTTCCCTTTCTTTTATCCGTATTTTAAGCACAAGATGAGCAGGATGCGTGGAGTGGGATTTTCATCTCAGTTATTTTGTTTTAAATCTGGTTCCATTTCACTAGGGGTACCGTGGTCTGGTTTTCTCAGCTTCTTTCTCATTCTGAGGTGATTATCATCGTTTTGAGGCAGTGTGGTGTTTGGATGGTAGATGTTGCTGACTAGTGCAAGCGGGTAGAATGCAAGAGCAGTCTGCGTGCAGGCTCCTCAAAGAGTACTGTGTTTTGTAGCATCCTGTACAGCATGGCATATCTGACTGTGTACAGCAGCTTTATACAACTCTGTATCCAGCAGCTTACAGGAACAGGGATATCGTTGCATACTGTGTCACATCATGTTTTGAAGAGGATGCTATATGTGAGGATACTACAGAGAGAGGACAGCTGACCAGATACTGAAGTACGGTCATAATTCTGGTGCCTCTAATCGAGAGACGAAGTTTATCTTAGTCATCACAGAGTGCCTGTGGGAGAGGAGCAACAGCACTTGCAGTTTTCTCAAGAATTATTGTAACAAGTATACAGCACACGTGCCCATGAAGAATTAAAAAGACATTTGCAGAGGCTGTGATGAGTGTGACTACCCCTCCAGCCAGATTTTTGCTGTGCCTTTTCAGTTTTTATTTCAAGGAACTGATGGCAAGGTTACTGATAGCATAGAGGTTTGTCCTGAGTCAAAAGCAAGGGAGAAACATCTAGCTCCGTGCCAGCAGGAATAGAGCTGTGTCACACTCTTTTCCTTAGGATGCAGCTTTTAGGAGTGTAAAGATGGGCACCAGGATTGCACAGCTAGTTCAAGCTCGAGGAGTGCTTTATGGCAGCATGCTGGCAAGCCACAGTCACACTCTAGTCCTCCTGAAATCCAGCACTGTAGAAATCCATGGAGATATCCAGAAGGGTCCAATGCTTTTATTCATGTTGCTTTTTTCATGGGATGTTGGTTTAATGATTGAGATTTGGGTCATAAAAGAAGTAGGGTGCTGGTCTTGATGTTTTGTTTTGTTCCTTCCCTGCAGAATTCGATCCGGCACAACTTGTCACTCCACAGCCGATTCGTCAGGGTGCAGAATGAAGGCACTGGGAAAAGCTCTTGGTGGATGATCAATCCAGATGGTGGAAAAGGCGGCAAGGCACCCCGGAGACGTGCTGTGTCCATGGACAACAGCAACAAGTACACCAAGAGCAGAGGGCGGGCGGCTAAGAAAAAGGCAGCCCTGCAGACCGCCCAGGAGACGAGTGAGGACAGCCCTTCTCAGCTCTCCAAGTGGCCAGGGAGTCCCACATCCCGCAGCAGTGACGAGCTGGATGCATGGACAGATTTTCGCTCCCGTACAAATTCAAATGCCAGTACGATCAGTGGCCGCTTGTCACCAATTTTGGCAAGCACCGAACTAGATGATGTTCAAGATGACGATGCTCCACTTTCTCCCATGCTGTACAGCAGTCCATCGAGCTTGTCCCCATCGGTAAACAAACCATGTACTGTGGAGTTGCCTAGGTTGACTGATATGGCTGGGACAATGAACTTGAATGATGGACTGACAGATAACCTCATGGATGATCTCTTGGACAATATAACACTCCCTTCCTCCCAGCAGTCACCCACAGGAGGGATAATGCAGAGAAGCTCCAGTTTTCCTTATGGTTCCAAAGGTTCAGGGCTGGGTTCCACATCAAGTAGTTTCAACAACGCTGTGTTCGGGCCATCGTCCCTGAATTCCCTCCGCCAGTCGCCCATGCAGACAATTCAGGAGAACAAGCAGGCCACCTTCTCTTCCATTTCTCATTACAACAACCAGACGCTGCAGGATCTTCTCGCCTCTGATGCACTTAGTCACAGCGATGTCATGATGACACAGTCTGACCCACTCATGTCACAAGCCAGCACAGCTGTGTCTGCCCAGAATTCCCGCAGAAATATAATGCTCCGCAACGACCCCATGATGTCGTTTGCTGCACAGTCCAGCCAGGGCGGTCTGGTCAATCAGAACCTGTCCCATCACCAGCACCAGTCCCACAACTCCTCTCTTAGCGGCAGCCGTGCCTTGTCCAATTCCATCAGTAACATAGGCTTAAGTGACTCCAACAGCTTGGGATCCTCCAAACATCAGCAGTCACCTGTCAGTCAGTCTATGCAAACACTTTCTGACCCGCTGTCAGGCTCCTCTTTGTACTCTTCTAGCGTGAACCTCCCGGTCATGGGACATGAAAAATTCCCAAGTGACTTGGACCTGGATATTTTCAATGGGAGCCTGGAGTGTGACATGGAGTCCATTATCCGCAGTGAACTCATGGATGCCGATGGGCTGGATTTTAATTTTGATTCCCTCATCTCAGCTCAGAATGTTGTCAGTCTGAATGTGGGGAACTTCACTGGTGCTAAACAGGCTTCATCACAGAGTTGGGTACCAGGCTGAAGGATCTTTGAGAACAGGGAAAATGGGCAAACAGGTCAGTGCCCCATAGATGTGGTAAAATAATTGGTTCCTTACTTTTATTGGAGTTCGCACAAACCCCTTAATAGTTAGTGCACACTAATAATATTAATTTGGCTTGTGATGGCTTGCTCTGTGTTTGTATGCAACAGGCACGACCGAGAAACGTGGAGATGTGGAGGGAAACGAGGCTAAGCTATAAAAGCTGTTCGACTGCAACACTGTCAGGACGCATCTGAGGTTTAGCGTCCTTCTTAATTTAGGCATGAGAAATGTTAATGACAAATCAGGCAAACCAAGGTGGAATATTTGTGGGTTTTAGGAATCACAGAGCTCTAACTCATCTTCTTTGAAGTCGCAACAGATGGATTCTTTCTTGCAGCCGATGCCAGATGTAGCCAAGCTGTGTTACGCAGGGATGGGGCGAGGGGCTCTGCAGTCAGTGGAGCAGTGTTGCTGCAGGGGAGGAAGAAGAGTGTCTTTGCAAGATCAGTGCACTCACTGGGGATTGGGTGTGTGGGACAGATGTAGACAGAATCAGAGCTGTACTGCTGCTGCGATAGAGCAACGCTAGCAAAGCTGTTTGTTTGTTTGTTTGTTTATTTAAATTGTACTTCTTGTGGGGAAAAAAAAAGGTATCAAATGGTGGAATTATATTTTGGAATAGCAAAGGTGAGATCCTGGAATCAGGAACTTCCTGGGTTTAATGTTTTAAGGAAGCAAAAATTGTTGTACTCCTTCCCCCCTGACGAGGGTAGATATAATTTTCTTTTGGACTCCAGGAAGAGAATATCTGTAGGTTTGGGTTCTGGCATAGGAGCTTCTTAAATGTTAGCCTCTTCAGATTAATTTTTTTTTGCCAGATTGATCCGTTCTTTTCCATTGCTTATTTTCCACAGCTGGGGGCATTTGAACTTGTAAACGTTCTGTCATCCTTCTGTGATTCTGCAGGCTCCTGCCCATACCTCTGCCTGCTCACATGTACATACTCACAGGGCAGGTGCCACACAAAGTGCCCTTTCTCCTTTGTTTGTTTATCAGTATAAGGGAGTAGATTTCAAAATACAGTAGGATAAAAGATTAGCTATAAATTATTGAAAGTGTTCTGTTAACTTCAAAATAGTATGTAGAGTATCTCAGTTGTGAGGTTGTACAAGGCATTCATTCAGTGTGAAGCTTACTTCCAGCTTTCTTATTTTCCAGATGAAGGATGGAAAGAAGGAGTCGGTGTCGTTTGACTTTACAATGCGTAATTTCCCCCTTTCATCTTTAATTGTCTTTTTGGGCACTGTTTCACAGTTAGATGTTCAAGGGGAAGCTTTGTGGTATGTGAGAGCAGTGGTGAACCTCCTGAATGCTTTCCTGTTTCCTGAGTGTACGGAGGACCTCAGGAGACATGTGCTGTGATCTGCTGTCTGTGAGGGAGAACAAGACTGCCCAGGCGTCCTCCTTGCAGTCCATCTGCAAAGTTGCCGTCCTCTGATGGAGTGGTTAGTTTGCACAGTCCTTTCTGTGTCAGTAGGAGGATTTCCTCTGGTTCTTGCAGATCTCACTCGAAGTCAGAGTGTTGCAGTTCACGGCCGGGAGATGGGCTGTGGAGATGGGCTGTAGAGGACATCATGTCCTGCTTGACCCTGTGTGAGATGGCAACTTGGCAAGTCCAGGGCCACAGCTGAATTTTGGGTTTTCTTTAGTTCCAGTGATGGAGAATTTGGGAAAGGAAAAGGGGAAAAAAAGATAATTGTCTGGAGAACGGGAATGCAAAAATTTGCAGAAAGTCATGCTTTCTGACGAGTTCTCTCTTCCTCTGGATTTAAAAACTTCTTTGCATGATGTAAAAAAAAAAGGCTCTAGGAACTTCATTGCCGTGAAACATCCAGCAGTACAATCTGTCAAATGGGGCCTGAAAAATAGATGTTATTGACAGTTTTGCTTGACACAGGCAAATAGGGCAGCCTCCTGCTTCCATAGCTTCATTTTTCGTGTGTAGGTAGAAGCCGCCGCAGGGTGACTTGCCTAGGCAGCACGGAGACACACCACCCCACCTCCTCACTGATGCTCACCGCTGCCTCTTCACCCCGGCCTCTGGCATTTGCAGAAAACATAGCTGCCGTGATCTTTTTCAGGCTGCTCCCTCCGAATAAAGGAACTGACACATCTGTGTGAGCGGAGTCTCATTGCAGAGGACAGATTTATTAACGAGACAGCTCTCCTCAGCGGATTACTGTCCAGTCATCTGTGGAAGCCTTTCTCCCTCTCTCTGACAAGTGGACCGGCTGCTGTGGGGTGCCTCTGGTATCAGGTGCAAGTGCAGATGATTTCTGCTGAGCAGAAATGCACCCTTCCTCGTCTGTTAAGCAGCGCTGTTTGAGAGAATGCCTCCCTATGAGCATCTCGTATATTGATAGGGACTCCTCGCATGACACCAGATGCAATTATTCTGAACTGCCCCTGTCTGTTACTTTCTCCACTGTAGCAAGAGGAACCCCTGAATTAAAATCTTCTCTCAGCAATGTTCATGACCCCAGTAATGAATCTTACAGGCTCTGAAGACTGGGGAATGCTTTCAGCAAAACAACCTGGTGATTGCTCATGCTAAATCCGTTTTATAAGGGCAACCAGGTGTGCTTTGCAGGCAGGCAGAAGCAGTTACAATGGATTAGTGGCATACTTGGGAATAGTGAGTGCCTTGTTTTCTATGAAAAATAAGAGAAACGTTGGAGTAAGTTTTCAGGAAGAAAATGCGACAAATACATAGGTATTTAATTTATATATATTGTAGGTATAGAAGGAGGTTTACTTTGGAAGAAAATCAAGTACAATTTCTTCACTGGGGAATTGAAAAAAACCCTGCAGGAGATGCCACCATTGCAAGTTAGTGGCTTTGCACATTTGGTATACACAGGCCCGTGCATGGTCTCTGGAGACAGCCCCACCCAATCCCACCACACTGGCCTGTGCCCATGAGGCTGGCCATGCCCAGCCTTTCAGAGGGTTCTCATTGAGGCATATAAATGAATTTGGGTTTGTTTTGGTTTTTTCTCTTACAAGAAGAAAAGGAGAAAATCAATACTTTTTTTCTCACTTTATTCACTCAGCCATAATTTTCTCCTTACACTGCCTGGGGCCACTCTTCCTCTGTCTCTACCTGCTTCTCGAGAGCACTGGATAATGCCCTCTGCCCACTCAGATAATCATCACCTAGGTATTTCAACTTGTTTATCAATAAATAAAGACATCACTACTCCCTCACCTGCCTCTAGAATACTTTTTATTTGGAAATTATTGGGTCCTTCTCCTAGTCTGGGGTTCTTACAGCTCTGCACTTTGCTCTGGGGTCCTTCTCAGCTGACAAGTCCAAAAGGACTTGTTTTTTACCAAAGAGTTGTCCCAAACAGAATATCAGGGGAGACTATTCAGGACATTTGCTACTGCCTGGAAGGTCAGGAGCTGGTGAAAAATTACCGCTTGGGCAAACATTTCTCTGGCATCAAAACCCATCCAAGAAGTTGTTTTTACCTGGGTTGTTTCAGTGATCCAGTTTACAATGGCACCGTGCAGCCATTGATGTTGGCAGGATTGGGCATGGGGTGGAGAATGGCTCAGCACAAGCAGGGCAGGAACTTCTTGAGCTGGTGTCACCATCTGAAAAACTCACCTAAGCTGCATCTTCTGAGAGAGATTTCAGTGTGCCATTTAGCGGGATGCCTCTGGGCTCTGTAACAGAGCTGTGCTGGAGTCACGTTGACTTGTTTGAAAATTACATGTAAAGTACTTGACAGATCAGTTAAAGTCACTCATCTTCCCCTAATATCATATGGGTCCCACATCATCTTACTGCAGCAGTAGAGTGCTGCAAATAGCAACATCGTGTAATGTTCACACAATTTGATGATTATCATCTCTGATTAAAAAAAATCTTACGAAAACTAGCAAAATGCCTCTTCATATTTCATTAGTCTATATCAGCTTGAACTACTTGCCAATTTGTTAATTGGTGTTTAACCTGTTTCTGGGTACAATTCATACCAAAGATTAATAGATCTGAGGATGACTTAATATTTACAAGAGCATCTTAAAAGTAAAAATAGTTAGTCAGAGGTATCCATTTGGATGGAGTTTTAAATCAGAGAGTTCTGTACCATATGCCACAAAGATGATGATTTTTGTTTTCTACCAGAAGTCCTCTGCCCATGAAAGCTGTAATGCAGAAATCAGAATTGGTGGACCACTTGCCTGAGGACATTGACTGCCTCAGGACCATAGGACCACTCTTACTTTCAAAAATGAGGTCTTAGGGGTAGGGCTGGCAGGTTTCTTACACAAACCCAAGTTGGGGCTGGCTGCCTGTAAAATATCTAAAGGAAATTCAAGAGCAGCAAATTCTTCTGCTCCATTTCTAATAGGTTAGTGGTTGAAGTGGTGGTTCTTGTAACATTTAAATGTTGTTTCTACCAGTGCAAGTTTTGAAAGGTGGTTTTGTGACTAGTTGAACACCACACATGCCAAGTTTGGTCTTTGAACAAAAATATCTATGTAGAAAATGTGTTTTGTGAGGAACAGGGGCCCCTTTAACTCCGAGGGCCTGCCCTGAGCAGGCTCCTTGGTCCCCAAGCACACATCAGTGGCAGAGGACCAAACTCCATGTTTGTGGCTGCTGGGGAAGAGAATAAGAGAAAGCTGGGCAAACCCCACTGGGGCTGCCCATCGAAGCCCCTTGGAGGCAGAGGCCAGTCCTGTGCTTGCAGGGATGCTGTGGCTTTGGCTGTGTGAAGGCAGCAGAGGCTGACACAATGAATTGCTCACTCGTTCTGGGAGTAGGGCTTTTTGGGTTTGGTGGTATTTTAATCTGGGTTTATGTTTGGGGGTTTTATTAACCCAGGGAAAAGGTCTGTAAAAGCCAGGATTGCCTCCACAGGTTTGTCTCATGAGTGTACAGCAGCTGAAGCCAGGACAGTGGTCTGATCCTGTGGCTTGGGTGTTCTTCTGTTGGTGTTTTATATAGATGTATTTTTTAGTACCTCATGCTTTGTCATGTGATTCAGCAGCAATAATTAGGCAGAAACTTGCTGTCCCTGCAGATGCCAAGATTACAGGATGACATACTCTCACCAGATGACAGCACAAGCTGATATTTTTAGAACAGCCCGCATCAACTGGTCTCCCCAGTGCTTTCCTCCTTGGATCAGCAGTGCACAGATTTTATTACAGAATGAGTCTTTGCAAATTGTCTTTCTCATGTGAATGAGCCATAATGATTGTTTAGAGCTGCAGATCAGTGTTGGTCCCCAGATATGCTGTTGCCTGATAGCTGGGCTGGTTACAGGTGGTTTTTCTTATTTTCTTTCGTTCTTCTGAGCCAGATTTTTAAACAGCACCCATGATAGCATATTTTCTTGAAGAAGTGCGTAATGAGAGATCCTTTTTAGAAGCATAGCATCAGGCAGCTGAGGAAAGGTTGAGATCTTTTTTTCACAGCAATTTGGCACTCAGCCAAGGTGATGAACTGACAGCCGGAGAGGTTTAAGTCTTGTGTTGGTGACAGCCAAAAAGCACAGGTATAGCGTGGGCGGCAGGAGCACATGTATTTGAGTAGTACCATACATTAATAGCAAGGCTTTCTGTCCTTTCTGGCTTGGGGAGGGAGGGTGAAGGAAGGATGCTCATGCAATGCCGCCCTCGGCTCCTGGTGCCTGTGGTGAAGAACCTCCAGCAAGGTGTTCCCATCAGCATGGTCCCTGATTGAGTCCCTAGTGGTGTGGGGGACATTGAGCCTATTAAATCAGGTACCTGTGGCAGGGTGATGGGAATGCTCTGCTCTGGTCCAGTCTTCGGGGCCTGTTTAATCAGCTTTTTCACTCAGATTACCACACAGGGTGGCAGTTATTGGAGCATGGCAGAGTGGACATCTGCTGAGCAGCAGTCGGACAGAGACACAGCTCAGCTAACGGAAGCTGCTGGACATCCACGGTTGTCTGCCATTACTCCAGGAAAAAAGCCACTTTTCCCAGATGATGCCGTGGAGAATGGCTTGCTGAATATCTTGCCCATTGTTCTTCCCTTGTGCTGTCTGCTTCTCCTGGCTTTTGTAGGTAATTCATTTCATAGAATCTAATTTTGAGGAAGGATCTTCTCTCTCTTGCCTTTTCTGCCACTTCTGAGTCATGATAGAGGATGTCCTGCCTTAAATCAACATGGTGGAAATCTTCTGGTGTGAGCATTATTGGCTTGACATTTTCAACTTACTGCAGAGGAAAATGAGAAGACTCCATAGCAGAGAAGATGTTTTTAAAATAGGCTTGGCACCTGGCAAAGAAAAAGAAACTCTCTGTGAGAACATTCAGACTAATGGGTACATAGCATGTTTCCATAGCACTATAAACCCATCATTCAGGATATTTCCAGCCATGAAGGTACCTTTTGCTCTAAAATGTGACTCTCATTCTTCAGATTACAAAGTGCAAGCAAAATCCTTCTCCGGTCTTGCACAGGTGCAGTAGTTACACATCCTTTAATGATCTGCAGTAGACATCTCCTTCCCAGTGCTCCAGAGTATCTAAAGAAAGCATCATTATTCCAGCTGGTGGGTTTTATCCCTAGCAGAAGATGTATTTTGCAGGCATTTTTGGCCTTCTTCCTCTAGTCCAGCAGCATCCTGCCTAAAATGTGCTGTGTGGAACACCCAGGCTGATGTTCTCAGTCAGTGGCAATGTCACCCATAACTGGCAGGATTTCCACCCCACTTCTTGGGCTGCTGAACAAAAGGCAGGAGATAAAATCCAGTAAAAGGCTGTCAAATAAGAAGCCTGATGATCTTATGGAGAGGAGTAGTCCTGTGCCTAAACCCTTTTGTGTTGGCCAGGGCAGAGGATTGAATCCAGCCCGACGTAGTGGTTCTCAACAGCAATTGGGTATCAGCAGTGCTTGTGCTTAGTGTTTTCTTTTCAAGTGTAAAAGGGGTAGAAGGGATCTTACTCACTTTTGAGGGTAAAATGAACTGCCTAGAGGAGTAGTGGACTCTCCCATGCTGGAAATATTTCATACTTGACAGGGTTCTGAATAACCTAACCTGAGGCCTTGCCTTCAACAGAAAGTTGGACCAGATGATGCTGAGTCCCTTCCAGCCTGGACTTTTCTATTAGACACTTATGGTTTACACAAATGTGTAAACCTGTGTAGTCACCTATGTGACTACCAGAACAGCAACACTTTAGCTCCCATTAAGTCCTAGTTCTTTGCTGGCATTCTTCTTTCCATTCTTCTCCCTCACTCTCTGCCCCCAGTTCTGAGCTGGAAAAGATCTGTTTTTGCAAGTAGAACTTAAAGAGAAAATGTGAAGTTTCAACTGACTGAAAGTTCAGGAAATAAAGCACATGAAGTTGCCAGCTCTTTTTTTGTCCTTCAGCTTCGTCCCTTGACCTCAGGGTTGTCTCTCAGCAAAGAGCTATCCTAGTGCAGCACGTGCTAAGCCTGTAGGGTGTCACTGTAGCATACCTCCTGTGGCATCAGGATTCCTAATTTTTATTGTGCTTGAACAAAAAAGATCTCATGCTGCAGTTTTGTCACTATAGAAGGACTGGCCACAGTAGTTATCATCCTTACTTGTTTCTAAACAAATACTGTGTATTTTTCAGTCTTACGCTGTGAAACCTCAGGCAGAACATGAACTGGTAACCCCACATAGTCAAGTCTTGCTTTTTGAACCTCCCCTCATTTTGGAGTAGAAGCTCTACTGCTGGAGGTGATGACAAATCGAAGGGCAGAGGCACCAGAACAAATGCACATCTGTCACTGAAGGACACAAGTTTCCTTGAAAATGTTTGCATCCCAAGTGTCTGGACAGTAAAAGTAGTTACTGGGATTTCCTGTCCCTGGAGAGTCACTGCAAAGTGGTACCCTTGTTTTACAGACCTCTAAATGGTGATATTTTTCAAGATGCGATCCACTCAACAAGCCTTCCAGCAAAATGAGGAGATTCTTGGTAGGCTGCCATGCAGAGGAGCTGTGTATTGGTAGTGCAGTTTCTCATACCATAATTATGTAAAGGAGCACATAACTTTTAACAGAAAACTGTATGTGCTGATTGTTGCATTAGTCCACTGATAAACCAGGGCGCGTTATCCGTGCCTCACTCTGGGTAGCTTCAATGCATCACCTTTCTGAAATTTTTTGAAGAAATTTCCAGAACCACGTAATTGGCATCATTGGGAATCACAGGAGAAAGCAACAGGCAACAAATGATCCTTCAGAGCTGCTCTGATGGTGCACAAGCTGGCATGGGGCTTGGTAGACGGCTGTCCAGTTAAGTGGTGGAGTGATGTGAGACAGAGGCGAGGAAATGTTCTGGAGGGAAATCACAACCAACAGGTTGGCCACAGAGTAAAGCAAGAGTAGCATTTGTAAGTGGTCAGTAGCAAAGGGAGAGGATGGGAAGGCAGAGAAGAGGGCAGAAGAAAGGGACATGTCATCTCCTGCATGATTGTTTGCAAGCAATTGTGCAAAGCTTTTAGCAGGGCCTGTTGCACAGGACAAGGAGGGAATGGTTTTAAATTAAGAGAGGGTAGATTTGGATTAGATATAAGGAAGAATTCTTTTACAATGAGGGTGGTAAAACACCAGAACCGGTTGCCCAGTAAGGTGGTGGATGCCCTGTCCCCGTAAATGTTCAAGGCCAGGTTGGACGAAGGTATGAGCAACGTGATCTAATTGAAAATGTTCCTGCTCACTTGCATAGGTGTTGGACTAGGTGATCTTTAAGGTCCCTTCCAGCCCAGAGCACTCTGTGATTCTGTGATAAATGGAGATGTAACTGGAGCACTTGCTTCCCTGCCTTGATAGTGTTTTCATTGCTGTGAAGGAGCAGGCTGCTACTCAGGGTAAACAGAGGCTTTTTGTGGTGAGACAGAAAGCAAGAGTCTGTGGGTCTATTACAGACTTTAACAGGGTAATTTGAAGACAGGCAGGTTAAGACTTTGATCTATTTCTTTCCTTTTTTTAATCCATTTGCAAAGTTCATGTAAATAGAACTGTGAAAATGGAACGTGGTTTGGTTTTGCTATGAGCAAATTTTGCCTCAACTGTGTGTCTGTCTCCTGAAATGTTGTCACTGTCAAAGGACGGGTGTCCTCAGGAAAAAAATATCGGGCAGTGCCACTTCCACAAATGATGCTTGTCTTCATTCATCCTCCAGTTTTTTCTCGTCACTTTGTTTCATAGTGCAATATTTCACGTAGATTGTTACCGTAAATGTTAAACATTGGTACTCTGGTACTTCATCATGAGTTTCTGTACTTGTTTACTTTTAATTAACAACTTTACTCAAAGTCAGCAAGACTTCTCACACGTGCCAAAGTTAAGCCCATGCTCAGCGTAACTGGTGGATGCGCGTGGGGGAGCTGACTTGCTGGGCTGCAGCACTTTACCGTAAATGTTGAGCAGTACTCTGGTGCTTCATCGGGAGTTTCTGTACTTGTTTACTTTTAATTAACAACTTGATTCAAAGTCAGCAAGACTTCTCACAAGTGCCAAGGGTTCAGCCCATGCTCGCATAACTGGCGGATGCAAGGAGAGGGAGCTGACTTGCTGGGCTGCGGCGTTTGGGACCCGAGCCTTGCCTTGGGAGGAGGTTGTGCTTTGGAAAGTCATTAATTTCCAGCCCCCCTGTGGTGCTAAGGCTTTAAGAGGTAGAGAAAAGGATATGCACTTGTTTGAGCTGCATACAAGCTACTAGCCAGGTTTTACTGGGGGCTGCCAGGCCTATCTGGGTGTCTTCTGCTGACCTTGTTACGGCCATCAGGACACACTTACCAAATGGAGTCGTTGCCAGGCAGTCACATTAACGAACGGCCAGCGTTAATTTGCCCTTTGAAAATGAAGAAATCAATATGTTGATCCAGTTGGAAATCCCTTTATTCACAAAACATTCTACCCCAAACCCCTCCACATAATTAAGGCTAAAGCCAAATTTTGTTTGGGTGAAACATGCAATCTGTCTGCTCCCTAAGCTGTGCTGAATGAAGTTCTCCCCTAATGGCACAGGGAGCAGCTGTCACACTGTTGCTCTAATAACCATGAGCCAAAATGATTAAATTTCCATCAATCATTTAGCATTATCAGAATAGGTCATTTTAATAAAATGTTATCACAGGATCAGTGCCTGGCACCTTAGAAAGGAGACAGTCTTTGAGTGATCCTCCTTGCAGGAGATGCCGGTCCAGATTATACCAGCAGTTCCACTAAATCCACCATTTTTCGTGAGGGTGCCTGATAGCAGGATCTCAAGAGTAAAGACATTCCTGCAATCCACTCAGTGGCTTTTAGGTTTCAGCCATTGTCCCATTGTTCTTGCACTGTGTAAAAAAATCATCAATCGTTCATTTTGGGGAAAATCCTTAACAGGTAGTAAGTGCTGTGAGGGACTAAGCCCTGTTTTCAGAAGCCATTTCAGAGCCAGAAGTTACATGGCAGCATGTCTACCAACTGGGCTTTCTGAAGATCTGACAGGATTTCGTGGGGGTGTTTAAATGTCCATGCTTTCCAAAAGCCTACTTGGTGCCTTCCTGTATCTTTAAGCCACCTTTAAAACTCTGTTCCCTTGGCCCCCTTGGTTGTTTTCGGTGTTTTACCTACTTACCATGTCCCTTCATAGTCATCTTCATTCTGGATCCAAGGTGTCTTTGCAGTGTCTCTCCCTCTGCAGAGAAGTTTCATGGCTACAGAATAAGATGGACCCTAACACAGTTTTTAAAGCCCTGTCTGTTGATGGTGTATTGTGTGAGCAGGAAGATGGAGAACTCCAAAGTCCACACTGAAATTCATGGCTCCTCACTGCTTCTTTTGAGCCTCTCCTGCAAGGCTGGCTGTTGATGTCAAACACTGACAGAAGATTTATCCAGCCTTTTGGTGATGCTGAGAAAGGGTGATCATGAAAAATTGAGAAAAGCTGGAGGATCCTTCCATATTTCACCTGTAAATACGCTTAACAAATAGACAATGCACTGGGTTTCTGTAAATCAGATTTGGCCATCATTTTTCTTTGGAGAGAGGGTTTTTTCTTCTCTGTTTGGGAGCAGTTAAATCAGCAACAAAACACTCAAACCTTGGCAAAGGAGAAGCATTTTCAGGCAGGATCACAGTGCAACATATTCCTTGCTATATGTTTGAAGCTTCTGGGTGCAAACAAATCTGAATTGCTCGTCAGTGTAAACTGTTGTTGGGTTTGGATGTGTGCTTGGATGCCTTTTTTGTTGTGCTTTTTTCCCATATGCAGTAGTCTCACTGTCTCTTCTTCTTTTTCTTTTTCCTCTCCAGGCCCTCAAACTGACACGAGATGTAGAGAGAGAACCCTTTGCCAAATCTGCTGTCAGCAAGTGGACAGTGATACTGTTTACAGCTTACAACCTTTGTGAACCCTGCATTATTTTCCTAATGAAGCAGACTGTTAATAGGCCCCTGACTGGAGTGAAGATACTACTACTTTTTTTTTTTTTCCCCTCCTCTTTTTTTTCTCCCGCCCTCCCCTTTTTTGTTGGAAATTGAACTCATTCTGAAGTATGCAAAATCTTCCTTTTCTGGGATGGCCAAGCACCTGCTGTGGAGACAATGTTCAGCACCATCCTGTTGAGAACACACTGTGTAGCCTTTATAGTAGTTACTTGTCAATGAGTATGTGGTGTTTCAATATATTAATGGTTTATGGGATGTTTTAAGTTGGTTTTGTTTTTGGAGGTTTTCCCCACTGCCCAGCCTCCCCCCTACAACCTCCAGTTTGATTTCCTTAGATTTTGTTGACCATTTTTGCTTTCTCGCCCTGGGGAATTTGAAGTACTGTGCACACGCAAGGAAATGATCATAACCCAACACTGCTCAGGTGTCAGGGTTTTTGAATATACAGCATTTGTTAGACCGATCAACTGGCTGAATTCCGGAGAGAGGGGATGCGCGTGGCCTGTTCGTTTGTTGGGTTGGTTTGTTTGTTTCTTTTTTATTCTTTCCTTAAATTGAATGGTACACCCCTGCCTTCCATAAGTGTCAAACCAGAGCTGACTGCAAAACGAGGGAAGATGGTGGGTTTGCCTCTTGGCTCACGAGGGCGGCCTGACGGCGGGTGCCATTGCCCTCACGTGCCCCAAGGCAGGAGCCCGTGTTCTGCCCAGTGGAGCAGGCTCCCCTCCTGCCTTATGTTGGTAAGGCTGCTCCTGCTGCCACAGTGACCTGGTGACAAGTTATGGGCTGAGCTGCCAGACAAGGTGAACATAGCCTCCTGTAGAGATGCTTTGAAAAAGCAAAAAGTAAGGGAAATGTAGCAGCTGGGCATCGGCAGGTGACTTGCAGTGACAATGACCTGAGGCACAGGTCACTGCAGGGTGTGTTACTGCATCAGTGATCCTTTTTTGTTGTTGTTGTTGTTGTTGTTTTAGACATATCCTTGATTATTTTTTCCTTCTCATTATGTATAATCCGTTGTGGCAGAAGAAGCAGGAGTGGGAATGGCAATGTGACAGTATCATACAAATGGCTTTTTCATGTGAGCATAGATTGTATCAAGACAAATGACACTGAAAGACAAGGCAGTTTTATATATTTTGCTTCTAAGATTTTCTTTTATAAAATGAATAATAATTAATAATAATAATGAATAAAAGGTATGGTGCTGTATAGATCCTCTCTATAATCTGGAAAGTTTGATTACTTTTTATTAGTATCTTGGGGGGAAAGGGATACAAAAAAAAGAGGGGAAAACACCAGTGGTACATAGGAACTCAATATGAAGAGGTTCTGAACAGGACAGTGTATACATAATTCTCCAAAGCGATATATGAAGTGTTTTTTTTCTTTGCATAAAAGCATTATGCATATAAATATATAAATATATTTTATTATGTACAGAAATGGATCATTATGCATGGATGTTAGGAAAACAAACTAGCATTTTAACCCAAAGTCTCAGTGCATGAGTTCCCACTGACACGTGTCCCATGCAATGTGGAGTGACTCCCTCTCGCCACTGCCACCGCACATGCACAGCCGTGCACACATGCGCGCATTTGTGGGCCCTTCCTCACTCCTCACTTTCCAGGTCCCTGAGGTGATACAGGTGAAACAACAGCTCCTAGTGTGATGGAAGTTTTGTTTTGGTACCGTAGCCTCCACGCTGTTCTCTCATAAAGATGCACCTCTTGGTTTCTCCCCACAGTTATGACTGTGTAGGCTCTGTGCAGTTGTGGTTAGCATAGCCCTGTAGCATATCAACTCTTCCAAGCAGCCAAGGGTTTGTCACTTGCCTTTTAAAAAAACTTCTCTTTTTTTACACTGAGGTGGTCTATTTGTCAGAGTGTGGCTTAGTTTATTGCGTTCACTGGAGTTGGCTGGTGCTCATTGCCCATCTCTATCAGAAGCCAGCCTCCCAGGATGCTTGTGTGGCACACCTGGGCACCTTGCTTATTGGAGTCCAGTTGCAGGCACCTTTTACTGAAAATGGCGTAGGGTTTATCGCTGGCCTCCTCTGAGCATGTACCATTAGCTCTCAGCTTCCCAGTACACCCCAAAATGTGAGTGTATGCTGAAGGACTCTCCCCTAGTGCTTCTTTACCTGAGGCTTCTTTGAAGCTGCCACCCTGTGGCTGGACTTGTCCCCTGGCCCCATGGTTTTGGCCACCAGGAGAGTTCACTCTGTGGCTCCCCATGCTGGGGTGCAGCATTTGATCCCTGCATGATCCCTCTCCAGTAAGACCCAAGGTGCCTGCCCAAAGACCCACCAACCAGGTCACTGACAGATCCAGTAAGGCCTGACTTGATGGTATGGCCAAGCAGACCAAAACCCATAATTTTTTTTGGTCTTGGTACAGATTAAGTTCTTGTCAAAGGCAAGGGAAGGCCTGCTAGCTTGAACCAAATGGGGACTGCTTCTGCTCTGTTCTGGCAGCCTAGCCTGCTGGAGTTCAATGGAGCTGGCTTCTGCTGATAGAAATGAGAGAGAAAACTATGGCCTGCTCTGTTCAGAAAATGGAGAAATAACACCTGAGTTAGAGACAGCCCATCAATGGCAGAGAAGTTTTTTTTAAAAAGTAATAAAAGCGTTAGCAGCTGAAAGGCTTAACCTGCCTCCCAGCAATGTCAAAGAGAGCATTTCCATTGGCATGGCTGGAACACTTTGAGCCCCTGCTTTGGAGAACATCTCAGGACTTGCTGAAGAGGGTTGGACTTGGCCTTGGTTTGGTTTGTATTGCTCATTTTTGGGGCCAAACTTTTCAAGCGCAAGTGCCTGGTGTCAGGCACTGAACACCGGGGACTCCGGTGTGGTCGCAGAGGTTGAGCTGCTGTGTCCTCGTCACTTCTTGAAGGAAGGGGAAGTGACAGGTCCCCCCAGGCCCAGGGGAAAGTCATCATCCTCTACACCTGCTGAGGTGCCCAGCGAGGTCCTTCACTCCAGAGGTGCTAAATAAATCTCACTGAATTCAAAGAGCCACTTACTTAGGTGTCAAAATACAGACTTGAATCGCTAATTTTGGGAACCTACCTTTTGAAAATTTGGCCTTTGAGTCTTTGAACATGTTTATGCCTAGAAGTTTTTCTTACGAAATCATGTAAAACAGATAAAGGTCATGGTCACAATTACATGGTTATCATGTGGACACTTGGTCTAAACAAAAGGTCTAAAAAGGTGTTATTTACGCAGTTTCTAGTCACAGATTGGGGCTTGATTTAATGATTTTGTAAAAAAAATTTTCTCTTGAGAATAACAGAATAGTTGAACACTGTTGAACTCCAGAAATTTTTGTGCCACTGCTTAAAAAAGTTACCTTTTAGGTTATGTATTTCTCTAAAATGATGTCATTGCTTGGCAATCGGTGTCCTGTAAGTGTTTCTAGTACACAATATACCTTTGGAATTGCCAACAGATGCGCAGGGGGACCAGATACATTTCGTTACTATGGGTTGGAAAAAATGGATTGTACATTTGGCTTCACATGTTTAACTTTTTTTTTAAAAAGTTGCATGATTGGAAAAAAATATGTATACAGTATCTGTAAAACTGTTTTATCTGTTTCTGTTTCAAGCCATGTAAATTGGAAGAATATTAAATCCACAGCCTTATTGCGCATGGCCGTCTTTACATACCGAAGAGCTGAACAGTTTATACTTTTCATTTGGGCTATCTTGTACTTTCATTTGAAAGCAGACACTCTCACGTTGCAGTCTTACTGAGGATTTTTTATTTAAAAAAAAAAAAAAAAAGACAAAAAAAGAAAAAAGATGCTGCCCTGGAGGAATATATTACCTTACTACTCAGAGGTTGGAAGGAAGTTTGTTTTGGAGCAAAACCTGCCCCTTTCCAAACGAAGTAGAGACGCATTGCTTACTCCACTTGGTGTTAGTAGATATTGCCTTGTGTATTCCATTTTAAATTGTAATCTAGTTTGTAAAAGAGATGGTGACGCATGTAAATAAAGCATAATGGATCTCTACATTGCACATTTGCCTTCCCTCCGTTTCATTGTCTCATGGACAGACATGTAAACACAGGACCTGGAGAAGGGGTGATTTCCAAGCAGCAGGTGAGAACGAGTCCTGGGGGGTCTGGGGCTCCCAATCCTGCATCCAGTAGTATCTGTAAATGCGTATTGACGTGGGCCTCTGCACTTCAATCCTTTAGCCAAGCCAGCATAGTTTTGGTGGTCAAATAACCCCCAGTGGGGTCATTTACTGCTGCTAAAAAAATCACAAAGTTCACTTGATTTTGGGGACGCGGTGGGGTTGTCCCCTGGGGTGGCAGCTGCGCCCTGCAGCAGCGGACGAGCTCGCCTGACCTGGGAGACAACCAGACCAACTGCAGACCTGCTGGAGAAGAGTTACACACCCACCCCTACCCCTTCCTCCCCCACTGTGGGCTTGGCTGGGTTTCAAGCTGTCTTTGAAAAATGCCTGGAGTACTTAAAACCAGCCATTTGGGATTTGGGATAAGAAAACCAGCAGCCTGACTCAGCAGAAAGCTGTACTGAGGGCTCTGGCCAAGGCACTAGGGAGCATGCTCAGAAACATGAGATGTGGGCAAAAAAACTCTTCTCCCACCCTGATGGGAAGCCCCAGATGTATATGGGGTTTTGGAGTTGTTTTTCAAGAGCAAATTATATTTTCAAGAAAGAGGAGCCTTTCCTCACAGGAGGGAAGGGTTTCAGATGACTCCAGGGGGACAGCCTCCACGTTGTCCGTGCAGAGCCCACAGGAATGCTGTGCTGAAGTAGTGCAGGCATAAAGAGCAGATTGGGGATATCCCTTGTTTAACAAAGCAAGAGCTATCCAGGCTTCGTCCTAAATAGAGATAGCCTGAAATATTACAAGATCCAGTCAGAGAATAGCCTTTGACCAGGATGAAGTGCATGTTAGCCTTCCCAGAGTGAGAGCGCACTTGTCCTGCAGCAACTACAGCTTCTCCTCAGAAACTGAGCTGTTTGGCTTGGCTTCTTTTCTGAAGGCTTGTCCAACAAGGCTCTGTCATGAAAGGACCCATGTCCTCTGCCTCTTTGGCATTGCCTCACTGGTATTTGGCATAAAAGATGGGAGCATTTGGCCCAGCGGGGTGCCAGGTCAAAGGGCCTCAGCTTTGGCCTGAATTTAGGCAGGGGCAGCAGCAGCAACGATGAGCTGATCAAATTCTGTGTGAGTTTTGTGCTGAACCTACTTGGTTGTGTTGTGCAATGCCTTAGCTGTGACCTTCAGTTCACCTGGCCTTGGAATAGATCATTCTTATCTTTCAGAGTACTTTCAAAATAAGTTCAAACATTTTAAAACTTCTGTAAGTTGTCCCAGAAGACAAAGGACTTTTCAAGTTGCTTCTGAGGCTGGTGAGGCAACCGAGAGCTATTTTAGGAGCTCCTCACCACATATGCTGAGTTGCGAGTTCAACCAGACCAGGGAAAACAGTATTTTACAGCTCTTGTTTGGCTACTGCTGCCAAGGAAGTTAGGGGTGCTTTCAAGAAGTTTGAGATAAGCAAATCTGGGAGGCTACCTCTTTTACTGGTGGAGTCACCGTGACTGGAATCTCCCTGTTCAAAAGGAAGTCTTCTGGGATGATGTGGAGCCCAAGCCAGATGGAGTAGATACTGCTCTTGCTGGTGCACAGATTGATCCCACTGCCAGCGGCTTCTGCAGTGTGTCATGGCATCTCTGTTTGCCCAACTCAGCCCACAGAGCTTTTTTCCCACTGGCTTTGCCTGTGAAATTTTTTAAAATGAAAATATATTTATCATGTAAACACAAAACATAGAAAATTCCATTAGAACAAACAAAAAAAAAAAAAAAAAAAGGAAGGTTTTTTTTTTTCTTAACTGCTGTTTAAATCTTTAGGAAACTTTGAAATTGTCTGACAAAATTCAATCTTCAGTTTGGAATTTTTACTTTTGCACCTGGATTTTCTTTTCTTACTCATGACATGAGCAGTTTCGCATATGCCAAAACATTTACTTATTAGAATAAAGTGTCTCCTGCTTTTATTGTTTGATGGTTTGATGGCATACCAAGGAGCAGTTTAATCTAGAAAATGAGATAAAATGTCCCAATTCAGTAGAGCAGTTGGCCTCCATGAGGGTAACTGTTGTAACAGCCTTTTAATTTTACATTATGCCATGTAGGTTTAAAGATGTCTATATCCTGTGAATGATATATGGTGAAATGGGGGGAAAACAGCAAAAATAAATGATATCTCATAAAAATATTTCCAACTTCCAAGACAAATATAATCCTGATCAGGAGTCCCTTCCCTCAGTTTTCACTCTTTTTCAGGTGATACCTTAAGACTTTGGTTTTCCTGAAATTCAAAGCACAAAGCAGTTCCCAAGTGTTGCCTTTCTCTGGAGATTAGCCTTGCGGCAGTGCTTATCAGCTGTGCATGCTGCCCTGCAATGGGCATTGAGGCCACTGATAGCACCTGTGGAGCCTGACACCACGTGAATGTCAGCCTTTGGCTCTAATTCGTGCTCTGGGGGCCTCTGTAAGCCCTGAAAGATCCCATGGCTGGTACAGCAAGATCCAAGGGAGGACATCAGTGGGAGCAAAGCGCAGCAGATGCCAGCACCCAGCACCCTGCTCTGTTATGTGATAACCTCTCTGAAGCTTCATCTGCTGCACGGACAATGGTTCCTCCTTCTGTTTGTAGCCACACTGGAAAAGGATGGCATTGGTTAGAAAGTGCTAATCAAGAAATACAGATATACACTACTACAGATACACCCTCCAAAGCAAAAGATGGAGAAAAATTGTGCATTGGCACAGCCACCTCAGAGGTCCTCCCTGGGGAGCAGCATAGGAAGCTGCTCCTGGCACTCTGCCCTCCAGGAGGGAAAGGTCCAGCCTTTCCAAGCGGGTGCTGTGAGTGACTGGCCTGGTGTTTGTCTTGCATTTGTTGTTTCAGCAGAAAATTCATACTTCAGTAACCTTTTATCTTAAATCTCTATGGGCTCTTCATACTTAAGGCTATCCAGATTTGTACACCATTAACTAGTTCATGGGTGAATGTTGCGGAGAAAAGTCAATACTTAGAAGGCAATTCATAAAAGACATACAATAACAGTAATTTTTAAAAAAGTAGTCCTTTTACTCATTAAATGAAACCCAATGACATTCTCACTTCTCTTGAGAAACATACTTGCGATATCAAACTGTGTTACCAACCTCAGTGTGCATCTCTTAGGCAAAATTTATGGCGAGGCTGTCTCATTTATACAGAAGTTTTCGCTATGCACTGTCACTCAGCCTAGCAGACTCCCATGGAAAAGCCACAGTTTAAGTAATAATTCTACTGTGCCTGAGCAGTTATAAAATTATAGTGGCTTTCAGAGCTGGGAGATATCAAAACCTCTTCCTGGAGAAGGCAGCTACCTTTGCATGTCTGCTCTGAAGCTTCTGCCTCTGGAGAGCGTAGCAGAGGGGAAGGTCAGGCATGGATATACAGGGGGTCTTAACTTTGCAGTCGAGTTGTGTGTGCTCTGAAGTCCAGGTGAGGTGGGCTGCAGTGCTGTCCCCAAAGGGTCAGTGCTGACCACCTTACCACAGAGCAGAAGGGGTTATGTGGGAAGTTACCCTGGAATAACAAATGCAAAGCCTCGCTTCCCTTTTCCCCACTCATAACTAGCACTTCAGGGTGAGCCCATTTCACTCTGTTTTTCACTAAAGGACTTCAAGGTGACAAGCTGTCTGCAGAAAGTGCCCTGAATTGCTGGGTCTTGGGGGACATGGCTGAGATTCTGCTGCTACATTTCCAGCCTCTTAAATCTCCTGCCTGAATGTCTTTGCTTTTCCACAATCACCTCACCTTCCCTTGCCAAAGCTTTTTTCTCTTATTAAGAAAGGACCTTAGGGATGATGACATGATGTTGCTGTTAGCAGGAGCCTCTCATGGTTTGGTTTTCCCACACAAATGCATGTGTGAGGAGCAGGGGGGTGGCCAGCTCCCACCTTACCTATCTTACAGACCATGCATCTGAATGGACTTCTCTGTGCACAGAAAATCTCAAGAGATAAGAGCACGCAGGAATGAAAAATAAAGCAGCTTGTGAAAAGGGCTTAATAAATGACTCAATGCCATGGGGGCACTTGAACCACTCCTTCATTCCCTTCAGTCATTCTTCAGTTCATATCTAAAGTCATGAGTGTTTTTCATTGCTGTCAGCAATGATCTTTCTATCTTTTGATCCCCATGAATCTTTCTCTGGAAATCTTTTTTCTCCTGCTTTCTCTGGTTTTCTAAGGTCAGTTATTAAAATGTTTGTGGGGTCAATTATGTAAGTTGTGGATACAATTATTTTTTATGATGCTTTTGTTTAAGCAAGAAGCCCAGGTAACTCAGTTACCTGGTAAGAGCTAATTGCCAGTACAAGTCACACCATTCCGGCTACACCAGCAAGAAACACATCTGAGTCTGAAGACGCAGTTTGCTGCTCTAGCTGCGTCAGCCACCTTTTCCTAACATAGGCTAAACCCTGAACATAGTTCCATGCAGAATAGTTCAGTTTGCAGCCAGTGTGGTCTGGTGGCTGTATTCAAAGGTCTTCTCAGGTCAGGAGATGCAGAGCCGAGAGTAAGTGCAAATGGTTTGTGGACTTCTTACCACGTATGGTTGCTCAAAGGGACATGAGCATGCCACTTCAGAGCAAACTGCTACAACCACAGGAACGGGAAAAAATTAACGCCTTGCTCTTTTTAAAAGTGTCTCTCTTTGTTCATGCTCTGCCAAGTCTTTCTGTGAGAAATGGATGTTGTGAGGTAGCTTTGTACAGCCTAGATGCAGCCTAGAACAACCAGCTACAGAGTTGGCTGTGGCGTCTGCCTCTGGCAGTGCTGGCACTCGTGACCTGCAGTACTTCTCTGGGCTGTAATCTGCGAAATAAAATCGAAAAACTCAGATTCTCTCTATTTTAGTGAGTCAAGAATCTGCAAACTTTTCCTCTTGAAGGTTAACAGAATTTGAACATTTCATGCTGATCACCTCATTCATAAGGTAACAAAAGGCTTATCTATTTCTTTTCCACTATAATTGACAGTCCTCTGTAGGCACACGGTTCAGCATTTCGAGACTAACTTAAAGGTCAAATTTACCATATGGGCAGATTGAATGAGCTCATGGTTGAGGAAAGACCATCTAAAGGTGACTTGTCTTACATAGCTGTGCAGACACACACACACACAAAGCCCCCACACATTTCTTTTCAGCCTAGCCTTGTCTCAGACATGACCCATGTGCCAAGAGTCTCAGGATGAAGCTGTACTAGAAATGTCAGAGGTAGATTAAATTTGGCACCTGAAATATAAGATAATAATAAGGGTCTGACAAAGAAAATGTTTTAAAAAACAGATGGAGCAGATTTTCATTGTCCTGACCCCCTTTATCTGAAATCTGAAGTACGCCAAACTGCTGAAGTGCCTTGTTTTTGTTTAAGCAGTTTAATCCCAAATTTTGTATCCAGACATGGGGCTGTGGTACACCAGAGAGAGTGTACAGACTCCTACACCTCACTGCACATGTCCATGTTCAGCACAGGTGCTGCAACAGCCAGTAACAGCACCTGAAACAAACACTGGGGACCCTTGTACCCCACACATGGGCCAGTCATCCACAAACAATGGCCTGTAACAACACCTGGGCATGTGCTAAGTCTTGCTCAGAGCACAGCTACCAGTGAAAGTACTGCACCTGCTCAGCTTCTTCCCACAAAATCAATGTACAGAACTCAAAGTGTGATAAAACTGCAGGCACAGGTGAAAGTATGAAATGAGTAGGGAAGGTGGATAACTTTCCCCAGTTAGAATTTGTGTCTTCAGCAGCATCCCCTGCCCCCAGTTTGGTAGGCCATTATGGGGTGCAGACTCTCCTGCTGGGAAACAATTATCAGCTGAAAGTCCCTTTTCCCCAGGAATTTCTCCTCTATGTCCCACAGACCTTTTTTGGCCAGTTGACAGTTTTCAGCCCATCCTCCTTCCACCTGGCAGAAAAAACACAGGTGTTTGGCCACAGAGGAGGAATTTGGAGATAGCAACTGGGTTTTTTCACCAAGGTACTTCAACAACTATCAGCTCTCTCGTGTGTGTTTCCAAAAGTAGAACTTGCATGCTATCTCCCCTCCTAACTGTCCTGTTCTCCTGTGAGCCTTATCTCGTGTCACACTTGTCCCCTTGGTCCCCCTGTCACCTGCCCCACCCAGCTTGGCTGGATGCCCATGGCCACAGGGCCTTGGAAACCCGAAAGCTGGCAGCAGCCTCCGCTGGTTTGTCAGCCAGCCCAGCAGCTGGAGGGCACGTGCCCCACACCCAAAGCAAGGCCCTCGTGCAGAATGAGGAGTGCCATCATGTGCCAGCCTGAGGAACTGGAAGGGAGTATCACCCAGGTGAGATTCAGTAGACAAAGGTGCTGTGCTGAGGAAAGAGATCAGCTGTGCAAACACCAAGTGGGGTGCAAGCAGCAGCCCTCGATAAAGGGCGCTGTGGGTAGTAATGAGCCAGAAACTGTCCGAGCTCCTGCTGTGGTGCTGTGGCACTGGGGCAGTCTCGGGTGTTTGAGCCAGCCTGAAGAACAACATGAGCAGAATCAGTGAGAATGGGGACCTATGGGAGAAGGCTGATTTTATTGGAACAATTTGAGAGGGGACACAAAATACCTTTACGTTAGTTAATGTAGATTACTTTAAAAAACCCACCCTTGATGCCCACTAAGGAGAGGACATAGCTGTGTTTCATCTGCAACAAATGTAGGTTATGTTCTCTTAGCTATAAGGATAATTAACACATTTCCTAGAGGTGTGGACTTTTCTTCATTAAGGGTGTTTCTGGGAGAAAAATGTTTGCCTGGATTTTCCTTGGCCCTGTCTCAGAGCAGGAGGATGATCTCCTGAGGTCCCTTCTAACCCCATGCTCCTATGATTGGCCTTAAAGACTTAAAACAGCTTTAAAAAAACAAGGCCAAAAAAAGAAAAAAAAAAGAAAAGAAAAAAGATGTAGAGACTTCTGCCCTTTCCTGCCTGAGGCATAGGTCTCTATGTACAGTAGCAAATTGTTATCTTTTCTCCCAGTTTGAGTGTAACAGGTATTGGGTAATGTCCCAGTGTGGTGACACATGAGCCAGGGTGTAGCCCAGACCCCGGAGAGGTGATGTAGTACAACCATAGAGTCCTAGAATCATAGAATAATCTAAGTTGGAAAGAACCCATCAGGATCATTGAGTCCAACAACTCCTTGCCCTGCACAGAACACCATGCGCCTGAGAGTGTTGTCCAAATGCTTCTTGAACTCAGACAGGCTGGTGTTTGGTTTTCTTCTGTTCTCTAGTGTCTCCATTTGCCTCCAGAGAAGCTTTGCATTGTTTTGATTCATTCTCCAGACACATCTCACTGCAATCGAGTTGCTCTTTCCTGTTCCTGGTGAGACTTTAAGCTCTGAGAAGATGTCCTGCCCCATAGGCTTTGTTTTACTGATTACACCAGTGCAGAAAGTGCTCCTCTTCGTGGCACCCCATGCTGAGCAATTGTCTATCCCTCTCATGGCCAGATGTCTGCAAATCTGAAGGACTGGAAGTATAAATACAGATGAAAATACAGATATTCCTATAGTGAGTCAGGTTTATTTCAGGGGTGGCCTGCTTCCCCTGCTGAGGGCACATGTTGGCTCTTCTAGAGGGGATGATGGGCTAGACCAGGAAAAGATGCAAAGCCCCATCATCTGTGAGCAGCAGGACTGGCATGAGCAGGGACATGGGAGACATGTCAGGAAGAGGCAGCTTTAGGCTACCACCTGCTTATCAGAAAACCTAGGCCCTGGTGAAAGCCATTTGGGGTGTTCCCATCACTGCTGTCAGGCTACCAAGGCTGGTGTCTGGGAGGGTGTCCCCTCTGGGTCGGAAGGAGTCAGACAGCCCATGCTAGCAACTGTGGGCAAAGCTCAGGTGCCTGAGCAGGCGCATGATGGGCTGTGCCAGAGAACAGCAGGGATGCTCAGGGCAGGATCAGCCTCCTCTCCTGCTGGCAAAACAGAGTGGCAGCTGCCTCCTTGCCTCCAGTGGGGCCGGCGGTAACCTCACGCAACAGAGTCACAGGATAGTCAGTCAGTAGATTGTACCAGACTTGGGCTCCCAGACAGAAAAAACAAACCCCTGCCCGTTCGATGTTTACATTAGATGTTTATTTTACAGTTCATTTCACAATCCTTTTCTCTTCTCCCTTTGCTGTGAGGTGATTTATGGTGCTGCAGATCCTATCTGCCTGCCCTGCCCAGGGCACAGACCTGGAGAAAAATCTATCAGGGGTCTGTCCCTGTTGTTGTTGCTCTTTTGTCTACAACTGCCCTCACCTATGAGTAAAACTAAAGCAGTTTCTTCCAAACAATGATAAATTAGTCTCTTGCTACCTTGTGCTTGTGTTGGTGTTTTGAGGGGTGGGTGGCACAGGGTCTCTGAAGAAAACAAGCAAACAAACAAGGTGCAAGGGGCTGCCCTAAGATTCCTTCTGGCTGACTACTGCCCTTGTCTGACACCCTGGTGGGGTGTTGAGTACTCCTGGCACACTGTGGAACTGTAGATCCTGCAGCCCATCCACTGTGCCCCCCTGACGAGGAGATGCCATTCCTGGCTATGGGGCAAGTCTCTGAGCTGTTGGGATGGTCCATGACTGCAGGAGACGGGGATTACTTGCTCTGTGGTACATTTAAATGCTGATTTTTATGCTGCTGTGTCTTAGCAGAATTTGGGGAGGTGGTTTGGCCTCACTGGTTTAATCAAGTCCTTTCCTCCACAGCTGAACATGCAAAAAAGATATGCTGCACTTTACTGAGAAAATAGGAGATGTGATCTGAAGATCTGGTGAGAAATCCCTGAGTAATACTTGACCTTCCTTGCTGTCTGTGAAGGTGAAGGATTCAACTCTTCCTTGTGCAGAGCCAGATGCTCCCCGTGAATAACTGGACCCAACCTAAAAGCAGGAGGAAGTGTATATAAAAAAAACAGAGGTGTGGTAATGACACTATCAGGCTTCATGTGCGTTGTGTAATCCATGTATGCGTGCTCCCCAGTCGTGGCTAAGTCACTCCTTAAAAACAATGATAAAATCCTAATAAGTTGACTGGCTAGAGGTGTTTGTTCTTTTTCCCCAGGAAAATTATATTCACCGCAAGCAAATGTGTATTTTTGTGGTCTGAATGCTCATGTGACAGACATACTGGCTTGACATCCAAGCCAAAAGAAGTTTTTGAAAGAAGTTTTCCATTTTATCACCACTAATTGTCCTGATGTTGACAATGGGGATGGATGGTAAAAAACAGAACAGTTTCAAATGGAGGGCACTGCGAACCTACGATTGCCCAAATTAACAGCTAAATAAGTGTCTCCCCACAATCTTGTTTAGCAATTTACACCTTTCAAATTGCAGTTGTTCCAAGTGGGGCGTTTGATGTTAAGAAACTGTTTTCATGTTCAACTTGATGCAAACTAGAAGTCTAGAAAAAGGGAATCGATTTGGCAATACATGTATTTTAGCTCTAGCACACTGGTCCAAGTTTAGTCCATTCCTACACTGGTAACAGTTCTTAAAGGCAGTATGAAAATACTTGTTTTTTCCTCCTTTCCTACCAAAAGCGTATGTCCTTTTATTTAACTGTGCAATCATTCTTTCTTACCAGTAATAATTCTCCAGGCATTGGAGACTGATGTTGGAAATAGAGAAAGAAAATGGTCAGGGAAGTACGAACTTCTCTGCCTTTGTGCCCGTGACTAAATACTTAAAAGGAAGATCTGCTACAGTTCACTATGTTTTATGTCAATAACACCTCCAAACAATGCATTAATAAACAATAAACCAACACCCTGAGCATAAAATTTGACCCCAGGTTAGCTAGAATTATGTGTGATAAGCCCCAGTAAAGCTTCAACCATTTGTACCAGTACTGTGAAGCTGGGGTAGGCATTGTGGGTTTCTTTTCCTCTAACTGAAATTGCACATTTTAGGAAAGGAGGCAAGGCTGACGCTGCTCAGCAGCCTGGTGTGGAGGCATTCCTGGAAGCTTGTAAGGAAGTCAAAGGTAGAATTGAAAAGCTGAGGGGTGGCAGCACTAGGAAGGGCAAAGACGATTTCTGCAGACTGATCAGGAGGTGCATTTCGTAAGAGAGAAACCTTCTCCCAGATAGTTTTTCATAGCTAGCAACTATGCCTTGCAGTTTCTGTCTTGCAACACAAGTTGTATGCGGAGACTGTTTCTCCCTACCTGACCTGCATGCCCTGAAAGAGGGTCATGAAGCCTCAGGGAAAAACACGGCCCCTGGGGAGTCCTGAGGATACCTCCTTGGCTGCCCCTTGTCCCCCACAGGCCATGGGTCTGCAGAAGGGGAGTGACTACTGAGGGTGGATCTGAGATGGGGTAACCAGAGGAATGAGAGCAGGACTTGCCCGGGCTGGAGTCCCCAGGCGTGGACCAGCGATGGAGCCTCGCTGGGCTCTGCTGGTCACCCTGGCACTGTAGAGGGGCTGTGGGTACCCTGGCATCAGCATGAACAGCCCAGTATTGCAGAGGTGAAGTGGAGAGCCTAACATTCCAGAGATGTTAAAGGCTCCCAGGCTTTGCAGAGGTGCCATGTGGACCCCAAAAACTGCTTGGTGCGCCTGGTGTAACCTCTGCCCAAGAGCCATTGCAGAACACATGCAAGCCTGCCTTGACATGGAGCAAAAGTGGAGGAATTGTCCCTCTCACCTCCTGCCAGCCTCGCCGGCCAGACCAAATTCAAAATCCCAAGGGAAAAGATTAAACTGGTGTGTTGCAATATCCTTCTTCTGTCTCTTTTTGCCAGCCCTGTTTCTCAGTCTGTTGGCTAAGATCTAGTATAGTATCTCAAGGACACCCCAGTTCCAGGGGGAAAAGGAGAGATGCAAACGGTTTTGAAAACACTTGTTTACATTGTTTTGTAACTTCTTGGGAATCCTAAATGAAGTACAGCCACCCATGAAATGAAAATAACCCTAGGAAAGCAGTTAGTAAAGGGATTGTCAGTATATGCAATGAGAACTGAAATATGGTAAATATAACTCTACTAAAAAGAATAGAGATATAGCCACTGAGGTCTGTGTTTCTGTTGTTTGTAAGTCAACTTTAGTGCCCACTGAGTATGTCCAGTTCCCAGGTTCTGAACAGTTTCACTCCTGAAGCTCTGCACCTTGCAGGAGGCTTTGGGTGTCCGCAGTTCTTTTCTGCAAAAATTCTGGCAGTTCATGAGGAATGGTTCTCTAGCACTTTATTCTACCACATCTCCCAAGAACGCAGTGTAGGATTAAGAAAAATCTTTGATATCTTTTCAGTGCAGTTTGTATTTAGCAGCACGATACCTGCAATACCTGTACTGGTAAACCTTCCCCCGAAAGTTAAGTGCCAGACACAGAGCATAAGCACAGGGCTCTCCCAGTCTTGCCTTGGGAAGGTACCCAGTGTGACAGTGACAGGGCAGATGGCAGCTGCATCCCAGGGAAGGGCAGCTTCGTGCGAGGTTGGCAGCTTGGGGATCTGCCACGGAACAAGCCGTGAGAGCTGTGGGCAACGGGCATGCAGACCAGACGTAAAGGAGCAAACTACTGGCATAAAAAGAGCTCCTGCTCTTCATCTGGCATTCAGAAATGGCCTATGATACTAGAAAGGGATGGATCAGAGATCTGTGGAGCGCTACTTTTTTGTGCTGATTGCAGGGGACTGCATTAATAGGGCTGCTGAATGTTGATAAGGGCTGCTATAGTGAGAGAAGCCAACTGATATGATAAGAAATGTATTTTTGTGTCATGTTTCAAGCCATCTAATAGCAGTGGGTGGGGGTGGGGTGAACAGGAGCAAGAGTTGGGTTAAAAAATGTCCTTTATGTTAGAGAAACCTACTTGAACTCACTTTCCTGTAGTTTAAATGAGAAACTCGGTTAAATTAGTCCTGATAAAGCACTAACTGCATGAATTATTGTTCACAGGCAGGAAAAGTGCAAATTTCCATCACAATTCTGCCCATGCATCCTTCTGGGTTTGGGGTGGGATTTTTATGACCCCCCCCATAGGACTGTACTCGAGGCCTTTCCCAAATAATAGAATCAATTGTAAGAAACTGCATGTGAGGATTCTGCATTACCACTAACCCAGGAACAGGGATGCCAAACTTGCTTTCATTGTGGATGATTTGATTAATCCCTTATTGAATCTGTGAAAGGCTATTGAACTGACTCAGACACCTTCTCTGTCTTTCAGAGACACGAGGTGGTTTTTTCATCCTGTTCCTCCCCTTTCCCTCTGAGTGCACAAAGGCTGCAATTATGGGCAGTTTTCAAGGATGGCAGCTTTTGCTAACAACCAGGACTTGTTGGGGCACAGAGTGCAGGAACTGAATTGCACTTGGACCAGAATGAAAGTTATTTCAAATGGTGCCACTCAAACCCCCAGGGCTGGGACCTCCCCTCATTTCTCGATGTGTATGCTGGGAGGCCAGGATCTGGCCTTGGACCAGGCATAGCCCATCATTCCAGCTGTGATCAGTTACTCCTCTGCTGTGGGGAACAGACACCCAGTGAACCCATATGCAGTTCCACGTACTCTGCTGGCGCTCCTAACTTCTCTGGCCATGCCTACAAGTGCAAACCAGGAAAGGATAACATTTCCACGATAACTCCCAGGAACTGAGTGGTCACAAAGATCCTCCTGTCCTGCCATGCTTGACCAAAACTGGGTAACGGTTTCAAGAGCTTCTGTACAGGGAGTGTCTGACCTTGTATGACTTGCTTGAGTAGAAAATCAAGCTTGAACAAACCTTGAGCAGACCTGAGTGCCTTTGCAGAAGATGAAATTTCTTTGCTGTTCTTCCTGTTCCCTGGAGCCCTTCAGAGTGGGGTCTGGGTCTTTTCATAATTTTTTTCAAGTGCCCCCTCAAATCCTTACCTGAAGCACTTTAATGTGTGGTGTATTTTCATCAAGAGGCTATGGCAGCATTAGCATGTGGTAACACTGGGTGAGGAGAATACAAAGGGCATTGCTGGAGAAAAGGAAAGGCATCTTGTATGAGCTCTGGTCTTCTCGGTGAACCTCAGGACCTTCCATTAGAAGATGGTGACCTGTTCCTAAAATTTTACTGTGATGAAGCAGCTTCCTTTGTAGGACTCACCACCCTTCTCTGATGTATCTCATTCTACATTCAAACGTAGGTGTCCTGGTGAGTGCTTCATAGCGCCACATTTGGCTCTCAATGTGATCTGCCTCTGGTACTGCAGGCAGCTCTGCTCTCTCAGCCTTCAGTCTAGATAGTTAGATGATTTGTACAACAGTGCAGTTTGCTTGTGGAGGCAGGGGGATTTTTACTCCTTGCAGAGGCAATTCTGGATCTTTCAGACAGCTTTCTGTGTTGGCTCACAGGGTTGTTAAAGTTGTTAATGGTTGTAAAATTATTGCACCCTTTCCTAATATCAGTTGACTTTGGCCTTGAGAGACGGTGCTACCCTTTACACTTTAGCATTTCACAAAGACTTTAAATGTTGGCAGTGAGAGCTGGGTAGGAACTAATCTGGGCAGCAAGTTGCAGGTTGCTTCACTTAAGCTTTTCCATGTGTTGATTTCAGGATCATAGTTTCTATGTGACTCCAAAGCATGTAAATGTGAGAGTTCATTTTTCCCCCTGCACTCGCGACTGAGCTTGAAAAATTAGTTCCTCTGAAAGCCAGCCTGTTTTAGGGTTTGCTAAAGTGAACCTTTCTTTCCAGGGATGTGGAGTACTGGGCTAAGACTAAGCTTTATGATTCAATCCTTCAATTTGCAGCCACTCCTCTCCTTGGCACAAGGCTGAGGTGCCACAAGGTACAGATCATTTTCCTTCAAAGAAAAAGCAAAATGTTCTTCTAAGAAGGCCTGAAATACCAATTGCCTGAAAACTCCCTCAGGAATGCAATTTTTAATGTATGTTTGGGGATGGGGGGGGGGGTCAGGTAGACATACCCCATACATTTTTATCTGTACAACATGCATGTTTCTTTCTAAACTCCTTCACCCAGAATTGTATTTTAATATTACAACTGAAAGAATGTATTTAATTATTGTGGTGCCTATAAGAAAATCCAGGCTCTTCTGAAGTCCTCTGAAAGTGCAAAGTGTTTCACAATGTATGAAGAGGTAATTTGCATTGAGAATCAATATGCTTATTATTGTGTCAACACTTACTGTTTTGGCATGTTTCTTGGCTTCTTGTCCCAGGGTATACAGCCACGTATGGTCCCAATTCCTTTGTGAGATGTAAGATGTGCCCTGGCTCTGCAACAGTCACAAGACTTGTTAAAAGAGATGCAAACTGAAGAAGACTGGCACAGTTTGTACTGTCTTATCCAGTCTAGCCTCATTCTATTAGAGAACACCAATTAAATCAGATGAAGAAATTAAGGAGCTTTTGTCTAGCTGGTAAGTTAAATAAATAATGACTAAAATAAAATGATTGTTAAACAGATGAGTCAAAATAACTACCATACCAATCTGTATGTTTATACAATGTCAAGTGGTGTGGGAATACAAGTGTCAAATATAGGCCCAGAGATGTTCTCCTTCTTCATTTTATTTATTTCGAAGATGGTTGTGCTCTGAGTCAGGGACCAGGAATATCTGTGCCAGACACTGTGCTACCTCAGAACAAAAAGATGAACTTTGCCTCTTGGCTTCTTCTGCAGCCTGGCGGCTCTTAGGGCCACCGGGGCTGTGCAGGTGCTGGGAGGAGGGTGAGAAACAGGCAGACAATCACGGCTCTAAGCATGAAATTATATGAACACAGGGCACACAAAACATGTGGCTGCAGAGCATTGGGCTGCAGAGTTTCTGACATGACTCTGTGACAAGGCTGTGAACCACCCAGGACAGCAGTCAAGATGGTCCTGGGAGCCTAGAAAAAGCAACCAGAAAAGGTCTCTCTCTGCAGGACCTGTTAGTTCTTAATTGCTCCATGGTAACTAATGACTAAGCTGCATAGGAAGAACTATAATGCAAACTTGGATTACGCTTCCAGTCTTAAAGTGCTTACTTTAGGGGCTATGTATACGTGTGAGGCATGGCAAAGGCTGGTGAAGTGGAAAGGTAGGTGCTGTAGGTCAGGATAAGTAGTCATAAGAGAAGAATGTGGCTCTTTCCTCACCCTTGCTGTCCCTGGGTACAGCAAAAAACAGTGCAGGCAAAAGGGAGGGGTGTGCACCTGAGAGCTCCTCACTGTCCAGCAGTTCACAGCACAAACGAGAGGGGCTGGACCTCCTTTAGTTGCCCGACCGACCACTGCAAACTTTCTGGCAGATCACTTTGCATTTCCTGTTGTTTCCCCCTCACCTGGGAAAAAGGCTGTTGGATTATTGCTTTGCCAGCCGGCTGCTAAACTGCTAAACCAGCACACAATAAAGTCTGACACCCCACTGGGCTTAAAGGTGCTCACCAAACCCCATTACTCACCTTCCAAGCAACAGAATGGCTCTTATGCCCACCCTGTATGTGTCTTCTCTGGGACACACGTATCTGCTGGGGATCCCAGACACAGGGTACTGAGCCAGAGGCTGGTGATGGGTGACGCTGGGTCAGTCACGTACCTCCTTCACATTTAGTCCCCACCACCAGCACAAGGAAAATAGTTATATGCTCTGTCTCTAATGCAAAGATAAAAAGTAAAAGCTAGGAAGGATTTATAAATCTATTTATATTTACCAATCATTTTCAGATATAATTTTTTTAAGTCTCTGTGATCAAGAGCTAGGAGAAAAATATTTGTAAATGGTGCTACTCCCCACCTCAGGCAGCCATCAAGAACTTTTTTTTCACAAGTAGTTCTAGTTTTACTTTATCAAGGCTGCCAAGGACTTTCTGAGCCTGATGACAAGCCTTTCAATTTGAACAAGCACATGTTTGGGTGGGTTTTCTCACAAAAGGTAAGAGATGATACGCAAGCAAGGTGAAGCTAACCTAGAGATGGCCTGCTCTGCTGCTGGCTCATCTCTCTGTTTTTGGTCTCTGATTTGTTTTACTGGAAAATTTCTGGATTATGTTTGTTAGGTTTATATTCTAACAAACACTTAGTATTTTCACTTTACATGTCAGCTTTTCATTTTGAAATTTCTAACTACTGTCAGGTAACTGAGCTTAACAGAGGTTTCTTTCTCTAGCTGTACCTTAGATAGCAGAGAAAGATCAGATACTATTGAGAAATCCCACTCAAAATTTCTCAGGGTGTTTTTGCTCCTTTACCTGCAGTAATTAACCTTGCCCCCCACAGTCCCTGGTAAGCAGCTCTGCCAGCGGGACACCTCCAGCAGCCGCTCTCGCAGGTGAGCACAAAGGCTCACAGAGCAGAAATGCCTTCTGGCCCCCGGCATGTCAATAGGCCTGCTCAGCTATGCTGAGTTTAGTCATGCATTTTAAGTTTCTTCCTGAACCGGGGTCTTAATTCTTGTGCCATTTTACTGGAACAAAGAGGTCAGATTATTTATAGGTCGGCCGCCTTTGTGTGCACGAGGCTAGCAATGCCTTCGGTGCTCCAATTTCTGGGACTCTTTTTCCCTCCGGCTCTTAAGTCTCAGCTATTCTCTCCTGATGCAATAACAGTAATTATCCTATCGCCGGCCACCGCAGCACCCTCCATTAGCGCCTGCCCTACCCAGCACACAGCACAGGCTGGCAGCCAGGTAAAATCCCTGTAATTTATAGCTCATCAGAGAAGCCAACCAGCCCACGGTCTTCCTGTTTTGTAAAGAGACAGACTTATCACCTAGACGCCGCTGTGATGGGTGCACTGGAAAGGCAGGAAGATAAAAGTAGTGCACAGGCAAGCTCTGGCCCCATCTCTGTTTATGTTCTCTGTTGTTTCATCCAGGCATGCAGTCAAGCAAAATCATCATGGCTGGATGCAACTAGAAGAAAATATTGACATCTTTTTACTTCCCAGTAGACCCATGACATTTCACAATCTAATTGTTGTTTCGCATCCGGCTGCTGAGTGCAGATTGAAAGATGTGGAGCTGGGCATGCTAAGGTTTCTCTGCTAAGGCACAGAGAGACTTTAGTTTTCAGCACAGTGGCGACTTCTTAGATGTTTTATGTAACCGCTGTCCTATAGCATCCTATAGGGTGTGCTGTGTGGTGCATGGGCTGACTTCACTTCTTCTTCAGTCCTTGTACGTTTTCATGACCTGAGGGATGGAGCAACTCTCAACTGAAGACAGGCTGAGAGAGTTGGGGTTGTTCAGTCTGGAGAAGAGAAGGTTCTGGGGACACCCTACAGCACCGTCCAGTACTTAAAGGGGGCTGCAAGAGAGTGGGAGAGGGACTTTTTCAAGGGCATGAAGTGATAGGCTTTACACTGAAATAGTTTTAGATTAGATATTAGGAAGAAATTATTTACTGTGAGGGTGGTGAGGCACTGGAACAGACTACCCAGAGAAGTTGTGGATGCCCCACCCCTGGAAGTGTTCAAGACCAGGCTGGATGGGGCTTAAAGACCACCCGGTTCCAGCCCCCCGGCCATGGGCAGGAAAGTGTCCCTATCCATGGCATGGTGGTTGGAACCGGGTGGTCTTCAAGGTCGCTTCCTGCCCAAACCAGTCTATGATTCTGTGAAATTCTCCTTCATGACAGCTCTCGTGGTGTGTCCACTCTTAGGAGGAGAAATTCTTTTTCTTTAACTGCTAGGCTGACACGTCCAGCAGGATTTGGATGGCAGTGGTATTTGGCGAGGACAGATGAAATGTAGAGCAGATCTTGAGAGAATCACTCCTGACACTTATCCCAGCCTCACACAGGCAAGGCCAGATAGTCCTTTGTGCAGAGGGTGCAAACACAGACACATCTGCACTGGAGAGATCAGTCAAGCAAAATCTTCTCCAATACCATTAGGACTTGGCTTGCTTCTGTTCTTCAGGCAGTGAGGAGCATTTTCCAGCGTGCCTTAGAACACCTGAGGATGATAGCCACATGCTTACCAGCATAAAAGTTTCTCGCAATGTACTGCTGAGAAGCTTTTGCACTTCTGATGGTCCCACAGCCTCTGAAACTCAGCAGGAGAAAAACTGCAGGGTCAGAAATACGATTTCTCTGTTTCTTTAGCTGCTGTTCATGTTTTTGGCTGAGATAAAAACTCTTCTGGAAATTATTCATGTCTTCATTCAGTGCTTTGGCAATCTGAGGAGACTGCATTACTCAATGATGCTTCCAGTTAGCAGTGGTAGGGCCCAGATATCCTTGGATTTGACAACCAACAAACATCATCAGTGAAGTCATACAAGGCAATGTTGTTTTGATGTGCAATTAAGTTACTAGCGATCTAGTCACAGAGCAGAGCTTTGAACTAAGTAGCTCTCCCTGTTTGAAGCAAATGGGGGAATAAACACAAATACGTGTGCGTCTGAGACTCAGTTTGCCAACGGGCAAACTGATGTTCCTCAGCAAAGCTGGCTCTAGTGGAGAAGGTGGAAGCTTTGAGTGCAGGAGAGGCACAGTCAGAGGCATGAAGGTGAGGCGTCCTGCACCCTGCCTGCTTACTCCACGTGACTGTGACGCTCAGTTCTCTGGTTAATCCTGGAGAGCCTTGCAGAAAGAGGACTTGATCATTTAGAGGTCAAGAAATCCCAGTGTGAGTGTCAGAAGCAAAGCTGAGCTGAAACTTGCAAAGTGTTCCCGAAAAAAAAAGGGAAAATCTTCTTCAAATCTCAGTGTAAGAGAGGAAGAAAAGCAAAGTCAGACTGGTGTGCAGTAAATGAGATTGAAGATAATTTAGGCATGGACTGCAATCAAAGGAGTACTTTACCTCTGCTCTGGTTTAATGAAGATAAATCCTAAGGGCAAAAGCAGGCTGGTTAATGGGAACAGAGATATGGAAATAGAACTGTTAGTGTGCTCAAAGAGCAGGTGGTGTTACTCTTGGGGAGCCTGTCCAGGAGTTCTGGAAAGACCAACATGTAAGGTGGCACCTCTAACAGCAACTGTTTTTATATATCTGCCAAGTCAGAGAAGGACCCCGTGACTCTGGGATATCCATTACAATGTGTTCATTTGTGCCGAGTTAAAAAATAATCCAGTCAACCATCGTCGTCCTTGTAACTCTGAGCTCACTGGTATGCAGGGCTTTGGAACATGCCTTGAAGGTTAATTAAAAATGCAAAGGCACATCAAAAATGGGATGAAATGCAATGAAAGGTACATCCTGCCAGACTAACCCGATGGTTCTCTTTGATAAAACATTATTTTTCCAGACAGGTGATATCTGCCAGGTTTCCTTTATCTAGACTATAATGTATTTGCTATGATGTCAAGTGAGAAACCACTGATGTTGCTGGAGACAAAACAGATCAGTAGAGGAGTTGCGTGGTTGGTAAGAAGAGGAGACAACGAGTACTGAGGCTGGAGATCTCAGGTCAGCAGGAGTTATCTAGGAGAGTTCTTCAAATAGGAGTTTTGGGACCAATTTTGTTTCAATATTTGCATTAATGACATGCTCCTGGCCCACATGAGCACTGTGTTGATGAAATGTGCTGCCCAAAGCCGTGATGCATCGCTGCCATGGAGGTGGTTTGCAGGCCAGGCAGGATGAGCGGGGCACCTTGAGAACCACTGTAATAAAAGGAGGATGACATTCAAGTAAAAGACAAAGAGTCATGCAGGTGAAAACTGGTGTCAGAGGCTGCTTTTGCTATAAACAGTGAGTGAATCAGTTGGGAAAAGAACTAAGGAAAAAGTAAAATCAGCATTAGATAGTCATAGGAGAGTTGTGTGGTGCCAGCGTGATTCCTAGGCTGCACCTATTTCCAGCTGAGATAAGGAAGTGTTAGTGCCCAAATGAACTCTCCTCCCTTCCCACCCCTCCTTTTGGGAATTATGCATTAAGAGCAGAGCAATAAAGAAGAGCTGCAAGGGAGACCAGGACACCAGAGAACCTCCTTCCTGGGAGGCCAAGTGAAGTGCCTGGCGCGCATGCATGGGGTGATGGGTATGGAGTTTGGTGGAAAAGGCACCCTCCTGCAGTCACAAGTATTCAAGCACTGCCTGTTCCAGCCTAAGGCCAGCCCCCATTGTTGCCAGCCACTAGCACATCCTCATCTATTTTCTTTGGTTTAGGGTCAAAAGCAGTCCCTGGAATAAGCAGCATGAGTGGGGGTAGGGAGGAGGAGGTAGGAAAGGCCAGACTGGACCAGCTCAGTGGTGCCTCCCAGTGCTTTAGTGCCAAAAGAACCTGGATTCAATGTTCCACTCTCCCTCCCAGAAGTCCCTTCCACCACCAGGGCCTGGCAGAGGAGCCATAGCCTTGTGGGTCCGACTCCAGCAGTGGTATTCTCTGAGTAGCAGTTGTAGTTGCATGAAATTCCATTGGGTTTAATATTTTTCCTGAAAGCTTGGAAAAGTAACTGAAAAGAATGCATAAAAACAACTGCCTGTCTGCGTGATTTCACAGCCAGAGCAACCAACTACATCTTACTCTGCCTAGCAATTACCAGGAGTTTTTATGCATGTGTTGAAGAGAAGGGAGTTTGCAGGACTGCCTCAGGTGGAGCTTAACAAAACAGGTATGAGCAGAGTCCGACCCTCTGGCCATTCTTCAGGCCACTCAGACATGGAGCAACATGGGTCTGGAAGCTGCATTGCTGCCTTTGGTGGAGATGCATTGGGAGAGGGGCTGTTGGCTGTGGACTGTCAAATAAGGCCCAGCAAGCAGCTAAGAAATGGCTTCCAACCCAGGTTTGTTGCCCAAATACTCAGGTCATCAAGGGGAGCAGAAGTGCCTGCAGCAAAGGGCTGCAGGGCTGTGCCTTTTACAGACGGACTGCAAGGTTACATTCCAGAATTTCTTCAGCTTCTCTAGGAGCTCGTATTGTCTCCATCGCTGCTGCCTTTCTGAAGTGAGGGGTGGGAGGGAAAGGCAGACTGTGAGAGAAGGGTAAATGAGAAAGAGAAGAGCTGGATGCCCATGCAAAACTGCAAGAATTAGAAGTGGTGGCTCTTAAAGCTTGTGTAAGACCCACATGGCATTTCCAGGCTTGACAAAGCAGTCAGGCAAGCTCCGGCTCCTCTCGCGAGAGCAGTCAGGAGCAGAGTGGGACTCTCCCACAAGGGAGCCCTGGCAGGCTGTTGATCAATATGTTGGTGTTGAGAAGCTAAGTCAAATACAATTATTAAACTGATTATTCATATTCCATTCTGTTCACTGTGGGAAGATACTCCTTTTGGGGTTATGTTTATGGGCCATACAGATTGTCAGAGTGAATCTAATTAGCAAGAGAAATCCAAATGGAACAGTGACTGGTAATTGTTGTTAATGATGCAAGTGTATTATACCAGCTCAGATGAAATCTTAGGTTGCAAGCAGCACTGAAAGGCAAAGAAACATTTACAGTAATACATAAAACACTACAAGTCCTTCCCTCACTGCTCTCAGGTGTGGTTGAGCTAAGCTCCCACTTGTAAAGCAGTGACTTGTCAAATGCTTCCTGGTCACCACCAAAATAAAGTGTTGGAAAAAATGAATGACCTGCAGAGCTCTGGCAGGAGAGGTGGTCTGTATCTGGGCTGAAAGCTATGCCTTGCTTTGCTTTCACTGACACAAACCTCAGCTGCCTACACAGCTGACTTTAAAAAAAAGGACCCTTTTTACTTGCACAGTCTCTGGACTGTGTCTCCAGCCTGGGGATTGGAGTATTCTGGGCTGCCAGCTGTTGGTGCTGCTCTTGGCATGCCTTTCCAGCCCCACCAAGCAAGTGTGGGGTGGGCCGCCATCCAAATATTTTGAATTCAGTTTGGATCGTGAATTATGCAATACACACAGGCACACACACAAAACCTGTTTTGTTGTTTCTGCCAAAACAGGTGGCAGAAACAACAGGAGGTGGGCATGTAGACCTTTCCGACTGTACAGCGAGCTCTGCATCTGAATTTGTTGGAAAGATCTGGTCCAGTGCTTGCATTTTGGTTAGCAGTCCCCAAAGTAGAGTGCTGGTCACTGGCATTCTCAATCTGTGGAAACTGCCGTGCTTAAACAGCCAGTGGAGCTGGGACAACTTGTAGCAGTCATGGATTTGGTCCAGCACTGAGCTTCAGCTCTCACGTGAGATGGCCCTGATCCTATGCCTTGTTTATCTCTTTCCAGCCTTCAAATTGTTTTGGACTGGTCTTTAACTCAAGACCTACTTATTCCTCTGCGTTTTTGTGGTAGGATGGGTTTGTAAGAGATGAATTGTATAGAAATGTTCAGAAAGGTGGTTCAAGATGCAACATTTTGTTACACAAGTTACATGCTCTTTTGGCATTACTGTAAATGTAAATGTGATGGGAAGCCTGGACAATTGAAGCATTTTCTAATTATTCATCCTTCCAAATGTGTGTGGGCAACGCAACCTGGTACAGGCAAAAATGCAGAATCTCCCTTGCATTAGTAAGATTTTCTGTGGCATGAAATATGAGAGTTATGATGGACAAAGGTAGGAAGGAAAGTGTGAGGAAAAATGTGAGTGATAGTTTTAAGACCAGGGCATTGGACAAGACCTCCATGTCTGCAGAACATCGTGTCCTGTACCACAGTGTGCAAGCTGGCTGATAAATATCCCTTCATTCATATGGTGCTGGAGTGTTGGAGATGAAGTTGGAAAATGTTTTAGTTAAAAGAGAAAAAAGTCTATATTAACATTTGCAGAACTTGAATAAAAACAAAGGGGCTGGTAAAATCTAATTCAGATACTTTTGTTTGAAATACCATTTAAGATTGGTCTCAGATAGTTGGTGTCTTATAAAAACCCTCAAAATTTCAATAATAGTTTTCAGTATTCTTTTTATATAGGTTTGGCAAAAATTTTAAAAACTTAGAGAAAAGAAACCTTTCCTCTGTGTAGTCCTCTTCCTAATGCAGGTTTGAGTCATTATAATGAATCCATGATAGGCACTCAATTCTGCCAAAGGACACGTAAGGTTAAAAATTAAAAACCTGTGAAAGTACTCAGTACATTTAATACATTTGAAAGACTTTTGTTTGAGTTTTTTTCCAATGACTGTCATAGAAGTTTTTTCATGTATCTAAATCCATACTCAGAAATCTATTTTCCACAGCTAAGAGTGCCATCATAACCTCAAACTTGTCTTAAAAATAATGATGAGATTTGACTTTTTCTATGCTTTTATTTCTTCAGGATTATAAATGGTTATTTTTTTATTTCTCTTTGCTGTTCAGATATGTCAAGAAATTTTAAAGGTAAACAAAATTTTGCAATTGAAAACAAAATTCCTACACTGTCAGACAACCCTTATTTGAAACATCAGGAGTAAATTGTTTCTTTGCAAATTATTTGCACAAGTGAATAGGTAAAAAAAACAATCTCAGTTTTTTGAGATATTCAAACTCAGTTGAACAAGGTACTGTGGAGCCTGAATGTAAAACCTGGCGTAAAACCTGGTCTAGCTCTGAGCAGGGGTTTGTACCATATGAGCTCCAGAGGTCCCTTTCAACCTAAATTATTCTATGTTACTAAAATTAATTTTTATTCACAATTTTTAGTATCGTCTTTCTAGACTTATTTGAATCTATAGTGCTTCCAGATTTGAACTCTTTTTTTTTTTTTTTTGGTTGGAGTTCATTTATCTCTTCATTACAATAAATTACAATAAATAAGTCTGATATCTTCAACTGGGGGGCTAGGGAATGATTAAAAATTACAAGGAGACCTCTTGGTATCACTTTAACCAGAGTGAACAAATGCTCAAGAGGAATCTTCACAAACCATTTTGCTAATTCACTTACAAATACTGTGTAAGAAGGCATAACAGAACCAACTGGATCATATTAAAACCAAGCTTTATACTCTAACAGCTCCAATACAGTAAAAAAACCTTATGTCTTTATTACCCAAAACCATCCCACTGTAGTTAACTTAAATCACCTGGTGCTTTAAATGTACTTTTACAAAGTAAAATGTAATGCAAAATTCTCACTTGAAATTATCGATTGGTGAATCATTTAAGAATACTAAAACAGGAGAAGTATGGCAGTACAGGTCGAGATGGGCTCTCCAGAATAGAGCTCCCTTTTGCAGTAACTTAGGGAACGTGCCATCCCACACATACAGTCCCCAGAGTAGTCAAGAAGAATGTAAGTCTTATTTATTCTAGAATCCATGAACCTGCATAAGTGATAATAGTTTGTGTTGTTAAGCCATAGGTGAATCTTCCAAATTTGTTTCTTTTAGCATGGCTCTGTGGGTTTTCAGGAGCTACAACTATCCCACTTGTGACTGAGAGTGTCCTAGAATGACTCTTTCCGTGTCACAGGCACAAAAAGTTGTTGTCAGAAGTGTAAAGGACAAAAATTGTAATTACATTTATTGATTCAATGGCTTCCTCGCTTTTTTTTTTTTTTGGTTGTACACTCAATGCTGTCCCAAGATGTTGTCCAATGTCAGTGTCCACCACTCCTTTTTGTCCACGTGACTTCTCTATTCATTTGCTTTCCCATGGGTTGATGTTCTGTGTTGTCTATCAATACAGAACCAAAGGAGGCAGCAGCAGGAGGAGAAGAAACAGCAGCTATCCAGCTGGGATAGGAGAAATTTAGTTCCTAGCCTGTGAACATGGAAACCTGAGAGAGATCTGTGTCAGAGCAGGATGAGGTTTACAGCATCTAAATTCCATATCAGTCCTAACGCCTAATCTTTGCTGCTGGACATTTGTTCATCTCCTGAAAAACACTGGTTAAAAACCCCCACACCAATACTTTTTAACATCATCTCCCAAATGCAATAAACCTTCTTAACATTATTAAATGTGATTATTGAAGAACAGAGACTTTGCCCTACTGTCTTTACGATGTACAATTTACATACTACCCCATCCTTCCAGTACAGGTTGGTAATTTTTAAAGGACACTAAAATATGATAATAACAAGTATGCTTGCTGATGTATTATGAAATGTATCCCATTAGTCACTTTATATTTGAAAGGCAGAAAAAAATTCCACCTAGCAACAGAAAGGCTTTTAGGATTACAAAAAAAATATTTGGCAGGCAGTAGGCGTGTTAAACTATGCCAGGAGGAACCCAATTGGAGGTTTCTAGAGACCACAGGAGCATAAATAAGTTGTCACCAGTGTCCCCCACTACTGAGCTGGAAGAAAATTCAAATCTTTGTAACCTGAAGGAGCAACAAAGAGGCAAAGGGCAGCCTGGTGGCAGCCGTGGGCTGGCTGTGGAGATCTCTGGGAGGAACCATTGCCCTCCAAAGCCACAGGGAGAAACATGACAGCAGATACTCTAGTTCACCTGATCCCTCTGTGCTGTGGTCCTGCTTGTCATGTTGGCCACAAAGAAGATACTTCACTTTCTTAGCTTAGAAAAAATTCTCTACTACCAAAAATGCCCAATTAATGATGGCACTGGTGAGACAGATTGAGAGATTCTTGCTAAGACTTCTTTTTTTCCCTCCTAGATAAGAATACAGCTGGTACGAGAGATCTTACCATTGGAAAGCAGAGCAAGCAGAACACTTCAGTTTTGGACACAAGGCAAGCCAGGCAAAGGACAAGAACTTTTCCGGTTTATTTATATCAAACATGGCCTATAACATTTTATTTTCTGTGACCTGTAATTTATTCAGTAATAGAAATGTCCTTCATGGGCCAGGAAAAGGCTTTTTCCAAGAGAATCGTGTTTTAATCACATTAGAATTTTCATTCAGTTCTTTTCCTTTGGAGAAGGAGATTTTTTAGCAGAACAGGACTATGCAGCCAGCAAGTCTCCTCGTGCAGCTCAAGAGTGGCCTGCTGAGGAGAAATAGTCAGCAATACTTAATTTCCCAGGTGCATCCAAACTCAGGAGCAGGGAGTTCAGAAGGCTTTAGTGAAGACCAGAAATATTTTCTTGCCTCAGCAGGACATGTACCTTAGCTACGCAGCACTACATTCCCTAGTTATCCTAAAATGAGATGAAGGAATTGCTTTTTCCCCTTCTGAAGTGACACTGCTTTCATGTCTGATCACAATGAGTACAATGTGCAAAATGAATATAAACGGGAAGGACATCGACCAGCTGGAGCAAGTCCAGAGGAAGGCCACCAAGATGATTAGAGGGATGGAGTGAGCATCTCTTGTATGAGGAAAGGCTAAGAGAACTGGAATTGTTCAGCCTGGAAAAGAGAAGGCTTCAGGGTAATTTAATTGTGACCTTCCAGTACCTGAAGGGAGCCTAGAAGAAAGACAGGGAGAGACTATTTATATGAGCATGTAGTGATAGAACAAGAGGGAATGGCTTTAAACTGAAAGAGTGTAGGTTTCGATCAGATACTAGGAAGAAATTATTTATTGTGAGGGTGATGAGGCACTGGAACAGGCTACCCAGAGAAGTTGCTGATGCCCCAGCCCTGGAATGTATGGATGGGGCTCTGAGCAACCCAGTCTAGTGGGAGGTGTCCCTGCCTATGGCAGGGAGGTTGGAACTAGGTGATTCTTTAAAGTCCCTTCCAAACCAAACCATTCTATGGTTCTATGATACCATTACATGAGCATAATGAATGCATATCACCTCTCAGTCTGGCTTCTGGCCCTGGAGGGAGCTGGTTTATTTACAGGACACAATGCTGAACACTGAAGACCACCAGAGGAAGGAGGCCTGAGAAAGGACAAGTTTTTTCAGACCCAGCCTTATTAAAGAGGCAGGAGATACACCTGCAGGAGTCAGTGTTCCCGCTCTCTCTCTACACCTCTTTACATGGACATTTCTGGACGTCTGGACTACTCTGTCTGTTTGTCAGGAGAAATGGATCACACCCTCAGCCGGGACTCACTAACACCCTCCCCCAGGATGGCGTTTGCCTTATTTTATCAGTAGTGAGTGACGGTATTTGTGACAAATCTTTGGGAAAAGCTCTATGCTGCACAAGAAGGCAGCAGGGTCACTCTGAACTGAGTGTTTGACAGCACTGAAAAGCAATGAAGCACTGCCTGTGCCTCCTGCAGCCTGCTCCCCAAATGCCAAGCACAAGTGACCCAGTGGCACTGCCATGGAGGATGCCAGCGAGCAAAACAGCGCTGGGCAGGGGAAAGCAGTGTGCTGCTGGTTATCTGAGAAGACAACAGATGCTTGCTTTCTTTCTTATTCCCACCTGCTGGAGAGGGTACTGGGACTGATAAACCTCTGCCTGGAGTAAAACTCTTCCCACCCTTTATGTTAAACAGAATCCACTTTACTCTAGTTTGGAGACAAGTCATAAGCTGTAACTTGAGGATACCTAAAATGGCTGTGTACTTCCCTTCTGTTCAGCCTAGTCTTTGTGTTCCCTATCGTGACTTAGGTAAGGCAAACATAGCCAGAAAAAACATGGGCTGAAACCTGCCATCAGAGCTCGGCCCCATCACACAACCAGTGCCTGAGGCTGGAATTCGATCATGAGTGAGCTAATAATAACAACACACAGCAAAGAGCAGAGTACCTTGCTGCTGTTGCTGAAAGCATGAAAAATACCATCTTAATTCAGAGAATTATTATGGCATATTATGGCAGGGCGTGCTGATAAACGTGGAGCAAACTAGAAGTGCTGTGCTATGGTATGTACTCCTATTGCAACGATTAAAAAAATTACCTTCTGAAAATACAGTTTCAGAAAAAGAAAGTATGTTCGGCTGTTTATTCAACAATAAAGACAAAAAAAGCTATGACAACCACAAAATACTCTTTCCTCAAAGTGGGCAAAAAATAAACTAAAATGAGCCAAGTTACTTTTCTGCCTCTGAAAACCTGTTAAACGCCCCCATGGCCTGAAAAATATTTCACACAAATTATCTGGATCTTTTTCAGATTTGTTTTTCACCATTCTTAATATGTCAATTTTATAAAATGTTATTCTTAAAAACAGTAAAGCTCACAGTCAAAGAAACACAGGAATTTCAAAGCCTGGTGGCACTTCATGACTTTCGTTTTACTTGGAGGTGAGAAAGAAACTAAAAACCTTTAAGACACATTTCCATGGGCTCAGTTAGGATGCAGTGCTTGCACATGTGTCAAAGGCAGCAGCAGATGTTCAGGACCCATGAGTTTGCTAGCCTGCTTCTTGTGCTGCTCCTTCTGGGAAAGCAGAGCTGGTCTGCAGACCTTCTGGAGGCTCCCTTAGTTCAAGTAGGATCTCAGCTTCAGAAGGAGTGAAATCCCTTGCTCCTCACTGCCCTTGGCTTCCCAGCAGACTGGGAACAGGACAGGTGAAGAAACTTGGGCATAGCATGGGGTTGCTGTAGACTGACATCCCTCAGGGCCATCACTGGTACTCTGCTGGCACCAGGGCTCCCCCGTGTTAAGCAGAACTCAGGCTGTTCTTTGCTTTTGCACGACATCTCCTGCAGCAGAGTGGATAAAGCCACCATAGTACAGGAGGAGGCTGCACCACCACCAGCACAGTCAGAGCTTTCCACATGCACCCTGGGAGGTGACCTGCATTTCATTTAAGAGCAGCTTATAATTATTATCTGGGGTTTCTTAGTGAAATACTAGAGAAATCGTAAATTCGATTGGAAAAAGATCAGCCTTTTCTGTTTGCAGTTACTTGTTGGAGAGATTATTCTCGGGAGCTATAAACCATTCTCCAGCAAGGATGGAGTGTTTGGGATTTCCAGCATTAATGCTCCTAAGAAATCATTTGGCTGTCACTAATGTTATGTAAATAGATGGTTCATGTTTATACTCTATAAAATGCATTTACAAGAAAAAGGCTGACTAATTCGGAGGTCAGCTTCTAATTCAAGGTTAGTGCTCAACAGGTTTTTTTCCTTGCCAAATAAAACCACTAAAGGCTAAATTAAAACCATGTGCTCTAACCTACCTTTATGTAGTTACTGATACAAAGAGGGTGGAAGCAATTCTGCTGTCAAATTTAATGCCACTGTCTAAGGAGTAAAGTAAAACATCCTACAGAAGCTTTTGCACAAGGACATGCATCACAAGTGCCCGACCTAGAAGGTGTGAAGTGCTCCAGTACATGAAAGCCACCTTTCAGTGACCTGTTACTGTTATGGATTAGAAGCTTGATTTCCCAGGAATACATTGAAATAAATAGCAATTTAATCAACAAATTATCCTCTTCATTAGGAAGAGCAATTGGGTACAGGAAAAAAAAATCAGCAAGTAGACATTTGATCCTCTTTTAGATTTTTGGATATCCCAGTGATGGTGAAAGAGGTTAGGTCCATTAACTCCCTTTGACTCATACTAGATGGTAATATTGAACATGGCCACCAAATTTCTGAAAACTATCAATTCCAAAAATTGTACAAGGATTTTATTCTCCCTTCCAGCCATTCATTTATTACTGCCTAAACATTATCTGGTCTTTAAAGTTTCACTTAAAACTGAAATTAAAACTAAACCCCACCATTTTTTATTAGCTTCTTGGGTGTAAATAAAACTTTACATTCACCCAGCATCTTTTTAAAACATTTCGCCTGGAGACAGAGGGAGTGAGTGCTCACTTGAGCAGAAAGTCAGTGATGCTGTTCAACTTCTGCCAGACTAGAAGTAGAGCGCAATATTTCCGTTTAGACTGATGAACGTTCTTCAGAATAGTTTGAGGACAGAGGTCTGTCTCCACCTCTCAATCCCCCTGTGGCTAAGAAATATTTGGCCCAGGTTTGTGAATGTGTGTCAGGGTGACAAAAACCCAAGCGATGGGACTGCGGCGAGCAGGCCACTAGCTCCCATGTGGAGCCAGCCTGGCCAGGAGCTTCCCAGCTCCTTCGATACTGAGCTATGGACCCTGCCTGGGGTCATGTAACCTCTCCCACAGATCCCAAACAACACTTCTAGTGCTTACAGCTGCAGATGAAAACCTTCAGTTTATAACTGGAGAATTCAGCTGTGAGGCATTCATCTGAAGAACCAGCTAGCTCAGAGAGTAGATTTCTTTCTGGCAAAATCACTGTGGTTATCTGAAGTAATCTGCTAACTTTGAAGTATAAAACGCAAGCTGGATTATGAAATAAATAACAAATATTTGCACTTCATCGCCTCAGTAAAAACATCCAGTTAATTCGTATTACTGGGGTTTGCACCTGTTCCACAGCATCAAATATTTCATCTGTCCAAGAGCTCAAGTGTCCTGTTTCCCACAGTGTCCAGCTTTCGTAATACACTCATACATCACAGTGGCCAAGTGCATAACACAGACTACAGGTGCTGGAGGAAACAGAAACAACAGTTAACTGTAGGATGTATATTCAGTTTAGTGAAGGCCACGAAATAAAGAGCATCCATTTATTTAACAGTGCTGAGCAGGGACAGCACAGGCACATGGCAGCTGAGTGCAGGGCTGGGTTTGCCATGCTTGGCTGCCTGCTTCCACCCAGGTCAGGAAGGCTCCTCTCCCCTACACAAGACTGGAAAGGCCCCTGCAGCCCACAGACAGTGCAGAGTGGAGGTGTCAAATGAGTCTCCCAAATGCTGGGTATTTGCGTTACCTTCAAACGCACCCTGATCAAAATAAAAATAACAGACATGGCTCCGGATTCAAGGCACTGGCTCAGACACTAAACTGTGGCCGAAAAACCATTGCCTGAAAATTAGTGAATCTGTCCAGAGCAAAACAAAGATCTCACAACTATTATGAAAAATGTTTAAGTATTCACTCTCCCAAGAGGATTTCTCAGAGGCTGAAGCTTATCTGTCTCTGCTGAAATCTCTCTTATTTTCCAAACCCTCTTCTCATTTCAGGTGTTACATCCATATGGTACCTTTAAACCCAAAAAATCCTAAATTTCTTGGCTAAGTTGAACTATCATCAAAATGTAAAAATACGTATTTTAAATACATGCCCAGACTAGAGGTGGTGACGCTGCAAGAACTGCTGTTAGGATCATCTCATATGCAAAATTTTGTATCTAAAAGTGGTGACCGCACAGTTTTACAGTAGGCTCAGTACTGTCTGTAGATCTAGCACAGTATCCAGGGATGGGACCCAGCACTAAATGGGAGTAATCAGAGGGATTATAACCTGACATTGGGCCTATATAACTTTAATAGCTCATGTTGTATCTGTACCCAGATTCTGACTATGACTATAGGGGTAACACAACTTCCATGAGGCAGGATATGCTGCCTGAAAAGAAAGAGCTTTAGGTTTCTGGGTTAAGTGGAGAAATGGTTTTGAGTGGATCAGCCAAGATAGCAATAATTGACATGAGGTTTAATGTAGCTTGTGCAGAAACTATTTCTCAATTGCTTATGGTGGATTTTCAGATGTAAGAGCAGGCAAATTGAGCAGACTGTGAAAATAATCCTAGCATAGCTTCCAACAACAGAAGTAGAACTTTTTCGTTGCTAAGAAATATGAAATTACAAAAAACAGTATTGCCAGTTGCTGCAGAACCAACAAAAGCATAAAATATTGTTAGGTTCAGTCATTCATCATACATCATCTGATTAGAAGAACCCAAGAAGCAGCATTTTCCAAGACTTGCCCTTAGACAAAATTATATGTTTTGGTAGAAAAGGTCTTCTGTAGTGGCATGTACATAGTGAAGCTCTTTGCATACTGAGAAAACAGTTTTAAAAAACTTCTCTGACGAGAGTATATTTTTCCCACTGTTCACTAAAGACTCAAATAATATTAAAACACTAGCACAGATTTTTCACTATTTGAATGGGGATTAATCAGTTATTCATCTGCATTATTTCAATATGATAATGAAGCAATGCTAGGAATTTTTGAAAAAATAAAACAAAAAACCAGATTACAACCAAATTATTTGAATTTCAATCCTATCCTTAGTTGGAGATGCCAGTATTAACTTTGGGAGATGCTACTTTCTAAAAATCTAATGAAAAGTGAGAATGAATGATTGCTGCCAGTTTACTGTTGAAATAATATATATTGCATACATCCATAATAGATGATCATTTAATCTTCATTTAATCTTGAGGGTTATACTTAGCTTTCAATCATTCAGGGTGTTTAATCATCTCTACAAATGTCAGAATTACCATCCTTTGTCAAAGTTCAATTCATGGGAACGATAAGGCATGCTTTCACATAGCAGTTTATATCCTGAAGTTGAAAGATCTTAAAATGTTTTCCAGCTAATAGAAGTTATTTTTGTCCAGTAGCTAAGAATTGCTCAATTGCGATTTTAAAATTCCTTAAGGATGAGAAAGATGATGATGAAGGAAAGATGTTTTCAGTGAGTGAATACTCCTTATCTTCATCTCATGCTGTGCTAAAAGTTTGACTGCTCTAATTTTAAAGCTATCTAATCTTTTATGTGCTAAAGCATATGAAATCATCCATTATTAGAAGTATGAATTACAAAAAGAGTTCATTTATTTGGTGTTATATATAACCTTTATATAAAATGCATTATGTGATTAAAAGTTTTTCATTTAGTAATATTCATTAAGTCTCAAACTTTTCTTTCAGAGAACAAAATTGTTTCAACCCAATTGAGATATTTTATCTGGGGAAAAAAAATGAATGACTTTTTTACAAAGAGTATAATCATCAGTGAATATTTTGATGCTTGACAGTGAATTGGATGTGTATAAAGGATGTTCTTTACTGGTAGATCCATTCAAGTGAGTGTACAGGCCTCAGGAGTCTCACACTGGAAAAGAATCACATATTCTTCCTTCAGAAATGCAAGGTTTTGAATTTCTTAGAACATGTGGAATGTGTTATATTCATTTCATTGTTGCATCTGAGGCATGCATGAATATTTTTGTTGTACACACATAATTGGAAAGAGTGCAAAAATCTATTAAAGGAAAACTCTATTTAAGGTTAAGCTTTCAATTTAGAGTGATTTTAATTGTAAGGAATTTTATGATGATTTTTTAAAAGATATGTTTAAATGTAGTAAAACAGTGCCTATCAGTTTACCAGTAAACTGAAGCTTATCAGAGTGGAATGCCACTCGTGAGAGCAGTGGACATTTCTAATTTGGAGAAAACCAGACGATACTTGAAAGGCAAAATAGCTTTCCCCAGAAATGTCCTTTGAAATAATGTCCCTAATTCCTACCCAAAACGGTGGCCAATCTGTCCAAGAATTATGCTTTCAGGACAGATGATTTCTTCTACGATGAAAGCACAATGTAATCCTGCACTCATGGTTTTAGTCTAGTCCTAGGACTTGGGGGTTTGTTTTTTTGTTTTCAAGTGTCACTAAATCTTTCTCCCTTCCCCTCTGCTGCTAGATTAATTATTTTCTGTGCAAGGGCCCTTCTTTCAAAGTCCTCCATTATTCTGTTTTGACCATACTGGGGAACTTATCCAAGTCAACAAAAAGGCAGCCTCGATCACAGAGGGGCTGTTGATGAAGTGGACGGTTTCATATATTACTGGGGGAGAATTGCCTTAACATCGCCTATTCACACTGCTGCGCCAGGTGCATCCACTTACATGGCTCAAAATGCTGCTACCACCACATCCTCCGCTGCCAAGACCATTATGTGCTCTGAGTGATGGAGCAAGAGGCAGGACTTAGATCTTCTCTGCTGGGAAGCAGAGGGAGAGAGACCGATCTTTGTGTCTCAAAAAAAAAAAAAAAAAATCTGCTGTAGGGAGCCTTTTAACTCGCTCTGCGACTGTGAGTGCTTCGGAAGAAGATGGGGAGGAAAATAGCAGGAGTTTAGAACAAGACTCTGCTCTGCATCACTGCCCCAAGATACTGTAAAGAGGACAAAGGGAAACTGGGATATAAATAGAGAATGACATTTTCCTTGCATTGTCCACAATGAATACATTTGTACATGAACAAAATCGTTGGAACGAGACAACATGCATGCCTGATGTTGAAGAAAAGCTTGTTTGTCCTTAGTACATTGGAGACATTGTTCGAAAATAGTTCATCCTTTTGTAAATATTGCCTCGGCATTGGTGCCAGGGTCACTGTTGCTTTGCGCTATCAGCTGAATAAGTATCAGTCATGCACATGCTGCTGGGAGAAATTTTAATACGGCCACCAGATTTAAAAGGAGAAAATTATCCTCTTAAGGACTGTCCCCTACATCCGTAGTTAATACTCCCTGCTTTACTCTTACTGGTTTTTCTTCCAAACTTACCCTGCTTTCTTGCACCTAAAGGGTGTTTCGTACGTGTCACCAGGAAATAAAACTTGTCCCATCCCTCAGGCACTGCTAGTGTGTGTATGGAAAGCAGACATCCTTTTCTGACAAAACCCTCGCTGGAGGAAATTTTGCCTATGCTTTTCATCTCCGGTGATACAGCTACAGTAGATCCAGGCTGTGCTCCCTTCTCGTGCAAAGTGGCTCATGTCAGCTGAGCGGCGCCGCGATGGAGATCTTGGCTCTTTGGTTTGTTTACTTGTTTTCTGGAAAGACATTTACGTGGCAACATTTCTTTTTTTTTTTTTTCTCCAGAAGTTCTGAGAATTCAGCAAAACAAAGACTTGTACTACATGCAAAACCAATAATAAAATACGTTCTGAACTCAGTGAAAGCCTCCTTGTACTCTCTGAGCAGAAGGCAAATATGATGAACAAGATACTTTTGTATTCATCCCCATATCCAGATTTTTTGGCAAGATAAACCACAATCTGAAACTACAAAAATTGCAGGACCCTCCAGCATTTCACACTAGCAGGCAAATACAGCTATCACTCTGACACAGTCAAATAGATGAGGGGAAAGTGAACTCCTGACTTGACCAAAAAGTAGGCAGTGGAAGAGCTGAAAATTATAACTTTAAAAAATGCTGTGATGTCCAGGCAATTTTGAAAATGTTTCTCTGCCCTAAAAAAGGCATAGTTCAAGTTCAAACAAGATGTGGTAGCAGCTATTGTGCCAGGCTTACACAGCGCCTGAATATAATGATGCCACCCTCCTGAAGATTACTGTATTCTGCCACTCTCTGCTTTTATCTCTATGGCTGTGCCCCAGGGTTGAAAAGTGGCACCCTTCAAATCAGGCCTCCAGATTGTACGGTTGGAAGTGGGAGTTTCATTAGGGTCTCTGACAGAACGGGGACGTCAGAAGTGTTTTTCTTGCAGCTTGCGCTGCACCCGGTTTGAAGTTAAGCTGTGCTGTGCTCACCCACCTTCACCTGGGCAAAAGGGCCAGGAACTCAGTGGTAGAACAGGGGTAAGGGGGCAGGAGTCCTGCTCTGCTGCTGGCTTGCTTAGTGACAGTGGACAGCTTCTGAGAGAGCCCTCTGGGAAGCAAAGGGACGATGACATAGGTTGGAACCTAGGGAGGCTGGAACTAGATACTCTTTAAGGTCATTCCTTACATGAGACATTCTGTGATTCTGTGATGGGTAGGCACCACGGGAATCCCAGTTTGCTAGGAGGCCCGTATGCTTTAACTTAGCAACTGCTTTTATACATTTGATCTCTTCCCTGCTCAAATAGACTTGCCCTTTTACCACTTGATTGTAGTTGTGGGGGTTTTTTGCCATGTTATTTTTGCCATGATACTGCCTTTTATTTTTTGCCATGTTATTACAATAAAAGATTTCATATTCTGCTATCTCCTTAAAAAAAGGTAAATAATCTGCAGGTCAAGGATGAATGTCCAAAGACCATAGTAATTAATTATTGGAAAATATACTACATATCTGATAATAAGGATTTGCTAGAAATTACTCCATCGTATGTCACTTCAGGCTTTCCTGATAAACACCTTAATGCAGGCAATTTTATCTTTACTTCAGATCTGCCATTCAGGAGCTATTTGGAGTTTGTGAAATATTAGATAATTGTCTGTATAACTGTTGCACCTTTTTTTCCCAGAAGTGATGCCACAGGCCCACCCAAACCAAAGCATACCTATGCTTTCACAGACAAGAGTCAACTAACAACGATAAAAAGTATAGAACTGAAAAAGAAAAAAAGGTAAACCACTAAAATTCATTGTTCACTCTTTATTATTATTATTATTACTCAAACCTTTTGTGGCTACTGCACAAGGTGATAAACGGATTTTTATTTTTTTTCTAAATTGGTTCTGGGGTCAAAAGAAAACAAAATTCTTTTGCAGTAAAATTAGGTTGACTAGAAATGTGAATTTAAATAAGAACTAGAATCTATTTCTGTAGCATACACTGCAGTGATTGGCATATATATATATATATATGCACACCTTTTGAGTAAAATTTGTAAATTTTATTCCAAAAAATCAGAGTAAAAAAGTTCCTCCAGCCCAGCAGAAAACAGAAGATCAGAAAGTTGCCATTGTAGAAATTTGGACTGATTACTCAAAGAAATAGAGGACTGAGTAGTCAAGGAGACAGAATATACTAATCCTGAGCAGATATTCCTCCCTATTTATGCTTTGCAGTGGGTATAGAGCCTCAATCTTGTGCCATGTTCCTGGGAAGTAGAAAGGAAGTTTATCCATACCTTCACAGGACAGAATGATAACACAAACACTGCAATACAATGGAGTTATTTCAAAATACTGCTTCTTTCAGTATTGGGTGGTGCCTTGAGAGGCCATAAATATAAATATCCAAGAGAAAGCAGTGTCAACAAAGGAATGTCCTATGTTACATCCTGGGAGTGATTTAAAGTAAGCAATTTTATTAATAGGATTCTAGCAGTAGCCTATATAAGGTTTTACCACTGTCTTTGGATGACACCCTGACATCATAAACACAATGTATTATTAATTATAACTTGCTTTTATCATCCAGGTGTCCCTCTTCAGACCAGGGACCTTTCCTCTAGGGACTACAAAAATTCATTAGAAATGTGTCTGGAGAGATTAAGATGAGTATCTGGCTACATCTTGGCCTTGATTGCAAAACAGCACACTGTCAAGAATCTTAATAACATATTTACTGATGTTCAATTAGATGCTAGAGAACAAAATTGATCACCATGCTTAAAAATATTTGCTGCCACCTTACAGCAGTGAAAAGTGTTACCATCCATCACGTATACGGCAAATCCATTGGCTGAACATCAGTTCCTGCAATCACCCTCCATGCCTTGCAGAAGAGCTGCTAAGTGGATCCAGCCCTGCTTCCTCCTTGCCTTCAGTTTTCCAAGTGTACCTGAGCAGCAGGGACAGGGAAGGCTGTGGAAGTCTGAGAATAAAAGCCCTCTGAAAAAATGATGCCCTTCCTGTCCATATATGGTTAATGGATGCAACGCTTTTTAACTAGTTCTTGCAAGACAAGCTCCACGTTGTCCTGAACAGCTTTCTGCATGTGACTGTGTCTCATGTGTTCTGAGCACAAGTGATCTGAATCACAAATGGTATCGCAGATGCAATTTAGTCAGGAAACCAGATACTGGAAATCCCACATTTGCACTTGCTATACCCTACACATGCATTTGCTTCTTTCCCAGCTGCAGTGTCCCACTGGGTCAGTTCAGGACCTTTGCAGACCCTCATATTTAACTTGTAAAATCCCATCTGCAATTGAAACTCCTATTAGTTCCTTAGTGTGCAGACATTACATTTTTACTTCCTCTATTAATGCACGGGACACATTCACTTCCACTGCAACAGCCTAGTCCTCTTGTGTATCAGCAGCAGCTCCCTGTTCTTGCCTTGTTAGCAGATTTCACCAGTACAGTGGATACATGGGTTGTGTTGTTGGCACGGGATCATTAATGAAAATATTAAATAATCCTGATCTCTGAGTTATTCTCAGTTGCCTCACCTAGGACATCACGTCAACAGAGTCTGCTATCACATCTCTTTTGCCCGGTGTTTTGCGTGCTTTAGTGTTACAACCCTGGTCACAGTGCTCTCTCCCACCTATCAGTAATTTTAGCATGGCATTGAACAACTCCTTTACTATTATTAATAGATTTGATCTACGAGGATAAAAGAGGGGAAGAGAGATGCAAATGAGGGTCAAAGTATTGTACATACTCACTTTCATCACCCCTTAGCATGTGTCCAGCAGTGCCATGGCTATCCTCTTATGCTGTTTCTTTTCCTTTTGACTTTTCTGAAGGTGGAGGAGAAACTTGTGAAACAAACTGTTGTTTTCTTTTACTACAGTGGGATTTGTTTGTTTGTTTGTCTGATATTGGCTTTCTAGCTTTGATTTTGCAATGTTTTTTAAACACAGGCGTTGCCATGCATTTATGCTAAAGTCTGTCAGGCCAAAGAAACATGTGCAAGACTTGGAAAGTGGTAGAAAAGTTTTGCACAGCACCATAATAATAGGATTTTTTTTTTTTTTTTAATTGTTCTCTGCCCCTTTCTTTGTAATTCCTAATGTTTTGCTTGCTTTTTGAGCCACTGCCAAGCAGTGCATTGATGTTTTCATGGAAGCATTTATTAGAACCTCACAACGCTGCTCTGGAGGGGTAGAAGCCAGCTGAGACCCAGTCTTTCCCCCCATGCAACACAGGGAAGTTATCTACACCGAGGTTCATCTGCTGTTTTGTTGCTCAGTTACTCAGCTTCACAATGTCTTCCCTCATCCTGTCTTCGTGTTCACAGTAATCTCTGCAACTTTCATTCGTGCCCCTTCACAGAACATTTCTGAGCACGCTGTACAATGCTGGTGGAGGTGCTCTGCTATTTGACTCTCATCACGTTCATTTCTGACCTTTGCTTCCTCTCTTTTCATGTGATGTTTGCTCACGTGAGAAGCTGCCTCTTTGCCCATGCGGCTTAACTCCTTTGAGAGCCTCTGGTAAAAGACGTCAAATGTCCTTTTTTAATTCCTGCTAAGTGTGTCGACAAGATCTCCCCTTCCCATACAGAGGGACTCACGAGGCATCGCTTCCCTTTACAAAAGCTGCCTGTTTCTTCCCCTATGTCACACTTACCCATTTGTTCGCTAATTCTTTTCTTTAAGTAGTTCACCTGGCTTGGTTATCAGGCCTAATAGTCTGTACTTAACTGCATGTTTCTCTAGAATCCTTGCTAAAAATTAGTAACTTGAGCCAGTGAGTTTTCCCTCAAACTAATTTATTTATACAGTATTTTACAGATATAATCTGCCAGATAGATGTTCTTTTCTGATATCTTCATTTGGGTATAACTTCAGGTTTTTAAAGGATGCTTTTTGACTTGTAGCAGCCTTAACCAGGTTGTTTAGCTATGTTCTCACTCTTTCTAAGACTTTATAGAACTTACAGGGTATGACCAGCCCTTGGCTGGACTATGAAAGTATGAAAGTCTTGGAGCAGTAAATTGCAGAATTTAGATGCTCTTATGTCTATGGTCTTCTCAGCTACATGCTAAAGGCTCCAAGAAAATCCATGTTTCACCACCATCTCTGTGAGTGAGCTTCTCCATGAATCCTTTAGACGGAGGTAAAATGGCAAAAATCATTAAGTTTTGTTCTGGCTTTCTTCATTTCTGGGTGGGAAAACTCGGTCCTCGAATCCAAGCAGAAGAGAAGTCACCTCAAATAGGATTTTAGAAGTAATCAGAGTTTAAAAGGATGAAAAATTTGGACTGCCCATCAAGAACTTGGATGGGAGGAAGCATGGGATAAAATCAGTTAAATAGAAAGTAAGAAAAACACTCCCAGTCTTCCCTAAGAATAGATTATGGCACACTAGCCAGACATTTACAAAAAAACACCAAACCTTACTTTTCTACATCAAGGAAATGAGTTGACCTAATCTGACTGAATTTCAGGAAAACATTTGTTAACTTGCTACTTGGAAAAAAATAAACTAAGGAAGACAGCAATTGCTAAATTAACTCTTCATACAAATAAAAGCTTGCAAAGTAGTTTTGAAGGGAAAGTTCCAAGCTAGAGGACGACTGATAGTGGACTTAATTAAAGAATGATCTTGGACAGATCTTACTATTTTTTTTCACTGACTGCCTTAACCTAGGAATGATCTTCTGAGGGCACAAAGCTGGCGTACTGCTTGCATGAAGTAGGGGTGGAATATTGTATAACAAAGGGCACAAAAGTCCTTTTACATAATGGGCTTGACTCAGTACCATGGAACCCTGCATATACCAAACCTAGGAAAAGTCCTTCAATATGGTATTTTCACTATAAAGACAAACCAAGTGGTTAAGTTTCTTAGTTGTCCTACAGGCACAGAACTAAAATATATCCAATAAAATGCCGCAATACAAATTTCATACAGTGAGTTCCAAGGGGAGACCAAAAAAGAAAAAACCAAACAAACTAAAACAAACAAAGGAAAAAAACAAACCAACAACGACAACAAAAAACCAAACCAAACAAAAACCAAAAAGAAACCAAGCAAAAAAACCAAACAAACCAAAACCACAAAACAGGTGGTTTTTTTGTTTAATTAGAGACAATAATAATGTTACTTAACTTCCAGAAGCAGAGCAGAACAACTAAAATCCTGCAGATTCTTCTATTAAGAAAAAAATAAAATTTCCTACTTTTAGATGTTATTCAAGAGTATCACAAAACTCTTGCACATCCCATTCCCCCTTCAATTTCATAGGGATCACCTGCAAACTGGAAATTAACCTACAAGATCAATAGAAGCAATATAGTGTGACACTAAGTCCGTATCTTCCGTTGATCCTGTAGAAACGTTTCAGAATTTGGTTTCTTGCTCCCAGAGCTGTCAAAGAAAGACAGTGCACAACATCGAGTCAGAAGTACTGTACAGCTTCCGGAAGGCTTACCTGAAATAATACCCTGTGATGTGCCTGAGGTAACCTAATACTAGAGACAACTCTTTCGTGAGCTCAGCTAGCTCACCTGTAACGCCCTGCACCGTATCGTGTGCGTGTGCCAGCTCACGTCCATGGTCGTGCAAGGCATAGAGGTTCCTGAACAAATCCGGACATGCCAGGAAATTCAGAGGAAGCCCGTGGCTTGGATGAAACTGATTACACCCTTTTATAAAAAAAGCCTTTTGACACCCTTGTAACGAAATACCATGAGGATAGTGCAAAGGTCAAGGTCATAAACTAGGAATGAAGAACTTCTGCTATCAGCCTCCATAAAAAAGGGGTAAGTTGGGTGTTTCAGTCAGTCCTCAAGGCTTTTGAGATGCTGACAGCAGGTAGCTGTAATACAAAAATAAATAAATACAAATAAAAAATATTAGTTGTTGTGTATCTAGCAGGAATAGAAACGTATTAATGCCACCATGAAAGACCTTAGCAACACCTCACCTGGAGCACTGTGCCTACTTCTAAACCTGCAGATTAAAAGAGATTTATTGGAAGTGGAGGTGCAAAGAAAGGCTAGAAGAACAGTCAGGGAAAAACACTGTTCTCTATGACAGGTATGGCACAGCTGAGTTGGCTGAACTGAGACTGAGCAGGTTTCGGCAGTAACCTGTGAAAGCTCAGGGGGACACAGACCTGAATGGACTTTACACCAGGAGAGAGAAACACCCTTTAAACTGAAGTCAAAGACCTTGTAGAATGTGAGAGGTTCAGCTGATCATGATGCACATTATCTGAAATCTTTAACTATGCAGAGGAGCAGAAAATCGGCTGATGATAGGGGTCGCTTCAAGATGGAGTCTGGTGTCTCTGCATGTTAAGTTGAAGAGTGTAACATGGCTGCCTGCGATAGAGAGGATCAGGCCCGGCAGCAGAGGAGGTCTTCTCCAGCCCTGCCCATATCAAGGACAGAGCAGACTACGAAAGCTCTGATTTTCAAAACGTGTATCAAATTTACACATTTGTCACCAGCCAGTTTATCACCACTGCTATCTTACATTCAATAGTGTTACACAAGAGTGTAAATTAATGTGGAGTGCAATCCTCCTAATTATTACAGTTGGGGAACAAATGGGACCATGCATATGCAAGTATCTAATTAGTCACGTCGTGATTGCCTGTCTGTGGAAATACCCTGTTTGACTATGAAATCGTACAGCCTGCTTTGGCTTATACAATGATGTGTGTTGCTGTGACTCTTGCATAAGGAGAATTAGTCCTTCTGTTTTAATAATACTGCACCATTCTGCTCAATTCTGAGCCCTTAATCTTGCATCACAGTGAAATACTGTAGTAGCAACACATAATTGTCTATTTTTCCAATTTTCCATTTTGTAAAACGCTAGTTCCTGACCTCTGCTGAATGCGTAGAGTGGCCTACCTTGACACAATATTAGATTGATATTAACTGAAAAGAGTCCCAGTGTAGCTGTAATAGAACAAAGAATATGACTTCACCTACCCCTGAATTCCAGGTTTCGGTCTTCTTTTCTTAGAAGAATTTTATCGTCTCACTATGACACAAGTGTAGTTTCACAAGTTCTGTTTGTCTTAGACTGAGATGACTTGGCCTTATTAGTTCCTTCTATCCCCTTCAGTTTTGGTGGGGCCCCAAGTGCCTCCTTAGCAGTATTGCAAAAGGAAATCCTCATAAACCGCATAAATCCCTAAAAAAGCTGAGGGCAAAACTGAGCGGATCTCTGCTCCGGTAGGCAGCGTTCTCCCCTTTGCACAGCGCTGCCACGGGTGTCAGTGGCACGTCTGCAAAGAGACCGAGAACAGCACGGCAGCCTGCAGGTTTTGCTTGCTTTCCATGGCTGAAAGGCCACCTGCACCTCGAGCACCTTTCTTACATTTGCTCAGTGTTTAAGGGAGCTTATTGCTGGGATTTCCAGGGTGACGTTATCACCGTGGCCCTTCTGGAATTTACATATAATGGGTGACAAAACAGAAATGCAGTTTGGAGGACCAGGCACAATAGAGGGTTGTGTTCTCTCAGGCTGGCAAGATACTTGTCTTCCTGTTCAATTTGTAGGGCTACTGGCTCATTTCTGAATTATCACTGCTTCCTTTAGATGAGCATCAGCAATGGACAGATAAAAAATACGTTTGGTGGTTTTAAATACCTGGACCTTTTCTCCAGAATATGATAATTCCTTATCTTATTGCTTATATATAGCAATTCAGATTCCTCCCAATGACTAATTAATTCTACAGTTATTTTTACCTCCTTCCCCCTCTCCCAACACACAGAAATGTATATGCTTATGTACATCCACATCCACATACCTCATCAGAATTATTTCAGCATAAGTATGAATACCATGAACCTAAAGTTTGGCATCCCTGCTACTGTGAAAGATGACTGCCACCTATGGGTAAGAGCTCATGTTAACATATTTAGATAAAATTTTAATATTATTCCTTTTACTTAATTCAGTTTGTAATTATCTAGCAGGACATAGTTTTGACTAATTTGATATATATTTTGTCAATAACAGTCACTATTCATCCTCTGAAAGTTGGGTATTGAACCAACTCCCTTAGGAAAGAACATCAGCTTTACGACGAATAAAAAAAAATGGGGTACGATGTTCTTATTTTTCTTATTCTGAATAAAGACAACATAGAATTACTCTAATTTCCCATGCAAAGAAAAAAGACTCATTGCTACACAGCTAGGTACAGCATATTAGATAATGCTGTATTTAATTACTATAATTTTAAAGTTTAGCCATCTCGAGGTTTTAATATTTTGCTTGCTGCTTTCTTTTACTAAATACATACAAATAGCTTAGCTATGCGGCCCCATGAAAATGTGTATATAATCAGTATGTCATAGTAAGTTTCTTCTCAACATTTTTCATTTTTCTTAGTAAAATGAAAGCTAAGTGGGGACAGGGAGGCAGTAGAAAAATGAATAGCTTGATTATGTAAGGCTCAATTTTTCTGATAATCAGTCAGCATTTACCTAGAAAACTGAAAAGAAAGTACAGACAGGAAAGCCTAACTTATTGTACCAAAAATATGTTTTTTCCGATTCAGCTTTCAGGTACTTACAAGAAACAGTCCAACCATTCTGTATATCTGACTACCAAAGAGAAAAACACTCCATTTCGGCTGCTATACTATAGTAAGCTGCATTAAAATGGACATCGGTATTTTTTGTCAGAAATACCACACGTAAAAATAGCTGGAAGTCCAGCAAATTAATGCATGTATTTCAGTTTGGGAAAAAATCATTTTGCTCCAGTAAACAGAAGCTAATTGTAGCCATTATATTTCCCCCTTTCGGGGCCGGGGCACAGTATTTCGGAACGAAGAGTGATGGAACTTAACAAAGGAGAATATTGTATGAAAAAAATAGCAATTAATACAAACTAAGAATAAGTCCGATATTATTTTTTTAAAAAATCTCCCTTTTAAAATAATCTTCGTCCCGGGCCTTCTCATTTTTATTCTACTTTACTAAATATGGTAATTGGCCCACCTAAAAAACCTGAAATCAGTATTACACTGGTGCTTGCCTCATACATTTTCACTAAATTTTTATTACTAAAAGTACATTACAAACTTATGAAATACTGCAAAAGCGGTCAGGAAATGTTGCTGAGGTTCACACATCAACATTTCATGCTTGCTTTCTGACGGCATCGGAACCCTTTATAATCTACATAATTCAGACGTTTGTGGTAAAATCCTTGTGCTTCATAGGCAAAACCATCTTGTAGGTGAAGCAAGTGCTCCACAGATGTGATGTATTTTCCTGACATATTTCAAACACTACCAAAAAAAAAGCATTCTCCACTTTACTTCCTTGTGTCCACTTTGGCTACTGAATCAAACTCTCAACTGTCCAGTGATGCTTTCCTGTATTTTCGAACCACAGTTTCAACTTAAACCACTTAGTCTCCTTAGATGGAAACTTCATTATCAGACAAAAATTACTCCTTATCATGTGTGATGAATCCAGCTTAAAATAAAATACCAGCACTGCATGAATATCGGCAACAAATTACCTGTTTCTGTCATTCTGCTCTTTCTTATTTTATCTCTCACTCTGGAGAACAATTTCGTAGGTATACTGTGTTATAGTGCAGACCTCCTCCCACCAACCCACTGCTTGCAAAAGGAATTTAAAAAAAATATTTTCCATGTGTCATAACAAAATCTGAACAGAATACAGTTGAACCTTTTATAATGATTACAGGTAAGAAAATAGAAATAAATAAATAAGCTAGTACCTCCAATTTACGAGAGCAACAAAAAGATTAAAAAAATTTAGAAATACAATAGACGATTGTTAAACTAATAGATCTATTAAAGGAATATGAAACCAACCCTCCTTTCCTGGTGACACATCACTGAGTTACTACTTGTATACTTTTACTGGTATAAATGGAGAGTAAAATAGTCAGGATGACAAATTTTGAGATATTTCCATCTCAATATCTTTAAAACTGAGGCCTTCTTAAAGGACAGGGCACTCAAAAAGATCTGCATGACACTGGAAAACCCAGAGAGGTTTCTCCCGATTTTTTGCCACCAATGATCTCTGCGTTTCATAGAGGGAAAAGAAAAAAAAAATCTCACAAGTCAGGCAGTATTCCTAATTCTCTGAAAAGCTTGCTGTTAATTTTATGCCTTTACAAAAAGACGAGTGAAATTTTACTTCCCAACTATAGAAATACAGAAGGTCGCATCATAGCTGTAGAAAAATGGTTCTTTCTGTTCTGTATAGATGTCTCATCAATTTCACTTGAATGCTGCTTATAACAGAGATTTTACTTTAAATAATAGTACTTAATGTCTATATGGATTTTTTGTTACCTAATAGCTTTGCTAGATTGGTCATGGATTTTTCACTGTGCTACGAATGTTTTCAGTACTTAGTTATATGCCTGCATTTTCCAACAGACGTTCAAAATACTACTGCATTCTGATCTATTCCATTGTGTTTTGACACTGAAGTGCATTCAGATACTCATAATATAAAATGCATATAGACACACCTAAACAAAAAACCGGACTCCCGTGTGATATACTGGAATGAGTGGGACTTTTCTTTTGATGGGGAAAAACCTGTTTGTTCATAATAATTTATTTAAAGCTGGGAAAGGGAGCAACACACCTGGAATCAACTCACTGCAAATTCCAGAAATGCAAGGAGCTTCACAAAAGTCTGCAGTTACCTTGTTTTTTAAGTAACCGTGCAGAGCTGACAGCTATTAGCAGTAGCAAGGACTTGCATAACGAGGACTTGAAGGAAAGCTTAGCACTATCCATGCCGGAGTGATTTACAGAGAATGAAGGCACGTATTTCTTTATGATGCATTATGTAACGACACAGAGAGCACTCTGAGGCATTAAAAAAAATACAGGACCCGCATTTGATCTTATACTTGTTATTTATCAAACAAATATTTAATAGCGCTTATAGCATAAGGTTTATGAAACACTTAACATAGGAAAGTTATCAGATACAAATTAGTTTGAAATGTTTTAGATGACATATTTTACGTTTTGTACATCTTCAGGAAAATAGAATAGGTCCTATAATTCATTTGCTTCAAACTTCTGCAATACATGCAATCTCAGATAAAATAAAATTGTCAAAATCAGTGATAGCTGGACCTTCTGGTTCACATTAGTGTGAAGAGAAAACTGCTGTTGAGCTGACACATTGATAGATTATGAGTTCTGCTGAAGAATAGCTAAAAATGGTGATTCAATTTTGTCGCTGCTATATAAGAAGAATAACAGAAGTGGAGATGGTACTCATGATATCATGTCTTTTATCAAAACCCTAAAGGGTTCTGGTGCATCGAGCACATTCTCTTCCTGAGAGCTTCTGGTTCTAAAAAATAACTGTGTAAGAAACTGAAACTAAATTGACCTATTAAAAACCCCAGTTCATTTGTGTCCTAAGTTTATTTAAACATCAATATAAAGAGCAGATTGTTAAAAGACTATCTTTGGGAGGGAGGCGGGGGGGGGGTGTCCTCTCTCTTTTTTTTTTTTTTTTCCCCTACAGTAGAGATGCTGGTCTTGTAATGACAAAATGGAGAGCTAGGAGGATTATGAAACACAAGTAACACGAAGGGCAAATCTGACTGAAAAAGAGGGAGAATACTATTCTAATTATTTAAAACTTGGCTGGGTTAGTGTCTTCACTAACTTAAATCAATGCATTTCCCCTGAAATCAATAAGGTGACACAGACGCATCCAAGACATATCTAGCATTTAAGATAATGCGGACCATCGTCTTCTGTTAGGACAGTAAACGTAAGCACACGTGTATAATCACTTTTCTAAACATCTCCCTAATCTTTAGATATGCAAAATAGAACTCTTAAAAGAGGCACCTTAAGTACTTCTGCTATTCTACCCCTGGTCCTCCGTTAATCTGAAACTTGCGTGGTCATTTACGCTGAAGCAAAGTTAAGTTTAAACACTGACTTCTGTCCCTCAGTGCTTCATACTTCCCTGTGCTGCTGCATATCACCATGGAAGGCTCAAGATGGAGGGAACAGGGCCTTGGTGGCTTGTGCCTTCCTCCCCCAAACATCACCAAATGCTCCCGGCGCTTACTTCCGATACATCCATGGAGTTCTGCAACAACAGAAGGGAAAACAAGGCTTCACAGTTCTCATCCTTCACTGAGAGGAATAACAGGTAAGGTTAGAAGGAGGAAACAGAAACACGGGGGAGAACGGGAGGAATGATTTCTTACTAGAGGCTCACCTTTCCTAAAGGGAAAGAAACCTTGACACAAACTTCATGACATCACAAAGATGCAGACACACAGGCACCTCAGATTTCTGATAACTCGGTGGGTTTGTTTCGGGGAAAGATTAAGCATTCATTTAATTTTTATTTTTACTTTTACCAGGGCCTCTCCAGTAAGTATTTTTGCAGCTTCTCCTGCGATAATTAGTGTTTCATGTTACATAAGAATTTCTTATCTTGTTAAAAAAAAAAAAAGCTCTCCAACAAAACTATGATTTAAACTGTGTTCTTAATTTGAGGAGGAATGGGGGAGAAAAGTAGCAAGGCATAAATTTCATCACCCTGTTCTAAAATGCAGGGAGAACCAGAAAATTATATTAAATTAAAAAAATGGCTCAACCCTGTTCTGTGTTTTCCCTATAGTTTTTACACATGCATTTCCCTTTTGTGTATGCAGGCCGAAATCCTCAGGATGTTCAGGCAACGTTTTAACACATTGAGGATACGGGAAAGAAACAAGTCAGAAATATTTGGAGGGTGTGAAGCAATAAACAGTAACCAAGCAGAAATTTTCTATGCAATGCTATTACGGCTTGACAGCAAAACAGATTTATGCATTCTCCTTTCAAGCTTGTAAGCTTGGTAACAAGTGAAAGGGGTTAAATTTTCTGAGTTTGGAATGCAATTGATTTATGTTTGTTCCACGATGCTACGCAGCTCTTAAACGTACGAGCTCCTGCGGCTGAAAGTCTGCTTTTAGGACAGGCCCTGCAGTGACAGGCTGCGGCATGGCAGGGAGAGAGAGACCCAGGTAATTCTGGCGGGGCAGCGGCTGGCGATGCAGGACCCAGCAGGTACCTATCCATCCATCCAGCCCGCCTTACGTAAGGACTTCATTTTCGTTAGGCTACATCTCGCCGCCGCGAGAGGCACGGGAGAAGAGGCTATTCCACCTCCCCGTGCAGCCCAGTCCCCTATGCCAGGCCCAACATCCGCATCCTCGCATATCTTTTTTTTTTAATTTATTTTTTTTTCCTCCTTTCCGAACAGCACATCTACACAGTGGCGTTTACCTATTCGCTCGCGCCGCGGCTGCCACGCAAGCTATGTGGGCGCCCGGCTGGCACAGCCCACGTTCACCGGAGCGATGCCGAAGAGGAAAGCCCCGGTCCCTCTCCGGGCGAGGGGCGCGCCGCGGGCCGGCTCCGGGCGGGCAGCTCTCCCTCCTCGGCGGCGGCGGGAATGCTCCGCTCTGCGGCCAGCGGCGGGCAGCGTCCATTGCAGATCGGCGGGTCCGAGTCCGGAGTCCGGCGGCTCCGGCAGCCAGCGGGGGCACCCGGCCCCCGCTCCCCTAAACACCGCTGGCCAGGTGCGTTTATTTCTCATCCCGTCCGCTTCCCACAAATCCACCGTCTGCGGCCGCCGAGCCCCGGCAGCAGCCCGGCCAGCCCACGAGGCACCACCGATCGCTCTCCCCTCTCTCTCTCTCTCTGTTTTCCAGCTCTCCCCGAGGAGGAAGGAGCACGGCGGGGGCCGCTCGTCCCGTATTTCACCGCCCCGGAGACGCCGCCGCCGGAGCGATTAAAAACAAAGCGGAGAACCCGCCACTTTCCACACTCTTCCCCTTCGCGCGCCGAGTAACGCGGCTGGCTACGGGAGCTCGCCTTAGCAGGGACGGAAAACAAGGCGGGTAGGGGGGGGTGTAAGGGAGGAGAGCCCACCCTCCAGCCCGGCAGCCCCCCGGCCGATGCCCGCGCCCGGCGCACCCCGGCGCTGCCCGGCGCACCTGACAGCCCGCCGCGCCGCGCTGTATTTCCCTCCCTTAGCGACAGGGGAGGGGCGCGCCGGCCGCGGCGCCGCCATTGGCTGCGGGGAGCGGCGCGGCGCCGCCATTGGCTGCGGGGAGCGGCGCGGCGCCGCCATTGGCTGCGGCGGCGGCCAATGGTGCGCGCTGTATCCGGGAAGCAGGAGGCTGCGGAGCTATTTAAATCCTGCCCGGTGATGTCAGCGCGGGCCGGCGGGGCGGGGGGGCGCTCAGTGGGGCGGGCCCGCCTGTCGGGCCGCGTTAGGAGCAGCGCGGCCCCGCTGCCCGCGCCGGGGCCCGGCACCTGCCGAGCCCTCCCTGCCTCACGGGGACCCCCGCAGCACCCCCTCCCCTTCCCCGCGAACTTGTCCCGGTGGCGGTCCTGGGAGATGCGGGTTAATTTGGGGGTGCTGGCGAGGGGCGCGCTTGGGAGCGCCCGCCGGCTGTGCGAGCGGAGGGCTAAGCCCACTCTCGCAGAGAAGGCGAAAGGGCAGCTCTCTGCCTTAAAAACACCTCTGCGGCCGTTCAGGGGGAGGGACACCTTCACTGTTCTTTATTTGCACCCAGTGCCTCCCCACAGCCTCGGTGACATTGGGCCCCTCAGTTCAGAGGTGCTGCAGAGAGTCCAGAGAATGGCAGGGGAGATGGTGAAGAGTCTGGAGCACCAGTGTTATGAGGAGCAGCTAAGGGAGCTGGGGATGTTTAGCCTGGAGAAGAGGATGCTCAGGGGTGACCTTACCACTCTCTACAACACCCTGAAAGGAGTTTGTATCCAGGTGGGGGTTGGTCTCTTCTCCTGGGCAACCAGTGAAAGGACAAGAGGACAGTCTTAAGCTGCACCAGAGGAGGTTCAGGTTGCACAACAGGAGGAATTTCTTCACATAAAGGGTGATTAGACATTGAAATGGACTATCCAGGGAGGTGGTGGAGTCACCATTCCCAGTGGAAAGGCTGGACGTGGCACTTAGTGCCATGGTCTAGTTGACAGGGTGGCGTTAGGTCGTAGGTTGGACTCAAGGGCCTCAGAGATCTTTTCCAACCTAATTGCTTCTGTGAATTTCATCCTTTGAAGGCATACAACTTGCCCCTTGGTGTCCCAGGTGTTCCTGAAGTTGCCTCAGGTTTTGATCCTGAAGGACTGCCACAGGTGGGAAATCCCAAGGTGGTCTAAAGGTGCAAGTTTGGGCCATGAAGCACACCGACAGTGGCCATAGCCATCTGTGCTTTTCCTCTTCCATTTCTGACTCTGGTCATGGCATTCCCTGTTCTGTGGGTCTCAGGGAAGGCTTTCAGATACTAAAACCTGACAGATGCTACTCATCACAAATGTTCTGTTTTCTA
>JAYRBT010000114.1:69859961-69874975 GCA_036023395.1 Myiotriccus ornatus | reverse complement strand
GTTCTGTGGGTCTCAGGGAAGGCTTTCAGATACTAAAACCTGACAGATGCTACTCATCACAAATGTTCTGTTTTCTATTGTCTTCCCAGCACAGCAGTCACAGATGGAGCTGAAATGGTGCTAGGTTACAACAGAAGAAGCAGCAGCAAAGATCAAAACGCACTGGTTTGTCTTGGCAGAAAATGGAAATTGTGCTACACTTCAGTATGCTGTAGACCTGTCCTGGAGCTCATCTGGTAGCCTAATGGTGGTTGAAAAGTGGGATTAAAGTTGAGTTGTTTGACCTGAGGCATGTAATCATCCTATTTGCAATCTAATGCACTGTTCTTTCCCTATCATGTGACCCAAACGATCCATCATGTGACCAAAACACAGGCATCTTCCTTTACACAAAGGTATGTCACTCATGATGGGAACACACATAAACATCAGGTAAGCGACTGCAAGATTTTCTCAGTTCTCTGCAGATGGATGTGTGCTGTGACCATAGATTTTTTTGGCCTATATAGCTACATGCATTTTGGTTGTCCAAAGATGTGTGTTCAGCTTTATGGCTGCAGAAGGGCATATGGTGTGGTGACATGTGGAAGTGATTCCCTAAAAGCAATTCTGTGATGTGGTAAGCTGAATACACAGGAGGTCACTGAGCTGAACATTGTTGGTGCTAGAGAAGATTTATTGTGAGGAAATTGGAACAGGAAGCCAGGACCAAAAAGGCTCCTGAGAACCAGAGGACTGAAGATCTCAACAGCTTCCCAAACAGAAGAGTGAGAGCATATAGCCTATGTCATTTCATTATGAAGCTGCATAAATTCAGAGTCCTCGTTGGTATGAGAAGCCAGATTTGACCTAGAACTTGACAATTAGAACTGGAATGGGGAGGGAGTTGGTACCTCCAGGGAAGGATGAAAAGCCATTACTGTTAGACGTGAAGAAGCTGTCATTGAAACCATGTTTCTTTGCTGTGGCAGGATATGGCAACTGAGGTAGGGGAAAGCAGGGAAAGGCTGATCATGGAGGTGGCTTCTGTGAGGGTAAGGGATGGCATGTCATAACTTGGGGTCCTCAAGATGAGTCTGATTTTCTTTTAAGGGTGTTCTTCCACTGAGAGCCAGATGGAAGAATGTGAGAACCCCTTTCAGGAACCGATTTCATGTGCCTTTCTAGTCCCCTTGGCATTTTCTTGTTTTCCCTATTTGGGAAGCTAATTGGAATAAAGATTAATTCACTACACTCAGTGTGCTGTTTTGGTATTGTATTTGTCTGTCAGTGCCACAATCTAGATCTTCTGTGAGTTACCAGCAAGGCTTGGGAATAATATTTTTTGTTGTTTTGATGGAACCTTTTTCCTCCTCACTTTGTCCTACACATCTACTTAAGAAAGGTCTAGAGAAACAAGGCTGGTAGTTATGCCAACATTTCCTCAAAGTCTTATTTTTTTCCTTGTAAACAACTGTGCTGAATGAACAAAATTAATGGCAGGTGAAATTTGCAGCCCTGGGAAAGGAGCATACACTGCAGGGAGGAAAGATGGATGGATGGTGCTGAAGTGGTGACATCAGCTCTGAAGCGAAAGATAGGGACAGCTGAGTGCAGCTCCACTGGAGAAAAAAAAACACAAAACAAACTCCAAGTTTTTGGATGTTTAAGGAGAGAGGATGTTGGATGATGAGCAATAAAATATTACTGTAAATGATACTCACTGGAAATCATGGTGTGTTGCAGCAGCTCAGCTTCAGAGTTTTACAGGGTCTACAAAGATTGCAGTTAAAGCTGGACAAACTGAGGCACAGAGAAACTAGGAGGTATGTGAATAACTGAAGCTCAGACAAGGCAGAACTCCTCTGGAAATCCCCTCCTAGTCTCAACTCTGCTTCATCCTGACCAATATTTAGAAATCATTCCTGCTTCTGACTAGTGATATGTCATACTGTCATTTCGCAGAGGGATCTTTAACACTGTGTAGAGTTCAGCTGAATTCAGGCTACAAGATGGGGTTACTGCAGTCCTCTGATTTAAATTATCACTGATAAAAGTCATCTTTTAAATGTTCTGGTCAGGACTAGTGAAGTTTTCAATTTTGAAATGTGTTTTGTGTGGAAAATCCCTCTGTTAAATAATTAGCAAGTGCTTTGAGCATTACTGCATATTTTATATTTCATCTGCCTGGAAGAAATGGACGGTTCCGTTGCTATAGATTAACCACAATTTATTTTGAAATACTCTGACTGCTAAAAGAGAGAGACTTACTAGTTTACTTCTTTTACTTCTGATTATTCAAGGAATGAGGTTGGACAGAAGAGTTTAACCATAACTTTTCTTCTAGTCCAAGTCCCAGAAGACATTTGAGTTCACAAAGAAAAAAATCTGTACAAGCTGAAAATGTGAAAACCAGAGACCGAGGGGTTCAATGGTATGAAGGATTGCAGGGCTGGATCTTATTTTCTTGGCAGGCACTTGCTGTTATGGTTTGTTTATTTTACCTTTGACATAGCTTTATTCCACATTTCAGTGTATTTTTTTTCTTAGGCAGCAAGGAAAAAAAAAATCATTGCTGCAGCTGCTGTTGCATGAATTAGTCTTTGATACCAATGAACACTAATTGTGTTTAAAATTAAGAATTTGCATAAGAAGCTGTTCAGATTTAACCTTTTCCTCACAGAAATGGAGTTATAAATGATTTTTTTCATGGAATGAAGGGTAAGATCACCTTTTAATTCATTTTGATGATCAGATCTGTGTTTTTTAGGCTCTTTGAACAGTAGGTCGTGTCAGAAGTGTGGCCCTGGCTCTACTGTGGGTATTTTTGTACATTTCAGGGCTGTTAGGCTATACCAGTAGGCCTCAGAAAGCAACACAGCATGGTAGCTGCCACATCTGTTTTCCTAGAAAGCTGTTTTGTCCTGTTTTCAAGACAAACTTTGAATCCTGAGATGGTTTTGTATCCCTAGCACTTCAATTGGCAGCACAATTCCTGAAGGAAAAAAACGCTGCAATATTCAAGTGTTGGACCTAATAGCCCTCTAGGCAGTCGGCGGGAGGCTTTAGTATGCCAAAAGATGCAGACTTGGGCTCCTCAGCCTGAAGAAATTTCCCTAGATTACAGAATACAGGCAAATGTTGATTAACCAAATGTGCCTACAACACATAAAAGTTCTCAAAGAGTGTAAGCTAACTTTCCAGTTTTCTCTGGTGTAGCACCAGTAGTTCAGATGTGTAAGCAGTCGTCTTCTTAATTTCACGGCCCTGCTTAGGTGGCCAACCCAGTTTGTTTTCTAAGCTATGTTGTACAGAAAGTCATTACCTGCACATACTGTCTCTACATGCACTGGGGCTCAGGTGTATATTTTGCCCACATCAGTTTCTTCCACAGTGTTGGCTGGTTAGCACTTGCAACAAGTGTCCTGTGCAGCCTTTCGAAAAGTCTCTTCCAGCTTGCCAGAGACAAACACAGAAGATACTGATGACCATAGGGGAGTATGAAGGGGATGGTTGCAGTGGTACTTGGTGGCCTCTTAAGGGCCAGATCCCTAGCCGGGCTGACAAGGATTGCAGGAAAAAATGAAGGGCTTGAATAAGACTAATTCTCCATTCTGGCAGTCCAGCTGGGGAAATACGTGTTTCCTTGCAGCCCTGCTGTGGCTTGCGAAAGCTCTTCCATCTCCGAAACACTGCCGAGACTGATGCCAATGAAAATAACTCGCAGAAACATTTTTTAACATTTATGCCACTCATTTGCAATTCAAGTATGGGGAACTCTTGTGTGCCGAAATAGAAGGGAGCAGAATAGAACAGACCAATCTGTTTATGAGGACTGGAGGGGTTATTTACCATCACTGAGATTTAAAGTGGGGGTTTCCATGTTATTTATTGGTATTTCTAAAACATTGTTGAACTGTAACTTTCCTGTTGTGATAAAGCTGAATGAGTAGCATCTTGACACTCCATTAGTAGCTTGGGACCACATATCAAAAGGCAGGGGACACCAAAGAAGGCTGTAAGAATGTGTTCAAAACAGCATAAGAAGGAATTTTATGCAGTATTTCCAATGTACAATGTTCCTAAGGCAGTGAAAAATTTTACTTTATTCTTTCATGAAACATCTAAACGTATAAAACAAAGTCTATTTTTTAAATATTGGCTTGTTTGGGCAACCACTCTTAGGTTTGGGATGAAGTATGGTGTGATGTGATATCGTGTCACTAGGTAATATTAATCTCTGCATAATTTTCCATAAAGGGCAGGGAACTTAAGAAGAATGTCCTTTTACAATCCTCTATAATGGAGGGGGAACCTCGTCAGCTGAATTGCCCAGTTTGTGGATAATCTTTGTTTTAACAAGTTATCTCTCACTTTTCAGTATTGCCTTTTTTCTCCTTGCAGTCCAGAAAAATAGACTGTTCGATAGCTAGCATAAAATTTAAGTCCAGAGGTGACTCTTACAGTAAATACCAGCATGACATTTAATATAAATTCTTGCCTAAAATACCTGCGATAAAGCTTAGATCCTATAGGTATGCATATGTATGAATTGGTCCTAGAGAATGATCTAGGTGGGGGTTAAGCACCATGTTCCAAAAAAGCAAATCCATGTAAAGCACTCATCACCTCTTCATCATCTGAGCATATGCAGACACCTACCATTTTTGTGACACTGTTTTAATGCTATGTGGAATGGCTTCATGAAGGCAGCTGCATCTTTAGCATACATGGAAGCTTACTGAGCTCAGTACAGGGCTATTTCCAGCTAAGAATGCAAAACACCAGAGACAGTTGTTGTCCACCTCTTTCCTAATGGCCAGCTAATTAGAGGATAGAGAAGGACTTATCAAGGAAATCAGACTTTCAGCACCCTCAGACAACAATTCTCACTTATTAGATGACAGATCTCACTGGATGAGAGTGGAATCATGACACATCCTCTTCCATGGTTTTCAGAGTTGATTTATACTCTCTGCCATGCTTGCATGGGACTGTTTTATTTTCTGTAACCACTTAAAATGCTATGCTCCTCTGGTTTCTCTGGAATTTGTGGTTTGTAGTAAGGAAAGGGATAATTTTAACACAAGAACTGAAATCATGCCTGACTCCCAAGTAGATGGAGAAAAATATCTCTAGTGCTATTTCCTTAGGTCTTTATTTCAAAGATAAAAAATGTGCATCTTTGCTCTGGTACACATACTCTCTACCTCAACTTCTCTTGCATCCTTTGAATAATTATTCTGTTAGGAGTTGTAAGTCATGCACTGCTTTTCAATTCATACAATTCAGCATACAGGAAAAGTACATACCAAATTTAAGGACCGAAATGGAGTCATCAACCATTCACGACGCAACACTGTCAAGAAGAAGCACTCACTTCTTTGTCCTGAGCAACACAGAACACCGAGCAGCTACTGAGTTAACTTGTCCTAACACAGAGCAGAAGCCCCTGGAGCGAATCCAGCATTACTTATCTAAGAGCTCTGTCCATGTGTTTGATTGGTGTCTTGTTTTGGGTTTGTTTTTCCATGGGAATCATAACTCATTTGCACAATCCCTAGTCCATAATGAATACACCTACTGGGATTTATAACAGATAAATTAAGGGAGATGTGCTCATGTGACAGCAAAGCACGCAGTAGTATAAAGGATAAGGGGTACCCTTTTCATTCTGTTGGATAAGAATGGTCACATAGAACAGCATCTCATTTTAATTTCTAAGTTATCCAAATACCCACATCGAAAAAGGAAAACAAAGAGAAAACAGGTCATTATGGGCAGACTGTATCACAAGTGCTTTGGTATCTTGCTTTTGTATGTTGCATTCAATACCTGGTAGGTTACATACAGCACCACAGTAGACAGTATTTATAAAGATGTCATTAAAGAATGTGACAATCTAGGCTGCAGGAGACAGTAAAAAAAAAAACAAACTGGTCCCACTTAATAATTTGTCTGAATCTTATATGACTTTTTTTTTTAGTGTAAGCAAAACAAAGACTGTTAAGCAAGTGGCAAGTCAGCTGCTGCTCAGAAAGAGGGGTGCAGCTCTGTATAACATCCTTAAAAAATAAGAACAAAGAAGAAGTTGTGATCTATTGCAGAGATGGTGCATGTTGGCCTTCAGATAACTTAGGTAAATTTAATTTATCAGTAAATCAGCTATGATAAGATGTTGGAGAGAGATAATCATGTTGTAAGTGTGGGTGGGAAAAATATATACAGAGCAAAATAAGCTGGTTGGGTATGTGGAGAAGCGTGTTTCTGGAAAATCCTGTGAGACGCTTCATACTAGCTGCAGTATCATATACAAACTTGTGTCATGTGCTGTTGATCAGGCAGAATTCAAGTGCTGAAGGGACTGAGTTGTGGCAGAATCTCTGGCTTTGTCTGATTGCCTAACAACCCAGTATGGAACACTCGGTAGCATCTTACCATCTACCTTTTGCTTGTTATGACTACATAGTGCTGTTTCCTGGCAATTTTGAGGTTATTTGAAGGGCTCTGGAAAAGGGAACCTGACTGGCATACAGCACTGGAATAGACACAGCAACTGCTGGCAGATGCAAGAGGATTCATAGGGGAGGAGAAGAACAGAGAGCAATGGAGAGGAGCAGAAGTGAACAAGCATGGAGTGTAAAGATGGAACAGAGGTGTACTATTAGGGTATAGTTTAAGATGTCACCTAGGGATGGAAGGACCTGTGGGAAGCTGAAGAGTGTATCAGCGTTCTTTGCTTAGCATGGCAGACCTGTTTATCTAATTCTTTTATCTGTGGTATTTCTAGAAGTAATTTGCAAGCTGTACTGCAACATGGAGACAAGCAATAAAGGCAGTTCAGCTGCTGGGATCTGTAGATGCTGATGCCTGAGGTCCCTCATACCCTGGTACGCGGCCAGCAGGAGAGGACAAAGCATAGTAAAGGAGAGGAGAGCCACAGTAGACTTGGTTTACAGCTGCCAAACAATAGCATTTCTTGTTTGGGAGTGAGTTTGGGTTAAAGCTCTTCAGACCTATTTGCCTAGGGCAAGGCTCCAGGCTGGAATCCTGTCAGGAATTTGCAGCTTAAAGCTCCTTGGCAGCAGCTGCCATTTTTGGGCTTTTGTGGCAGTGGAGCAGATTCCTGGGAATGGTAAGGGAAATCTCAGAAGGTATTTGTGAGACACCTGGGAGATCCTTGTAGGGATGGGGAGGGAGTCTGGAAGAAGTCAGCAGGGTGTCATGGATCTGTGGCAGACCTGGCAAGGAGTGGGGGCTGTACTCAGTTTCTTTCCCTCCTCTCCACCTGTTCCCATCTTTTCCTCCCCAGGGGTGGATCCTCATGTTCTTGGGAGTTTGCAGCTTTTGTCCAAAATCCATGACTGTCTCCTTCCCACCTTAGAGCTGTTTTCCTCTATCAAGTCAGTTCTACCTAGAAAAAACCCTCCTTGTGGATTTGCTGTAGCCTCTAATTATTATTCTCTGCTGAAAAGAAGACAATGCTGGGGTGTCTTCTGTTACGGAACAAAGAGGGGGCAGAAGGTGGGTGAGGATTATTTAGGCCAGAACAGCAGGTTCTGTCTCCCAAGTCATAGGCAAAGGCCCTTACAGTCTTCAGCTGCCTCCAGTGAGCTGTTGTCTTTCAAGTAGTCACACTGATGTCAGAAACAGTTCAATCTTCATTATCTTGCTATGTAGTTGTCAGAGATGTATCTTTTGTCAGGTAAAGCAAAATCAAGCAAGTGTTATTAAGGAACATGATTGGTAGAAGTAGCAGAACTAACCTAATACAAGAATACTTGCCCAGTGACTTGTTATACCCATCATCAAGCAACGCTTTAGAATAGACCACCAGCCAGTAAAGATCAGCCAAACTGAATGGTGCTCTCTACCTCATAAAACTCATCTACCTCAATCTGAAGGGCAGTAACAGAGACATCTGGGACCAAGCTTGTGTAGCTGGAACCAGCACAATTAACATTACTCCTGATTACTGACAACCGCTGGTCCTGTCAGCAAGGAAAGGGGAAGTAGAGATAGCCACTCTTCTGTAACTTTGTAGTGTCCTTTGCATTATTAATCATCCTTTAATAGAGGTGATAAATAGCTGTGCTCCTTCCCACATATCCAATTATTGCATAATAATTAATGTTTGCATTTAGCCCAGCCTGACCTAAACCACAAGATGCTGAAGTCTCTTGTGTCAGTTCAAGACTGCCTTGTAGGTTTCTAAATCAGGATCAATTAATAGTAGGCAATTCCTGCACACTCTCTCCAAGCTCCTCTCCCAGTTTCTACCCTTTCCTTTTTAAGTCTGGTTTGTAGTGCAGTGATGGTCAGGCAGTCGTGGCTATTGAATACATCAGGATCATAGCTCAGTGGAAAGAGACCTGATGGACACACTAGCCTCTTTTGTCTCAACACCTTTAGGTGTATACAGAGGTTACATTTATGCAGCTTTGCATCTAGTTTAGATGAGAAACATTTAGTTGCTAACTTAATGTGCATGGATGGAATAAGACATTTTCCTCTTCATTCCAGATGTTTTCTATCCAAACTAAAATCTTGGCCAGTTGACCTATCCACCTCACTGATAATGTCCTCTGTCTCCCAGCATAAACAAACCACAGCTGTATGTGTTTCTTGCAAGTTATCCTGACTTAGATGACTAATCAGCTCTTTATTAATGTATTACCTTTGGTCTTCTCAGGGTCCTAATATTCATGCAGTGTGTAAAACTGGATGATACTTCCCCTCAGTTTTCCCTAAAATAGTTCAGTCTTCTTGAACAATTGAAACTTATTTGGACTTTTCTCATCCCATAGCTTTATTTATGAAAGATTGGTTTCAGGCACTGAAGAAGCTCTTTGTTCTCTCTCCTGGTTTTCAAGGAAGCTGGTTCCTATCTTTGCTCAGATAATCTTCCATAATACTTTGTTTATCTCAGTTTCAACTCATGCTTCAAAATGCTTTCTTCCTCACTAGTCTTGAAGTCTGAATTATCCTTTACAAACATGTAAGGTAGGCCATTTTAAATGTTATCCTTCTTTCAGTCACTCTCCAAAACTATCTGTTGGGATAGGCTTATCATGGCCGGAGTTTAGTTGCAGAGATTCTGGGATTTACACTCACTATAGTAGCCACATCTTCATAAATATCTTTCTCTTTCTCTCTCTGCATCTACTTCCCTTTTTCCTAATAACTAAATTGCAAAATCTTTGTGACCAAGAACATTGTCATATTGCTTTGTATTTAGAGTAATTTCTATTATGATTGGCTTATCATTCACAACTGGAATTCCTAGGTGTTACAGAAACATGGATTTTTAAGATTTTATTTTATTCATATATTCATTTAAAAGTACCATGTGGTTTTAGGGATTAGTTTAGGAGATTTTAGTGGAATATTCCTGAGAGGAAATGTAAAATGTCAGTGACTCAGGATTCTATCCACAAAATTGTTTCTTCATTGCTCAAATTGACATGGAGTCCTTCTTCTTACCTTGTTTGTAAAACCAATATTCTACACTTTTAGTGTTTATCTGGACGCACACTACACGACCATATTCACTGCAAGAATATTGTGATATTAGGACAGAGCAGTTTCAAAACCTCAGCAACTGTGTATTCTTTTAGATACTTAAAGTAATAGATTTTCTAAGCTGTATAATCTCAGCAGATTCTTAAAGGACACCATCTGTCTGTACCATCACAAAAGTCCAAGTTTGCCCTCCCCCTCCCAAAAAATGCAAAATGTTTTTGAATCATAACTGTTGAATGTATTTTCACAATTTAAGAAATTTAACAATGTATTTGAAGATGAAAGAGCATTAACAAAACTGAGAAAGCAGATTATGGGACTTTTCCTCCCTAGACCTGATAGGAATGTGGAATTTGAGCAATGTTTGTCCTTTGTTCCCCTGTAACACAGATCTCTGGGTGTACCATGGGAATAACAAGTGTCCCAGTTTAAATGAGACAAGGGTCTTTTGCTGAGGATGAGTTATGAGAAAAGACCCAAACTCCTCCCTCTAAGCAATTATAAATCTGAAATTAAGAGGCTCTGATTGAGGGAACAAATTATGGAAAAGGAAAACAACAGCCCTTTATTAAAAGGTACGTGTGTATTAGCAGAAACACAAAAAAAACAAACAGTAAAACAACCAAACAATACTCCTATACCCACAAATAATCCCCTTCAAAAACAAACCAATAAACGGGCAAAGGTAAAAAGTAAACAGTTCAGTTTGCGCCCTTTGGTGCAGTTCCAACCACAGTCAGCAGGGGGCACCGTTGGGTCACTGGAGATGCAGAGCTTGTAGTGTCCTGTACCAGTCACCATGTGGTGCTGTTGGATCACTGGAGATGCAAAACCTGTAATATCTTGTGCCAGTCACCAGGTGGCGCTGTGGGATCACTGGTCGCCGCCACATGGCAGGGGGAGAGAGAGCACCCTCCGGGGGGCCCCCTTTCCCTTCCCACACACCGGGAAAGGGGAGAGGGAGAGGGGGAGGGGAAACAAAAACAAAGAAAAGAAAATTCTCCCAGTGAAAGAAACAGACAACCCTCACTTACTCCAGCTGGTCAAACTGCTCAGCACAGTCCTCTCTCTCTCCCCCGATGTGCACAAGGACCACTGCCAGGGAAAAAAGAAAAAAAAATGGAACGGGGAAGGGGGAAAAAAAGAAACCTCCAGGGAAACAGCTCCTCTCTGATGAAAAAATCCAGGAAGGGTCCATTGCTGTCAAGCAGGTCGAGAGCCACAGAAACCACCGAGCTCCCCTTCCGACCTGTGTTCCAGCCACAGCCCGCACACAAACTCCTCCCCCCGTTTCCCAGGAGACGAGAGAAAAAGGTAAAAAAATAGCCCCTCATCTCTCCCGTTTCCTGATAGCTCTGTACACAGTGGGCAGTGGGGAAGCGAAAAAATTCCTTGCTTGGTTTCCAAGAACTAGCTAAGCCATGACAACAAGGCAGGATACAGAAATTAAATATTTACTTCTCACCAAGTCCCACTTCATTTAGTGCTTTCCCAAGTTAAGAACATCACCTAGCAGTAGATCTGACGAGCTTTCTCATGAACCTTCTTTCTACTGAACTGTGACTTTCTAGTATCCTGCAAGCCCAAAAGACACAGCCCAACTGTGGGCAGCTGCGCTGCATCAGGGCCTTATATTGACAACCCTAATAGATGAGAAGAGTTCAGAGTGTAGAGGAATCTGAGGCTCCATTAAAACCTTTTTGCATGTTTCTGCACATTTAAGATGATCTACAACACTCCATCTGGCTGAGATATGCTACAGCCCACCTGTATGTGGTCTTGTTTTGCCAACCAGACCCCCTTATATTCTCGTGTACTCCCATTATGGTCCATCAAATAAGTTTTATTAATATACTCAAGTCTTCCCTCTTTGCAAGCATCACTCACACTTCTATTTACATAATTTAGAAGTATAAATGTTTGCATATGTGATTTAAAGGAAAAGTATATATATATACACTTATAAGAAGAAGAAATGAGAGATTGACTGATATTTACAGATAGTCCTAATGCAGAACCCCTTTGTAGGCAGGTGGAAAGAGTAGTGTTTCTTTTCGCAACTGAAATCACAGAAACATTTACAAAGTAGAATGAGACTTTTGACTGAATGCCTATTCTCTGTATCCACACAACTCCTGAAAGCTCTGCTAAGGTGAATTTCAGTTCTTATTCTGAATTTCAGGAAGATGCTGAGAAAAAAAAATCCCATTCAAAATGTCTCATCTGATCTTGCTTGAACTGGTAGTTGAATGGGCAGAGTTCCCACTTGTCTCAGCTCTTCAATAAAGTATTTCTTTTGTACCCATGATGGCAAAAGGAGCCATTCCTATGTCATGTTGCTGGTGAGAGAGGCTTCCTACACTCTCAGAGACCATCACTCCATCTCCTTTCTCAACAGTATCATTAAATCTTATGCTGGCATGGGTTTTTGTGGCAATCCCTCATGCACATAAATGAGTAAAATGATAATGACAGCAAACTGCCTCAGGCTCAAGTATCAGGATGCCGTTTCACAATTAGCCTAGGCTGGTCTCAGTCTGTTTTGCTGCATCCTTCCACTATGCCCCACACCTGCCAACAGCAGAAGGGGTCCTACAGTTATACACAGACGGATCAGCCACCCTATTTGGCAAAACCATCTGATTTGGAGGGGGGGTAGTGTTTGTTTTCTGCTTAGGCAGGTCCCTTGCCTGACTACACAGCCCCATGAAAGCCAGTACCAACACACAGCAAGGGGGCAGGACATAAGGTTGTCCACATCTTTAGCAGAAATGCAGATAACTTGTTAAAATCTCTCACTGAAAAAGCTCTTAGAACAGACTGATAAAACTGAATTGTGGAAATTGCCAGGACTTGACAGTATCTATTCTTGAATTCCAGCGTAGCTGAAATATGAACTTGCTGTGTTGCTTTTTGTGGTGTGCCGCTTGAATTGGCTTGGGTAACAGAAGAATTGAAGATGGAGACTTTGGGTTATTTTTGGTAAGCGTAAGCCAGTATGGCTGATTTCTGTATCAAGAAAATAAACTAAAACTGTAACCAAAACTAGAACTAGTGTTGCAGTAAGTGGCTAGAATAAAAAGAGTCAGTATAGCTTTATCAGAGGGAAGTTGTACTTCAAAAATCTATTCATTTATGATGAGTGTATGAAAGCAAACAAGGAGCTGAGAGGGGTCCAGTTTGGTTTTTAAAACACTTTTGACCAGGCCCCTCAGTAAAGGCTCATAAAAAACTAAGTTTCTGATGAAGCAAGAGGCGAAATCTGTAGCTTAGTAACTGTTTAAAAACTGTGCAGCAGTGGATAAAAATACAACTGTTTTCACAACAAAGATTTGTTACAATTTCACTATTACTGGTCTTTTATTACTAAGTGATGCTGAAAAGGTGAACAATACGATACAGTGATGAGGCTTACTGATTACAATAAGTTCTTTGGGATACTTAAATCAAAAGCCGGCTGTAAAGTGTTGCAGAAGGAAACTACAAATTGCCGAATGAGAAAAAAGCTAGCAAAATTAGGTTAACTTAAACAAATCCTAACTTTTCCACACAGGCTAATGTTTTCTGAACATCACTACCATTCAAGAAAGAGGCCATGGAACCCTTTTGGCCAGTTTGATTAAAGTAGTCACAGTTCAAAGGTAAACCACAAGGAAGGAAACTGAGATTACACAGGAAAACATTGGTACAGCACTCTATTTTTCTCTATCTTGTATTTTTCTAGGTTACAAGGAGGAGCAAGAGGAATGATCAAAGTTGTGAAACCTTTCCATCTGAGGAGATAGTAAATGAAAAGTAAACAGACCAAGATGTTTCTATTTGGAGAAAGGGTATGTGAGGGGATACTATGGAAGAAATATATAAAATGGTGAGTGGTATTAGGGCATATAGGGAACAATCATGTACAGCTTCTCACAGTAAGAGAACTGAATGGATGTCTGTAAAATTCTTTGGCAGATCAAAACACAAGGAAGTAATTTTTCCCATAATGGAGATTTGAACGTAGAATACACATAGCGTTATGGTAATAAAAATGGGAATGGGTTAAAAAAAGGAATCAAAGTAATCTTAGAGACAAGCCTATTGAAGACTATTATGCAGTGGTCTAGAAAGAAATCTCCAGCTTGGAATTATTGGGAGCTACAGGATATGCCCTGGAAAGAATCAATCTGTATGTATGCTTTTCATAAGCACCCACAATTGGCCACTGTGGGGAAAAGGGAACCGAGCTACAAAGATCTTTGGTCTGGCCAAGTACAGACATTTTAAATTCTAATTTCCAAACAGAGTAAATGACTTTAATGAGGGTTCTATTATCAACCACATAATTTAAGGTTAGCACAGGTAAGGGATATTTTAGATGTTACATCCAGCTTGGTATTGCTTTGATTAAAGGCTATGAAATATCCAAAGGGCATTATTTGGCATCATTCAAGCGGCATCAGTCTTATGCCATGAATGCAACAAGCTTATGTGTGAGACCAGAGCTCTTTCTCCTGGTAAACACCATGCCATATGTTTTTATCAGGCACTAATTTGGAGGAGAATTAATCTTGAGAAAGTTATTATGTTATAGTGCCCTAGTTATGTCAAGGTATAGAGCTGGGGGCTTCTTCATTTATACAAATATTGCTAAACATTTAATTTCAGATTCTCAGTCTGGTGGCTAATAAAAAATGACTGCCAACCAAACTTGTAGCATTAAATGGAGACTTTATTTTTGGCAGCTCATCGGAGAGGGATTAATATTACTGGAATGGCTTTGTTTCTCAGCAATGCCTCCTTAAGAACAGCTTCCTCTGACCATATATTTCTATTTTACTGAGAAAAGGAAATACGGTATTAGAAATCAATGTTTTTAAAGGGTAATTTAAAGAAATCTAATCTTGGCAGATGCTGAAATATTTTCAATTTAGAACAAATAGTATTTCTGTCATCCAGTCAGCTTTTTAAAATTAGACCATTACTCCTTGATAAGTTAATTACAAAACAGAAAGAGACTCAACCAATCTAAAAAAGTGTTACTAATGAAAGTATAGAACACATGTCTAAAAGCTGCTTTTACTGATTTATGGGTGAAATTTTACTTTTTATATGAAAAACCTTGTCTCCAATGTCTTAAATCATAGGAAAAAATGCTCAGTTTTTCACCCTATCACAACTAATTTTTTACATTGGCACACTGATGGATTATTGTTTTTCTGTTCTACCATCCATTATAAAAATTGACAGCATCATAATTGAAATTATTTAAAATATGGTGCATTTAGATAATTCTTTACTTCAGTATAAATATGACTACAGAAGAAATCCTGCTACTGGAAATTGCTAGGATGAGTTACCAAAACGGAATTATCGCTCAGCAGGCCGCACTCCTCTGGGGGTAGGAAAAATGAAAAATATCATAAATTCCTTTGAAATGCAAAAAGATAGGAGGAATGGAAGGAACATTTTTTGTTGTGTTCAAGGCCTGGTCGTCTCTAGTCAAACCTCTGTGCTCCAGGGCAGATGCC
>JAYRBT010000114.1:69845757-69859861 GCA_036023395.1 Myiotriccus ornatus | reverse complement strand
GAATGGAAGGAACATTTTTTGTTGTGTTCAAGGCCTGGTCGTCTCTAGTCAAACCTCTGTGCTCCAGGGCAGATGCCCAGTATCACAGACCGCAGAAGTTTCACACTGCACACTTAGACCCTATGCAGACACGAGAAGCATGGAGTATGTTGCAACCATGAGTTGAAATGTATCCAGGTCCACCAGCTGAATCCTGGTCTCACTAAAACCCCGAGTAAGTCTTTCAGCTCAGTGGAGTCACAATTTCACCCCAAGGAAAAGCAAGTAAAGCAGGTAAAACTCACCAAAAAAATTTCTCTGGGTGACTGACTTCATAATATCTCCCCATGGATGTCTCTGTGCTGCATGGCTGCGCCTTGTGCTTCTTGCAGTAAGAACCTGCCAAGGTGCCCAGCGGGAATCCTTCCTGGTTAGTGCTGGGGTCTGAGCCAAAGCCATGCCAGGTGTCAGTCAAACTATTTAACAGTATGAACAGTGGCAACCCAAAACTCAAACTAAATGCCCTGCCTCTGAGTAGTTTACCAGAAGAGAAACTGAGTCACAGAGTCAACTGGTTTGGCAATCTCTTTGGGAACCTGTCACTCACCAGTGTGTGCTGACTGGTAAGCCCACTTCAACTAAAATCCTGTTTAGCCTCAAACAACGGGACTAAAATATAATGGAAAATGAAAAGGTTTTAAACCTTACTAAAAAAATATCTACATACATCTTTCCTACAACAAAAGTTGCTGTCCTAAAGTGGACAGGCAGATTTAGCCTTCCCAGATACTGTTTAATTTCATAGAATTTCACAGAACTGGCCAACTGCGAAAAATGGCAGAGGTAACAAATCAGGGTTAGGGGAGATGTTGTTTCTGTGAAACTGCAGAGTATCTGTAAAGGCTAAATCTGCTTTAGGACAGAAACATTTTTGGGGTAAAAAAATATATATTATAAATATATTGAAGAGTACTGGCCCTAGAACTGAACCTGGAGGAGCACTGCTGGTGACTGGTCGCCAGCCAAGTATAGCCCCGTTAACTGCAACCCATAGACTGTTGGACACCAATTAAAATCATAAGAAATTTAAAGGAAAAATGTTTGCAGGAGATTTCTGTACTTCAAATACAGAAAAAAAAAAAAAAAAAGCATGGGATACAGCAACACCATCCCCCATGCCCCCCCCCCCAACTTTTGAAAAACAGGTAATTTTTTAATGACGTGAATTCTCCAAGGCCATATTACTCCTCACATCACTATTATCTCAGAGATAACAACCGCCTATAAATTGCAATATTGCTCACCTTCCTAAATGTGGAGGAAAATTTAGGCAGACACTAGGCTTTGGCTGTACACCTCTACCTCCTCCTTTGGATGAACAGCAATACACGTACCACTGAAAAGTTTGTAACTTTATACTGTTACATGAGAATAACCCAGGGACACAATTATCTCTGTTATCAGAGAGTATACAAACGCAGTGTCCAGCATCATCTCCAGATGCTTAGCCACATCTCCGTGGACACTGTAATAGGAGAGCTAAGATTGACCAGTCTGACCATTTCTTTAAAAGTTGTACAGCAGGTGAACATCTTTTACCATGTACATCTGCAATTATAAAGGTAATTAAGTGGCACATTCCAGGTGAGCCCAAGGAGCACCTTAAATTAAATTCCTGAGCCTCACAATGTTATTGCAATTAGCTGTCTGTCTGAGTAGGAGTTTTTTTGTTTATTGCATCTACCCTATGTGCTAGGGATGAAAAAACATAATTTGACACAAAATATTTTAAATGGTTTACTACTGAGATGAAGGCTTATTTTCCTTGTTCCCAGACCACATGTTCTTTCTTTCCTTTGCTTTTAATTACAAACATTCACAGCAGTGAGAATGTTTAAAACTTGAGAAGATATTTTATTATCTAGTGCTTGCAAAACAAAGTAAGGATGTTTGCCCCTTCTGTTTAGAGGGAACACCTATCTGGTTGTGTTTGTTTTATCTTCACCTTACAAAGTAACATAGTTTAAAGACCCTTAAGGACAGGCATGTTAGCTCTGCAGTTTTGATCTGGGATCATTCCAAGTTAGACCATTTTCCAAACACCACTAATTACCACTGTGGAACAGTTTGTATTTTGATATAAATGAACTCAGTTTGTTTAAGTGTGAACTTCTAATTTCTACAGTGGAAAAAAAGGAAGTCAGAAGTTCTATATGAAAAACAAATATAAGCTGCATTGAAAATTGGGCTATTTATTAGTTCACATTAACATGCATTAGGGAAGTTACTGGGAGCATGGCAGCAGCATTCTGAGCCCAGGTTTCAGTTCTGTCTCTTGCTTGTGGCTTTTCAGCAGCAGTTTCTTGAGTTGCTTCATGATGGAGCAATGTGCAAGGTCAAGTGGGAAGTGTCACTAAAGACCAATGTTACGGAGAATGTGGTGTCCCAAACTAAGTCCTTTATCAAGGACTGCATTTGACTCCTGTATTTATTATAGTTATTAATGTACCAACTCAAAAGGTCAAGCGACTTGCATGAGATTCTCAGTTTTTATTTGAGGAAAAAAGTGTCTCTGTCCTTGTGCTGCTGGAGAAAAGATGAAAATGTAAATGTATGAAGGCTTAAAAAGTGGAATGATACTTAAAAATCATTAAAAGACACAACAAACATGAAGAATCTTTGATCTGATGTTATGATCTGGGGGTTGAATTCATGATTTTTGAATCAGGGATGGGAAAGATGAGGATGGACAATAGAAAAAGGTGTGGAGCAATCTTGCAAAATACAGATTATTTAAAGAGCTGTTGTCACGTTTAAAACTTGTGAAGATATTTTATTGTCTGTTGCTTGCAAAATAAAATTATGAAGAATCCATACAGTGTTGTAGACTATGTTCTTTCTGGCTGTTATCTGACTTCAGTCACTTGGAAGTTTACTAACCAATAGCTTGACACCTGTTGTTGCCAAGCAGATCCACAAAAGCCACACCTGCCCGTGTAGCACAGAATTTCTCTTCCACAAGGGCCTCAGGACCTGCTTCAGGGCTGTTCCATCTCTGAGCGTCCTGTCAAGGCTTCACACAGGCTTGGTGATGGAAGCATGGGGTAGAAATCGTGGTATCTGGCACAGTGAAGTGAGGGAGGAATGGCTCTGCTGCTTGCATCGTCTGCAGTTACCCAGTGGATCGCCATCTGTCAGCTGTTGCTGGAGGAAGGTTTCAGTCCTCATGTTCAACTAGAATGAAGGTGACACAGTGAGTAATCACAACTGCAGTTGCACACTCCACTTCTGGCTTGGAGTTGTTGTACTGGCCTTCAAAAGATGGGATGCAGAGTCTCTATTTTCTACTATGAGTTCTAAACAATACTGCGTGATGATGGCCTGTAAGTGGTTCATTTATTTTCTCAAGTTTCACTATTGGACTGATTTATAAAACGAATTTACTGTGTGTAATGCAGCTTTCATTCTTTTAACAGTTCTCTGTAAGAATAAGGTGGAGTGGGTTATTGGGGTTTCTTTAATTCCTATTGTCATGGATTACCCTCAGCCAGCAACTCAGCCCCACACAGCCTTTTACTCACTCCCCCACGGTGGAACGGGGGAGAGAATGGGAAGGGTAAAAGAGAGAAAACTCATGGGTTAAGATAAAGACAGTTTAACAGGTGAAGGAAAAGGCACACACGTGTGCAAAGCAAAACAAGGAATTCATTCCCCACCTCCCATGAGTAGGCAAGTGTTCTGCCATCTCCGGGACATCAGGGCTCCGTCAGGCTTAACAGTGACTTGGGAAGACAAATGCCATCACTTCAAGCATCCCCTTCTTTCTCCTTCTTCCTCCAACTTTACATGCTGAGCATGCTGCCCTGTGGTATGGAATATCCCTGTGGTCAGCTGAGGTCAGCTGTCCTGGCTGTGTCCACTCCAAACTTATTGTACATGTCCAGCCTCCTCGCTGGTGGGGTGGGATAAGAAACAGAAACGGCCTTGACTCTGTGTAAGCGCTGCTCAGCAGAAACTAAAACATCCCTGTGTTACCAAAAGTGTTTCCAGCATAAATCCAAAACACAGGCCTATGCCAGCTACTATGAAGATAATTAACTCTGTCCCACCCAGAACCAGCACACCTATGCACTTTTTTTTTTGTTAGATTCCACATTAATTTCCAGTTCAAATTTGCAGTGTGTCCTTTCCTTGGAAACACCTTGCTCCTAACAGAGTGACTTTGTATATCATTCAGGGATCAGGGTCCTCACAGAACTTCCTAGAACTAGAACAAGTATTTTCTTATTAGTGTTTGACATTGCTGTCAGAGAATGAAGAGAGAATTTCTCTATTGAACTTGATGACTCCAAAATTCCCTTTTGATTAGCTAGCCAGTAGTCAAATTTTAATGGGTCAAATTCTGAAGCATAGCTGCTTCAGAAGTGAAGTCTACCATTTCTTCGTAAATGCTTTTCCTTTCATACCCCCACTGTAAGGCAAAACCTCAATATCTGAGAAGTTTACAACAATTGTTTTCTAAAAATGATAAACTTAGAAAATTTTCTTTTAGTGACCATGCATCCTTACTTTTCACTTTGAACCCATCCTTCGTTTTTCAGCTTCATTTGTTTGGTTCATCTATCACTTGCAAACTGATAACACCCTGGCATCCAGTCACAGCCAAGTCTTCATAATGTGAGATGATGTATAAACACACTAGTAAAATGGTGTTCCATACAAGACACAATTGTTGTTCAACACAATCCTGAAGATGACCAGAAGCCGAGGAAGGAGGAGGATTGTTGGTCAATACACTACAGTACCATAAAGCACAACAGGCTGGATTTAGCATGGCAGTAGGTCATCTTTTGGCACATATTTTTAGTCTTAAGGTTGCAGCTATACAATAAGAGATCATTATTTGCTTCTTACATTTACTAATATTATTTTGTTCTTGTATCACAGCTGGAGAGTGTTAGAAAGTACTTGAGAGCTTACTGAACAAAGCTCCTTATGTGGGCTTGCCCCAGAAGCAGTAAGTGAAGAGTTGAAAAGTAGAAAAGAACTGCCTGAAAAAGTGGTGTGATAAAAGATGATAATTAAAGGCAATACTGGAGCTTCTAAAGCTCTCCCACCCAGCAAATGCTGTTTCTTGAACCTTCAGTTTCATCTGCTTCTCACAGTCTGTCTATACAACCAAATATGCCTACCTTTCAAATTTATCCCAGCTTTGATCAGGTGTGACCGGGTGTGATTATCTTATTTTCTGTCTGCCAATTATGTTTAAACATATGCTAAACTGTAAAGGTCATTTTTCTAGCGTGACTCTGGAGTACACTTAATCATAGTCTTGTTACCAACTGACCTCCTGTACCTGACAGAGATTAAACATCTTGGACAAATTTTCATTGCTTGAATCTGTGCCAAATCCTTCTAGTGTGTGAAGGACTTGGTCACTTTTAAACTACTGGTGTAGTGCAATTAAGGTTCAGTCATTTGATGTCAAGATGCCTGGCTGATTTTTGCAGTAAAGAAATAGGAATTTGTAACCACCTTGGGAATAGCAAAAGAAAATGTATCTGTGCAGTTCTTTGTCAATAGCCTAATCTGATTCCTCAGTATGTCCTGCCTGGACAAGGTTGAGTGATGCCACAGCAGCCAGCAGTGCCACAGCCATGTTACCTCTCATGATGAAAACACAGTTTCTATGTCCATGGTTTATCATCAGAGACATAACCTCAGCTTTCAAAATAAGAGCTATACTTCTTAAGTATTCATATTGTGGAAATTAAGGTAAATTAGACCATAATTGTAGTGTTGGTTTTAGCAAATTGTACTTACTCTACTTCCAATTTAGATTTACACATACCTGAAAAATCTTATTAGATCTACAATGGGGCTATTTTCAGGTTTTTTTTATTATTCCACTGGCTATTAACATTTCACAGCATGTTGCAATGCTAGCCTTTTTGATTCTATTGAGCCTTGCTGAATGGGAGTTTTTGTATCATTTAAGAGCAATTCTTTGCACTGCCTGTATTCTATATCTTCTCCTCAGAAAAAGGGATGATGACAGTTGATGTCTCAAAAGATAAGTAATCTTCTACTACATACTCTCTGTCTACAGTAAGTTCTCTAGATGCTGTACATGAGGTTCACCAGGAAAATTCATCATGGCATGTTACCTACTTTATTTATCCATTCCACTTGATACACCTACTAAAAATAGCTGTTCTTAGATGAGTGAGTCTTTTCCTCTTGCATTCTGTGTTAGTCCACAGGATCTAATTCTGTAACTAATTTTACAAAACTGAAGACTTATAACATGAATGGGCTGCATTCACCTACTAACAAAATGTGAAATTGTATCCTCCAGGAATATTTTGATGATTTAAAAAATCCTTAGGATAGATGTCAACTAAAAGGAAAAAGAAAGAAGGATGCACCCTTTCATGCTTACCTCCTCTTTTTCACTGTGTTTCCCTTTTATTGCATCTATCCTCAGATAAGCTTCCTGTCACCAAATTAATTTTGCCATTTTGTATTTTGTCTTTTCGTTTCTCTTCTTTGCTTTTGCACGTTTGTTGTGGTTTAACCTGTCAGGCAGCTAAATACCATAGAGCTGCTCGCTTGCTCTTCCCCACCCCAGTGGGATGGTGGAGAGAACTAAATAAAAAAAGTGGGCTGAGATAAAGGCAGTTTCATAGGACTTAAAAGGAAAAAAGTAAAATTTTAAAAAAATAGAATTAGAGTATGCAGAACAAGTGATGCACAGTGAAATTCTTATCACCCACTGACTGATGCCCAGCCAGTTTCTGAGCAGCAGCCCCCAGTCAGCTTTCCCCTTAGTTTATATACTAGGCATGATGCCATATGGTATGGAATGTCCCTTTGGCCAGTTTGGGTCACTGTTTCTGGCTGTGTCTCCTCTCAGCTTCCTGTGCTCTCCAGCCTACTTGCTGGTGAGGTGGTGTGAGAAACAGAAAAGGCCTTACTTGACTTAGTGTAAACACTGCCCAGCAACAACTAAAATATCCCTGTGTTATCAACATTATTCTCATCCTAAATCCAAAACACTGCACTGTAAAAGTTGCTAGGAAGAAAATTAACTCTGTCCCAGCTGAAACCAGGACGCTGTTCTAGGTTGCACTACTACTATGTGAGATATTTCTACTTATCTCCAGGTATTTCTTGCATTTTTATTATTAATGGCAATGAGATTGGAACCAAGTTCAGCATCAACTGATGGCTGATTGGTGGTCTTAGTATTTGTGATAAGAATGAGCAGATAACAGCCAATTTTGAAGGAGAGGGTAATGATTATAAAATTTTGCTCACACCCTGGACTTTTGTTGATACTCTAAGTAGAGAAAGTAGATAACTGAATTTAACAGTTTCTCACCACCAGAATGGTTTTCCTTACATCATGACTGAAGACTGCACTGACAGAAGACCACAGAAAAGCTTGCAAAACCTAAGCTGGTGGTTTAACACTGACCATAAATCTCCCTTACACAGAAAGGATGGGACAGATTGTGGTTTGCCGGGCATCGGAACAAGGACAGAAGGAAAAATAATTCTTTCACCCAATCCTTCCTTTCTGTGCTCAGGGGCAGGATGTAGAATACAAGAAGTGATGAAAAACAGCAGCTGTAAAAATACAGAGCAGCCCAGGCTTTCTTCAGAGGTGGTGCTGAGCAGGCCAGCAGGGTTGCAAAAGGAGGTGGGTTTGGCACAATTGTGAAGGGTGTACATCTGCAACAGTGATAAGGTCACGCAAATATCACTCAAATATCTATGAATATTCAAGCTGCAGCTACTGCCAGAAATTAAAGTGGGGTTTTCCCCAGTGTAATTCTGCAAGTAGAAATATATTTTTGTATTTAGGAGAGTATCAATCTCCACAGGAAGGTTTGTGTTCCAAAATAACAACCAATACCTTTTTCCTTAGTTTATTTATTATGGAATAGAAGCGTCCACAGAGAGAGCTTTGCATTGCTAAATACACTGTTAGATTTTTACAGGTTCATTTTTCAGCGTAGGCAAACCCTAAGACTCGTACTTGATTAAAAAAAAACAACTTTGAGGAAGAACAGGAATAGTACTGATACTGGTATCTTCTGGGGATGGTACCCTTGTATGCAAAATCCATTGCTGACTACAGATGAACATGGACTATCACACAAAACATGCCAGCAATGAAGCACTGTGTTTAGCAGTTTAGAAAAGAAATGTGATGCAATGGACAGGAATTCAAAGAAGCAACAGAGATGGTAGACACTTGGTTGTGTGTTTCACAAGCACAGAGCTCTCTTAAAATAACATGGAAGGAAGAAAGAAAAGCCAGAAAATTACATATCAGCAGTACTATTTCTAAAAATAATGGTTTTCAAACTTTTCCATGAGGCATTAACAGCTCTTTAAAGGATAATCTTCATTGCTTTGTAATGTACAAAGCAATAAACAGCTGCTGAGATTGATTAATAGCCAAAGCAAAGTTGAGGCATGTAATCAATCTAAAAAGCCATTTATTGTGAGTATACTATAAAGCAATAGAGATTATTGCTGTTGCACAACAAAGCATAACAGAGAAAACACACGGACTCATACACACACACAGAGCAAATCCAGTTGTTTTCTTTTCAAGACTCCCAGTTTTACGTGGCCTTTTTCCCTGAGCTTTTCTCTTTGACTAAGCTGGGCGACTGACCTGCAAACAATCTACTGGGAAAAGTAATGCTCTAATAACTTCAATGATATCTGAGGGAGAAATAATATTTGGGGGTTTTTTTAGTTCTGTATCTGGAAATACAGAATTCCACAGGTATTCATCTTGTCCTTGGTAGTGGTACTGCTATTCATATTACCAAGGAAAACAAAGAAATGGCACACCAATCAAAAAATTATCTAATTCATGCTAATGCAGAGCTCATTTTGAAATGAAGGGTGTTTACTTTTGTGTTTTTTATGAATGGCTACTAAATCACTTCAAAGTTTTTCGGAGGAATACTGAATGGGACAACAGGATCTCTGCTCCAGCTATTTCTGACAACTACCTCAACCCATTCTTTTTATATAACTTTAATACAGCTCTTAATATAGTTTTGTTTTTGAGTCCTCCAGTCTTCCTGAAAGGCTGCTTCAGAATCTTACTTCTCCAGTGATTTTAAATCTTTTTAAAAATTTGCATTCTGGTCAAATTATGCTCATTTGTTCCTGAATCAACATTGCCTTTTAGCATAAATTGCTCTTTATCTTCTTTAGAGGATCTCTCACCCTTCCCTTTGGCAGAATAAACAAGCTGTGCCACTGTAGCCTTACGCCATGATAGACTTGTCCCTCAATCAGTCTCACCAACCTTTCTCTGCACTCGTCCCAGTCGCAGTCCCTCTCTACTGAATGTGGATGCTCTGGATGACAGTGAGCTACAGAGGACCTCTCAGCACTGCCTCCTCCAGACACTCACTCGCACTGTCTAATGAAATACCTCACCCAGTAGATCCTAGGATCAAATTTGCCTTTTTCACATCCCCTTAACATTTGAAGCCAGTGGTTAACTTGCACTTCCAGGAACAACTTGCACATTTCTGTCTCTGAACTGATGACCTCGCAGCTTATGACAGAAATTTGTATTAGTACAGAAGGGCACAAGCTTGCAATTTGCACTATTAAGTTTCACTCCATTTCTATTACTCTAGTTCTCAAGGTTATTCAGGTCTTCCTGTATCATATTGCCATCTCTTTCCTTATTAATGATGTCTCCCAGTTCCGTGTCATCAGCAAATTTCATTAACAAACTCCATCTTCCTATTTTAAGGTAATGAATAAAAATATGACTGGAGATGTATCCTTGAGGAACTCTTTGTAAAATACCACTCAAAGTCAGGTATCACAATAGTAGGAACTGAATTCTCCGATTTTGCATTTGCAGGAAATACAATTCAGCTCAGTGGAAATTAAATTTTAGATCGTAGTGGATATAAACTTTCCAAACTCTTACTTTTAAAAATCAGAACTATTTCATACCTGAAATTACCAAAAATTTAATAACACCTTCTTAATAAATAATGATTTTCATAAATTCATGTACATACCTCTTTAGAGCTATAAAAATGTGGAGTGTAATAATTGTACTCATGATGTAGTGGTCACTTTGATTATTTCTAAGCATTTGACTCTGGTAGTTAAAACAATTTTAAAGTTATTTTTGCCCCAGCAGTCAATTTTACCCTTTAGCCAGTCTTATATTTAATTTCTTTTCACTTTCCTACTATTCCTGCAAATCACATCTTCCCTAGAGAAGATGATCCCAATGCCTAAGATGACATTCTCCTCATTTTTCCACTTTGTGCAGCCATGCCATTCTTCTTTCAGGAAACACTGGGCCTTGATTCACAGCCTTCTTAGCCCTTACCTACATTTTTATCTTTTTATCCAGTTGGAGAGTTCAGTGTCAGCAAAATCAATGAAAATCTTTTGCAGAATCACAGAATGGGTCAGGTTTGAAAGGACCACAGTGGGTCATCTGGTCATACCTCCCTGCTCAAGCAGGGCCATCCTTGAGCACATCCCCATGGGATTGTGACCAGAGGGTTCTAGAATATCTCCAGTGACAGAGGCTCCACAACTTCTCCAGGCAATCTGTTCCAGTGCTCAGTCACGCACACAGTGAAGAAGTTCTCCATGTTCAGGGGAAACTTCTGTGCATCAGTTTCTGCCCATTGCCTCTTGTTCTATTGCTTGACACCACCGACAAGAGCCCGGCTCCATCCTCTTGACACCCTCCCTTCAGATATGTACATAGATAAGGTCCCTTCTCAGTCATCTCTTCTTGAGGCTGAACAGGCCCAGCTCCCTTGACCTATCCTCATAAGAGAGGTGTTCCAGTCTCTTAATCACCTTTGCAGTCCTCCACTGAACCTACTCCAGGAGCTCCATGCCTCTCTTGTACTGTAGAGGCCAGAACTGCACACAGTTCTGCAAAGCGCTCCTCCCAAAGCTCTCCTCACTAGCGCTGAGTAGAGGGTCAGGATCACCTCCCTTGACCGGCTGATAATGCTCTTTCTAATTCATTCCAGGATTCCACTAGCCTTTTTGGCCACAGGGGCACGCTGCTGGCTCATGGACAGTTTGTTGTACACCAGGATCCCCAGGACCTGCTTTCCAGCAGGTCAGCCCCTAGCCTGTACTGGTGCATGGTTCAGTAATTATCAGTAATTATTTTTTTTTCCCCTGCAAAAGTGATGCTGTATTTGCAAAGTGATTGTCACTGAAGTACATAATCTTTTGTCAAAAAATTTAAAGAAAATTTCCACTCACAGCAGCCAAAACGAAGCTCATACCTGTCTCAGCTGTGTCTAATCCTACATTTGTGCTGCTGATCAGTCTGAGATTGAAAGGGATCTTGTTTTGTTTCCAGCAGAGCGTAGATGCAATTTTGTTACCATTTAGCAGAAAATTACCTGCTGGAAGCTACGTTTACAGCACAGTACCGCAGAGAGGGGCCTGCAGGGGGAGTAAGAAAAGATGGACGCTTGCAGCCTAGAGAGAAGTGCTGTGTAATGTCAGTGTAACTGGACCAAAGAGGAAATCTTCTGCAGATTAACCACTGAATACCACGACTTCATGCTAGAGGAACTTCAGCCATAAGACTGTCTTGCTCAAACAAGGCTGGCAACAGGAGCCTGCAGAAGAGGAGATACAGATTATGATGCATGTTGGCCTGGGGTTGGAGGAGAAGGGCAGCCGGGCTCTCCCCTTGCCTCCTGCACTGCTGCCACTGTGCAAGCAGCCACCAGGAGCACCGCTCATGAGGCAACCCGAGGCTGTGTAACTGCTGCTGTTGCTGGCCTTGTTTGAACTAGAAAGTTTTATACTGGCAGAAGTTCTGCTGGCATGTGCTACTGACATATCTGTTTTGGCAGGATGTGTTCACATTTGGCTGTTTTTTAAAGATGCAGTATGTCCTCAGATCATCAGGTTTTTATCAGCAAAAGAAGTCTGGGATTATTGGAAGCTGACCCAGAATACCTTGTGTTGTGTTTGGTAGACTGCCTTCCAGTAATTCTTTGCAGCATATTGTGGAACTGACATTGTACACTGTGAGGTACAATGTCCCATCACAACATCTGTGTAAATATTAGGTCAGATTTAAAAAAAAAAATTCTTCTGTTTTGTGCAATAACCTATTTTTATATGTGTTGTTTCTCCATATTGCAGATTTCTCACTGCCAGAAATCCAGACTGTATCAAACAGCAGAGCTCTCTTGTTCATTTAGGGCAGATGAAAGGATTCTTTCATATCCAAAGAGGAGCCTAAAATATTGGGCACTGCAGATAAGTGGGACATAGAAACGATGAATGGTAGCTATTTGCAGTAAGTATTTGCTAAAGTACAAGAACAAACTGTAGTTTCGAGACATACTGTAAATACTGGATACAAGAAAATTTCAGGGTTGGATGTCAAGTTTGTGTTATCCTCACAGCACATTCACCCTGAGTTAAAGAGCTGCTTAAAGAGGAGACAGTGGGGAAATAGGTGGTGCCAGCTTTCTGGAAAGCTGTGCCAGTCTGGGCATTTTGGCATTGTTTGAGGTGCTCAGACTCCAGTAAGCTACACAAAATCAAGTATTTCCTGCTGCACGATCTTTTTATGCTGGGTAATGTACTGGAAATAAGAGATACAATGGGCTTTGCTGGTTGTGGTGTTATAGTAAATAAGGTTTACGTCCAATTCAATCCCATCTTATTTTGAACATTTTATATCATTGTTGTTTGTGAGAAAGCCCATGCTTTCCCTCCCACCTATACTGTTGTCATTAATAAAGTTACAAAGCCAGCTCTGGCAACAGAGACAAGGCAGTTCTGGTTGGAAAGGTGTCTGTAAAAACAAAAATGCTGTTACTGGAAAAAAATAACAGACATATCCACCAACACACAAAACTTAAATTTAGCAGTCTCCTGCAAAAAACATGCGGGGTCTTATAGGGTCCCTCCATTTGAATGGAGTTTTATCCTGTTTCCTGAATTCAACACAGAGTCAGTGGCAGTGCTTTGGTTTTATTCCATGACATTTCCAGGTATTAGAGACAACTGCATTCCTTAGATAGCTATCATGCATGTAGAATATATAGATGAATGGAAGACACACAGAGCTTAGAGACCATATGTGCACATGGAACCTACTGGACTTCTGTATATCCACAATGAGTTTAACATGTTATGGACATGCAGCACGTGTGGTCTGCAGGCACCCTGTACACATGAAGACACACTGAGAGACTTGGGGTTGTTCACCCTGAAGAAGAGAAGGCTCCAGGGAGACCTTAGAGCACCTTCCAGTACCTAAAGGGGCCAACAAGAATGCTGTAGAGGGACTTCTTGCAAGTACCTGTAATGATAGGACAAGGGGAAAAAGCTTCAAACTGAAAGAGGACAGGTTTAGATTAGATATTAGGAACAAATGCTTTACTGTGAGGGTGGTGAGACACTAGAACCGGTTTCCCAGAGAAGCTGTGGATGTCCCATCGCTGAAAGTGTTCAAGGCCAGGTTGGATGGAGCTTTGAGCAAGCTGGTCTAGTGGAAGGTGTACCTGCTCATGGCAGGAGGATTGAACTAGATGATCTTTAATGTCCCTCCCAACCCAAACCATTTTATGGTTCTATGACTTTTTGAACTTTTGCCAAATACCAACATTTCAGTACTCTTACTATTCCCTTTCATCAGCAGCTGATAGACAAAATTTGACAGGAGAATCTGTTAGGAGGAAAGGCAAGGAATGCTGATGTAGATACCTTGAGAAAGAAGGAATAACCCCATGCACCAGTACGTGCTGGGGGCCAACTGGCTGGAAAGGAGCTTGGCAGAAAAGGACCTGGGGATCCCTGCTGACACTAAGTTGGACATGAGCCAGCAATGTGCCCTTACTGAAGAGGTGGCCAATAGCCTCTTGGGCTGCATCAGGAAAAGCATTGCCAGCACAGAGAAAGCGGTCCTTTTCTTCTGTGCAGCGCTGATGAGGCCACAACCACAGTGCTGGGTGCAGTCATGGGCTCCCCAGTACTACCTGAATGACTAATGGGAATGACTATGAGGAAAGGCTGAGAGAGCTGGGACTGTTCAGCCTGGAGAAGAGAAGGCTCT
>JAYRBT010000114.1:69803285-69838760 GCA_036023395.1 Myiotriccus ornatus | reverse complement strand
GTCAGAGGAGAGATCTGCACCTGTGCAAGTTAAAGGCTACTTGGGAAGTGGTGACAGCAGTGGGGGTCAAGATCTCTTTGCACCAGTTGTGGGGTCCCCATTGACACTCTAGCACTCCTGCTGTCTGTCTCTTGCTGGGATTGGGGAGCAAAATGGGTACGCTGCTGGATTTTCAGAGAGAAGCACTAATAATTGGAATTATTTCTTTGCAGCTAAGATACTTTATTTTTGAAAGTGCATAGAGTTCACAGAAAAAATAGAAATCCTTACAAATAAATACAGAACCAGGCAGAACTAGTCTTGTATAAAGCAAGGATAAAAGCAGATTGTATGCTGGGCAGCCAGTGCATTTCTCTTCCACTCTTGAGCTTACTCTTTATCTTATACATCCACCTTCTGCTTGTTGCATGCTGTTGCAACTTATTTTAAATGAGTCTTTGGTGCTGCAGTTGAATGATTCAGGTACCTTATGATCATCAAAGCCAAGAAAGCTTCTGGTGTCTTTATCACCAGGAGGCTTATCATCAGAAAACTTGTTGGTACTGTGCCACTACCCCATATCAGAGTATGTACAGTGCTGCCTTACGCAGGTTGACATACTCCTTGGGCCAGTGGTGGGTTCTGCTGACTGGTGCCCCACTGGGACACCTCCTGCCGTGCTCCCCTTGCTGCCCTCTGCCAGCCTCCCTGCTCCAGCTGCAGAGAAAGGCTGTGTTCCCCCTCTCCTCTGAATCAGCAGTGAGCTCAGTCAAGCATTCAAATGAAGTCAAGTTCCCCTTGTGATGGTAATTGTCCTAGTGTTGTTTCTAATGGATTGGAAGGGTGGCTAACAGTGCTCAAATAGGAGGACTTAACTAATTAAGCTTTTAGTAGAAAAGTTCCTTTGCCAGTTTAAAAGAAACAGGTAAGATGTGAAAGCATCAAGAGAAAGTTATTATAATGAGAGTGTGGTCTCAGCCATGGCAAATAGATGTACCTGTGTGATAGAAAATTTGCAGTTTCCAGTAGAAGTAACAAAACCTTGGGGACACATTCCAGTTTCTGGATCTGTGGTCCTGTTATTCTGTTGGAGATACTCCTGTTCCACAGAAACACATCATATCTCTCAGGTCGCTTCTTAGTTTAACTGTGAAGAACATATGCATAAATCCCCAAAAATACACATTTCAGTGTCAGAGGACAGAACCCTTTTAAGAACTAAAGAGAACTGTGTCCTTCAGAGATTGAATGTAATAGATTAGATTACGTGAGAGGATTTATTAAAAAATTTAGCAAGGTGAATTGAAAGCTATAGATCAGAAAATAAGAAATGTGAATTAGTTCACAGCAGTTGTTTCCATGTATGCTGGATAATAACAGTATCAGACATGGCTTGCACAGAAGACCTTTCACTCAAGGTCAAAATCTTGACTCCCAGTAGCTGGGAGAATAGGGAATGATAACCTACCTTCCCTTTCTAGTGAGGACTGACTGGGTTACTGCTTCAAACATGCTGCTGCAGTGGAATTCCTTACTTTTTTTGAATCACATTATAATAGAGGGGAGAGTAGGGAGCATAGAGAACCAAATTCAGTCACAGTGAGGATACATAATATATTAATGGTAATCAGAAATCTTAAAAAAACTGACAGTCTCAGGTTTCTGATTTGTTCCTGTTTGTTTGTTTGTTTAATTACACATCATTTAGTGAAAGAGGTTGGTGCACTTCTCCTTAATATCCAATTTTATGTTGGGTAGCTCTTCTTAAAGGGTTGGGTGTGTATCAAAACACAGTGAAAGACACTGTGCCAGAATGTAGAGGCTGTCGAAGAAGAAGCAGTTGGAAAAGTAAAAATGCAATCCAGGAAGAATTGAAATGAGAAATTAAAGAAATAAGATTTTTTTTACTCCATAGTTTAGAAATAACCAAGATCATGGTGTCTGATCTACTCTCAGTTCACTGTCATAAACTATGTGAGAGAATAGAAGTTACCAGATGGTCTGAGTCACAGTGTAGAAACATGTTTTTCTTTTTAGGTAAGTTTGAAAAACAGAAGAGGAATTTTGGATGGTTTAAGGCTCAGGATAATTTTGCTGTAAAATGACAAGGATGATATCTACAGAGAACTGCACCATGATAAGTGATTGGGTTTGTGGGGCTTGAGAGGTGGTGGAGCAATTCTTTCACTGGCCACTGCGTTTGCCAGAAGATGCAGCAGGACAGAACAATGATTGGAAGTTTGAGTTGACAGCTTATGTTACATTAGTGTTATCCTTCTTTGCGTGTGCTTGGGGGTGGGTTGAGGAATAATTTCTGTCAGAGGAAGAAGATGGATTGCTTGTTCTTCTTTGTCTTTGCTTATCAATTGCTGATAACTGTGCTTCAGTTACTGATAATAATGCCTCATTGACGTATTAGGAAGCTGCCCTTGGTAAGGTTGATAATATATATTGGGTTTTTCCTAAGCTGGAAAAAAAAGCTGTCTCTTTACAGCATATTATTGAATTCCTGTTTTGACTGTAATGTCTCCTCAGTAATCAAGTGTCAAGAAACGGATTTTCTATGGTATTGGGAAGGATCACATTTGGCCCTTGAAGCACAGTGGTGTATTTTAGCTCCCTGTAAAAAACTAAGGGTCCTCCATGTCAGATGCTTTCTGCTCTTCTGTATTTTTCTACAGAACTGGGGAACAGAGAGGGAAATGCAATATCAATGAGCCTTAATTCTGCACTAGTTCAGCACTGTCTAGGATTTAGTTATTACGTCCTTTTTAACCACATTGTGCTAGCATAACCAGTGATGAATTAATAGTTTGTGGCTTAAAACGAGCATAATACTTTGTGCCTTTCACATATATTATCCAGTGTTCTTTCTGTCCATTACTTTGCAGAGGAATGCAAGCTTCAAAGAATGAAAATACAAAAAAGGCAGAGCCATTCTACTGGCTTTCAGTGGCAAAGCAGAAGACCAGTTCTGAGATTATAAATGAAGCCAGAAATGTTCTACGAGCAGTAGGAACTCGAAGACCATTTACACCTACAGATGGTGAAAGGAAACTTTTTGGATCTGGATCCTTGCGAGGTCCTCAAAGTAGACCCCCTTCAGTTTTTAGGTACTGTGGCTTTAAGATTTTTTCAAATATCCATTAGCAGCAAGAGATTTGATTCTGTAATTATGTTTCCGGTGATTATTTTTCCCGTGTTAATCTGTATTCCTAATCACATCCTTGGCCTTCTTCTAATGATCCTTACTGTTGGTGTTAATCTATATGTCCAGGAAGTTCCTGTGGATTAGAGCTACCAGAGGCAGTCATTACACTGGTTTTCTATGCGGAGAATAATATGAGAAAATGGTCTGTTACTTACCTTTTTCTAAAATTCAATATTGAATGCTTTTAACTGAGATAGTCTCCATCTTTTTTTCCAAGAAAATGTGAAAGCTTGCTTGTTTCCACGTAACCTGTATGCTAGATCTTTTTTTCAGAGCATTCTCAGGTCTTTTAAATGTAAAATTGTAAGTCTTGAAGTTTGAAGTGCTCATTTTCAACCAAAATTTATGCTACTTCAAAATTATTTCTGTGTGGGGTTTTGTTACGTACTAAAATTCACAGAGCTCAATAGATCTGTCTAGAGAAAGAAATTATATAGTGAGCTATTTTCAACCATTTTCCCAATCATTTTTTAGCTCTCCTTATGTACCAGTTCAGTAGTGACTGGAGGGAGGAGATACGAGCTGTATTTGTAGTGTCAGGTGCCAGGCATGCCAGAAAGAATGCTGAAATGTGTTTGACCATATAAGCCAGTCAGCGTCCATGCTGTTTTCATGGCAGCATGACTTCAGGAACTCAATGAGGTCCCTCTGGCTGACATCCATACTTGTTCTCTCTGTGCTGCTTCTTGGTGTGGGAAGGAGCATGTTCGTGCCTGCACAAGTCTGGATTTTCTGCCCTGCAGTGTTCAGCAGCTAGTGTGAAATAGCTTGGGCAGTTGGGTTTGTGCATGAATTTAGGCTTACATTAGAGAATTGTTATGGATGTATAAAATAAACTGTGTCATGGCAGGTGTGCAGGTGATCTTGTAATTCTTCTTCCTTATTGTGCTGGATTCCCAGATATCAAAGCTGAATAGCATTCATGGAAGAAGAGGGATAGTATGAAGTAGTCTGTCACTCTTTCTTCCTTCTTTTCCCCATATTCATTGGCAAAGGGATGAAATGTAAAATTAAAAGAACTAACTGATCACAAAACACTGGGTCTGCTTTATGCATATCATGTTTCATTTCTTTGTTAGTCTTCATGCATCCAGTTTTGATTTGGCTGAATCAAGACCAGTGTCTGGTGTTCGTCTTAGTCCACTGGATCATGTGAGTACTCTGGAAATAACTCACGCAGTACTGACACAAATATGTGTCTTGGTAGTGTTAGGAAAAGATATGATTTAAAGATGTTGGGGAGAAATGGAGGCCTGTTGCAATTTTAGTCTGAGACTTATAAAGTCAGTTTTGTCATTTTTTTCCCCGAAAGAAACCTGAAAATAATTTAAACTGTTTAAATACTACTGTATTGCATTATAATTCCAAGTGACATTAACAAGAATCAGAAGACAGATACTTGAGTCAGCTTTCTTGTGTAAGTTTACTAAAATAGAAAATGCTCGTGAGCATCAGCGTGAGCCAACAACGTGCCCTTGCCATTGAGAAGGTGGCTGATGGTATCTGGGGCTGTGTTAGGAGGAGTGTTGCCAGCAGGTTGAGGGAAATGATCCTTCTCCTCTACTCAACGGTGGTAAGGCCACACGTGGGGTGCTGTATTCAGCTTTGAGCTCCCTCGTACAAGGAAGACATGGAGCTAGTGGAGAGAGTCTAATGGAGGGCTGCAAAGGTGATGAAGGGACAGAGATGGGAACATTTAGGCTGGAGAAGACCAGGGAGGATATTATCCATGTATAGAAATACCTGAAGGGCAGGTAGAAAGGGGGTGGGCTCAGAGATTCTTTTCCATGACACGACCAGAGGCAGTGGGCACAAACTGCAACTTCAGGAAACACTTTTCTGGCTGTGAGGTTGTCGAAGCCCTGGCACGAGTTACCCAGAGGATCTTCAAAAGCTTCTTGGATGTGGTCCTGAGTTTAGGTGACCCAGACTTGAGTCACAGGGATTGGACATCCAGAGATCCCTTCCAATCTCATCTATTCTCTGTCTTTGTGATCAGTAATTTGAAAGTAACTATGTGGTTGTGCTTTCAGCTTTACTTACACTTCCATAAAATGTAATGATTGTAGTTTATTTCTAAACAGAGGTACTTGGGGAATACCTTTTCACCCTTTGGGAAAATTGCAAATTGTTTTCAGTTCATAAATGTATCTGTTCTTTTAAATTTTATTTTTTTTAATATTTGGTCTTTAAATACAAGTTTAAGTCACGACCATTTGTTTAGTACCTGAGAGAACAGAGATGCTGAATCAGTAGAATATTGCTTGCTATATACATTGCTTCTTCAAGACAGTAATGTAAATATAGCATTCTTTTGGAAATTAAGGGGAAAAAATCCAAGAAATCCAAGTAATTTTGATAAGGTAATATATTTATATGAATCAAGTTAAAAAATTCTGACCGCACTTCTATTTGGATTAAATAGATCTGCAGTTGTATTTAAGTACTGGTGTTAAATTTTCATTTATTTTGTGTGTGGGAGTGGAAAAAAAAAAGAGAAAACTATTGACCAATGCAAAAACTGCCTTTTTTGCTTTACCAATAGATATAAGACTATGGGGCTATATGTATATATATAAAGACTATGGAGCTCTGCATTTGTTAGCACAAGTCTTTGGCACATTTTCTTTGATAAATAAGCATGTTGCAGGTGTAATTAAATGAGCATTTAAAAGGAATAAATAATTCTGAGTTTTTCTACTCCAGCTAGTTTTTGTTCTCTGCACCCTGAGTGTCAGCTTTTAATGGCTTTCTGTGGTGATAATGGTATAGACATCTGGTTGTTTGGTGGAGTGATATCATTAGATTCTGGATATGAAAATTTCTTAATGAGCAAACCTATGTAATTTCTGTACTATTCTGAACTTAGCCCTTTGCTATAAATCATGTGGGTTTCTATTTTTTTTTATTTTTGCTTGTACGAAAATGAAATTATCTGTGCTTTTATTTAAAAGTCTTCTTTATCTTTGTCACAGAAACCAATACTAATCACTTCTGCAAAAGATGAAGATTCTTCTTTTTTCCTTCCAAAGCCCCCTGCTGAGGCTGCAGAGGTTAGAAAAGTCAGCAGTGCTCGGGCAGGCTTATGTAGAACAACTTCTCTGGGAAACTTATTTTCTGCTAAAGTGGTTCTTCCGAATCAGAGTAAGAATGTTTTGATACATATTCTTATTTGCTAGAAAAATAACTGCATGATGGGTTTTAATATTGTTAATTACATGAATTATTATATTAAAGGTCCTTTCAGTGTAAATTTTGAAAATATTAAAACGGCTTTAAGGCAGTTTTGAAGCTGTGCTTTCCAAAAATGATATTGGCCTTTGCCTCTGAAAGTGGGTTGAAAACTACTCAGGTGCCTCTTTTTCCTATAGGTTTACAAGTAGTGGAATTTTACTGAAAATTTTCTTCAATGAGTAAAATTAACATCAAATGGTGACATGTTTAAAGAGATAATGAGATGCCATTCATCTAAGGAGATTCCATGATGGATTATTGAGCATAAAAGGAGGCATAAAAAGGAATTATATGTCTTGACAGGCCTCCAACTACGTCGTATTTGTTATTAAGAGTTTTTTTAGTGGAGTTTTAATAAAGGTTGCTAAATGTGGGATTTAGAAGTAATTTTCTTGCAGATGAGAGAGGCATCTTGGCTTCCTGCATGTTAGCTCATAATGAAATGTGCTGGGACTTTGTCTTTAATGAAGGCTAATTTGTAATAATATGTAGTTTAATCCATTAGGCTTCATTAGTAGTTGAAGAAGTTGAGAACCTAATGTAGTTATAGCCTGAGTTGGTCTCTTCTCCCTTTTGGGGATCATGCAAATGTTTACGTGTTCTTTGTGGAGATTCTTATCACGTGAACATACCAAGGTACACAATTAACAGTTATCTTCTTCTTGAGTTCCTCCACAATATTCAAATCCTGAAATACAATCGCTGTTTTTCACAAGGTACAATCCACTTATCTGTAAAAAGGAAATAAAAAAGGATGAAATGTTAAAATGTTAAAACCCCAAACGGAAAGACTTTAAGAAATGCTGCTCGTTAAGAAGACATTGATTACTTTACTCTTAATAATTCTAAGCTTTCTTACCTTTTAAATTGATGCAAGCAAATTTTGATATTGTAACATGACAAACAGTAATTAATTTTGAGCTCTGCTGTGTGTGTGTTTTGTGTAAGGACCCTCCTACAAAATGTATTCTTTTTGACTATTTCAGACAAAGAGAAGCTAGATTCTGAGGAACCAGCTATGATGATGAATAATCTTGCCAGAAGTAAGAATAACTACTTAGCAGAGCAAAGGTTGTACACACCAGTTAATGATAAAAGCAGACAATTGATTTGTAATGAGCGTATCAGCAGATTGGAGAGCGAAGACTTCATAGAAGGGACATCACGAAAATTTTCACTTCAGCTGAGACGAGAAAGGTCAGTATTGGTCAAGTATGGTAATATGCACCTTCCACACAACCCTCTTCCTGAATATTCAGTTATGAAAGTATCGAAATGTTCAAAACTGATGGAATTTGAAGGTAACACTATATAATCTTTAAAATGAAAATATATTTAGATTATTACAAAAATTTACATTTTTTCTCTTAGGAAATTTCTGCACTCAAAAGACTAACTTTAAAAAAAAAATGTTGGTAGAAATTTGTTTGATGTGAAATAACTTCTATTTTGTTTGATTATTAACATTTCAAAACTAAGTCTTCTAATCATTGCATGTAGAATACTCAAGTGTAAATTCAGCGTGCTTACTTTTGGAGTTCAGTCCTGTTTTAAGATGCTATACATTTTTCCCTTAGCTCAGCAAACGAGTAGAGCCCTTTTCAGTTCTTGTATTGGGGAAATACATGATCATACACCAAAGCAGGCTTAGATTCATTGGCAGTAGGGGCAGAATTTTTTCTGGCTTTGAGTTTTCAGTTATTTTTTTTTCTTTTCTTTTTTTTTTTTTTTTTTTTAGATGACTGAAGAGGTGTAAGAAATTAATGAGATTTATATGTATGCAGTCTGTTTTTACTGAACCTACATTATTATATCTGTTCTTTAATTCACAATTAAGTAATTTGTTTTTCTTTTGATTCCAACTTGAATTCTTGCAGAGGGAGGAATAGTCCCTTGGCACTTTGCTCAGTAGGTATATCAGTTGCTGCTTTAGTAGCTGGATGAACAACCGTTTTGTGCCAATAACCGTGTCAGATCTGTTAATCTCAACAACAAAGAACAAAACCCACTTTATTTTCAAGAACACATCCTTATAAACACTTGTTTAACAAATAAATATTTGCCAGTAGATATCTTCTTTCTAGCATGTCTGTACGTTCAGGAAAAAGGTATTTCCTTGGATATCTTAAGCATCTTTCATATTAAAGATTATATTCTTAATTATATAAAATGAAAGGCCTTTAATTTACTAACTGGATGATAGCACTAAATAATGTTGTCCATTGAGGCTGTTACAGCGAATGATACACAGCAGAGCTATCATAGCACACTTTTTTATATTAAATTGTAAGCAGAATTTTAAAAAAAGAATCTGAAAGACTGAAGACTTTTGTTACCAAAGAAAAGGCTTCATGAGTACGGAGGGAGAGAGAATGAGAAAATAAGCCTAGCGATGAAATACGTTGTTCAAAGAAAGGAAAGTACCAAGGAGAATGCTTCAGTGCAAAATAATTTTCTCCCCTTAAAATCAGTGATCCAGTAACTTCTTAGATAAAGACTGTATGGATTATCGTACTACATAAATTACTGTAGTTTGAGTTTTATTTAGTGAAGGTGTGGTGGGAAGTACTTTAGTGTTGCAGTTGAAATTGGTAGTTCCTTTTGTGGAATGTGCATCCTGCTGTTTTCAGTCTTGTTTTCAGTTTGGGTTTCTGTTTCACTTGATGGTATCCAAGTGCCTCTAATAGAAAAGGGGTCAGTTGATACTTTTATTAATTGGAAAGAATGACCTTCCTTCTCAGTCATAATTTTAAAACTTGCAGGTGTAATTGAACAGTTAACCCATTAGATATGCTGTCTGTTCAAAATTGTTTCTCTTTATAAGCTTGAGAGCTCTGCAAGTTTTTGATTTTTGGGTTTTTGTTACCGGTGCTTTTTACAATCATGAATCTCACGCATCACTTAAATTAGATCTCAAATTACTTGCCTTAGGATAATACAAAAAATTTATTTTCCTATATTGTTCTGACTAGTCTTCTCCAAAATAGAAGAGTAGTATAATATTCCTCCATCATTCTGTGTTGCATGCAAGATCTGTGTTTTTGAGTGGTCCATTTTTACCTCTCCTGTGGATTGTGCAGGCTTTCTGTGTACTTGAGTGAGAGATGGTTTTTGCAAATGCTCTGCCTAAGCAATGGTGCCTGATACCATTTAGGTGTTCTTACGGCTTGGAGTACCAGACATACCTGCAAAGTTGCAATATGCTCAGGAATAATACAAAATGCTTTCCCTTTAGCAGAGGACAAAGATCCCTCATCTATATCAGCCCAAGCAGTTCATACCTATTGTATGATGGAAAGGCTGTAGATAATCTCAGCTGTTCTCATATGTTCTAACTCATTGCTAAGACTTAAACCAATGAACATACTGGTCCAGTATTTCAGTATGATACTACACGAGTTAGGCAGACCTTGATCTGTGTCCTTGTCTGAGTTCAGAGATGTCATTGTTCATCTGGCAAGGCAGTTGCATGGTACCACAAACCTAGCCTTCTATATAGTTTGTTGAGTTTGGTCTTCATAGTACATAGTACATCTTCTGTTGTACGTAAAAGGCTGCAGAACCATAGAGGGCTCATTTCAGTAAGAGTGTTTTGGCATTCTGTCGCAGTAGAACATGCTTACAGGTACTAGATGATTGCTAGGATTAGATTGCATCTGATTCTGCGTCGTAAATACTTAAGGCATCTTGTATGAAGTTTCAAGATATTTTCTATTTAAAGTACATTGTGTTTGGGAGTAATAGGATGAAGGCTTAAAGGAATGTGAAATCTTTTATTACCTGTAGTCCTGACATTCTTGATAGGAAGCAGTTGTGTCAGCCTCCATTCTGTACCCCAGTGATTTAAAATCCTTGCTGGAATTAAGCAAGAGGATTGTAGAAATAGTACACTTCTTATAGGAGAAGGTGTGTGAGACTCCTTACTCCCCTTTCTCCACAGTTCCTATATATGTACCGAAATAGCTTTTCTAATAAAGCTGGTTTCCTGCTAATGATGAAACAGTAGAGCATGCCAAAATAGCATGGCAGATCCCTGCCATTAATGCTATCACATTTATTTCGAAGAGAACAGAAGGGAAGTATTTTATTCCAGCAAGAGACTTGCTCATTTTCCATCTCATGTTCTTTCGTTGTCCCAAGGACTGAAGAAAAGAATGAGCAGTGCTAATGAAATCACTACTGTTTTGTAGATGTTCTGGGGGGGGAACCAGCAAAAAGACTTTTTGAGGCAAAAAGTTATTTGTCATTTTGTTTGCAATTCTGTTTTACAAATAACCATGTAGTTGTAATAGAATAGGTGTATTAATTGAGGCGGATTGAATATATTGACATGTTGCCTCAGGAAAGCAAGGAACAATTTCTGACAATCATGAGGAAGCTAAGTTTTGTTTACATCATCTTCCACCCATTGTGCCTTGCTATCTATTGTGATTGCTATAGAAATGAAACTTCTAAAATGTTTTCTGCATTCATATATTTCAACAGAAGTGTCAACAGTGATGGCAGATTTGCTGATGAAGAGCAACAGTTTCCCTGGTGAGAAAAGATGTTTGGTTTTTTTCCTACTCCAATTTCTCAAAATTCTGAAGGCTTATAATGTCATTCCAGGACTCCTTAGAAACATAGGTGTCTTCAGTAAGGAAAAGTTTGGTGGCAAAGAGTTCACTGCCAAGTGGCCTGTTCTACCCTTCTTTTAATAAGTGATTTCTGTAAATAGCTACAAAAGGTTTAGCAGTTGCTGTAAAGAAGATATACTGTACCCTGTTTTCTCTCACTATTGCTCTCCTTATAAATGCCTATTTGGCAGTATCCTTGACATGTATTCATCAACTGCTTCCATGACACTACTTTCTCTTTCTTGTGCTTTTTAGAGTTTTGGAATATTTCAATAGAAAATGATAGAAGCAGGGGATAAGGGAATCATAGATTCATAGAATAGGGTGGGCTGGAGGGAACCACTAGAAATTACTTCTGTTTGATTGCTTAAACTACCTTCACATCTGTGCCCAAAATATACATTAATTTTCTCTTCAAAGAAAAGGATTCCTACAGAGAAGAGAAATTTCTTTCCTAGAGGGAACACCCATTCTTTTCTGCTCTGGATGATTTTTTGAAATGAATGACATGGTTTGGATATGAGTTTGTTGTGTGATTTAGCTCATTCTCCAGACTTTTTTATCAGGATTTGTCTTTTTCTTCTATATATTGACAACTTCTGGAGTTCTCATAAAGACAGGGAAACAGGAAACTAATCTACTTCGGACTAATCTTTCTCTATTTCTGCCTCAGTTCCATTTGCTATTTGGACTACTAATTTAAGAAAGAAACAACTGAATGTTGGGAAAGACCTCAGAAGATTAATTGGTGCAATCTTCTGTGTAAAAGAGCCTAGATGAGATTACCTAGCACCCTGTTCATGCACGCCATGAAAACCTCCACCGCACTTGGACTTCTGGGACCAGTTCTGGGCTCCCCAGTGCAATAGAGATATGAAACAGCTGGAGAGAATCCAGCTACTAAGATATGAAGGGAATCCTTTGTACGAAGAAGGGCTGAGAGAGCTGGGACTGTTTAGCTGGAAAAGAGAAGGCTCATCAAGGGTCTTATCAATGTGTATGATATCTGAAGGGAGTGACACCGTCACTGACTGTGTGAGAAGAGCTCGCTCTTCTCCTCCATGGCAGGCACTCAAAACAGGAAAATGTATTTACTCACGACTGCCTGTTCTTTTTAAGGATTTATTGGCTGTATATACTTTCACAACCTCCTTGCAGCTTTTCCTTTGTAGTCCATATAGAATTTGTAAATCTTCGGTTGAAAGGAAAGTACCTGACTGTTTAAATAGCCAAATGATCCTTATCAATAGAAGGCATGCCATCCTGGATACCTCCAGCAATAAAAATAAACCCAGATTACAGCGTAGATGTAGTCACACTCTGAATATACGTGTGAGTAACACATCAAAGAGCAGTCTTTCTAAATGGCATATCTGTTTAAGGATTATCCACAGTCAGGGGGACTGAACTCTGATCTAGTCTGTAAGAACACCTTTGTGCCTAGTAGTCTTTTTGATACTTCTGGCTTGCCTAAATAGGCCCGCAGGATCTGCTTAGCATTTCTGTAAATCTGTTCCTCTTAACACTTAGTAAAATGTCTTGATTTTTGGGTGTACATGCATCATGTCTGGCATTCCAATGCACACAACGTATGTTTGTAAAATCAGATGTTCAGTGCTTGTATTTGTGTATAAACAGTCTGCATCTTTTACTTACTGCCTTACTGCCTAGTGCCTAGATTTTTTTCAGAGCTTTATGAAAAGTTATAAATTGCTCTATAGACTTTTGCAGACCTGAAAACACTGATATATCAAGGATCCAAAAGAAATTTATAAAAATTTGAGTCACATTTTTGGGTTTTAAATAAACTAGAAGAAGAAAGTTTTGGGGGGCTGAAGGGAGTGGAGTGAAGGAAAATACATTGGGGGACAAATTGAGTGACTTTGGAGGGAAAATGGAAGAAAAGAGAAAGGAGGATGGGGAATGCATCAGGGTGAAAAACATGAAGGCAGAAACTGAAGGAGAACTGTAGGCATGGCACCCCAACAGCAATTTGCTGCAGGTATCTGAGAAGCTTTTAGGTCACTGCCAGAGGACACTGAGCAAGGTGGACTTTCAGTGTGACCTATTATGACTTCTGTATATTTTCATTATATAAATGGCTAGTGTACTTTTAGATTAAGTAGGATTGGGTTTATTTACCTTACCAAAATAAAGCCAAAAAATAAAAGGGCTCTCAGGATAAACAATGAAACTGTCTGTGGCTTAAATTTCCTTACGAGGAAGGAACTTAGAAGATAAGAATTGTGGTTCCATGGGTATAGAAAAGGTTCTGCCAATATAGATGTTTAGAAATTGTGCGCTCATAATTATAGTTTTCTGACTGAATAAAAAGGGCATCAAAGAAACAAATTGAGAGGCAATGAACTCAAGTACGGTAGAAATTTATTTAAAATAAACAGAATCCCACCCCCCCAACTAAATATTACTTTACTTCAGAACATGCTACTTAGCAGTGAGGCCAGTGTTTTATCGAGAGCGCATGGGTGATCTTTCATGTGATGGCAGCACAGACTAAGGCAGATTCTTAGCAGGAAGGAGCTTCTGAAGAGGTTTTTCTGTGAGTGTTTGTACTTACCAGTTTTATGTCTTCTTCTGATACACTGTAAAGTTGAAGACAAGCTTTTGGACTAATTAAAGCATGTTCTGTTTCATATAGTTTACTAACTATATGTAAATGTGGGTTCTGTAAATGTTGTTGCTATTGTAGGTAATGCAGGTGATGCCTTCAGAAGGCAATGTGCTTGCTGTATGTCTTCCTAAGTATCTTCCAAGGTACCTTTTCTAGTTTAAATGTTGCTAATGATTAGATTTACAACTGTTTGGTAAGTGTTGCGTGGACCTGAGTGAAAGAAAACGGCGTTTTGTTAGTCAGTTGCCAGAAAGTCCTCAGATACTAAGTCTTCTGTTTCTGTCAATGGCAACCAGTTTCATGGATCTGATATATTCAACCACCCCCTGCCCCAAAGAAGTTGCCTTAAGCAGTCATATAGCATTTGCCAACAAAATATACTCATAAATACAAACTTTAAGGGTGCTCTGCAGAATCATGTTGTATTCTGGATCACAAAGCTGGCAATCCATTTTCATTTCCTTGTTTAAAAATGGAAAAGAAATCTTTCTAGACACCACATAATGTCTCCTCTGTGTCTTTTTCAGAACATTTACTCAGGGCACGATGCACAGTCTGTGTGTTAGTAGCTCTTTGCCTTTTTAAGAGTCTGTTGAGATTCTAGTTTACATGAGATAGTCCTGGTTCCCATCTCTGCTTCAAGAGAGAGTCCACAGATTCAGTTTACATGGGTGCAAGAGAAGACCCTCATAACTTCTCAACAAGCAAAGTTGTGTGAGGCCTTGGCACTTGCAGAAGCAGATAGTGTGGGGCTTATGACCTTTTCCATCCCCACTGTCCTTGTCTTTTGTTCATTCCCTCTTATTCCTACTCCTCACTCTGAAAACAAACACATATATTCTTCATCCTCTATTGCACTATCTCAGTTACTGTGCTTCTCTGTTCTTCTCCCACTTCCATGTCCTCTAGCTTTGCCTCCCAAAGCTATAAGGATACGTAAGGTGTTACAGGAATCTTACCATGAGGAGAAAGAGTAGTGTGGAGAGGGAATGCCTTGAAGTTGGACGACTCAGAAAGATTATCATGTTCTCTTTTTGTTCTAGTTAAGCTTTGCTACCTCATTAATCACAGGTGTTTGATAGAGACAACTATGCAGAGGAGCATTAATTTGTTAGTATTAGGCCATGTGTCTCTCTTAGCTAGTAACTAAATAATCGGGGGCACCAGGGACACATCTGTACTAATAACTGATAAAAATTAAACAAAGGAGTTGGTCAGTGGCTTGGTGGTCAACTGCTGTGTCATGGGTTATGTTAATACAATTAAAATATTTTTAATTCCTTCCCTCCCACACATGAAGTACTGTCTGGGAATGTCCCTACCTCTGCTTGTCTGTGCCCTGTGCCCAGACATTTGTCAAGGGAAGTACCACCTTTCTTGGGTCAAAACTGTAGCAGGGACAATGCTGAGGGTCTAAATGTGAGGAACAGTGTGACCCAAATTGCAGACCCATTACCAGACTGTTCTACAAGTAAAGAGGTAGCCAGATTCTCAGATGTTTAAGGCTCAGTATGAGGAAGGAGCACTATTCCTCCATTGGAATCTTACATGCACATTTGTGATTCGAACCTTTGTTGTGTGCAGCTTCCTCGGAGATTACTAGTTCAATTCTTTGCCTCTGGGATGTAGTTTGTGGAAATGTACTTTTCCCTGGAATACTGTTGAAGGTGAGAGTTTGCATTAACAAGTGGCTTATGGCAAGAACAAACAAGTAAATGTCTAAACACGCAGAATTTCTGAATAAATGCAGCTTTCATTTAATTATCCATTCTTTCACCAGGGAAAAATACTGAACATGTATTGGGGCTGGCTGAGATGGAGTCAGTTTTCCCTGGAGCAGCCCTCATCGTGCTGTGCTTTTGCGTTGGTAGCTAGAAGGTGTTGAAAACACACCAGCATTTTGGCTACAGCTGAGCAGTGCTCCACCAGCGTAGTGCTGTCTCTCCACATTCACCCGTCACCAGTAGGCACCACCACTGGGCTGGGCAAGACCTTTGGAGGGGACATAACCAGGACAGCTGGCCCAAACTGACCAAAAGGGTATTCCATGTTGTGTGATGTCTGCTCAGCAATAAAAGCTAAGGCAAAGGAAGAGCGTGGGCACCCATGCTTATGAGGTTTGTCCCCCAGAGCAACCACTCCACATACTCAAGCCCTACTTCCTTGGAAATGACTGGACATTGCATGCTGGTGGGAAGTTGAGAACAAATCTTTCTGTTTTCTTTCCTTTTGCTTTATTAAACTGCTTTTATCTTGACACAGAAGTTTTTCTCCATTTGCTTTCTCCCTTGGTCCTACTGAGGAGGGGAGTGGTAGAGCACTGTGACTGGGCACCTGGTATCTGTCCAGGGTCACCACACCCACACTATTGCAGTGCTGGCTCACTTTCCTCTTGGAATTCCTCACACTCTGTGGACATTCAAGAAAGCAGTGTTTTTCGTAGAGGCTACTATGATTTCTTTTATGTGAGAAGGATAGAGATGATCCAATTGCCAAGTTCCTTTTCTTCTGTAAATCATCAGAGCCTCTGTCAGTTAATTTCTTGATGAACCCCTTATCAGATGATCAGATTTCTGCCAATTGACTTTGTTTCCTAGGCAACCACTCTGAAGCCAGTTCCCTCCAATAGTAGGTAACTTATTTTTTAGAATAGGTTGATTACATTTTAACTGCATTGTTCTTAACAAGATACTTAAGTTTTAGTAAAAAAAAATTAAAGATATATAAAGATAATGAAGTGAAAGTCTCTGTAACTAACATGAAGTTGGCAGAATGGTGAAGATATATAAAGTGATTTTATAATCTCTCACAAAATTCGTAAATTGTTCATACTCCCTGAAGATAAGCCTGCCCACCAGTCATTCTCATTTATATATGTATTCAGTGTATTCTTTTTTCTGAAAATAATGAGAGCACCAGTAATTTACAAGGATGTTTCCCAAAAGCACAGATAGTTAAACAGAATACCAGCAGTAAATCTGTCTGCTTTCCTGCTCATTTAAGTCTCTAAACTGGTTGATACTGGTGTTTAAGAAACAACAGGTTCCAGCCAAACCTTTTTTTTTTTGTGCAGTTTTCATGGCCTTACTCTACGTCTTGCATATATGGTGTTTCTATCTAGTAAATTATCGCATCCTTTATTTCAGTGTCTTTTTCTCTTCATCTGCTTTTCCTTCCAACAAAACTCATAGGATTGTCTTGTTGCGGTTTCTTGGATTCATTGTGGGAATTTACATTTTCAGGGAAGAAGCACAAATGGGATATAGTTACAAAACTCTTTTTCTGAGGAAAGCAAACTCAGACATCCATATTTATGCAGGCATGTGGTATCATCATACTGAATTTGTTCTTCTGCTTATTCAGTGACCTTTCAGGTTATAGTCTGGGTTTCAGGGATGGCTGAAACTTGTAGAAACATTTATGAAACTTCTAAAATTTATAGGACAAGATATCCACATAAATGGAATCAAATTTTAGTTTCTGTCAAGGAACTGAACTGTATTTAATGTGTGCTGTAAAACTCTTCTTTCTTAGAGGTGTCAGACAATTTTAGAGTAAAAATACAAGCTCTTGTCTTTTTTTTAGAATTATTATTTTTTAAAACACTGCTTCCTCAGGGGAGTAGAAGTTGCTGTATATGAGCTGAAATAATTTCAAGATAGTTTGTGTAAGCATTTTGGTTTTGGAGCACTTAAATCCACATGCTGTAAAAAGAAAGCATTATTCACTGTTAGCCATAATGAAGCAACTGTTCCTCTGTAATGTGATTGCTTGGGAATTTTTTGACTGATCACAGTGAGTTATCCAGTCCCTTTTGTAGGGAACTGATCTTGCAAGAGCTTTGTCTTTTATTCTGTCTCCATCTGTTGATAGGATGACTTACATCTTCTGTCTGGACTGACAGACAGGATTTAGGCGCCAATCCAGCAAACCACTTAAACAACAGTTTAGCTTTAAGCCTTGTAGTAACTAAATTAACTGGTTAAAAAAAATCAAAATCACATTGCTAACACACTACTGTCATCTTTAGAAGGAAATTCAGGAGATTAGGTTGTATTGGTACGTGAACTTTAAATGGAATAAGAAGTGTTAAAGATACATTGAGAATAGAAAACACTAATTAAGACCTTTGTCTTTAGTATGGAATTTAAAGGAGGAAAGACTCCAGTTTAATAGCAGAGAGTCTACATCTTGTATATTGCTTTTAGACCAGTGCTGCTTGAGTGTGTAGATAGGCAAACAGAATAAACAGACTTATTACAGATGTGTGTAGTAGTTTCCTCTGGCCAAAGAAAGACTGACCATAAAATCAGCAGGAATTACAGCATTACTTACTCTTGTTTTACAAAGAAATGGCAACATACCTGTTTCTTGTACTAACAGAACTAGTGACCATTATGCAGTTAGAAATAATTTACTGGCAGACCTGGAAATTCTAATATGTTCTTTAAAGGTTACTAAACCTTTTCATTAAATCTTTTTAAAATGTTAATTCTGTCAGAAAAATTATCCTGTCCTTGTGAATGGATGAAGTTACAGTTTTAAGCTAATTGAGTTTATATTCAGTTAGTGAAACTGATGATAAAATAAAAATTGGCTCTTTCTGAATTTAGTTTGGTTCATCTTTCAGTTTTATTGTACAAATGGAAATGCTTTAGGTTTTGTGTTCCATAATGGTGACCTCTTGTGGTGTGAATATGTCAGTATTTCTGAAGGAGCTTTCTATAATTGGTACTGGAGGAAGTTGTACTTATGTGTCACTTTTAATAAGCAGTAGTAAAATAGTAAAATAACAAAATCTTTTCCAATTAGTTATTAAAATGCTGAATGTATGTGACAAAACAAGCATTTTGAGAATTGCATTATGATAATAATTTTGTGTGTCCATACTGTATCTTTTAGTACCCAGATGCGAGAGCCTGGCATAAATTCATCATGGCCAAGGAATTCATCATGGAAGAGAAGAGTAACAGGTACTTTGTAAGGCATTTCAATCTCCATTCAAAAGATGTGAAGTCAAATGTCAATAATCTAATTTTTTGATTTGAAGTTCTCTTTCTTTATTATTCGCTGAACAGTATTTTTGGTTTTCTAGATATATTGGGGTTTCTAGTGATGTTAGTGAAGAGAAACAATATTCAAGAGATCTTCATTCTAAAAATCTGTTGATATTTTTCTCTCTTGCTTTTCCCATATTTAGGCTTAAGAATTTGCCAATCTGTTAACATCTTGTTTGCCCATCACTTTTTGTAATCTGTTGTAGTTGCACAGAAAATGGTAAAGTTATGCCAGGCTATATTATCTGAAGAAACAGATTCTGGATTGCCATGTAGGGATGCATTTTGCTTATTTAACATACCAGATTTTAATTAATATTTCCTCGTAGCTGGCACATTTGACACATCGCAAATGTGTGTTTGAGAGTCTAGTATGGAAACCTGAAGCTTCTACTGCAATGTCATTATTCTTTATTGCTATTTTTCTAGAACTGAGACATTGTGTTACTCTGGATCATTCTGGCAAAGGCTGTATAGTGCTCTGTTTTCATTTCCTTCAGAGAGGCTGAGAGTATTTACCATGTCATGGGAGTTAGTATTCTTAAAAGCCTTTTAATTTAGTTGTGCTATTTTATTTGTGTTATTAAAAAAAAAAATCATGTGTGTTAACTAGGATTGTTTCTTTTTACGTCTACTTTTCTTAACATTATGTAGTTTCCTTAGTCTGTGCATGCTTCATCATTAATCCCAGAATAAACAGTGGGATAGCAGTAGGAATCCTCCATCATTTCTTCTCTGTAGTGGGGTCCTGGGTGGAGTGTTCATTTAAAGATTATTTCTATATTCTAATATGATTTATGTTTATACTTTTACATTTTAGAGAGGAGATAGACTGTTTTAATATTGATCTATTCATAGCCACTCAGTATTCAGTGAAAAGGCTAAACATTTTAAGTCAGGCAGCACACAGCTTTTGGAAGCTCAGTGTTGCTAAGGCTCTTGTATTTACATGCTAAAAACAGCAACCAATAAATGTAGACTGATTAGTGATTTTTTTTTTTTTTTGACCAGAATGCAAAGCAGCAGTTAAGACCTATGAAAAACTGAGATAACCAACTCCAACTTGCTGCATTCTATTGCTTGAGTATTTTTCCTGTTGTATCATGATTCCCCCCATCGAAAGTTCAGGACAGCTTCTGCAACATTTTAAATACAGCTAGTACCCTAAATTTTCATCAGCAAAAATCTCCCAGGACTGAGACACATACAAGTTTACAATTTATTAATGTTACTTTTCTTTATAATCAAGTATTTTCTGTTCATTCTTATTGCTAGGATTGATATTGTTTAGTAAAAGCTGATCATATTCTTTTTGTCCTAGTTGTAAGAGATATTTGTTTTAAAGAATTATACCATTATGACTTTCATTTTCTGATGAATATGGACAAGTGAAGCAGAGTGGTACAGAAAAATCTGTTCTTTTCGTTCTGAACTGGAAATTAAATGGCTTTGTTAATTTTTTTTAAATTGAGAAGTTTGGTCCTGTCTGCAAATGCATGCCTGAACTATTCTGTTTCTTGCCTGATGGAGCTAAGCATGTGTGTAGTTAGAAAATCAGTCTCATCTTTCAGAGAGATAACTACAAATCAGAAAGAAAAGAAATCATTGAGTCAATATGTGGGTTTTGTGGCAGGATGGAACAGTCCAAACTATTCTAGAGTTCTCATCTCGCCTTTGCTATTACATTTCCCAGAGCAGAACTTTCACTTCATTGCAAATGCTGCGTAGTGTTTTATTAATTAAGCTACTTATCAATCTAAATAAGATTATCAACTAATTTCATCTAGTATATAAAAATGGTCTGCAAAATAAGTAATAATAATATTAGCTAATAAGGTGTACTAATATGTATATATGCAAACACCAAGAATATAATAGTTATTCTAATAACAAACATACTTACCAGTGTATTACTTATGAAACAGCATTTTTGTGTAATCTGTTGAAATAGATATATATGATAGATTCATTGTGTAAAAAATGTAGGTAGACAGTTAATACAGATCAGAAAAAGAATCTGGATTATTTTCTAAAGAGCAAGCTTTTAAATGAGGAAGTTTTTAATTGTTTCAGGGTTCCAAGTAATGCTTAGTAGACAGTCACTGTTTTAAGGTCTGAGACATTGCTCTCATGATGCAGACCTCTCACTGGTGTTCTCATGTAGTATGGTATTTTTCGTGTTTGGTGATGATTATGCTAAGAATTTACATTGTCATTTAAATGCAAGAGCTAATAATGAACAGCAGGAGACACTTTCAGGCAAATCTGTCACTTAAAAAAAGGTATATATACTAATCTTAATGGATTTCTTCATGTTATTTAGTGGTGTTATGTGATTTTTATTTCCCTGAAACAAACACAAAGCAAACACAAGACAACAAGCCAGACCCTGTCTTTATAAGAACAACTTGGGTTGCCCGCAAGATAAAGAGCTTAACCCAGTCTTGAACTCCAAACATATGCCTGTATGCACCTTGTAACAACTGTTAGATCCTTTAAATCTCAAGTTGCACAGAAACTCTGGCTCTCCATCTGTAGTGGGCCAATGGTTAAGGCCAGAATTCTGTCATTTCTCCTAGTGCTTGGTGAACGTGAAAAGAATGTTCAGCAAGTCAGAATAATTCCCGGTGATACTGCATCCATATGAAAGTCACTCCTGGAATCCACTTCTTAATAAACTGTGTTTTACCAACTCCCGTGTCCAATCTGAACACAGGTTCATGCTCCCAATCTTGTTTCCAGAAGAATTCTAGTCCACTGATTTTTTGGTCTTCCAATTTTTAACTTGATGTCTGTGATAGATTTTATTTAAATTATTTTCTTTTTGAAGCAAAGTATAAAAAAAGCTGAAGTATTTTTAAACACTTCTCTTTGTGAAATGGACAAAGCTTCTGATAATGAACAGTAGCTTTTTCTAAGTCACAGGAAATTGTTTGAGTGTGACCAAGAAAACTGGGAGTTGGTTGCCTTCAAGATTTCTGGCATGTTTATTGGAGGCAAAACATTTGCTATTAGTTCCCAGATTGCTGTGTGAAAAATTATTGAATGCAATAAAGAATAGGAGGGAAACATACATTTTACAAAAATTTAGTTGTGAAGTTCTCAAAAATAATTGCATGAAGTAGTTAGAATGGCTAGCAGGGTGTAATAACTAACAAGACTGTTTTCACTAAGTGACCAAAGAGTTGGTGAATCAATTTTAGTGTAATATCATGCACGTTCACTAGATAAAATTGTACAATCCTAGAGGATTGTCTGTTGTATGGATTTTTTTAAACACAGAATAAGCTGTCATGTGGACACAGAGCTGAAAAACAGTAGGACATGTTGATATACAAGTAGTCATTACCTTCAGATTCAGCAATCAAATGAAACATTGATGTCAGCAAACAAAGGCTTTATAGTACAGCTTTACATATCAGAATACTTATCCATCTAGTTTTGTTTGAAACTTTTGGTTGTGAGAAAAAGTAAATAAAAACAAAAGCTTGAGCAGGTAAAATAGCCCAGAATATAGCAAAATGGGACATTTAGGGTTTTTTTTCTGACAGGCAAATAAAGTATTTGTAGCTATTTATTTGTGTAGAAATTGAAACTGTCACTGAACTTGTGCTTTTGTTTTGAATGTATTTTGAAGGCTTAGAGGATGAAACAAGAATAAATGAGTGGGAAGAGGAAGAAGTCTTTTGGCGTATAAAGATTCTACCAATTCTGCATGAACTGAAAAAAAGTGGGTAACGGTGTTTTTGAAAGGTTTTACTTTCTGTACCGTTTCCTGAGGGAAGCATGGGACTCATTTATGTTTACTATGAAATAGTAACAGTAATTGGGCTATGTGACCTTTTATGCTTTGATATGTTCAGTGACTTCGCAGTGTAAGACTAGCCTGGGCAGTCTAGGGGTCTCTTGTCTCTAGGTGGCCCTGCTTGAGCAGGGGAGTTGTACCAGTGTGAGTACCAGGAGTGATGACCTCCAGTAGTCCCTGCCAACCTTACCCATTCTGTGATTCTGTTAAAAAAAAACCACAACAAAACCCAAAAAACCCACAAATAAATAAATAAAAACCACAACAAAAATGTTTTAGAGAAGATATTGTCTGACTACATTACCTTACTTTAGATCATAGCTCTGCTAGCTTAGCAGTCAGTGATGAGGTAATAATTTTAAGAATAAAGTAGTGCACAGATTCACTTCTTTAACCGTAGACTGTATTGAAGGTCTAAATTAATTTTAGAAAACTAAGGAAATCTTAATGAAAATTTCCATTTATGCTTAAAATATTAGATTTATCAGAAAAGTATGTAATGACCCAGAATATTGAAGCGAAATTGAGTAAATTAAATATGGTTTGAAAGTTCAAAATCTGTTTTAACGTTTCATTCAAAAGGTTGTTCAGTTGCTTTTAGCAGGCACTATATTTATCTGAATGGTGGGAATATAGAAAGTAGATTTGTTTTTACAAGTGGTTCTGTTTTACAGGATCTTTTGCAGTGTTTGCTGTAGCATGATACAGATTGGAATTTTTTTTGCATAGTTTTGCAGATGTTGATGACTATGAAACACCAGTACAGTACTAAGTGATTCTCAAAATATGTAATTATTTTAAAAAGACAGGATTCTCATTCCCATATCTGTCACTGGTGGGTAGAAAAACAGTCATCAGGAAATTTGAAAACGGATATGCAACTTCACATTTTTGTTGCTTATTGCCAAGATTGTCAAATATGAGCCACTGAGTTATAGTTTTGCACAGTGTGATAGTTTTATTGGTAAGCAAAATAAAATTTAGAGGTAAAATCTAATCATGTCTTTCCCTTGTCATGAATGTAGCTAAGGGAAATCGATTGTCATGCCCCTTTTCCTCAGTCTTTACTTGATTTTTTAGTGTGTTGGGGTTTATTTAGCTTTTTGAAAACTTGATTAGGGCATAGTTTTTCTAATAACAGATGACGTTATCTAATGATACTTTCTCAGCAGTTGTTTGAATGCAGTGCTACAAAAACCTTAAAAGTTGAGTTTTGCTGCTTCTTGAATATTCACACAAATTGTAACTGAATTGCATCATTACCTCCTGCAGCCATGTGATATATTGCTTTCTTTAGGGTGTTTGCTGCATAGTTACAGTTTCTCTTATAAACATGAGTATTACAATTCCATAATTTTAATGTTTTGAGTAGGCCTGTTAGTAATTTAATATTTTTTAATTTCATGTGCAGTCATTTGCTTCATACCCTTCCGCTAATTCCCTGCACGTGCATTTAGTTCACATTTAGCTTTTCAGATATTAATAGAAAAGCCTTTTTCTTCCCCTTTCTCCCTCAAAAATATTTGCAGAAAGCTTTCCATTCAAAACCAAATTTGAAGTCTGATCTGGAACTTAATTATTGTCTAAAATCTTCTGAATATGATATGCTTGAGATGACTGTTATATGACAAAAACTAGTAAAGCTCCAAAGTCTCTTTTTCTAGAGGAACAAATAATTTATTTTGTTACATTCCAGTGCTCAGGAGAATAAGCTTCAAAAACATCCCATGAGATGAGCGATGAATAATTTTTGTTGTTGTTAATTTTGATCAAATGTAGTGTGAGACCATTCAGTTTTGGTTCCTTGCTACTCCTGTTTCACAGCTTACTGGAGCAGAGTATTTAGAATAATGCTAAATTTTGTTAAATTTTCTGTCACGATGGGGGTAGAAATGGAATAGTCATTGCTGTTCCTCGAGTGTGATGATTGCAAATTGAGAGCTTCCAGGCACTGCTCAGCATGAGAGATGGGTCCTTGAATCTGCCGACAGGTCTGGGGCCTCAGACATGTTTTTTGTTGTGATTTCCTGGCCATACATATTTCATCACAAGTTCTTTGCCTCCTTGAGTATGACTCTATTTTAGCTGTGAAGCACATCTTGAGTAAATGCAGAGTTTATACAGGCAGCTTAAGTGGATTTACATGGTGCTTTGTAAGTATCACCTCATAGACAAAAGCAAATGTAAGGAAAGAGAAAAAAAAATCTCACTGTTGAATATTAAAAATAGACAAGACTTTTCCTTTTCTCTCTAAATTAAACACGTTCAATTGTGCTGAGATGTGGCTTTTGTAATAACTTACTCTAGGTTTTATCTTTGTATGTTTTAAATAGAGTTTGGGGGACTTGGGTGAGGAAGTAGATGATTTCTTTGTCACTAGACCAACATCCTACTTAAATATATCTTGCACCTCTGCTATACATTCTAGTTTTTACACAAGTAAACAAGTTTTTACGTTCAGTTACTCTTAATCCCAGCAAGATTTGATATGTAAACTTATGTATATGGGGAGAAAAATACTGCTTATTCTTTTTCCTGTGTAATGTTTGGTAGGAGCACTTTAAAGAATATATTCAGAGACACAGTTTCCTGGTAGACATTTGATCAATCTGATTATTAAGCGTTAAAGGTGAGTTTTGTTTTAGCTCTAGGTGTTATTTTGGCTTTGTGATTTCTTGTCTTGAGTCTCCTCTTTTTGAAAAAGCAAAATAAAACTGTTTCTGAGTATCACGTTATCATTTTAAGAGGTTTTTATTTGGTGCCTTATTTTTGTTGTTGTGCAACCCATTCTTTATTTTGTTCTCCCATGTCTTTATCTGTTGAGATGCTCTGGATAAGGTGGCACTGATAATTTTTTTTATTTTTCTCTCCCTTCCTACACCTTTCAAGTAGAAGACAATGTAGAAAATCTTTGTCTGGCTTGTACCAAGCTTTATCAAGCACTGAATGAAGGAAATATGCTTGGAAAACAATTTAAAAGAAGAAGTGAGCTTCTGAAGACATTATATAAACTTGTAGACATTGATTCAGATCCACTTTGCCTGAAGCTGGCAAAGATTATTCTGGCTGTAAGTGTTTTGAAATGCTGTTTGGTAGAATCTGAATCTCAAAATCATGAATTACAACTTGCATTTAAATTTTTATTTCATATTTTTAAACTGCGTCTAAAGTAACCCTTTCCTAAGTACAGTTTACTACCACAGAGATTCTAGTCTCCCTTTCATCTACATCAGCACATGTTGGAGCTTATTTTTTTCAGAGAAATTACATCTGGGGGAGGAAGGAAGGGCACAAAATAGGATACCTGCTGTATGGTGACAGGAATATTGTATAGGCATGGAAAAGAGGCATTGTCCTAAGCTGGAATACACATGCAAGGATTTGAACAGAACAGTAATTAAAAAATTTAGACATGGGAATGAAGCTTAGTTTTTGAATAATATCTTGACCTTATTAAACACCTTTATCTGAAAATACCAAAACAGAATTTTGGGTTTTTTTTGAAAGTAAGTGTAATTATTCTCTTTTTTTAGTATTTCTGGTTAAACCTCTTTGAACCTCTTGATTCATGTTCTACGAAGGATGTATGGACAGTCACCGGTGAAAGGATGCCAGCTAGCATTGTGTTGGAGACATTTTAGTAATTTGTGTGTGTGTTGGGGGAGGCGTGTATGCTCCTTTAAGGCAGTGTAAATTATTTTAATCAGAAGGTACAGTTCTATACTCAGATACTACACAGATGTTTAAGTGGTGCTTTATTAAAAGAAAAGTTCCCTTACAGACATTTTTCTGTGGAATCTATTAAAAAATCATAAATGTAGAAGAAATTGTCCTTGAAATGCAGAGGACAGGAAGACATATATCATTGTATTTTTACCACTTTAACTTCCCTTTCATGATCTCTCAGTGATCATTTTAAGAGCTTTTCTGATATCTGAGCATAAGTTTCATTATGACATGTACTGTTGTACTGGCATTCTTTGTGGTAAGGCCATAGATGCCAAACCAATGGTTTCTGTACAGAATTTACCTGTAAGAGTGAACTAGAAGTAAAACTGCAAGCTACCGATATACTACCTGTGGGTTTACTACATTAAAAGTTTGTATATCACCTTATTTTAAAGTCAGTCAGCACAGTGCTAAATAAAGAAACTATCTGTGTTTCAGAGTCCTTTAATTCTGCAAACTTTCTCAGTTTGGTTTAGTATGTTGTTAGGGTTGCATCTGGAATTTAAAAGCTCGCTAAGAATACAAGTTTGCCTTGGTGTCGAACTTGTAGAATGTTGTGGTGCATTTTAGTATATAGATTTTAGTTGTAATTTTTATGTATTTTACTTTTTTTGCAGATGAAAGTGGATGGAAAAAATCTTCTTAGTGTTTGCAAGCTGGCATTTAAAATCTGCAGGAATGAAAAAAATGATTACATCGTTCAAAATGATAGATTATTGGGTATGTATTCTGTTCTTGTCTGTAAGTTAGACGTTGAAATTCAACAGATTGTTCATCTTTCAGGAAATGTTCTCAGAGTTAACTTTAGTCACAGATTAAAAATTGCTTACTACATCAAACTAATGATTGGTCTAGCCCAGTGTTCTGGGTCTAACAATGGCAGCAGGGGATTCTGTCTAGGGAGAGCATCGAAACCTACATGTTTTCTGTGATGTTTTCCCTGTACTCCCTCAGCATTCAGAACTGTTATATTCTTTTAGGGACATTAGGTGGTGCATCCCTCTCTAATTCATTTTTAATCTCTGTTTATCGATATTTTGTTCATTAATTTGCCTAATTCCTTTTTGAACTTTTTGATTCTATTTGCTTCTCCAATTTCACAGAACAACAATTTCTGGAAATTCTCTGTCTGCTGTTTTAAATCTATGTACTTTTCATTATCCCCCTGCTTGTAGTTTTTGCAGGATTTGTGAGAGTTTCTAGTCAGCTTACCCTTCACCTTCATGATTTTTTAAACCACATTCATATCACGTATCTCTGCCTTATCCTTTTCAAGACTGAGGCATCTCAGCCTTTTAGCTCTCTCTTTGAAAGGATATTGTGTCATTCATTGTTTTATAAGCCCTTCTCTGTAGCTTCTCAAAGTCCAGTAGATCCTTCTTGAGATTTACAGTACAAGACTGTATAGAATTCAAGTTGTGTCTGCACCAAATTTTATAGGAATGAAATAATGCTGACTGTATTGTTGGCCATCATCAGGGAGGACCTTGAGAACAGTCGCTGTCTTTTTTTATAGCTGCTGCTGCACACTGAGGCAATGGTTTCAGAGAATTGTCAGCAGTGGCTCTAAGATCTCTTTTGTGATTGTAACAGTGTTTGTGTCATGCACACAAACCCCTTGCAAATATGAAAAATATGAAGAAAATGACAGTGTATGAATGATACTCAGTATTTATTTGATAGTAATTTATTTCATTAAAACTTCATGATGTTTTGTTAATGTAGGCCTTGATCTTGCAAACCTTTATTGCACGTGTGTAAGTTAAGGCATATATGTATCTGCTTAACTAGATGAGAGTATTCATGGTCTTAAAGTTTAGTACACAATTGTTGTCAGAAATAAAGATAAGGTAAGCCTTTCCAGTAGTAAGGAAAGGACTCACAGAAAAGAGAACAGCTTAGGTTGCTTTGACTTTGGATACTGAAAACTACAGTTTTGTAGAGATCAGCATCATACATAGCATCTGGGCAAGTCACGTGGCTATGTCTGTGTAAGCACTGGGTTTTTTTGCTCTCATTTCCATCTTCATTCACTTTTCTTTCACTTGCTCTTCTTTCCCTGTATTTTAAGAAGTAATGAAGGAAAGAACATTCTTGGTAGGAGTTGGTTTGTTTGCTTTTCACTCTTTACATTTTGGACCAAACTTATCCAGGCAGAAGATACAAACTTGGATTTACATCATAATCACCCAGATCCCTGTTGCAGTCACTGGCTTATATATTTAATTTCTTTTTCTTCCTCTGGCCCTGTGAACTATTTATGTGCAGTGGAACAGCTCTAGTAGAAGAAATAAGTTAATTGTTCATCCCAAGATAGACAACTACTGTTAAAGACCCTGTTTGATACTGAGCAGAGCAGGATCCTGAAACTAATTTCTTACATTCCCACAACCCAGGTGATTTAGTTGGTGAGGGGGAGAGTTTGAGCAAGAGCCTGGTGTGAGTGTACAACATTCATATACCCTCATATACTTGGAGACAGTTTCAGTTAGGATTGAGACAAAAAAAAATTAAATATCTAAAAATCTCTTCAATTTAATGACATAGGAAAAAGTTTTTATTCAGCTGGAATATGATGGAACATAGCAGAAATAAATATCTGTTTCACTTAGTTACTTGAAATTAAAAAGTATAAAGTTGGTCAGGATTACTTATTTGTTTAAGATACCCTTGCCAAATTCAGAATGTCTCCATTTGACTGTGAAAGATACACTGAGCTTGTGCCCATTATCAACTATTAATTTTAACATTTCAGATACCTGACACTGGTAGCATAAAACAGGACTTTCAGAGTAACTTTACCTACATAAAAAGTAAATCTGAAAGGGCTACAAACAGATTTCAAATGTGCTTTTTAGTGCTCCATTAGAGATGCTTTAAGACATTTGATCTTTAAGGAAGTAGTGAAAATAAACCTCTTCAGAATGCATCAAATTTAGTACACAAAATTCCAGGCACAGACAATCTCTTTTGCAAATGGTGATTTCAATGGTTCCTGCTATGTGTTTACAACTTACACTGGTTCTTGAAGCCTGGGAGAACAAAAGTCAGGCCCATTCTCTTATTCATCGATAATTGTTTCTTGGTTTCAATCCAAATACCCAATTTTTCTAGCCCACTTACTAGAAATGTAAGAGTTCAGTCTGGGTTTTTTTTTCCCAATTGTTCATCTCTTCAATGACTGGACTGTATCAAATATAAATGTTAATATTAGAGTTTCTGAATAATGGTTTTCCTTTTAGATTGTTTGTTGGAGGTTCTGAGAAATGAAGATCTACAAAAAAACAACGAAGCTTTCCTCTATTGCATGGGAGCTATAAAATTCATGTCTGGAAATGCAGTACTCCTTAATGAAATGGTCAACAAAGGAGCTGTTGAAATGTTGCTGCAGTTAATGAAGCAGATTAATAACATAAAAGAAAATGACACATATTTCTCCGAGTTGGGCCACGTATTAGTCCAGGTTAGCATTTACTTTTACTTCTAAAAGCACATACTTCAAGGGCAAATTAAAAATTTAATTAGAGGAGATAAGCTAACCCTGTGTGCCACTGACAGACTTGTACCTATATTTCAGTTGACTTCTTTTTAAGAAGTTTAATGAAGTTGTTCAGGACCTAGATTGAATTACCATAGATATTTTTGTGTAGTCAATTTTAAAGGCTTTAGAAATTCTGAAGTTAATAGAAATATTTTTAGGTACCTAATAAACCAGTTTCTCATTATTACTTTATGATGCTGGCAATGTTCTGGATATTATAGTAAACAGATAAAAATGTGTTCTCTGTTTAAATTCTTTAAGCTGAAATACTGAATACAAACTGGTTCTGCAATACTTTAGGAGATTACAAAAAGCTTTTTATTACAAGAATAGTGTATTTTAAAAATGCATAAGAAAATATAGCTATGTTTCTTTGACAAAGTGTTTTTGAAGAACTGTAATGTAAGGAAAAAGTGGTTGCAAAAACGAACACTTTTTGAATCTTTTGAAGGCAACAGGCTCAGGCACCTTGATGAATGGTGGCTATGAAAACTAATCCTTTGCTCTAAAACTTTTTAAACCTTAGTGTTTTAGAAACAGAGGTTTTTGTATTTATCAAGGTAGATTCCTGGCTTTTGTCACCTCTGTGGACTTCATAGGAAAATATATTGGACAACTTTCTGAGGTAGTATTTGCACTAAGTTTGTTACTAGCTATGCCAGGTTTCTTTAATTATTTACTAGCTTACAAACAAGAGATATTAAACTTCTTGAAGTTATATGAGAAAACAAATAGCATATGTCCTCATATTACTGTTACTGATTTTGTTCTGTTTTTTCAGTGGTGGTATGAGGTATGTCTGTGCAGAGTAGTGTGTATAATCTTAAACGTAAATTGATTAGTCAATGCTACGAAACACTGAATGAAATGGTGTGGCTTAATACTTATATTTTGCAAAGGAAGTGGCAAATTGCTCCAGACTGGGAGAATATATGATGAAACTGGAAATTTTGTGCTTGTCGTGTTCCTACTTCCTTCCTTTCTGGTCCTGTCATCATTAAGTTCCTGTATTTGGCATGTTAACTTTCTTGTGGGCTATGAACTCCCCAAACAATTCTAAGATAATCTGTGCCACTTTGTTGATATCGCACCTTATATTCTGTACAAAAAAAGCCTTTTTTTTCCCAGAGAAGTTGTACAAACTTCAGGGTTTTGCACATAGTCAATGACCATATTTTTCCTGAATGTTTCTGGTTAGACTTCTTGAGTCCTGGTGCTACTGCAGTGCCACCTTAGGCAATCAGTTTAGGTAGAAACGCCCTATTGAGGGGTCCAGAATGGATTCTGTTCTCAGTGTAATTTGCAAGATGATACTGACTTAAAATACCTAAACTGTGAGGAAAGTAGCTCAGAAGAAGAAGTAGAGAGTGATGCCTCACATACGGAGCCTGTGGTCATTTCAGTGAGTGCATAATCAGGCTGTATTTTTGGTAGGCATTTTGAAACCTTTATTAGAGATGTGTATCCTATATGTTTTTCCATGTCTGTGTTTTAAAAATATTTATCCTTCTGAGAGCAAGAAGGGAATGGTTAAAAGCAAAGTATATTATTTACTGATGTTTGATGGCTGTTGTTGGCCTTAATCGTATAATACATATAATGGGAATATTGTTGAGTCAAAAGAGATGGAAATTTACGTGAGTTAGATATAAAAAGAAGTCTTTGCCAGTTGGGGCATTTAAAATAACAGATACTGGCTAAATAACAAAACTAATGAATCCATTTATTTTCAGCATTTTGACTAGCTGTCTGAACTTCCCCAGAACTTTGCAGAAATGTTTTTCTTCCATTATTTGCATGTGAATAAATTTAGTTTTTTAGATCAAGAGTTTAATTTGTAAATGTGTGAAAGGAAAATGTTACATTTTACACCTCTTTTTTTAAATCTCTCATTCTCTGCTGTTTTCAGTAGAAGTGTAGCAAAACTATTTTGTACAGTTTGAATAGACTGGCTGTTTCTAAGAAGGCCTTGAGTTCTGTGGAGAAGTCATACTGACAACTGTTTCTCACAGAGGTTGCTCTTTCACTTGTTTGTCTTCTCCTCTATAGTAATACAGATACTTTGTTTTTCTTCCTCTTGTGAGAAAAGTAGTGATTCCTACTGCTATGGAATTCCTGTGCAACTTTCTCATACCAGTTCCTTCAAAAAATCTATGTGCAGCACTTCTTCCATGTGAGTTAATTGTTCAGTTGTCATAGATGAAGGAATAGTTCTGTTTCCAGGGATAGAGTACGAAGAAAGATTTTTCTGTGATTCGTGTCCTCAGAATAAGCGTGATTTTTGGTGCATACTGTAACTTCTAGCAACAGATTGAATATCCAGTGACATACAGAAATAAAGAATAAATACAAGTCTTCAGGGATAGAGAGCAAATTATATTGGAGGAGAAAAGCACCTTGCAGTGGTCTCTGAGGGAGGCTCTGCCATCTTTTAATCCTGATAGCTGAAGTATCTCAATTAACTGGGACCAGGTCTTCATTCCTTAAATGTATAATTGCACAATCACCAGATGGCAGTGTTACACATAATCTTACTAGATCCTTTTTGTGGCAATAAAGTCCTTATCTGATTTCTTCATTCTTCCACAATGGATTTTATACAGAAGTCCCACAATTCAAAAATAAAACTGTTTGCAGTAATTTGGGGTTTTTCCCCTAATGGAGAACATGAAACCAAGGTCATCTTTGGCTCCTTTTATGTTGCTTAACCTAATAGTCTGGTTATATTTGTACAAAATGTGGTAATGCTTATTCAAAAGCCAGGATTTTTGAACTATCTCTGAAAAGACTTAACAAGTACTCCATTTTCTTTAATTGAAAAGCATTTAAATGTCTTCTTCTTTAAAAATAGCATTTGTCTGCAGTTAAATTTTCTATTTGGGTGAGTTTGATCTTTCACATGGCAAGATAAGGATTAGGGCTGGTGGGGATTGCTAGAGCCAATTGTTATGCATTTCTCCCTGAATCATGGTATCTGCTTGAAGCAATCTGAATCTCTCTAGAATTCATCTGCTGTCTAGCTTCTATTATTTTTTAAATTGTACTCTTCAAATTTTATATTAACTATTCCTTTGTGGATATATATTAACTGTTCCTTTGTGTTCTATGAACTGCTGACTATGATTGTCTTGCCACATTTAAGTGTATATGTTATTTTGCCTTGCTTTTCCTTTCCAACCTGTCTTTGTCTGAGAATAGCTCTTGATAGAATTTACTGCTGGAGGATTTTGAACCATCTGTCTCGGGCAGTGAAAAAGTTTACTCTCTTTTTGGAGACCTCTGCACCATTATCTCGTGATAAAGATTTGGGTTTTTTTCATTATCTAATACGTAAGTCTCTTTTCTGCAGTAAAAGCTCTGGTCTGCATTTGAGCAACACTTTTAATATGTGGTTCATCCTCCATTTTCTTTGTTGCGAGGCTTAGCTAGAATTCAACAAATATCATCCTAAGCTGACTGTGAACATCTTGTATGTAAGCAGTGAATGGAGTCTTTTGTGTCTGTTCCATTCGACAATTTTTCTACCAAAACTTTTGAAAAATAAAGTATTTCATCAAAAGTATTTTTATTAAAATATGTCTCCAGTATTGTGTTAATTTTTGAAGCATCATGTCTTGAGAAAGAATGCGCATCTGGAAAAGTCTTTTTTTGCAGTTTTTGAGTTAAAATAACAAAAAAACTCCAGGTGTCTTCCTAAAATATGAGTGATATAATACAAATGGCTCCCATAGGTTCAGTTTCTGTGTATTCTGAGTATAGTATAGATTTCATATTTAGTGCTGAAGCTAAATCCATTCACATATCACATTCACATTATCACATAATATTTCCCCCCTTTGCCTTGCTTCTCCATTTTGACCCATTGTTTCTTCTCCTGTTGCTCCAGAACATCCTTTGGTAACTGAAGACATGTCCACTATTGTCAAATTTGTTGACATAAGACAGCAAATTTGAAAGCTGCTGGAGAATGGACAGAGTAGTGCATAGAATCCTGTGTGCAAAAGCTCAAACACAACAACTTAACCTGCTCCTTGTCAGAGCTTTTCTTTAAAATTACCGATTACGTATCACTGGACAAGCAGTGCAATTTAGTGATAAAAGACTTAATATCCAGAGCTTTCTGTGATAACAGACAATTTGAACAGATAGTTTGTGTACCTTATCAAATTACATTTTAAAACCAAATTAATGTTAATAACTTCACTCTTTGAATAAGGGAAATTTGAAGAATTCCCATATTCACTTAAGATTGAATGACTTCACATTCATTTTATAGTAAGTTCTGGATTAAACCAAGATTAATTTATATGTCATTCCTTGCCTGACCTTGGCATTTCTGAATACTCTTACCTTGAAAGACAACCAGAATATTTCAAAACATGCAATAGCTTATTCATTTTGCATATCTGCAAATGTTAGATGCTTTATGCTTAAAGCTCCTTCAAGGTGAACAATATCACATGAAAATATTTAGATTGCTCCAAGTAAGCTTGAGCACTTAAACTTTTCATTTTTATATTATAAATATACATATTGTAAATATATTTATATGAGTAATTATTATATGTAATATATATTATAGTGGATTTGTCTTGATCTTGATTAACTTTTTTTTTAAAATTGGAATAAATTGTATTGTCTTTTAAAATAAATTCATCTCAGTTTGCAACTTCGAATTATTATTAAAGTATATATTATATATCAGTATTAATTTGCAACACTTAAATACAAATTTGCAAAATCAGATATTATGCAAAAAATTGCTTTAACCATCTACAGCATGTCACCTGTTTTCCAAGGTTGTAGACACACACAAAAGATTTTAAAATGTATTAAAGATCGTGTGTCCCTCAAAGGAGGAGGTTTCATGAAGGCAAGAGCAGTATCAATCTCTCATTTTCAAACAGTTACCTCAAATACACAATCTTGTTGCTTACACGTTTCCTGTTGTTATTTATTGGTGTATACATACCTGCAGAATGTGGACAGGACATTCAGACTGCCTTGGATGTTAAAAATGACACATGAGCTTTGTTACATTTTCAAAGCAACGTGTATTCTGTTGCAAAACGCTGTGATTAACAAATGTTGAAATATTCTGTGTGCAGCTGACAGCTACTCTGCGAAACCTGGCTGACTTGCCTCCGGCAAGGTGCCGGCTCATTTGCAGTGGTGCCGCCTCTGAGCTCTGTGTGGCGCTGGAGCAGCGTGTGAATGATCAGGACGTGTGCACCTACATCGTCAGGATACTCAGGTACCCACGGAACACAGTGCTGGTTCTGCGTGCACTCAGGTCCCTGGCACTGCTTCCAGCGGCCTCAGAGGAGGCAGGATCAAGGACTAAAGCTGGAAGAGTTAAATCTGATTGTGGTTTCTAAAACTCTGCGTAGCTTTTAATGATTGTGTATGATAATTGTGTCCTTATTAATACTTAGAGAATTTTTTGTTTGTAGCCATACAAGCTCGGATTCATTGTGCCTGTGAAAAAATGTTTTATTGTATTGTGTCATTCTTTGATCCCACAGATTCTGATTGAGATTTAGCATTTCCTATGTTTTAAAGCTGCATACATTATTAGGAATTTATTAATCCTATTATAGGCCATATTTTGTAAAAAAAGAATGACAGAAATTACCCAAACTGAAGTTATATCAGTAACTGTGTATTGTGA
>JAYRBT010000114.1:69758258-69794927 GCA_036023395.1 Myiotriccus ornatus | reverse complement strand
TATAAACTCTGAGTATAAAATTACCAGGAACGTAGAGCTCAAAGTTTGTAGTCAACCAGCCTTCATTGGTGTGTATCCTATAGAAGCCTGCTTTTCTGATGTATCAAAAGATGCAAGTGAATATATATAATTACTAGATAGGTAAATTAGAGTCTCAAATAAGAAGAAGATATTACTGCATGGTGAGACAGACACTCTCACTAAAATATGTTGCGTTAGTTTTTGGTAGTAAGTTCTACAAAAGATGCTGAATGTTTGGAAACACCTCTGAAAAGAGCGAAGGAATGATTAGAGTTAAAAAAACCCAAGCAAATTAATTTTCCATGACAAAGGTCAGACCATTATCAAGCTGCCTATTCATAGAATCTGCACAAGGAAGACATTTCTGTTAGCAGACTAGTCTTTAATCTAGAAAAAAAAAGCTAATAAAAAATAGTGCCTAAAGCTGTACAAATCTAAACTAGTAATAAGAATAAAGATTTTAACCAGAGAGATCAGTAATCATTGGAGCAATACTGTGAGGGATGTGGTTTTCAGCTTTTTTTCCCATTCATTTCATTTCTGAATCTTGTTTTTTAGAGAACATACACTGCTTTTCATCAAATGTTGTTCTGGTGACACCGTGTTTGCTTTTTTTTTGTTACTTTTCCCAGATGTCTAGGTGTCCACAAGCAAACCTAAGAACATGAGTTCTTGAATGCTAAAAGTCACTAAGTGCAATTGAATCCTTTTCTGAAAAGTTTAGCTTAACAGATCGTATTTTGGGGTGTAGAAATTTCCAGGTAGGGTCCTGTGATGTGGCTACACAGATATGCAATTACATATTTCTAATGGCCTCTCCTTATCAAATACATCCATATATTCATATGTGGGGGGGAAGGAGGTTCCCTTTTTACTGACAAAGTACTCCCTGCCATCACTGTGGCAAAGCTTCTCATCTCTGCTCCTTATTTCACATTCCTCAGTCAAGAACTTCTTTATTTGCTTTTGATATTTCCAGGTTATTCTACACTACTCCCCCCTGCCTTTTTTTTTTCCCCTCTTTAAATTGAGTTTCATTTTGTGTCAGTTGTTATCTCTGGGTTTGAACAGGAATTTTCACATGTAGAACGTCACTTCAAGATGAATCCTTACTACGTTCGCAAGAGATTAGTTCCAGGATGGCATAACTACTGCAATTTTGTCTGTAGGTGGACTATCAGACCCTGCAAAGAAAACTCCCAGATTTTCTTTCCAGGGTGCATAATAAAGCAGAAATACAAATTTGGAAGTAAAGTGTAAATTAAATTTGAATGAGAAGCAGGGCAGGTTGTAGAATTTTGACTAACTCCATTGAAGTTTGTGTAACATGGAGAGCACGTTTCATTTACAGCTGATGATTCAATAGGAACTCAGCTGCTGGCATATGACCTTTTGTTTTGTACTATCCCTCCCCTTCTGAGGGCCCAGACACCAGATAAAGTAACAACAGGTACTTGGCCAGCATGCACAGGCTGTGGAATGGACTCCCCTTCCTTATTTATCTTGTTTTGGTTAGAAACTATTGACCTAATTTGCTTTCCTTTCCTACTGATAAGTAAGCCTGTACTGTTTGTACTTCTGTTCATCAGGCTTTACACTGAAAGGCAGGTATACTTTAATTGCCAAGATAAACTGTTAAGTTCTGTGACTCAGCAAGTACATGAGGTACCTTTGCTACTAGGGCAGTGCAAGGAATAGATTTTTAGAAGTAGATAAGCGAAGAAATCTTTCATATCTGTGATCAAATGTGAATGTTCCAGTTGCCAGAAGAATAAGAGTTAAATGCTGATGGAGTATGTGGTGCCATTACCACCTTAAAACCAAAAATATCACACTTTCTTCACAGATAGCAAGCAGAGAAACCAGAGAGACCATCTTCTCAAGTTTCTCTTGATTTTTTTCTTCAAATTTGTTTGTATAAGTGAAGCTGTGGGGTCTCATATGTAGCCTTCCACTCAGGTTTGGGTACTGTGTGGACAGCATGTCTCACTTGAATAACTCACTATAAAAAGATGAAATAACTGAGTGTAATTCCTGTCTTCAATCTAATTTATCTTTAGTGTGATACATGTTAAAACCTCCATATTATATAAATTGATCCGATAAATGTAATTTTTCTGTAAGTGTGCAAGAATGGCTGAAATGCCATATGCAGTTAATACTCAAAAAATTTGGAGATGCATAGTAATCTCACTTATATAATTTTATTTTTTTTAGCTATGTATACAAAAATGCCCATGGGCCTTGCACAGGTTTAGTCTTGCAAGCAATTTCAAAATGTCATTTGGCTTTGCATGTACTTTTTACACAGAAATTCTGAGATGGTGTTTCTTACTCTTGCAGTGCTTACCCATGAGCATTAAAAAAATTATAGCCAAAAATAATACAAACCCTTGAGCATTGTACTGCTCGGGAGAAGTCAATACCAGCTTTCCTCTTTGACTCTATTAGTTAAATTTTCACTGGAAGATAATGAATCTTCGGTACTATTCTATTAAAACCGGATGTGCTCAGCTAAAAAAGAAGTGTTTTATAAGTTTGTTTTGCTAGGCTGTAGGTGGAAAGAACAGCTGAGATCACACTTCTCAAAATACCAGTTGATTGCTTTGCGGTACCTGTTTGTCTGTTTCCTGATTGGGCAGAGCTGTTGCTGGGCTGATACCATTTTGACCAAAATTAGAAAGTCAATATAAACGAGTCGAACTAGACTGCCTGCTTTTCTCAGTTCTCTCTTCTGATTCATCAGTTGTTTGTTTCAAATTTTTACAGCCTGTGTGAATTGGGTGTTGTGCCAGCAAAGGTGAAAGCTCTTAGTGGTTAGTCAGTAAGAATGCTCATAAAAATTTGTCTTGATGACATTTAGATGCTAGGAAAAAACACGATGCCTAGTTAAAAAAAGTTGAAGCAGGTCCTGTAGAGTGATACTAAAATTAAATATATGGATGTGAGAACCTTTTCCTCACTTAGGAGTCTGCTGCTTCTCATGTACAATGATAGCACTCGTGTTCCTGAAAGGATGTTATTGCCAATGTCTTGTGGCAGAGGCTTAAAACCTGGAACTTACTGAGGAAGGCCTGTAGGAAAGAAGAACTTGCTGCTTACACATCTTTTTTTCCTTCAGTATGAGTATGTATACAGAGTTTGATGGTGCCTGGTTAACTTACATTATTAATACCAAGGAGGATTAGAATATGTGTGAATATAATTCAGATATTTGAAAAAAACTAACATGTTAATTGTGTAGCAAAATTCTAGGTTAGTGCAGGTACATCTGTAAGGGTAGAAGAAATCCTGTTACTTTACCTGCACTGTTAAGATGAAGCTACAGATTTTTCTTTTTTGGAAATGTGTAGGTTTTGATGCAAGTGACAGAGACAAATGTTTTAATTAGTTTAAACTTGGGTCACTTCAGGCTTTCAGAATTCTTTTTTTCTTGTCACATACTGGTGGGTAAGAAAAAGATGGGTATGTTGTTAAATGCCATTCAGTTAGGATCCACTGGTCTTGCCACAGAAAGACTTTATCTCAGTATGTACAGAATTAAGCAGCAAAAGATGTAATTCTTTATCCTCCTGAAGATCAGTCTAGAAAGTGCTTTAAGAGACCAACTTGGTTAAATCATGAGATCTTGAGATACTTTATAAAAGTAGGAAGTAGGCTTTGCTTAGCAATGAGAAGAATAAAAGGGTAGGAAGAGCACAAAAAATCAAAATAGAAAAAAAAGGCACAAAATGAGATGCAACCACAAAGGGGCATAAAAAGAAACAAGAAAACTTTTTATATTAGAGTAAGGAGACAGTAAAGAAATAATTGCTCTAGTGTTCAGAAGAATGTGAGCATTATTGACCGATGTCACTGCGAATAGTGAAGTGCTTTTTTTTTTTTTGTGGAATGCCTTTTTTTGCTTCTTTTTCTGAAAGGGTTAAGTATGACCAAAATGAGTGATCTCTACTTCAGCTGGAGTTCTTTTATCACTACAAAATGAGCCGGAGCATATTTAAATGTCCTCAAAACAGCTAGGCCTGATGCAGTTTACCTTTGGTGTTTACAAAAGGACAGAAAGGGGATTCCAATCACTGAGATTCTTGAAAAATTGTATAGAATTTCAAGATTGTAGGTCACCTGTTTTTAAAAGGAGAAAGAGGAGGAACTGGAGAATAACAGACCAGTCAACTTCGATTACATTTCTGGTAAAAATCTGGAACGAATAATTTGACTATCTGTAAGCAATTGAGATTAACAATGATATGAGTAAGAGCTAATATGGCTTTAACAGGAACAAATCAATGGGATGGAGTTTAACCTCTACAACCATTACCAGGCCTAGAGGAGGAAAGGTTGTGGTCTTTGCCCGTCACCGCTGACACTTGAAAGATTAGTAAGTGCTGGCCCATATGATTATTCTAGTTATATGAAGTGCTGTTTTAAGGCGTTTTAAGGTTACTGTCGGCTTGGTAAAAATAGATGACCTATACTAAGTAAATCCCATTAGTAATTACCCCAATGCTATACTAGTTCTGTTAGATGTTTTTGATTTCTTACGTGATTTGGGTTATGAAAATGGTAGCATAAAAAATTATTTCTGGGTGCTGTATCTGGAATTCCTTTGGTTGTTCTGGATGTGCTGTTACCTGAATTGTGAAGCAAATGAATTATTATCATTTTAAGCAGCTAATACCTTCTGATGGTTTCCATGTAATATGGTTTGTTTATTTATTTTACTGCAGGATTTAGTTATCCGTATCATCTTCATTCTTGGTAATTTAACAGCAAAGAATAACCAGGCCCGTGAGCAATTTTTTAAAGAAAAAGAAAGTGTTAACACCTTGACATCATTATTCCAAACCTACTACGAACTTGATTTGAATGCACAGACGTGGTACCATGATAGACAAGGAAAAGGAAAAAAACACCTAAAGCATCCTTCAGAAGCAGAAGATGTTATGATAAAACTGATAAGAGTGCTGGCCAATCTCTCAATTCATCCCATCATAGGAGCCACCCTGGCAGCTGCTCATCGTGTTGTTGAATTACTTGTTACAGTACTAGGTAATAAAATCTACGTTGTGTTTGTTAATCTTTGTTCAGCCTGTAATGAGATGTTAGGATTTTTCGTTGCAAAAAAACCCCCAAAGTCAGTTTGCTGATACTCATGAACTATTTTATGTAGAAGGCCTGTTTGAAACAATGGATGCATTGCTGCTTTGGTCCTGACTTTTCAGTATCTGTGGAAAGATGTTGTAGAAATGTTTAATTCAGTGATCAGATTTGCAGATATGATCATTAGGATAAGAAAACAGATTTTATTTTAACCTGGTTATATACTATCTTATCAGTCATGGGGGATTAGAGAAGGCAGACTCCCAACTTCATTCTGTCTCATGGATTGAAACTGTCTTAATGTCTTAATCATTGTGTAAGTGCTTTTGAGCTTCAAAGCTTCTCTCTGCTAACCTCCCCTCTTCTTGGGCACTCTATCAGTCAGTTTACTATCAAATGTTCTCTCTCCCCTCTTTTATTTCCTTCACTTTTGGTTTCTGAGGCCAGAAACCTCAGGTAAATCGATACACCACAACTTTCAGACTTATGGATGGGGTTTTACGCTGGTTAACAATCCGTAAGGAACTCTAAGATAGAGAATCTTTCAAATATTGTTAAAGATTTTTTTATCCAATTTTTTTTCAAGGTACTTGACATTTCAGAATAATAGTCCTTGGTATTTCTCTGTGTCTATCCCATAGCCATATTTCTGCATGTGGATTCTCCTCAGTGCCATCTTAAAATAGCAAATAGGTTCTGTAAAACGGCTTGACTAACTAGATTTTAAATCATGTTTCCTTACTCACAATGATTTCTGTAAATTAATAGTTGTAAAGAGTTGTTTATATGTGTTGCCATTTTTGGATTGGGTGTTCCTGTTAGCTTCTGCCATGATCCTGAAAAACAGAATAGTTGACTACAACAGTGGCCATGTAAACTATTATTCAGTTTGCTTTTGAGATCTAATGCACTCCTAAGTTGGAGATGTGTGCACGTGAATCTACATATGTTTTGTGGGTTTTTGACTCTCAGAATACAAGTCCAATGTTTTGTGGGTTTTTTACTCCCAGAATACAAGTCTATCGATGACTGTGAAGAGCTGGTCATCAATGCTGCCACAACGATCAGCAATTTGTCCTACTACCGAGTGGAGAGTTCTGTGGTTCAAGACAAGAAGCTGCACATTGCTGAAAGTAAGGGCTTTTAAAATAGTACTTTTTGTACAGCTTTTAGAAAGTGGAAATGTTTTGATGTAACAGAAAGAAAAGACACTGATAGCGTTCTGTGGTATCGTATTGCAGGAATATAAAGCTCATAGGGGCTAAATTCTTTCCATAATAATTTCTGATTCTTTTGGAAAGTAATTCTGTGACTTATATGAAAGTAGCTGGGTTGTTGGCAAAACTCCTTCTTTTACTCCCCAAAGGAATTTGCTGTATTGTTTTCTGTGTAGCAACTTTTGCTAGTTCTGTTCAAAATCCATATACCTGAGCCGAAATAATCATGTGGCTTTTTACTTCTCATCAGAGTACAGTAAGATTTTTTTTTTTCTTCTTGGTACCTTCTGTACCTGAAAAATCTGATTTATAAGCTTGTTTCTGTCTTATAAATCCATTGGCAGTGTTGTATTGGGGGATTCTCTTCCCCCTGAGAGTATGGACAACAAAAATTTAGTGATGTGTAAGAACTGCAACTGAGTTCTAGGTCTCATTGTGTTAATGTTGTGCAAAAGTTAGAGAGTCTATGTCTTGTATATCTTTCTGTCTAAATAGAAAAGACATGGGGGAGAGACAGAACCTGAAGTTTGCCTAACAACTAGAACAAGGAATAGGAGAAAATATCCTGGCTGTCAACCTAGTGCCCTGACTGGTAGAGATAACAGTTCTGCTGTTCTGGCACAACTCATTTTATCACCTGTAAGCCAGCTACCTCTTACTGCTGGTTGGAAAATGTGGAAACAAATTACTTCTCTGCCTGTCCCATTTGCTCTCCCTCTTCTGTTTTTATTGTTAGCTAGTGGAACTAGTCTCATCACCTTTTCTCTGCCTGAACTGAGGAAAGAGAAAACCCTTTGATGGAAGACCAGCAGGCTTCTTCCTCCAGGAGACATTTTGAGAATATTTGCTGTTTGATACAAGTGTTGGTTCCCAAAGACAAAAAATTGTAATTTCAGATGTCTCTTTAAGACAAGTTCAAGACATGTTCAGTGTTGCAACATTCAGAGACAGAAGTAATGGGAACTAAGCCAACCTCTTTTCTGTATTTATTTCCTTCACTTTTCTGTGGTTAAAGGGTTAAGGGTTGACTTATTTGAATCCTGTATATGGTGGACTGATTTCAGTGGTTTGTGTCACACTCCTTTGCCATGCAGCAACCCCCCCACGATGATAGCTCTTCCTAGGAATTGCTGAAGTTCTCATTCTCCTGCTGAAGTGACAGACTAACCATATATTAAGTTGCAAAGCAGGAAAACAGAAAGGAAGTGAATGCTTCAGATTAAGACAATATTAAGTAGCTGCTCAAAGAAAATGTGCTTTCTTGTTATAGCAGCAATGGGAGAAAACAGAGCTACTGTCAGAAAGTAATTTCAGTTTTAGGAGACATCCCGCCATAAGACCATCCATTCAGAATCTAAATCAAGTCTCTTACATATTACAACATTTTTTAAATAATGTCTTGCTGGATTTCCACGTGAACCCACTCAAAAATGCATAGCAAAGCTGGCTCCCATTATTAGAACTGTGCTTAGACTGTCTCCATAACTCTTTGTTTATTCCTTTGCATTTAGCCCCATATTGGAGCTCTTTGTCTCATCTTAAAAGTCCTACATAATTTAGTTTTCACTCTACCATCACCTCACCCCCTTCACTGCCACCAGACAGATTGACAACTGTTCCTGTTTCTTACTTTCATTGCTGTTGCTGCTTGCGTTCTGATACTCATTGATAAGAAGCCAAGCATGTATTTGTGATATACAGATAATGGTTTCTGTTTAATTTCTCTGCAAACCAATAGTGCTTTTGAAGCTGTTAATGAGCGACAATATGGATGGAGTTGTGGAGGCTGTCAGAGTCTTTGGCAATCTTTCCCAGTATCATGAGGTCTGTGACTTCATCATGCAGAAAAAGAGTGAGTTGCTTTTGCATTTATAGGAGTCCTGTTTTTAAATGTCCATGGTTCTGAAGAGAAAAGATTGTTAATAAGCTGTCTCAGTTAAAGGGCAGAAGCAATATTCCCTGATGTTTTGCAAATTAGGCAAATATTAGAATCCAATAGTAGTCATTGTAAACGACCATTTTATTTCACTTTCATTAAAGTGGAAGTATTGGATTAGCAAAATACATCATGGTGCTTTTGCAAAGGTAAATACTACAAAACCTCTGTTTTTTCTAAAGATTCAAATTTTGAAATTTCCCTTCACTCATCAAGCTTTACAAATCCTACAGGTTAGTAGTGGTATGATATAAAATGAAAATCCAACTAAATTCTCATTTAGGTTCATAATCATACATTTTTGATACCCACGTTCAACAGTTTGTTAGCGCTTTGTAAGATGCAGTTGTTTCACTGCCTCAACAAAGAGACCTCCTATTTGCCTCTGGGTGAAGTAGGATACAAGTCTTCTCAAGTCCTTTTGCTTTGGGTATCTGAAGAGCTTTGGGAAAAATGGCAACTCCTTGCTATCCACAGAGGGTGTGTCATCAGTTTAATTAGACACCAGTTCACTGTAAATTTTCTTGACATCTACCTATCAGCACTGAAAGTGAGGTGATATGCCACAATATGCAACCCTATGTCAAACGTGGACATAGCACCGTTTTTGGAGGCAAAGGGAGAACTGACATTTAGTAGGTGGTTGCTGGTGAACTGTCTCAGTCAAAGGACTGACTTTTCCAGCTGGGAGAGGCTGTGGACAGTGTACCAAGCTCAGGAGGAGCTGAGAGGCTGCCTCTCCATTAGGCAAGACTGACTCCCTCGCTGGGGTTGTCTCCACAGTGTCCCGTCAGTGTCAGCAAGAGCTGCCAGACGCTGCTCGTCCAGCCTCTGCTTCTTGCCTGTCTCCCGCAGGAGCCCCAGGCTGCAGCACTTCCAGCTGGACTCGGTGCAGTCTGGGGCAACCCTGCCACTCACTGACTGAAGAGTGCCAGTTGCCAAATCCTAGCAGTTTCTGCTGACTGTGCAATTGAAAGAAGGGTGATGCTTTTAAGAAATAAACTTCGATTCAGTTTGGTCAGCTTGATGTTTTCTGAACTGGATTTTCACATTTCTTTGGTATATTTTTATAAAATAAAATAAAAATGTTGTTCTGTATGATGTTATACTCAGCCATGCTCAGTTTTTGGGTAGGGTATCCTGCTTTATAAGGATACATTTTTAGTAAGTGTGTTGTAATGCCACTTGTGTGAGAAGTCCATCTTCCCAGTAATGCTGTTTCCTTCTTTACAATCCAGTATACAAGTTCATGATTGCTTTACTTGATTCCAAGAACCGTGATGTCTGTTTTTCTGCCTGTGGAGTTCTGCTCAATCTCACAGTAGATAAGAGCAACCGAGCTTTTCTGATGGAAGAAGGAGGAATTGGAAAGTAAGTTCCTGTTTGTGCTTATGAAAAAGGCAGTTTTGAGTAGTTTGTCCAAAACATTACAATTGGATTGTTTTTTACTGGGGCCGGTAACTTGTAATAAAGATGCCAGCACAAAAGATAAATCAGCACCTAATGTTCATCAAGAAAGAACCTTCCATATGAGGATTTTTTTGCAGAGGCATTAAAGTGGTTTAGCCTACTGTAGAGCCAAAACCCATAGAATAATCTCCCAAAGATGCTGCCGATATATACAGCAGAGGAGAGCACCATACTACAAAGCAACTAAGGCACGGCTTTGCAGTAACTGCTTGTGCTCAACTATATAAAGGCACCTTTAATGTGTATCTGGTGTAAATGTGAAGATTAGTTCAGGAACCATGATATCCCACGTGGTGTGTTGAAATTCTTGTAAGTACTTAGTACTGTAGGAAAAACTATCTGATGTAGCCATGCTTGGCAGAGAACAGCTCCTGAGTCTCCTCTCTGGGAGTTCAAGTTTAAAGCACTGATATTATAAGGCATATTAAATCTTGATGCAACACTTGTGGCTTTGATGTTCAGATAATAGCGGATCCAGTTTAAGTGGAGGAACATGAAAGATCATGTTCCTGTGCTTATAAAGCAGTTGGTCCAACCCACGTTTATGAAACAATATGCTTTCCTGTTCATACATCGTATAATTACTCTTTTATATAGTGTAAACAATGCATTGTCTTCTCATCCTTCCTTCCCATGTTCTAGTTAACTTACAATATAAAGCTGAAAAAGGAGAGTAAAACCAAGTTACAGGCAAACTGAATAATAAATATGAGAAATTTCTATGATATATTCTGTAGCATACAGAATCATAAATTTGGAATTTTCTGTACTGTGTCTGAAAATTTGTGAAGGAAGGAAGGAAAGACAGTAACAGCATTTGCACAGTCACAGATTGTAATGAAATTTGATGGAATTTTAGTGTCCTTAAAAGGGTCACATTTACGATGCATGTCAGTGAAATGGGGTAATCGGGTTAAAAAGTTATAGGGGATGGACAGGTACAGGCAGCAAACACATGTCCATGTAGAAAGGCATGTTCACATCCTTAGGGAACTACGCTGAATGAAAAGGGGGAAGTTACTGAGGAGGAAAGTAGCATCTGAAGTTTATTAACACAGAATTTTCCTTCAAACTTGCATGGAGTTTGCTCACATTTCTAGACTGCCAGATTCTGAAGGACTCAGGAGAAAATTAGATGGAGTAAACCACTGTTTTTGTTTGGTACTGACAGGTTAGTTGACTGTTTGCAAGATTTTGGGCCGGCAGACTGGCAGCTGTCTTGTTTGATATGCAAAACCCTGTGGAACTACAGTGAAAACTTCACAAGTGCAGCCTCATGCTTTGGAGAAGATACCGACACGTTGCTGGTGTTGCTCACGTCACTTTTAGGTGAGATTTGTAATCTTGGTCTCTTTCCCTCAATAAAAGAAACGGAAGAAGCAAAATCAAAGCCATGTTAGTTTGGTTGGGAAGCCTGTCACGTGGCTTTAAGTGGCTGGCTGGTATAGACTATCCAGCAGCACAGTGGTCTATTGCCATGCGGCACATTCCTTCAGGTCTTACAGATTGCCAAGGTGGAGTTGGCCGCTCTCACTGCCCACTCTAGTTTGCCTACTTGGCACGCTCCTAGTGCTTTCCCGCAGCTGCGTTTTTGCCTGCTTAGACCTTCAGTGCAAAGCATACCTGTCATTGTGTGTGGGCCCTTCTGGCCTCAGAGGTCACTGCAGGTGTCGTGCGGAGCAAGGGCTCTACCTGGTTACTGCACAGCACACGCTGGACACCGCTGGGCAATCTGGGTTTTCCCCTCAGCCCGAGGGCTCTGGGGGGAGCAGGCTGAGCTTGCTGCTCAGCCACCCTTCTTTGCTCAGCGCGGCCTCTTTGCAGGCACGGACAACATCATGACGATTTCTCATTTGCTCCCAAAAGCCAGGGAGGGCGTGCTTGCTCCTCCACAAATGCAGGCTGGAAGGTGAATGTTTGGACTCTGATGTGCTTACCCAGTTGGATCTTTTCATCTGGACACTCACTCTTGCTTCAAATTTTATAGACTTCAATTGCTCTGTGATGGTCCTGTAGTCAATAGATGTCATTTCCCTTCTTTAGTTTTTGAGCACTGCTTTGCTTATGATTTTACTTTGGGTAGGTCATTTGCAATTATCTTTAAAAACACTTCAGTCTTTAAGATGTCAATGAAATTGAAGGAAGCTAACTAATTTTGATACGGTTTTAATTGGAAATTGACTGAAAATGTATGCTTGCTGTCAGACTCAGAATGTGAGATCCCCATGGTCTCTTGTTTTTAGACAATCAGAAAGTGGGTGGATTTGTGAGTATTTATTTACCTGAAAATATCAGTGTTTCAAGGTTATTAGTGCACTTTTTAACATTCTTCAATTTTACAGCCACAATCATGCCTGAAATTTCTGTCATACAGCAAAGAATATATATCTTTGTTTTAGAAAATTTGTACTTACTTTTTCCTCTCCATTTAACACTGCTTATTCCAGCAATTGATTTGACTGCAGAGTCCAGGCTGGATAGTAATTGTGACTCTCACTAACAGGTATAACTTTCATGAACCAGAAGTTCATGTATGATTGCAATTGCAGTTGCAATTGTGATTGTACTGCAAGTGTAATTACAAATTAATTAAAAATAGGTTAGAATGAAATCAGAGGGCAAGGCTTTCTTCATACTGTAGTCAGAAGAGTAGCTGTAAAAGAAGCACATCTTCCTCATTGGATCTGGTTCTTCTGTGTGCAGAGAGCCAACAAATCTTAGTAATAGCAACTGGTTAATACTGTCCTGCGTCTTCCTCCTCCCATTGTATTCAGTAACAGCCTTGAACCATCATTGCTCTGATTCTATCATTCAGGAAGCAGGAGGCAACTGCTGACCATCAGTGAACTGTACTTAAGCGTCAGCACACCCTCAGGAAGCGGAAAAAGTGGAACATGGCACAGCAACACCTCACTTCACCTGCTGTGCTTGGCCTCCTCCCCTTTATTTTCCCCTCCCCTACCTGGCACAAGATGACAGGAGATTACGAGGCAGCCAAAAGGGAGTGGAAATAGCCTGAAAAGATGTTAGGCCCAAGAGAAAAGCTGGACAAAAGACACCATTTGTTTTTCTCTTTCCCTGCTTCATCCCCAGAGCCTGAGATGCAGCAGCACTGCTTTCCAGTGGCACTTGTCATTTGTCTTCTTTCAGCTGCTCTCGAGTTCCAGCTCACTTTACTGGCTCAAAGCTTCTGGAGGCTGATGTTCCCGGGCCCCTGGCAGCAGCTTTGCCTTGCTCCAGGCCCTCAAGGATAGCAGTGGAGATGAGCCTCTGTCTTGAGAACATTCTTCAGTTTGGTCATTCAGTGAAATTTCTTTTCTCCCTCGATCTTTCCACACTTTTTCTTCTACTCAACTTTACCTCCACTATCAATTTGAGGAGGTAATTTTGGAATCTCAGTACATGTGAACTCTTACATGACATGCTAGTAGCTTCCAGGGGTCCTGGCCCTGTCTTGCCACTGTTATGAGGGTGGGTAGCCCTTGCAGACCACTGAAGTCTGCACTCTGGTCTTCAGCTTCCCCCGTAGTGTGCAGACCCAGTGTGCTTGTCTTTTCCCTGGGCTTGCAGCCAGTTCATATGCTGTTTGGCCAGTACCCAATTTTCCTAGTTTTTGAGGAGAGTCGTGGGAAAATGAAATTATCTGAGGATGTACAGCTTGCATGTGGAACACTGATCCTTGCTGATCTACAGTGTTACTCACGTTCTGTTTTGGGAAATTTACTGTTTCAGTTCAACACTTCAGCTTTGAACTGGTTCTGACCCTTGTTCTTGTAGTACTGGAATTCTTGACCTCAGTGATTCCATAAACATTCAATCAACTTCTGGGAGCCACAGCTGTCTACTAAAAGGGAGAAATGTTTCTTGCTCTGTGTTAAAGATAGTTAATTTGGGTAGAAAAATCAGGAGTAGGCAAAGCAATTCTCCCTGAAAACAAGGCCCATAATCCCTTGTCTTCCAAGGTTCTTCAAGTTCTTTCACTTCTCTGCTACTGAGTCATTTTAGGTATGTTGGGTTACTGTGCCATTGATAGGACAAGAGCAGACTGGCACAAGTTGCAATAATACGAAATTCCAATTAAACATTAGGAAAAGAAATTTTCTTCATGTCAGGGACCAGGCACTGGAACAGCCTGCCCAGAAAGTTTGTGAAATCTCCATCCTTGGAGATAGATGTTCAGTACTCAACAGTACATGGATCAGAGCAACCTTATACATGGTGGCTCTGGTCCAGAAGTCCTGTCTGACCTAAATTATCCTATGACATCACCAAATGTAGATCTGATGACTGAGGCTGGATTTTATCTCTGGTTTCAGGTTTTCTTCCTGCAGAGACACGACATCTGTCTTGACAGAATTTTTTTTCCCTCTTTATTTTATTACAGAAAGGCTTTAAATGGCATCTCTTTATGCAGAACCCCTTTTGTAATCTACCTCACATGTAATTTTGGTAGTTTAGAAACAGTGTAGTGGCATACAAGTTTGTAGTTGCTGGTAGCTTTGTATGAACCAGAGCCCATCTCCCTGCACCAGGAATGTTGCTCCTTCCTTTATTATAGCTGCTGCAGCTCGGGCCATCTGCTCTGCACAGGCACCTTGGCATGCTTTTGGATGCTTGAGCATCTCTTTTCTACACAAAGTTTGACTCAAAGTGTGGGAACTGAAGTTTCTTTTCAACCCCAAGTTGACTGTGCAGTAAGATCCCTGACAGAGTTACTTGTTTAACATGTTGTGAATCCGGTGGTCTTTCATAGTCTAGGCCAACGGTAAGCCACACTTGACACTCCCATTTGGAGCAGGATTCCACCTTCATTTTAGGCCCATTTATGGTCTAAAGTAAAATATCTCAATGTCAAATATCCTCCTGTTAAACTGTATGAAAGCATTTGCTCAGCATTATCAGTTGTATCAGTGGATTCTTGGATTCAGGAGAATGCTACTGGCTGCAGACTGATTTCTTTTTTCTGTGAGAGTTTGTCTCTTTCCCGCATCCAATGCCAGGCATAACAGAGGGGGAATAATGAGTGATGACTTCCCTTAATTCCTAACATTGCTTGCCTTTATTAAAGAGTGTCCTGTTGTTTTATTCTTGAAATTTGTGAGGAAGGGAGGGCATCTGTAATACAATAACTAGCGTGCTTCAAGTTCCCCCAGAATGATAGTAGACAGAGTTTGAAAGGGTCTCCATGAACCAGATTAGCAGAGCAATTTGTGACAGGGAAAACATAGTTATGGTTAGATTAACTGATTCCTTACCTTAGCAAAGTTGCTGTGAGTAATGTTAAATCCTGGGTACTTTGCAGGGCAACAGTCCCAGTAAATGCTTGGTCTTGGAGACAGTTTAGCTTCACCTGTAAGAATAAAAGAACCTGCAATGCCCTTTTCACCTTAACGTCCTTTATTTTCAATTCAATCTAAATCGCTCAGACAGTGATGCTCAGCTTATCTGAAGTGCAAAGTTATTTTTAAGCCATCAGCATACACAACTGGTAAGCTGTATGTGCTGTAGTCATAAAATACATAGTTGGGTATATTTTTATTTGGAACTGATGACGATATTTTCCTTGATTACAGATGAAAACCTAGCGTTGGACTGCAGCCTCGACAGAGAGGGAAGGGACTCCCACAGACTACACTGGGAAAGAGAGTTCAAACCTGTGGCAGAAAAACTTCTTGATAGAATTCAAAGCCATCACTCCTTTCTTCCAGCTGTGCCTATTACTCCATTTTAGTCAGTCTTTTCTCTTTTTTTTTTTTTTTTTGGTGGTGTAAATTGTATACCTTTATATTTCTAATATACCTGTATATTGTCATGGGGAAGAATGTTAAAGAGCGTGGCTATCTTTCAAAGAGCTTGTATAAAATTTTTGAATGTGTAATTACTTTTTACAATAGACTTGAGCCGATCAAGCGGCTGCTCAGTGTGATTTGTCTGTTGATTCCATAGTTTCCTGGCTGGGAAAAAGAAACAAATGTGTTTGCTGAACTTTTAGTTTTTAAAAGGTAAGCTACCACTGAGTACTTGGGCCTGTGTGGTACCAAAAATGCTGTGCAGTACAGAAGAACATTATGGGACAGGAGCCACATCTCACCTACAGACTTGGATGCACTTTTACTTTATAGGAAATTCTGTGACAGAGTAACCCAGATGCTACTGGGGCATTGTGCTGTGTTCCTCTGTGAGCTTCAATGTTCAGACTGAATGCTGTCACAGGTTGGGGGAAAGTCACTTCCCTTTCCTTTGGAGATCCCCCTTTCTTCTTCTGATACTCTGTGGCTGGGGCCTACAGTATCCCAGCTATCCCAGCTACTGCCTTGGCACTTATAGGATATAAGCTGTGCTGGCCTTTCCTGAATTGGAACTTCACATCTTAAGGCAAAACACTTGTATCCCTGATGTCAGAGAAGATTTTAGCTGGTCTGTTGTGTTCTTCCTTCAGTTTTTCCAACACTCCAAGGAGCCGCCTGTGTGCCTCTGCTTCTCAGACTTCTTGGCCAGTTGTCTCCCCTGAACCTGCATCTCCATCCACGGGGCAAAAAAAGGCCTGTTCCTCCCTGTTCCTTCTGACTGCTGCTGGCTTGTTTATTGCTCAGTTTTCATCCTTTCAGCATGTAGAAGTCCCTGCTGGTAGCCCATGGATTAGCTCAGCAGGCGCATTGCTGGGCTCAGGCATTAACAGCCCGGTTGGCTCCAGGGAGCTTTACAGACCTGACCCATTTCTCTCTTTTCTGACCTCAGACTGCTGAGAATAAACAGCTGTGCGGGAGCTGCCGGGTCCTGCTCCTGAGGGTCAGCAGCATCACGCTGTGCTGTGCAGCAGGAGAGCCTCCAGCCTGGCAACCCCTGCGGAGGCTGGAAGAAGTTGTTGTTCCAAGGCAGCGATTCAGAGCTCCCTCAGTGGCACTGCTGAACCTTTGGTATTGCCCAGGCCTCTGCTTCCAGGTGAGGAGAGGAAGTGAGGAGGCTGGGAAGTGGAGTATAGTAGAAGAGTAGGGAGACCTTTTTCCTAGTTTAGGCCCCTGCTTCTACAGGCCAGGTGCGGGGACGTCTCATGGTCCAGGTTTTGGGAATGGTGAGGAGGAAACTTCAGTGAAGGTAATGAAATTTTCTGTGTTCTTTGTGTCTCAGCAGCTCCCTTATTTCTTGTGCCCAGTTGGCTCAGCCCCACAATAAGTAGCTTCAGGAGCGTGGGGCTCCATCACTGCAATCCACAGGCAGGAACTGCTCAGCAGTTCCGTGTGGTTTGGCTCTTAGGACAGTCTGCTGAACTTGAAAATACCTCAATTATCATCCCTTCTTTTGCCATTTTAATTTTAGCTCTGAAGTTGAAGGGAAGATAAATGGTTCCCTTTGTTTCTTGGGGAAAAGAATGGATTTGCTTTTGGGGAGTATTAAAGAAAGGATGGTGGGTAGATACTCCCTGTGGGGAGGGAGCATTTGTTCTTGGCATTTGCGTCATGGCAAGGCAGGCAAAGACCCGGCTGGGCAGGGCAGGGTGGGGGGCAGTGGAAAGGGCCTCAAGGATAAGCCCCATCAGCAGCTCTGATCAGAACTGACAAGTGCCGAGTCTGTCAGAGGCAGCCTGAAACTCAGGGCTGGCTCAAGTCAAGGTGGTGTTCAGGCAATTAGGATTTGTTCAAATAAAATGCTAATTATGTTAAGTCATTGCTGATCAAACTGTAACCAAGGGCCTGGAGCGCCGTGTCCTGTAGCACACGGCAGATCTGGGGATCCCATAGTGGGGACTGAAGCTGGGGCAGCTGCTGTGTGAGCTCTGGCCTCTGGTTCAGGAGGTGCCTTCGGAAGTGCTGGATTGAGTTGAGAGGGCAGCACAGGCCTCCAAACACCCATCAGCAAAGCCCAGCAGTGGCTCCAGTGTCGCTGCATGGACCTGGGTCTTCCTCTGGAGAAAAAACTTGTGGGTAAGAAGCAGCAGCCCCCGAATGCTGAATTTCAGGTGTGTTCTTATGGCATCATCTACCATTTGGGTATCTTTGCCACAAACCTCAATGAAACAGGTCTCTTGTGCGCAGGAGCCCATTCCTGCTTAGCGACACCTCCCTTTGGGGATGGTTGCCAGTTGTGCAGCTGAGGGGGGCGTGACGCTGCTGCTGCTGCACACACAAGGTGCTGCCCTTCCCAGCCACAGGCTGGGGCTCTGCAGGGCTGCCTGGGACTGTCAGGGCTGAGGAGCACAGTGCACCTGAGGTCACTGAGGCAGGGCTGGGGCCAGTCCCTCGTGCCCTGCCATCACCCACAGCTGCTGCTCCGGGCAGCCATCGCTGCTGTGATGAAGCATCTGTCGACTTAACCATTGTCTTGTTTTTAAAGACTCACCCCGCTGTCTTTGGCTCACACTGTGCTTAACAAGCAGCCTCGCTGGTTGTCTTCTACTTAGGACCACAAACCCCTCTGCATTTTTTAATGGAAAATCCCAAAAAACTTTCAGGCCCCTTCTCCAAAGTAAGTAGCTTGGTGCGTAGTCAGGATTGCCTGCGTGTTGTGGCTCGTGCTCTGATGGCAACTGTGACCGTATGCAGCCACTCACACACACACGCTGCAGTGTTTACTGCTTGAAAAGGGAGAGGGCACTTGCGTGTGCCTGAAGAGCATTGGATGGAAATGGCCACGTTAGGTTTCTTGCAAAAATTCATGCCTACCTTTGCCCCCAAAAAGTAGCAGGAGACTGAGGTGCAGCAGAAACACCATTCACAGACTGGAAAGGCAGAGCTCAGCTGCATGTTATGCCCTTAGACAGGAAAGTTTTGCTCTGTTTTTTGGAACACTAAAAATCCTGTATTTTCAGTTAAGAGGAAGCACCAGATGCTTCCTGTTAGTCACAATTTTTGACGGTTTATTAATCTTTCTCCCCTAGATTTTTTTAGGTATTTTAGCTTCTTGGACTGTAAACTAAAAACTGTTCCCAGAATGTTCTACAGTAAGAGAAGCTAGTCTGAGCTGACACCCAGGCCAGAGGACACAAATTGATTCTACTCATGGGCTTAGGAAAATCCATTTTGTAGAATCACAGAATATGCTGAGTTGGAAGGGACCCATCAGCATCATCGAGTCCATCTCCTGGCCCTGCGCAGAGCACCCAAAGAATCACCCCATGTGCCTGGGAGCGTTCTCCAAACGCTTTTTGAACTCAAGACACACTTTCCTGCCTTACCAATAAGGCTCCTACCTTCCTCTAAACAGGTAGGAATTTTTACACTTGTACTATAACCCCCATTACAACCAGCTGTAGGAGTGTGTCCAGAAGAGTTTGTCACTCCCTTTTAGCACCCCTCCTCTCTCTTACCTCTTGCCATAAAATTCCTCCATTTGACTTCACAGACCTCACCATCATTCTGGCAGCCTAATCTGGAATTAAGTTCACTAGTGAAGGAAGGATTTTAAAATCAGTTTAAATCTTAAAACTATATTTAGAGCTAGTTATTGAAAATAAGTGATTGAAATTAACATACATTGGAAGCTCTGATCACACCATGTCTGTTGCCTGTAAGGAAAGAAAACCTTACACAACAGAGCATTCCTGAATAGAGGATGAAGGACCACAGGAAGGGCGAAAACATCAGGAGTATAGGAAAGGTGTTCCTAATACAGCATTAATGAAGATCTAGATCTATGTTTTTAAACTTAATTTTCTCCCATCATTTTAGACTCAGTTGAAAAATTCATGGCTCATCATTTTAAATATGCACAGTTACTGTTTCAAACATTTTTAAAGTGGTCTTTGGACCAGTAAGAACCCAAGCTTAAAGTTAAACCACACAGAAACACCAAGAGAAAAAGTTATTACCTTTATTTCAAAAATACCAGTAATACTGACAAATTTAAAAAGCAATTCACACTCATACAAAAGTATTCATGTGTTCTCCAAAACCACTGTATATTAAACGTCAGCATTTTAATCACGTTTTGATTTACTAAAAATAGATGGTTTTTAGCCTAGTTATTTAAGCAACTGCAAAAATCAGTAAGACCAGCGTTGGGCATGTAATACAGTAGGACTGTTTGGCAGTCTAGAACAACATTCCCACACCTTGTCCTAGCTCCTTCCTGGTTCATTTGTGAAAAAGAGGACAAGAAGCTACTCGACACTTTGCGTAGGTAGATCTCTAAAAAACTCTGAGGACTCCAGTCCCCTTTTTTCCATAGGAAGACCATTGCACTTCGGAGCTCACGAAATAACGCTGAACAAACGTCCTGTAGCATTTTAAGGCTAAACTAGTTGAGAAAATTGACTGCTATCTTTCAGATTATCAGTGTGGACAGAGGGGTTTAGTTCTGATTAAAAAGGGAATCTAAATAACAAGGCTTTTTTGAACCACACACAGTAAAGGCTCAGACAATAGCAGTGCTCACTTTCACTTCTAGCTTAACTGGAACAGCCTGAGTCTGTTCACTCCACCTGCACAAATAGCAGCATCAAGATTTTCTAAAATTATTCTTGTAGGGAAAGCAAATGTCATCAAGTCCCACTTCTTTTCGTGCTCCAACTCCCGCAGTATTTGCCTTAACACAAGATCTATATATCTATAGTTTGCTATATTGCCACAAGTTCATAGAATGTCCCGTACTGTCTAAAGCCAAAATACCATGAGCAGGCAGCACTTCCGCACAACCCTGTCTTTTCAACTGCCAAGCATTCACTGCCAAGTGGCAGCAACGATATTCCAAACACGGAAATAGCTGAAACTAAAGGAGTTATGGCACAATGGGCATCTTAACTTATAGCTACTGTTGGTCCTGAGGCTTCGTATCTTCCTCTGCCACACTGCAGCTGCAGAACATTCCAACGTCGACAGGCAGCCGGAGACATCAGGTCATATAGCGAGTAATAGCTCTCAGAGCATAAAGTAGTTCGGCTTGCATCCGAGCTTCTACCAGAAGCAAATTTACATGGACCTTCAGGAAAGAGAAGTCAGGCTTTAGTGGTGTGCTCACAATGACGTGCTGCAGTAAAAGGAAGCCTGCAGGGCTGTGGTTTTCGTGTCAGTGCAGCAGCAGGGGAGCACTGCCTGTGTGAGCCACCCAGACCATCAGTTCTCCCCATGAAGCTCCTTGGCGACAGAGCAAGTGACATCGCACAGCAGGGGGTCACACGTGCACCTAAGCAGGACCACGCTCCCAGGAAGAGGCAGTCACCCTTTAGTAGACCAGCTGGTTTAGCTGGAAAAAAACAGACAAGCTCTCAAGCACACAAGCCCTTCTTCAGCAGCAGCAGAATATGCACGGCTTGTTCAAATTTAGCTCAGTGAGGTTAATCGATTAAAGGCAAAAGGGCAGCTGGTACCTGCGGAGCAGAGCGGGGTGTTAGCAAAGGCAGAGGTGGTAAGGTTGTTTTCCCCTGCGGAAACACGCAGGTAGTTATCACCTGAACAATGTGGAGTGGTTAGCCAAGGTGAGGTACAAGAAAAACTCCGAAGTGCAACAAAACTGCTGTCTTTACTGAGACAGGTGTTCAGTAGCTACCGGAGTGTTCCCCTGCTCTTCCTCTCAATGTCTTTAATGTATTTCTTTGAGGATGAGATCAGAAACTGCGTGGGGGAGGGCGTGAAAAGTATTTTCTCACTGACAGCAAGTGGCTGAGTTTGCTCCAGCATGTGAGGGCTGTGTGTGGTTTCATTTGCATGATTTCCCTGAGGATGGTTGGTGACTGCGTTCAGTGACATGTACACGCACGATCTTTGGATTTTGATGGCTACAGAGACGCAAAGTTTTGGGCTTTAAAGAAGGATTTGTGTTCTTGAAAAGCTTGTCTATCAGTTAGTCTAACCAAAACACAGGTAGTGTTTTACTTGAACACTCTTAAATCACTGTAGTTATAGGACCCTGTTTTAGGGAGTTTAGCAAAAACTAGAGCCTTTGATGATCTGAACACTAATGATTCAGGCATCTTTATGTTTCAGCACTGATTTTAAGGGAGGAATATTTTTCCAAAGAAAAACTGGAGAATGTAAACTTGATGGAGCAAATATCTGAGAGTTAACAGCAAGAAATATGACTGGGAGGTGCAATTCAGACTATAACCCAGCAGCAGGGCTTCAGGCTTTACCATAAAGGAACTGCTTTGGGGCCACCCATGCTTAAAGGACCAAGGGACTGCACAGACCCTGGGCAAGCCTGCAGCTGCTCTGAGGCCAAGGCAGATATGGATCTCAAATCACTTTCCTGCCTCTCTGGGATACAAGCAGTACCAACTGCAGTTGAGGTGAAGCTGTAGGATTAACGTGTCTAACCCCCCATACTGCTCAGAGCTTGCACTGTCCATGTCAGCTGTTAGCTAGCAAACATGCAGTAGGAAATAGGAAAGTATTTCAGCCTGGGAATACTACACTTCCTAATGAATTTACTGAGTGTGAGCAGAATTCCAGTAACACCAGCTAAAGCTTAAGTGCTAGGTGGGTAGCTGTGGCTGTCAGGGTGGCACCCATCGGGGGCCCGTGTCTTGTCCCTCAGCATGCACGCAAACCGTACCTTCTCAGAGTGTTCAAACTGCCTCCAGAAGCTATCATACATTCTTTTTGTAGTCTTTTCAGGAGTGCAAACCACAGTCTTGATGTAAACTTTAAAGCTGCGGTCCAACAACTGATTAATTTCACCATAGTCATAATCATCGTATCTGTTCGGAATTGAAAGAAAAACACTTTCATTTTCAAGAAGCACTTATTTTACTTGCATTGTTTCTAAGTTCCTATGGCAAAATAAGTTACTGAGTCATTTGTACCTTCCCCATAAACACAAATATGTTTAAAAAGTACACACGTTTGCTTAAATAACAGCTCTGCTTCAATCTGAGAAAGAAAATCTAATGCATTTAGAACAAAAAGAGTAAAACTGACCTTATTCCAAACATACAGTGAATATAGTTCCAAATAGCTCGTCTTAGCATTGAGGTATCCACATCTTTGTGCATGGCCATTGTGTTGTAAGTCAGATTATAAGCAATATGAAACTTCTCATCAAGTAGCTGTCCCACATCTGGATAAAGACGATTAACCAAGGAATAGCCATGGTCTTCCCAGGAATAATCCTTAGAATAAGTAAAAATGCAGAATGGAGAATGTCAGAAATGAACTTGTGAAGACCCAATGCTTTAATGTAATTGATCTCAGAGCAGATAATCCACTGGGAGGGTGGGGGTTGTTCATTTGCTGGCTTTAAGCCTCATCCACAGGGCAGTAAGTGACAGCACAGCGATTTCCATGTCTGGTATTGGGCACAACAAACAGGCTGTACACTAAGCCTTCCAACAGCAGCCCCTGTCCTCGTTACCTGAACACGAAAGGTGGGCACATGCATTCCATGTCTGGAGAAGTCTTTGTAACCATAGCTGGTATCCTCAAAGTGACGAGACACATCTCTTGTTGCTGCAGATTCGTCATCTTCTGTTAATATCAAACAGAATTTCACACAGTTTTGGTAAGAACGAATTGGAAGTCTCCTAGCAGAACTCTTGCAGAAGAATGGGAGTCTCTGTGCTTTTTAAACAAACACAGAGTTTCACTGGACTACCCGTATGAAGAGTCTTTGGCACAGCTCGGTGTGACTGCAGCTATGGTGTTCAGAGGCAACTCCATGAAAAACACTCAGACTCTTTCTAACAGACAAACATCTTTTTCTTCCTTCTTCTGTGCCCCAGTCTTCACCCTGTCCCCTAAGTCTAGGGGACACTTTCCTCCTAACTCAAGGGGTCTGTAAAAATGTCAGGGGAAAAACCCGTTTTGGAACAGACAGCTTCTTAAAAAAGAGACTTCTGACTTCCAGATGGAACTGTTGAAGAGCCCATGACAACCCCAAACCTTTAAGAGGTTAGGTGTTGTCTCTCAGTCACCTGAAAGCAACATTTCATACACTTTAACAGCAAAGTGTGTTAAGGCCTTTTTTACAGTGTCTTGTGAGATGCTTAAATCTCTTGTGAAACTTTTAAATCTCTGAAAAGAGAGATTGCATTTCCGCTGGAGATTTTTATTAAACATAGTATTGCTATGGTGTATTTGAGAGAAGCCACAAATTTTGGCACTACTTTGCTTTTAAAGTGTTCTGGAAGAAAACAACGCATCCCTAATCTTGATCCTTTCAAAGAAATGGTAATGTTTTCGAGATATCTAATAAGACTGTTTTCTCCTCCCTTTTGCAGTGGTAAGTATTTCTTCAAATAGTCTGAGAAAGTCTAAATAAAGATATATACACTCTGCGTCTGTTCTACCTGAAGAACACACGAACATGCTTTCTCTTTTCTCTCTTTCAAAACGTGTAGCCATCTCTTCCTGGCTGGCCTCCTCTTCGTCTCTGCACTCCTGTAGCTGCTTCATCTTCTCCATAAGAGCTTCAACTTCACAGACCGACTCTGTAGGCTTACAAAGAAGAGAAAGACATTTCATTTTCATGCAATAAGAACTGACAATGATGGCAGAAATTGTCAAGCCAGAAAATTTAAACGCAACTGATATCCTTCATTTACATATTTAAATGTGTATTTTTCAAGGAAAACATTTTTTGAAAGAAGCCTGTACTGACCAAATGGTTCAAATTTACTCATCATCTCTTCTCAGTTAAATCTCTGGAATTTTTAGCATGATTTAAAAACTACAGCATTTTGAACAAGTGGTTCGCACACTGAAATTAGTTTCTCTTACTTAATCTAAATTAACAACTGAAAAACAAGGAGCTGTAACAGAAATTCTGATAGAGGAAGTAACCACAATTTACTACCCAACTGTATTTTTCCCCTTCTCTGCTCACAGAGAAGAAAAACTGAAGGAAAAAGGAAGAGTGAGTGTAAATGCAGATGTAATGAAGCCTCAAAAGAAAGCTAGTTCAAAATAATCATATTTCACAGGAGCTGTTTTAACACCACAGGACTATTAATTCAGCATTCAGTCCTGTAAAAATCCATCAGCACAAAGCATAATAAAGTTATCTTTAATTTATACAGTTCTGCCCCTTTCCTCTCTGCCTTCTGCAGTTTGCTCCTTCAGAGAGCCAGCAAGCTCCATCAAACAAAATTTAAATGCCATTTAAACCCTCACTGTTGCAGTAAAGTCTCGCGGGCAAGGAACCTGCAATGAAAGCACCCTCATGGCTGTTCTTAAACCAAAGTGCAGTTCACATCACGCATTTCACTAAGTGGAAGCAAGTACAGATCAGCATAACTGCTGCAGGCAGGAAATGCTGTTTTAAGGACAGTCAGAAAACTGTGAGTGATCCGTTGTAATGATCTGTTGTGTGATGCATCACGAACACCTCAAGGCAACAAAGTCAGAGGCTGGAATCAAAGGCAGAGCCAACTTTCCACTGCACCCATGAAAAATGCATTCCTGGCTACTGCTGCTCAGGACACATATCATGAACTAGTTGAGACCTGGAATCATCTCAGTTTGCCTTTATGAGAATGACAGGAGATCCAAAAAAATAAGACAACAGAGATGTTATCTCTCTGCCTTTGGTAGCTTCCCCCAGATTACCACTGTCATTTCAGCTCCTCCTAAATACACTTTTCCAGCAGGTTTAGGCTCATCAATCCCACTCCCAATGAATGAAAAGAGACAGGCACCCTCCGTGCATTAAGTTTACAAAGAAACTACTACTGTAGAAAGAGATTGTTTGTTCAGACAGATAACTTACTGGATTATTTCCAGTTGGGCTGGCATGGATTTCCTCTGCCCCGTGGTAACCATTAGTAATATCACATATGCAGTAGTTACTGACGGAAGGGGGCCTGAAAGTGTGACCCCCTTCACAGTCGATCTCTGGGCTGATCCCACAACCAAACGTGAAGGAAGCAAGGGAGTGGTAGTGCGTAAGGAGAACAACCGCATGGATCAGCTCCGCCAGGGACCAGCTGTTCTCTTCAGTCTTCAAAAGTTGCTTAAAAAATAATGCAAGACAAAAGTATTAAAGTCATTCGTAAGACCTCCACCTTAATGCAACTGATGAACACATTTCTTTACCAGGCAAAATTATTTTTCCAACATCCAGTCTTGCTTCCTAACTCTCTGCTGCCATTAGTGTGCTCAGTATCCTGTTACCAGGTGACCTGCCAGGGTTAAGCCACAAAGGAGATGACTTCTCTCCCTTCTCTAGTCCTCAGCGATTGAATCGGTTTGGGTTTCCCTTTTGTACTATGTGGTTTGTATTGAGGCCAGACTGACTTCCATTGAAATTTCACACCTCAAATGAAGATGCAACCACAACAGTTGCATGTTTCTTCAAATGGTCTTTGCAGCATCAGAAAACCCTGGCAACTCCTTGCAGATCAACTGTGTAAAAACCTGGCATCAGAGCCAGGCTCCCTCCATCTTGTCCCTGGGAGTGGAATGCTCTAGATTTGACAAGAAGCTTCAAACCCCAAACTTCCCCTTCAGGCAGGAAAGTGTGGGAGGTTTGGGGCCTTCTGGCAGAGCATGAGCCCTCCCCCACAACCCAGCGTCCTGCCTCCCAGCAGGACCTGCCACGGCCTCTCCACCTGGCAAGGCAGCACCAAGAAAGTCCCAGCACCCACATCCTCCTCGCTCAGGGCACAGAGAGAGCAGAGGAGGTGCTCCAGTAGCCAGGGCTTGGCCCGGGGCAGGCCTGCCCCTGCCATGAGAGCTGCTGTCGCCACACACACACACTGTACGTGCCCTCGGAGCTGGCTGCTCTGGGTGGCCCTCAGAGGAGCAGCTCCTTGGTGGCTTTTTGGTGCTGAAGTGGCTTCAACCACCTGTGCTCCCCTGGGCAGCTCTGCCAGCCCGTTCCCTCCAGCCCAGCCTGAAAACTCAGCACTTGAACCAGCAGCAACCCAGACAAAAATGTGGTGGCTGATGTTCTGCCTAACCTCTGGCAGCATCTCAAACACCCAGGGGTTCTGGCTACTGAAAGCACACAACTTGAGGAGGTGCACGACACTCTGAAATGTCAAATTACAAATGTGTTGTACATTAAATTTTAGTCATTTAAGAGCAGTTATGATCACATTAGTTTTACAAGGGCACAAGTGATACTGTATCATGCTGTATCACAGTGATGTAGCGCTGAAGTCAAAGTCACTAATAGAGAACATCTTTACCCAGTCTGGCTCTTAAGTCCTAGGAATCTGTGATTGCATTACTAGAAAAAAGGGTACATTCACATTACTCCAGGAAAGACCTACCTCAATATGTTCCTTGGTGATAAGCCAGGGTCGGTGAGCCAACATTTTGTTCAGTTCTCCTAAATTTTGCAGTTTTTGAGGTGCATTTTCCAGACCATTCAACCATTTGGGGTCTCCACCGACATGAAGGAAGTCATTCACATGGAGATTAACAAGGTAAGAGCACTGATGTCGTGCTGCAGCCTAGAAAGGAAAACACAATGTGATACAGAAAACAATTACAGAAAGTGCTTTATGACAAGTAACATAGTCATAATTTCCTCAAAATATTCAAGAATGCAGTGATCAAAGGCTGAAGTAAAAAAAAAAATTTCTGAGATTAACACATCAGCTTGTTTTGATTATTGTTCTCACAACATAAATATCCCTCATTCATACACACTATAACTATAGCTGGCTACAGGTGTAACATGCCTATACCCAGGGGGAAGTACAGGCATGGATTTATTCTATGTCCTGAAGCAAGTAACCCATGCTGCATCATACTCCCCAGGGGACAGAAGCTGTCTCTAGGTGAATTTTTATCCGCAAAAGTGGGTTTTAGAGCACATATAGCAAGAGAGACTACAGGCAGCTTTTCAGCCAAGACAGACCCATTATCATTTATTCAAACACTAATTCTTTCTGCATCAATTTACGATGCAGCTCAAAACTTTAATTCAACTTCAGCAACCAAAGATCATTGAATGGGCAGATAAGGACACCAATAACAAACAATTGCCTAATTTTTATAACAGATTTTTTCCCCTTTTTCTCACAGTCCTTCCAAAACTATGACTGTTAAGTGCTGACCTTACGAAACCATCTGTGAACCAGATACAAACAAAGCTACTCTGCTTTTCCCCTTTAGCTCCTGATGAAATGCCTTTCCAACTAGAAACTGCAAAACACAGTAATAAGTGCTATTAAACAAGACCAGAGACTGCTGCCAAAAGTGGCTGTTTCTGCTCGCTGCATACCATTATCCCGATGTAGTGTCGGTAATGAAGCGGGAGTGGACCATCCATTTGCAGCAGATAGTGCTGAGTTTTTAGAAAGCTTTCAAGATACTGTGGGTGGAAAACCATCACCAAGGTAACATTGTCCAGTCGGCCCAGCGTGGCAAAAGAATCTGCAAACAGCGTGTGCATTGTGGCGTCTTCGCTTCCCACTTTAATTGTCTGATTGAAAAGAAAGAGCAGTGAGCAGTGAGCAATATTGTCCAAGTACCACCAAGTACCAATAAAACAGTAAATAAATGTATTACCACAGCGCTCAGAGGCTCCAAGTGAAAGGAATTATGCTATAAATCTATTAATGGCATTACTGCACATCAGGCACATAAAATCCTTTTAATACCTCTCATTTAGGAGATCACAAATGGTTATAACAGCAAAAGAAGATTTTTGGCTTTGGTCTTTCTCTAGTACCACACTCATTTTTAACTGTCTCACCTTCACTTTCTTGAACACCCAAGCTTGATCTTAGTTTATTATAACTAAAATCTAACTGAATAATCACTTTTACTATGGAAAAAAGAGGGAAAGAGGTAAAAAGCTAGCTAAAATGACGAGAGAGAGAAATAAAAGGAAATGGAAACTTAAGGTTCTAAAATTCCTAGAAAACCACAGGCATAATACTAACTTTTCCTCTGCTCCAAATTCTCTTACCAGACAATTAGAAGAGAAGCACCAGAAATGCTCAGCCACAACACTCTGAAGCTTCTCAGATTCTTCAGAATGGTAGCAGCAGCTCAAGAAAAAGCAATCCCAGAGCAGGGGGGCAGGTACCTTGTGGACCAGTAGGAAATTACATCCGGATATTCACAAGGAAACAGTATTGGGTTTCTCTCATGCTAGATAGCAGTATGGGAGGGGTCATAACTATTCCAAAGCTCCCCAAGGCTCTTACTGTTCTAGAACTGTGGCCAAAGTCTCCCCAGGACTGAATGTGATCACTACTGAAAATGTTTTGCAGCTCAGCAGCTGTCCTGAAAGCAAATGTGCCCTACTACTAAACGGATGTTCCTTAAAAGCATAAAGTTCACTATGTACTTGAAAATACTACCACACCTCCTTCTCAGGGATGAATCTGCTTGGTCCGTGTCCCAGCGGTCTAGGAATTCTTATTCCAAGTTCCTAGAAGAGAAAATTACACCACCTCAGCATTTAGTTATAAACAGCTTTTTAGCTGTGGTTGCAAGATAGAAGAGAGTTCTCCATTCAGAGCTGGGCTTATTTGGGTACTTGTGGTATTTTTACACAGGCACTTTTACTAGTACTGTTTGTACAAATGCAAATCATTTTTTTAAACAAGTGCTTTATAATTAGCTGTGCTTGTTTACAGCCCACTGCCCCACTCCAGCAACAAAAAGTTCAACAACAAAGGCCCTGTCAAGTGAAGAAAACAGAAATTCATATGCGCACACACACACACAAACACACTACGGCCTGGTTCACAGAAAATTCTGCATAAACCATATTTTGGCAGGGTGTCCAGGACAAGGAGTTCAGAACATGCCGGCTGCTGTGTGGTTATGCCACTGACACAAAACGAGGCTGCTGTGTGTGTGCACATCCGCAGTACGCCAGCACACAACACTTTGTGCATCTGTCAGGAAATGAAACAGCTGTAACCCTAATCAGATTTCTTTTTCCCAACCTCAAAAAGCACTTAAACTGCTGAAAGTACCTGATCTACATTTGCATCTGCTTTCTTTTCAAGACAGGATAAAAAGCTATTCACATTTGGAGGGAAGGAGGGAGGGGATTTCGCTCAATCAGAACAGCAGCAGCCACTTCCTTGCACACACTTTTGCAGACATGTTACCTTGCAGGTAAGGGGGAGGTCGGATACCCCCTGGCAGTTCATTCCTTGTCCTCTTCCTCAGCTAGATGAAGCTTTCTGACTGGCCTACAGCACTGTGGGCCCTTTGTGCAGCCAAGGAACAAACACCTAAAAGACTTGGATGCATTTGTGCCCTGCCTGTTACACCATTCCCTTTAGAAGGGTGGGAGCTGTATGTTCAAGGGCAGTCTCTGGGTTTGGAACAGAGCAGCCCTCAGAGAAGGCACAGCAGGGTCCCGGGGGCACGAACCAAAGCAGGACATGCCCTCCCCTCACACATTCACACATGCCCACCTCACCATTGCTGCAGAGGCTCCCTCTTCAATGTGTGGGGCACTCGCTGCAAACCAGCTCTCCTGAGGGGATTACTCCCCAGCAAGCAGCTTGGCTTCCCCAGGAAAGATAGAAGCCCTGCCTCCCAGACCAGCTCCCTGCAGGGCAGCTGATGACATGGCACTCTTACAGATGAAGGGAGGCCTGGGATTAATGCAAAGGATGGAGCTGAGTGCTGAACAATAGGCTTTATATAAACTAATGGTTTGGGCTCCTCATCTGTTCCGTCTTTCCCAATCATCTTTTAGAACATATCCACTGCCTCCATTCCATAGCCCAAGCCATCCACTTTGTGATGATACCAACTCCATCCAGGTTCTCAACTGGATTTCGATGAATAAATACTGTGTACTGAGCCAGTTCAGGCCACACAGAGCAGAGGGGCATCTTCAGCTGGTTTAGGCCTCAAAGAGCAGATGAAGCCCCCAAAACTTCCTGCCAAATGCAGTTTTTAACTTTGCTACATTTTCCCCACAGAGATAAAGGCTGTTATAAACATGAGATACTGGTGGCACTCACTTCTGCACTCTTTCTGTCTTTAGCAGAGGTTTCTATTTGCATGAGTTCACTGTATGAAAGCAATTTTATTAATCAGTTACTGTTTCCTGAACTTTCCCCTAAGATTAAAAACCAGCTTCAGAGCCAGGAAAAAATCAGTACAGGTCTAAGTGGCAACCATCAAACTCTTCAGACTCTGACAGTCTCCTTAAATCCTAAGTCAGATGCCTTTATTTCTCAAGTCATATTTGGATGAAGTAAGATCAAAGGGCAGCTCTCTACTAGTAGTCTTTTCACTTTTTCTCCTCAATACAGCTTTTTTCTGCTGAGGGTCCCAATATTCCCAAGTAAATTTTCCCTGTCAGCCAAGTAGTGTCACTTGTAGGATGGAATTTATTGCCACCTCTCCTCAAAGCTCTAGCACAGCTTCTTATTTCAGCTACAACTACTCTAGCAAATTAGAGAAACGTCTTACATCCAAATGACAGCAGGCAAAAAAAGTTTGTTAGCATCATTTAAATTAGCAGCCTGTAAGCAGCATTTCATTTAGCCAATGTCTGCAGGTGTCTGCCAAATCAAGCACTCCAAGAAAAATACCCTGAAGTTTAGTTCTTGAACAACTATGTTTCAGTCTTTCCCAGAACAGTAAGAGGAAGAAAAACACCTAGAATTTAAGAACCCGAGATGAGCAGGCTGCAAACATATTCTGCCTGGCAATTTAAAATACATCACTGTCAACACACCTCAGTTTTTTAAAGCAGAGGTCAAACTGACGATTACACTGCACATAACAGGTTACACATTACTTAAGTCACCAAACACTCTCTGCAAAGTGACTTAAGAGTTTTTTTAAGGATTAAATAAGTTGCTTTGTTTTCACTGAGGAGAGGGATCATCCCCCTGATATCATGGCACCAACCCAGTCCTTGGAAAGCCTGGGTTCAAGTCTCTATTCTGACAGAGAAGTTGCAAAGGGTTTGTGAAGATGACCCTGTTTCCCATCTGCAAAAGGGGGGTTTGTCCCAGCGGGTGCTGAGAACAGAAGCAGCTTGTCATGAGGTGCAAGCTTAACACAGTCATGAGACTTGTGTAAAATCTGACCCATTAGAAGTCTTTTTAAAACTTTTATTCTTCAGTTAAAAGCTATGGCAAACCTTTTATACTGCTTTCCCCTCTTTTTCGGAAGCATCATTTAATAAAGTTCTCCTAGTATTTCAGAAATAGCAGGCATCCTGGGGTGCTCCCAGTATATCAACATTTCAAATGTTATATAGATAACACAGTAATAATTCTCAAAACAGTCCTAGTGAATCTTCCCTTCATTTTTAACATATTTCTATGCTCCACAATACCTTTCACTAAGACTCAATCTTCCAAATACACTTAACTCAAGGAGCACCAATATCCTTCCCTTTCAAAGGCAAGACCTGCATCCTGACCAGAAACATCACATCGCTCTCCTGCACCTTCCTCCTAAAGCACCACCTCACCTGGAGCACCAACAAGCACTTGGAAATGCAGTCGTGGCCAGGATGAGCAGCAGTTGGAAAAAAACTATAATTATTTTGGTTTTTACAAAAGTATAAGCAACTTTCATGCAATTCCAGACCACTGAGTTGCAAACCAAAGTGACCTACTTAGTGATGTGTTCTCTGCATCAAACTTCTCCCAGCTCCTTTCCTCCTGTTCGTCAACCTCACCACACCACTTTCATTCAGTCTAGAAACTCTGCAGCTGAATACAGCTCCAAGCTCAGCAGAAAGCCAACCACAACTGAGGGTTTAGGTGCAAATAAATAATAATAACAATAATAATAAATAATAACGATGCTGCTGCATCAGAGGCACTCCATCTTCAAAGCCAGACCATAAAACTCAGGTGGCTGCAAAGCTGACGACCCAGGGTGAAACAGATTTCATTTCCAACACCCAGAAACTCAAGCTAATGGAGGGAGGTGGGCCTTTCCTGGTGACAATCCACTCCACTGCTCACCTGCCACATAAATGCTGTATTGCTATGTTGGCAGAGACAAACCTGGAAATCCCAGAAAAACCTCCTCTTTCCGCTTATGTAACATATCTTGTATTTCTCTGCAGCCACTATTATTATTTCTGTAGGAACTATGTTCAACAGGAACCTGGTGAACATAGTTCATCATCATTCCCTCATCACCACCGTATCATCCGAGCAACTCATCTCATGTATTTAGAGAACGCAAGATTCCTGTGAGGTAGGACAAGTGTGTTATCTCCCACTGAAGGGAAAAAAAAAACCCTGAGAAACAAAACAGCTACATATGTTACAGAAACTGCTACAGAAGACTGGTGGCTTGAGCTCCAGTCACGGTGTAATGCCGTAACCATCAGACTCTGTGCCTCTTCAGAGACTTCTCAGCCAGGAAATGTTTTATGCAAATTCACACCAAGAAACAGCTCTTCAGACTGAGACAGAAAAGTTAATGAGACAAGTCTGCAAACTTAATTATATACTTCCCAGTTACCATTCTCTTTCACCAGTCTGGCCTACTTAGCACACCCAACTCCAGAAGGACAACCAGACCAAAAATCCATACTGCATGCACAGACGCGCTCAGAGAAGACCACTCTAAAGCCTCCAACACATATAAGCTCACACAACTGACAGCTTTTCTATATCTTACGACTGTCAATTGAGTCCACTTTTTAGGTAACTTTTTTTAGTGTCTTGACAGGACCAGCATTCCTGTCAAATTTAAATCAAAGCTTGAGACAGAAAATCGAACAGCAGATGCTTAGAAGAGGTTTATAAATACCTAAAAGTACAACACACATCACCTCTGCTAGTAATAGAACATCATCTGCTTTCGCTCTTAGTCTCTTAAAAATGTAAGTGAAGAAAATAAAAAGTCACGGTCTAAACAGACATCCGGTATCAGAAACTTCACTTAGAAAAGCACCTTCTGCTTCTTCACCTGAAGCAGAGCTAAGCTATAAGCCAAGTCACAAGGCCCCTGGAACAGGAACAGCTATCAAACCTTAGCTGCAGTTCTTCTTTCACAGTGTTCCTAAGTGCTTTTTCAGCAATCCTGTTGCTCCCTCACTACTGGCTCCTTGCAGCTAGAGGTCTGTCTCCTACCACAAAACCTCTCCCAAAACTCAATGATAGTTTTGTTTAATGAGTTTGGGGACTGTTACCAAACTGCTAATTTTCAGTCATTCAGGGTTCATGAGCTGAGCACTAGCTATGACCCACAACGCTCAGACTGCTTCCTTGGTGTTAGCACAGTGAGTCATTTTGCTCCCCTCAATTACAGTCAGTACCACTATCAAATGTTATTATCTCGCAGGGAGACTTATTTACATACTTACTTAGGCCTTCTCTAAACGGCAAAGAGAACATTTTATCATAGATAAGCCACAGGCAAAATAAAATTGTAATTATCCATTTACTTCACTAAATTTGGATTAACATTTTTATCTGAATCATCTGTGTCCTGATTAAGCACTAAAAGCTGCTAGACTCAAACAAAATTATATAAAAATCACACCCCATAATACAATATAAAACAATCTAAAGTAAGGAAATAGAGAAGGGAAATGAGTTTGAGGTGATTTTTTTTTGAGGTAACATTTTCCTAGAAAACCAGGCATCATTTTATGTAATTAAGTGCATTCCTACAAAAGTTTAGGGTTCAGAAAGGCACAACGAGCTGTGGGTTAAAAACTCTTCAACACAATATCCTAATAGAATTAATTCCTCCAACATGTCAGTGCTGAAAATTCAGCTTAGTATACTACAAAATGGATTTGAGGCATGGGCATTAAAAATACCCATTTAGGCCTTTATAAGCTTATAGGATGAAAAGCCCCTAAGCATCTAAGTGGTCCAAGAAGGTTGTGCTGCATTTCCAAGAGAGACTTTGGCACTTACCAGCCTAAGAGGCTTCATGCTGCTGCTGCTGCTGCTGCTGCTCCACTCACTGTGTCTGGTTCCTACTTCCCCTTTAAGGGTCACTGACAGCGAAACCTCACTGGTGGTGACACTGACAGCCTACAAATGGACTTTCCTTGTTTAGGACCTTAACGACAAGGACTGGCACAACTGGCCCCACAGGACAAGTTGTCACCAAGCTGATACGTACTCAGCCTAAAAGCTGTATTTTCAGTTCTGCAAAATGCAGTAACTACTGTAGTTTCATATCAGATAGAGAGCTCTTGGAAAGGAAGGGATTAAGAAACAAAGAGTAGTGATTAAATATGTTTCTTCTCCTACACACACACACACAAAACACCCCACAAATCTTACACCTTTTCTAAATGGGGGGCTATGCAGAACTGGCAGTTTTTCCTATTTTATTCATTTACCTAATCCTGAAGTAGCTGCAATTGTTGTGTTTTTCTCAAACAAACCTTGATTAACATTATAATGACAGGGAAAAAATTACCCCCAAAATGCTCACGTACTCTAAATTTTAGCAGCGGACCCATTTGCTGGGCATCTCAGACTGTCGTTCAGCTGAAGCACCAGACATGTCTCCACTTGTACAGATTTAAAGAACTGAGAACAAGTACTCCCCCTCTGTTACAAAGCACTTTGTTCCACAGACCTATCACTCTTCACTGGAATTAGAGCATGGCAAATGCTGAACTGTTTCTATTTCATACAGAATATATCATTCCTATTTGAATTTAAAGACTTAAACTACATTAATTTCAATATTAGTAAGTGTACTTTCTCTGAATTTCAAGTCCTTTGAAATATCTGATTTTAAAAACATCCCCATTTAGTTTATATGACTTGATTCAAGACAGAAATCAAGGCAAGGGAGTGTGTCCCCAAGGTCACACACCTTGTTCACAATGGGAGGAATAAAAGCAAAGCCCAGACTACTCTCCAGCTCTAACACCTCTTCTCTGGTCATCTTCTAGGTCTGAGTCGTATGAACAGGTCCAACTGGAGTAGTCTCAAGGCATCCAAGTGCTACCTACTCTTTCTTAGTAATAGCTCTTCCTTAAGTGGTTTTGTGACACAACTGCCTAGAATCCACAACCCAATTTACTTTTGATATGAGAACACTGAAACTGAGGCTGAATTTCACTGATTAATGCCCAGCTCTTCTACCTGGCACTTCTGTAATGTGTGCAATGTAACAGAAGGCAGTAAAGAGCAAAGGATTTGGAATGAATGTCTGCAATTTCCCTGCTGTAAAAACTGTTTAAATACCAATAAATTTGTGACATAGGAGGAAACAAGTTTAAATGTGATACTTAGCATTTGCATTACATAGATGGTACTGCTGGATTATGTCAAAGCAAAGCATATATCCATGTATATATCCATATGTACCAACAAGTTACTAGATCACTGCAAATCAGAAAAATTCAAAACAAGTTCTATGGCAACGTGAAGCAGTTTTGGGGATTTAAAAATTTCCTTTAAAAGAAAAAATCTTAACGTGGTGACACTAAGAAATTTACAAGAGAGATCTAATCAGCAGGTTCATTACTGCCCAAAATAATGCTCTGGACTTGCACTTGTTTACAATTACAGCAAGCTCTCCTCCATCAGCACTACAAGGACCAGCCTTACTCTTACGAAAGGATAATCCAAGTCTATGCAAGAACGAAATAAATACCGGGCAATTCCGAGGCATAAAACCACCTGGGTGAGCCTGAGAACCCAGAGGAGACACCCAGCCACCCAACACACAAGCGGTACACAGCCCTTCTGGGACCAGGGGCGATGGGCAGGATAACGACAGGATCTGCATAGTCACCGCAGGCTGCAGCTGGTTATGCCGCAGCTAGCCAGACCTGCGACCCGCGAACGACACCCTCCCAGAGGGGCGCCCGCAGGGCAGCGCTGCTCCTGCCCTCCCGGCCCCGCGGCTGAGCCGCAGGGGGCTGCTCGGGCCCCCGCCCATCCCTCCACCAGGGAGTTCTCCGGGGGATGCGCCCGGGGAGCGAGACCCCCGCCCCTGGGGAGGAGCAGCCCCGGGGGGACCAGGCGTGGGGACACCCTCGGCCCCTCGCCACCCGCGAGTACCTGGTGCTGGCGGCCCGGCGCTGCGGGGCTCGGGCCGGGCTCGGTGCTCTGCGGCCCCGCTGCGGCTCTGCCGCGGCCCCGCCAGGCCGGGGCGGCCCCGA
>JAYRBT010000114.1:69670972-69758158 GCA_036023395.1 Myiotriccus ornatus | reverse complement strand
AGCCCGGCCCGCCCCCCGCCCCGCCCGGCCCGGCAGGGGCGGAGCGGCCGCCCGGCACCAGCCGCTCGCTGCGGCCCCCGCGCCCCGGCAATGCCTGCGAACGCCCCGGGCAGGGGCATAAGAGGCAGCGGCCCCAGCCCACCCCGGCCCGGCAGGGGCGCCCCGAGCTCCGGCCCGCTCGGCTCCGCTCCGCTTCGCTCTCCTCCCCGGCACAGAGGCGCTCTTTGGGAAACGCTTTCCCCCCACCTCCTCCCCAGTTCCTTGTGCAAGAGTTTCTATCTTCTCTTTAAGCAACAAAATAATTACGGCTTTTAAACTGAGAAATCGCAGGAGGTTCACATTTTGCAGATATTTGTGTGACTAAGTGCCTGCTGCTGCTGCTGCAGAAATCTGGCCTCCTGCCTATTCCCAAGATCATAACAGTCCTGGGCAAACATATGTTTTGCAATCACATCAGCAAAACACTCGGCCTTTGTTTGCAGGAGGCTGTGCTGCGACTGCCGACCCCCCAGGGCTGTAAACTCTGCCAGATGCCTCCCATCTCCCACCTCTTTCGGTCTGCAACTTTACGGAATCCGTTATTTCAAAAGAAACAAGTCTCTGAGCAGGCCCACATGATTTTTTTTTTCTTCCACAGCAATATAAGATTTATAATGTTATATTCTGTTAGATCATTTCCCTTCAAATATTTTGAATTAAAATAAAATATGATAGACCCCAAGAGGATAACTTCTGTTGTAGTTTTGATGGGAGGAGGGCCAGGACAGCTCTGAACCCCTGAAAATAACTACTTGGAGGAAGAGGATTCTGCCTACAATTCAGGCTGCTCGTTTTTGAGCCCTACCAAGCTAACTAACAACCAAGCAGGGAAATTCCATGCCACCGAACTTTACACTTCTGTTAAATGTAAAACTGAACACTGACAAATTGCTCACAGGCTGTTCCTGTTATGGATGTACAAGCCTTGCAGCTAAAAGTACAGAAAACACTGAGGACAGTGCTGTCAGTGGAACACGACGCAAGGCAGAAGTTCTGCACATCTCTAATTCAAGAGCTTTAAAGGTTTCCTTTCCTCTCCACCTTTCAAATACCACCACCTCTCTGGGCTATGCAATTAACTCTGAAAAGCCAAGGGATACTGTACTGTGAAAGGCTTAGCAGCAGTTATAAGGTTAAATTACCTAGAGATGCCCAGGTACCACAGCTCTTTCCTTTCTTGGGGCCTTGGTTTGAAGATGGTTTCTCCAGAAGAAATGGAGTGCAATTCCTATCTTACTCACACTTCATGAAATGCTGGACAGAAGCATGGAGAATGGAGAATGCAATACTGGCAGGGAAGGTTGCATTTTGTGACCTAAAAAAATAAACTAATGGAAGAACACTGCTTAATTCCCACTGGTTACTTCCTTACTTCAGGCCAAATCATAACCAAAAAAAAAAGAATGGCCAGTTCTCTTTCAACACAGGAAAAGAACTGGTCTGTGCTCAGAAAAACTGTTGAAAAGGAGAGGAATTATCTGAAAGCTGAAATGCAAGAAGGTGATTCACCATAAGGAGTCTTCCTGAATGAGAGATGAATGGTCATCTCCTTCAGTGAATTTGTTAAGACCCTTGGAAGAAGGGGTGAGGGGAAGGGCAGCACTCCCTCACTTCCAAAGTGTTTTTGCCCTGCTGTGGTCAATTGCCCTGCCTGGGTATTTGCCTGTTTATATTAACAGTTGTTCCTATACAAAGAACCTTGGCAGATACAGATTCTTTTTTGACATCATCCAAGGGAAATTCTCTCTCTTTAAACAACCAGCTCAACAACAGAAGGTAGGAAATTATATAGTGTCCTTTGCTTTCTCTATCAGGATAGACAGAGGCCGTGACAGCATGTCAGAAAAACTGTGTACAAAGGCGAAGAGGAAGTTGCACAGCCACAGCAAACAAATAATAATGGACTTAAAAGCTCTCCCATATGGCCTAAGTACACAAGCTCTGCTCAGGCCCCAGGTATGTCTCTGACTTAGCAGAATCCCATCACTCCAGCCTGCTGCAAGCCCTTTCTGCACTCCAGCCCTCACACGAGTATTTCCAAAGTGTAACTCCTCCAAATTAAAGAGCACACACAAACCTGAGCCATCTGCTTATCTCTTCTATAAACCAGTACACAACTGCAGACTGAAATTATTTCTATTTGGGAGCTGGTAAGACAAATTACATGAGCAATTTCATCAGTGAATATGATTTGAGACTGGCACAGAGCTCGTTTGGGTACTATCGAGTGCAAATGACAGCACAGCCGGGGGACACGAGGACAGATCTATGGTATGGTTTGCATAACTGGAGTGTTCCCCTGGGGAAACACAACAGTATGTTTGACCCTGTATCGATGCAAGTAAACAGAGATCTAATGAAATGCTCCTAAGGGAAAACACAGCAACAGATGTTTAACATGAAAATATTGATAGGTACCCAGTTTCCTTTCACCTAGAAATAGTGCATGAGAGATACTCAAAACAAATACCACCTAAAGCATGGAAGCATACTCCTTCACAGCAAGCACTTCCATAAAGGTTGCTTGCATAAAAGAGTGGCATTTAACCTCTGTGCACTCTAAGTTATCAGAAATGAAATCTTCCCTTATTGCTACAGTTAAAAGAAATGTCCTGGGGAACCAAAAAGGAGACCAACTACAGTGTGAAAAGCCTGATCCTGCAAACACATATGCCTGCACTTGGCAGCTGCAACTTAGAACAGTTCTGTTTCAGTCCAACAGGGAAACAACTTTGAGTCAAGTTCAGCACAAAGAGATTCCTCTAAAAACTGGCAAACCAAAACCTTAAGTTCTTTCCAAAGAAAAGCTATCCAAGCTGGAACACTTGAAACACTTGTTACTGCAGTGCCCATGGACATCAAACTAATATCTTGGAGGATGATCTTTGATGATTCTTTCCTAGGAACATCTACAAATAAAAACCAAATAATTCTCTGGGGCTCTGAGCTACCTAATTTGTTTTAGCTCTACCTAATATATGTGAAGTCACCAGGTGTTTCAGCAATGAAAAGACAGCCCCACACTGGCTGCTCTGACCATTTCCTTGTGGACTCCACTCGTTCCTCACTGCACTCATTACCCTTCCAAGTATATCTACTAATCTCTTCTATCCCTTTATTATACACTTGTTATTTCTAAAACAACAAAAATCTTCATCATGATAATGATATGGCACAGCAATCAAATCATTCATTATAGTGATGAAAGATTTTAAATTAAAGAGAAGAATGTATCATCCTAGCATGCAAGCTAAGAAAAAACTGGTCAGTATTTCAAAGCATTCTCCTTCATTTAACCTTAATCTGATTGTAAGTTTTAAAAAAATTCATTCTATTAGAAATGGTAACAATTCTAGGGAGGAGAATAAGATGTATTTTTCCTACAGTCTAAATTCTTGCTGTATGTGTCAAAAAGGAGCAGCCTCTTAGGAATGTCAATGCACCTGATACCTTTATAATAATAACAAAGCCAAGTTGTTTAGTAGAGTAGAGGGCTGACAATTGGCCACATCAGGAGATCAGTTTAGACCAATATACAGAAGCTTTCCTTTTGTAGTCTTTAGGATTGTACAGCTGGCTAAGACTGAACATTTTACCACATTCAGACACTATATTTATTGTCTTTTCTTTCAGCGTTATCTGTCCTTGAAATGCTATTTTTCTATTTCTAGATCTTTCTTACATTCTGCTTTCTTAATGCCCACATCTTCAGCTTTAATGGGTAAATGACCTGCAAGTAATTATGGGGGTTTGTGAGTCATTATAAATCAGGCCATTTCTAGCCCACTGTATTCTCCACCAAAGACACACCATCTTTTTTCTCAGAGGCTGTGAGACTGGGTTGTTTCACTTGAGCTTTTCTCACAGCTACTGATTTTAACTCACTGCCTTGAAAGAACTCCAGTGACTTCATTTGTTCCCTGAACTATTTGGTTCATCACTCAGGACTCTTAGTCCCCTCAAAGAGTCATTTGTCTGGTAATTTCTGCCTTTAATATTTCTACAGCTCACCCACCTCACAAGTTGTTTTGTTTTTAATGTCGCCAAGGCTTGTCCAAATCTAACATTTCCTTCAGCAGTTATTAGGTAGCAGAAGTACAAAGTTTAATTTAAGGAGCTCTAAGAAGTTGAGATCTTGACATTATTCATACTTTGGCAAGGACATGTAAACAGAACTATGGTTTCTAAGACTACTGCAAATAGGTAGATTAAAGATGCATATCTAAAGCTTAGAAGATTGAAAGAATGTCTTACCAGATTATTCTTCCTTCTTTTTACGAGGGTACGCAGCTCCTCCTAGGCTGATAAACAGCAGCTAGAACTATAAAAGTTGTTTGTCTGACTAGCTGTGGGTTCTCCTGCTACTGTTCTGAGGTGGCTCTAGGCTCCTGCACCACACAAGAATACTCTGGTTAACAACTCCCTCCAGACCCAGCTCTCCCAAAATGCAAATCCGTGTCAGCTAGTTTCAAAGCTGACCTTGGTAACTCACAGGTAACTTCTGATCTTTTGGTGGCTAGAGGGTGTATAGGGAGGGGATCAGCTGTCCAGCTGCAGATAGTCACACTCTGGGGAATGGAACATCTGCGGGCTGCCAGTCACTCCACCATCTCTCAGTACTAAACAAGCATTAAGGTTAAACAATACTAGTTTAACCTTAATAAAAGAATGTATTTGGAGTTTAGTCAAGAAAAATAAAATTTAACAAAGCTCACAGCTGTTGAGAACTAGTTTGACCTAAACAGGTCTCCTCTCTTTCCTTTAGTTAACAAACTGCCTGGTCATGCCAATGCCCAAAACATTTTTCACAGCTCCTTGGAGCTGAGATCCATGCTACCATCTTACACTCCAGTCCTTTCTCCCCAAAACGAATACTGAAAATGAATGAATATCCTGTCTCCGCTGGGTGAAAACTCACCCTTGGAAACTTCCTGCAACTCCTAGTCCTCATGATTGATTCAGTGAAGAGCAATGAAACAATGCAGTACCTTACTTGCTATGCTGCCTGGAATGCTGTCTGACCCTGCTTCACCACTGTCATGTAAAGATGCGGTTGTGGAAGGCCTGTCCTGCAGGGATGGAGGTGGCCTTATCACTCAGTGGGTAATCAACTGCAAACAAACCTTTTACACAATGCAAACATATGTCTTCAAAGCGAGGGAAGGCCAGCTGAATCATCTCTGTGAGTTTAAAGCTTCTGAGTTGTTTTTGACTGCATTTGACCTCAGAAATAGTCTTTATATGAAAAGAGAAGAGAAAACAGTGAAATGCACCTCATTATTAGCTTTCTGACAGAAATCAGACACAGCAGCAAACACATGGGGGAAAAAATGCCTGTAGGAGTACTGGAGTGTTACACTTGGCTTTACTGGAATTGGTGTTACTGTCGAGAGCAAGTGATCCAGAGGTTACAGTGAGTGTGCAGGAAATGCTGGGTAGGTGTCCTGTGAAAAAGTTACAACTAAAACCCGATTTCATATTCTGGAACATACAGGCGTGGAACCCAAAAGCTCATCTTACCAGAATCTTTTTGCCATCTTTACCTTTAGGGACTCAGGTGTGTTTCTAGAAAATTGTGCGATGCTCACGCCTGACTTGATTCTGCAGATACAACAAACAGAAAGCTTATTTCTGCAGAGCCTTCACCAAGGAACAAACTAGCAATTCAGAAAATGCTTTGTCAGACTTCAAGTCAACCCTTAATCTCACATATATCCAAACTGCAGTCAAAAACTAAGTGATTTTTTTGTGGCATTTTTCCTTTTGCGTGAGGGGTGGGGTGGGGTGAAGGGATTGAATGAATTCAATGTTTTCCCCACAAAAAAGACAAGTAAGAAGAATGGAATGTGACAAAAGCATGTCATGCCATTTAGTGCACTTCAAGATGACTCTCAGCTATTTATCTGTAGCTTAATTGTTACAATGAGATAAGTTAAATATTACTAAACTAATACAGGAATTACTGCTAGAGATTCAGGAACCCTTATGTTAGTAACTGCAGTTTGGAGAATGGTTTTGTAGCTTTCTTTACACACATGTCACTTTCAGGCACATGCTCATAGTGCCTCAGAGCAGCTGAGAGAAAAAAAAAAAAGAAAAATCAGTTATTTTATTTTCAGTTTTCAGAGTCTAGCTGTGATCCACATAATACACGTTACTTTTCTGAGTCTGGAAATTTTAGAAAACCATCAAAACTTTTTATTAGGAAAAAAATCCAAATAACTATAACACTGTATTTCCCTTGCACTGTCTGCAGTGACCTAACTTGACAGTTGCAAGTTCCTCAATACTGAATCTCTCACCATATTTACCTAATATATAAAGACAAGTACAATATTATCATTTAGGATTTATCAACTCCTTTAGAACATTGTCTTGGCAAAAAGTACAAAAGCAAGTAGCATTATCCTAGAAAGTAACTCACATCACTGATTTAATGGTGGCCATCAGGAAAACAGATCATCCTCTAGTTCAACATCGGATTGTTATAAGTTAAGGAGATAACACCAGATTTGTCATTTTCATATCAGATCTGTTTCTTTTTGCTTTTATACTCAAAACCAAACCCATTAAGGCCTCTGCTTGAGAAGAATAATGAAAAAACATTACCTAGATGAATCATGTATTACTTGTCATTTTGGGCAGTTATTATTGGTATTTTGTTTAAATTCAGACAGCACTGTATTTTTCATTGTTCCCCTTCCGAGAAGATGACATGGCCAAGATTTTTGACACAAACCATTTGATTGGCTTTTGCTTTCTAAAACAGAGGATCTGAGAAAAGCACTGATTTCCTGCTGATACAAATCCTAAAAGATGTGGCTTGTCTCCTACTCAGCAATCAATACCGTTCCCCGCAGTGGGATTTACTCTGTTGCCACTTGCAGTAATACGCTGGTTCTTTTTCTCTCCGTTAAAATTAAGTTAAAAGGTCACTGACACCACCCGGAGGTACAGCAGGGAGCAGAAACCTCCCAGCCCATGAGGAGCCACCCCTGCCCCGTGACCAGGAAAATGAACACCCGCTCTGATGTGCCCCTGCAACCTGCAATGCCACTGCCAACACGTGCTTCAAGGACATCGTACACGTGCCCCCGTTTAACACAGCGTTTCTGCATCCTTCTAAATCCTGGATATCTTCAGAGCTTGGAGAGCTCCCTCAAGGCCCCTGGGACAAGCTGGCCTGGCATCAAGCTGCCTGTGGGACTATCATCTTACCCTCCTACCGCCACTGCCACCTTGGCACTTTTCCACTGGCCACAGAGGCTTTGGGTCCCTGCAGGACAACAGTAAAGTCACTGGGAGATTTCTGCAACTGAGCAGCTCGGGATCTGAATAAACCCACATACTTCTCTGGACATTGTAAAACTGCTGTCTGCAGTGGTGACGTCCAAATTATGGACCTGTGAATACCTTCCCCCATCTACCTTCTCAAAAGCATATTTTCAGGAGGAACTAAATTAAAACAGGCTTGAAACCAATTCTAGCACTTTCTGTTCAAATACCACTGTGTCTTGTTTTTTTTTTTCTAAGTTAACCACAATATTGGAACCTAGCCTTAAATCCACTGTTTGTAAACAATCATAATTTTACATCAACCAGTTGCTGTTATGAGAGAAGAAAGGCCACCTACTGTTGTTGGACCACCCTGTCTCCTTACTATACAGCATTTTAAACACTCAATACTGCTGAAGTCCAAGCTACCATTGAAGCACAATCTATAGCAGTTTACAAATGTAAAATAAGTAAATAAAGTACAAGTAAATAAATAAAAATGCACACATACATTTTTAACACATACATTTTTACTAAGTATTAAAATAGGAGCTTATAGATCTGTTTTACTAGATATGAAGCTATAGCGTTCAAATACCCCCTCATTTTGTCAGCAAAGCTACAAATCTATACATGTCCCCTTGTTTTTCACCAGTGTGACAACTGTCCCCTGGACACTCAGCAGGGATTCTAAGTCAGCAAAACAAGGCAGAAAATGAAAACTCTGGCAGACCTGGAACATATTTCCAGTACCGATTAAGATGCAACAATAATCACTGAAGCCTGTAAACTGAAATGCTACTAAAAAAACTGGTTCATTTGCTGACTTGCCTGTATTACTAACAACAGCAGAGAGGATGCTTTCTTTTTGTCATCTTCCTGAGGAGTCTTCTCTTAAGAGAGACTACCACAAAAATAATTTATTTTTGTACATGTGAAGATAAATTTAATAAGAGTAACAAATTATCATTTATAATTTAATGTGTAATGTGACTTTTAAGAAATTTACACGTCTCATCACACTCCTCTGAAGCTGGTAGGGCTGAGGCTAAATCAAGCTTGGATTGTAGCCAACAAGGGCCAGAGGCCAGCTCTTTGGAGCTGCAGCAAAGAAGGAATTACTTGGCAAAGCATAGGTCTGGAGATGGCAAGGATCACTGCACAATGGCTAAAACAAGTAAGAATGGGATGAGTTCAGGGGAAATCATTTTCGTGAGCTTATGCCTGGGGTTCACAGAGAAACCAGAGTCAGGATCTGCACTAGGATTTGAACCAGCAAAGACTGGCAGGGCAGAACTCAGGCATTGGGCTGTGGAAAGAAAGAGGACTCCTGAGGATCATCTGTCTAGATTTAAACTTAAGCCTAGTGGGAGTCGTTTTGCTAAGGTTAGGTGTTTGTATGTCCACAGCCAGCAGCTGAAGTGTAGAGCTTGCAATAACCAGGATCCAGAAAGTGAGGTTCAATTCTGGCAAATGAGAGGGATCCCTGGGCTCCTTTTATTGTTTCTAAGAGGCTGATTCTCTGCTCTGTAAGAATATGTAAGTAAACCCCCATATCCCTGAATTCATAGTGCAATATCATCTATATTCTTTCCTCCACGTGCAAGGGCTACATTTTCTACAATACATTCATAGAATATAGAATAATAGAAGAATAATGCAGCATTACACACACAGGCAGGCACTTTCTTAATAGCTGTCCTGCACTAATTATTTTGTTGAAATACAATCAAGACATTGCCAGGAGGGAATGTTTTACACTGGGGTCACTTGAGACTTCAGGTTGTTTCTGGCAGCACATTGCCCTGGCTGAGGGAAATGGTCTTGTACAAGCAACCAAAATTAATTGTCTGACCACGCCTAAGCTGACCCGAACAGGAAAGAAAGATAACCCCCACATAAGCTTGTACAGCAAATATGTTAGGAGTGGAGGACTTTGCCCAGTTTCACATGGAACAGCAACTGGACAAATTCTTCTAACGGCTGTGAATCTTTAACACAGGCTGCTCTGAGGGGCTGAGGGAAGAAGAAATCAGCTGGAGGCAAGCTGGGGAGGTGGTTTGCAGGGAGAAACTCAGTAAGAGACATCACAGGATAGGGGCCCTACATTTCTGGATGGTAACATGGGCACAGCCCAGGTGGGCACCACACATGTTGTTAAATCAACAAATTTTGAAAACACATGAAATGTAACTGCAGTGCACCCAGAACCATCCATCTCACTGGGCACTACACATATAATAGGTCTGAACCCGCTCCAAACACATCAGACACCTGGGTTATGCATGCAGCATTTTACAGAGACTCTAACCAGCTACCAGAAGCCTCAAATGACCAAATTCCTTTTTTCCCTTGTCTATACAACCTTCCAGGAGGGAAGGGGAGGGTAGGGCAGGGGTAGAAGGGAGAGGAATGTGTGTGGGTAATGACAGCACTATTTATGAAGTCCTAAAAACAGACTAACTCTCTGCATGGGTACTCAGTGATGAAAAAAAACAACCCGCAACTCCCTGCTCTGCCTCATAACCAGACATTCACATAAAACAAAACACACATTTAGATTTTTGGCTTAATATTCTTGTCTCTGAATTGTTGCTCTACATATCAAGAAATGATCCTTTGTTTTGAGAAAGCCTTACCAGCCACAAGTCTCCCAAGAGAGGGACACGACATCCTCAGGCACTGACAGGCCTGCCTGGTAATAAGTAACTGGCATGTATGGGATAGATGGCACAAATCCAGGGCTGAGTATAGAAGAATCACAAGAATACTGGCCAAGAGAGAGTTTAAGTTAAGAAGGCATGTGGATACAAGAACGACAGAAAGGTACTGGACACAGTTATCCTACAACCCTGATACGCTGCCTTGCGTGCCAGCTGGTTGACATTTATGTGCCTATTAAAAAAGAACAACCACAAACAAGTCACTATGCAAAACTTCTTTCTAAAAGTACAGTGCTAAGGAACATTTGGCACAGAGGTGTCCAAGCCAGTCTTAAAGCAATCAGTCTCACACTGAGAGTTACTAGCTAACAATTCTCAGTTAACAGTAGCTAAAAGCATGTTCAATCCCAAGCACCTAGGGCATGGGAAAGACTCCAGCCTATTTAAAAGTCAGGAATATCATCAAAAGCTGCAGTAGAAACAGAAGTCTGAACTTGGCAAGTAAATGCCTTTTCCACTCCTTTTTAGACATACTTTCTTGACGGAAGTTGCCTATTTTGAAGCATTTTGCATTTGAGTATCCTACTAAATTCTTAACTGAGCTATGGTTAAAATGTTTTTTACAAAATACGAGAATATAGCAACTTTTTTTAATGAACAGTTTGTTGACAGAATAGGGCAACAGCACTTACATTATAGTTTCCAAACAGTAAATAAAATCTCTAAAAGCAAATTTATTTTATGTTTTCTGTCAACTAGCAAAGTATCAACTAAATGTTAATGGCATTTATCCTGCTACTTTGGTCACGATCAGATTTGAAGGAATACAGCTGCATCCATTCTTCCCCATATGTTTTATACAAGTGTCTCCCTAAATGTTTTCCTCCACTGTACAGACAAAATTTCCACCAACTGCTGGAGAAGCAATGCAACTGCATTTGACAGTAATGTGAACTTCCTGATCAGACCATCTACAGCCTTTAGCCCATGTTTCCAATTGTCTCAGGGGGCAAAGGCAGTGGGCAGCTGCTCAGAAAGTTTGTAACTAATAGAACATTGTGAAAGGAACATGAAGGGAACTAGAGTCAACAAATTAGATTTGAAGATTTTAAGCAGAGTGCCTGAAGAAACAGCACATATATTCAGTGTGGTAAAAACTTGGAACATTACATAAGTGCACATCACCCTGGATAGAGTAGAGTTCCTGGGGGGAAGGGCACTTTATCTCCATGGCTTGCTGCCTACAAACAACAGTTTACATCAAGCAGAGAATCCCATCTTAGGTGCGCTTAAACCAATTCAAAAACTTTTTAGAGTAGTTGCAATTATGTGAAAAGGTGAGGAAAGACCCAGAAATAAACCTTCCAAGGTTTTCAATTAACTTCTAAATGGCACTTCTAAGAATCAGCACGTCTGTTCCTTACTGTGAAATAATTTTCCAGCTCTTTCCTTTGCCCGGTATTTTTCCAAATGGACTAGTACAGCCAAGTGCAGCTAGGCGACTCAAAGAGTGCACACTGAAAGACATTTCAGCAGAATTCTGGGTTCATGACCTATTTTATGTAACAGAGAATCTACTTTAAATATGAATTGAATGTAGATATGAGAACTCTTTACATTTACATGATATCAACCTATGTGTGTATCTCTCATGTACCAGTACAGCTTGTACAAGTTCTTCACTAGGAGGAAGCCCCTTCAACAAATACAGTCCCAAAATTCAGAACACAAAAGCCGCTTACTGAAGATCCCTAAAAGAGATAAGACTGTATAAAGAACAGCTGGGCTTTGAGATTCAGATCAGTGCACACTAACCAGAATTTAGTCAAAAGCTGACTTCCTTCTTGTCAGCCTGGGCTCCCTCCTCCATACATGAACCCTCCCTCATTTGTCTCATTGTTTCACCTGCCCCACCATTATTTCTCTACCTAACTTCAAAGAATCAGAGACTACTGTAGGGCAAATACAATTTTTCTCTTCTTACTACCCTGTCTTGAATTGCTTACCGTTGACCTGGTTGGGCTGTAATTAACTGAATTGTGCCCTGGATCTGTACCTCAGCACCGCCTGCTCACCTGACTCTAGACACTGCTACAGTGAGCACCAGTAATTACTTAATGGTGCCATATGCAGAACGAGGATACGTTCTCCCTTCCGACCATGTACTAGTTCCAGCAAGTGCAAATATAAAAAGTCACTGACTCAGGTCATGCAAAAGGAGGTATACAGACAGAAACCGGGACACCGTTTTTCTGATGTTTCATTGTTTTCAATTTCTTTTGCCCCCACTACTTCCCAAACTAGCTCAGCTCTTCAATGACAGGAGAACTAGAAGTAAAAGAGGTTAGACTGATGTACTAAAGCTTCAGGACAACATCCCACAACGAAAGCAGGCCTGCAAAGACTTTCTACCGAAGCATGCAAGAGTCTTATTTCTGCTCTGCTACAGGTTGCTACTATTTCAAAAAAACTTCTAGCAAGAGCTGGTCATTACTTTGCTGATGTCTCATTATCAAAGCCACTTCCAGACTGAAAATGTATGGACTGCCTCAGGAAACACAAAGTCTGGCAGAATTTATCTGGATTTGAGCTTGTTCTTATGAAGATGAAACTTGCACGAATACAGTAAAAGCAGGTTTTGTTTCAGCTAATATCACACCACAACTTCCTCCTGCTTCAGAAGAACTGAGAGGGTAGAAGTTGGAAACTCTCCCTGTATGTCATATACATGTAAAAGCAGAAGACAGACTGCACTCCTCCCTAGTTCCTGAGTGCTCAGTGGTCATTAAGGACAGGGGAGAGTGCAAAGCCAGAAAAGGCAATTTCTGGAAATGAAGGATGGAAAACCAGAGGCTTAGCTGGGGAGAGCAGGAAAGAGCATCCAGGTCCAAGGACTCCTAGGGAAATATATCCCTCTACTTGTTTGTCTTAGGGATAACCCCACTTAGTATAGGGACTCATCCAGGACAGCAGCTTCATAAATCGTTGTGTAGTACATCAGCAATGACTGGAGACCACATATCCCAGGCTAAAAGCAGCTTTTGGGAGGCGAGGTTTGTTATATGATTAAACTTCATTGAAGTTTCAAGCAGTGAAAGTTTTAAGATGGGGGAAGGACTTCAAGGAAGACATGGTTTTACCTGAGTCTTTGACCAAACTGCAATCAAATCCTTCCCAAAGGCCTGAGAGCTTTGCTGTATAGTCTGTGCAGATGGATTCAATTCTTAGAACTGAACTTTCAAGTTTTTATTAAGCACAGCTGCTAGCAAACAGAAACACACAAATTCAATGTGCAAATAAAATTGTAGCCTATCTATTCCTTCCACTGAAGCTTCTGTATTTGTTTTCTCTCTTTAGACAAACACTCAGCAAAACTTGGGACAATTCCAGCTGGTTACACAGCAGTTCATACAGCAGTGATCACAGACAAAAACTAGTCTTCAGTGTTACCCAGTGGACTGTTATTAAAATCTCCTTCTAAAATCAGCAGCATTATTTAGAGACAACCTTATATGTTATTAAATCTATAGCATCTGAAAAAAAAAAAAGAGATGCCTTTATTTTTCCTCTTTGGAACAAATACAATAAATCACAGTTACACAGAGCATTTGATTATCACAGAGATTTTCAGAGACATCAATTTACCATTGTGTCCTAGTTACAGGGGCTGGGACCAGTTTATCACTATGTGGGTATAACCAAAATTGTGTATTTTACACCCTCTGTGTCATTGCCGATGGACTGTTAATAAATGGATTGTTTAAATTGTTGCAGCAGCTACCCAGGGCACCCCTGGCACCTCAGGCTACAAGCTGGGTGCTAAAGAAACCCAGGCTTTCCTTTCCTTTTACTCTGCACCCAGGGGACCAAGTGGTGCTCAGCACAGGGGCCAACAAACACCGTTCTGTTCTCATCCCAGAGTACTGGATTATACATCCGTCTTTGGGGGTTAAAACCAGTTTTTCTCTGTATCATTGTCTTTATTGTAATCTTCTTAGTAAATTGTAACTCTGACTTGTAATCTCTCTCATTTCTCTCACCGGTTTACTTTTAAACCAGCACACATTGATTTTGCAATTAATGCTACAGGCCATGGACAAATGATGAAGGAGTACCTGTTAACACAATTTAAGAAAACCAGTTAAGTCCCAAAGCACAGAGGGATTCAAAGCCTTTCAGAAGGCATGAAATAATGGACAGCTGGCACAACTAAGACAGTTAATGAATACAACAGCATTCAGCAGTAATTTGAAAAGTGTCTGCTTGGGTAAGGCTGAGTTATTAAAGAAATCTCCATTTATAAACAGTGTTGATGGGATTTAAACAGCCTGTGTAAGAAGGCTTAAAAGTCAATTGAAAAGTCTGTACAGATAAGAAAGCAAAAAGAAACCCTGGCCTTGAATTCTGTACATAGTGTTTAACCTTATCTCAGTCTCCTGGCACATAGCAGGAGTAAAACAGGCTGCCTTATGCACAGCTGGTGAGGTGGGCTTTTTAATGCTTGTGCAGAGCTCTACTGTCCCCTCACTCTCCCCTCTCCCTTTTTTCAAGATATATACTAAAAGTCATCATTTACCATCCCATCAGTTACACTTAGCAGACACCAGAAAGAAGAGACATAAATTGCAAGAGTCTGTTCAGACATGCTATAATGATTAGGTGTTTTCTTTCCTTTATGTAACTGATGAGCTTGCTATTCTCCGTTAGACTTTTATAACTGTACACCTTCAATATAACTAATGTAAATATTGACAATAGAGAGGCAAGTGGGAATTTCCGTGAGGAGGAGGAGTGGGTGGGAGATGAGAACTTGGCCTTGAGTTTTTTTTTCCTTCTTGCCTCCAGAATATCCTCTAACACTCTGCTTTACACAAAACTTATTATGGCTTTTAATTTATGTATCACTTAGAATAAGATGACAGACAGGAACACAAAACTAGCTCTTTCTAGTCATTAATTCCTCTCCTCTCCTTTCTCATCTTCTCATCTCATCCAAAATTCAGCCTATTCTGGTAACATAAGTTGCCTATTTCTGATGTGCCCTTTGTAAAATGGCCAAAGCTAAAGAGCATTTAAGGTGAAAATGTAGAATGCCACATCTTGTCTTGGTTTCCCTTGCCTATAACATAGCCTAACATTTGATTTGCTTCCTTTGGTCTCACCCAGGATACAATAAGAGCCTTATGAAAAAGCTCTGTAAGAACCTGGGCCATTGATTTGAACAAGGACTATTTAGCCCTGACACACAGCACCAAAAAGAACTCCTCGACATGCCAGCTCTGGAAGGAGCACTGCCATTTGAGCACAGGGCTCTTAGCAGCAGCACAGTGCTCGGCAGCAAAGCTGGACAGCCTCTGGGAGCTGAGGTTATCTCTTGGCACAGTACTTTACTGCACTGTACCAGCCTGTCAGAGCTAGTTCAGGTGTGTCCAACACAGCACCACAAAACATGATGTAAACATATTCCGATTACTTATCTGTGATATTTACCAGCCTATGGTTTTCCAAGGGATCACACAAATCATTGCATAAACATAACTAGAATATTTCTTGAAGAAGGGGATAGCTATTCCACTGGGAAGTTATATTTAAGAAACAAACAAACAAGCCACAGACATTTGGAAGTACATTGCATCCATGCAAATCTAGGGTAGAAATGAAGTACATGAATATACAATAGCCGTGGGGAGATTCAATCAGCTCACTTACTGTATTTGTATAAACCACACAAAACACCGAAATTCTGTAGGAGACATATTTTCCTAACTCTTATACTCTTATGGCTGCAGAGTTCTTTTTTTTAAATGCAGTTTTACTGTAAGTTAACACAACCCCATTCTCACTAGTCTGCTAGAGCACGAAACTACCACAATAGCTGCAATCTTCTCAGTCTTCTTGCTCTCCCTTACCTTCATGTAGGTGAGGAAGCTAAAGTCTTAGTAAAATATTGTTTGATGAATGCCTGCTTTACAGATTTGATTACAGAGTTGTTATCTAGTTACTGCATTCTCTCTTAATTCATGAGCCTTCATTGCATTTTATAACTATGGTTTTCTATCCTTCAGAATAAGAAGGATATTGTCATCAAAACACATTTGTGACTATTCATGGTCATGGTCCAGTCCTTTCTCTGGATGACATACCCAGGGAATTAACATTGAGGAGACAGAAATAAACTTAACAAAATCTATCCCTCATTAAAGCTCATGACTCTTTTTATGCAGTTTCTCCTACTGAAAAAAGGAACGTTTCTAGATACTTATTTCTGTTTGAGCTGCAAAGTCAGCATAGATGAGATAACTGGGTCTCCCTATTTGTTGGTGTCCCTACCAGTTTAACAGGATAATAAAAAGGACAGGATTGCCTTTCTGTAAGGGCTATGAAGGATGAGGCAAACCTTAAAAACTGAAAAAGCACCTTGCATCTGAATGCAGTCTGGCAGCTGCCTCATTGAAACTCCCTAAGAGTGTCAGTCACAGGTCCCCTGCTTCAATGCACGTAGTTAGAGGATTATGATCTAAAAATGTGCAGTTTGGCTCCGTCACTGTAACCTCATGATGTTATTTGGGCATTTATGAATAGCCAGGTCTCCATGCAGCTGAGCTGCTAATAACATGGCACGTACCAATCACACTGCAAAGCAAATGATCTCACCTAGGCAGCATGTGTAAACACAGCACAGCCACACAAATATGACAAGCTTCTGAGCATACTTAAGGTTATTCCATGAAGATTATTTACTGTGTTGCCTAGGAACACATAAATAGGGCTTTTGGGGTGCCACCCCCCAACTTTCCATACAGAAAACTTATGTATAGAACAAGAATTCCTTCAAAGAAGACATTTGCTAGTGTGGCAATACAGCATACCACACTCTGAAGAGTAATTTCTCTAAACAGCATTTCCAAACCCAGCAATCTTCCTTTCTGAATACCTATTTCCGTTAGGAAGTATCCTGCTGTTATAGCCAAGAACTTCCAGTGCCTTATTTGAACAAATGTACACTGCTGGAATATCACCGATTCTCCCCATGAATGCATGCTGGAGAAGTACTATTTAAAGCTCCCTGGACACAACAGTGAAAATGAGTTTAAATTCTGGAAGAAAAAATATAATTCAAACCCTTTAAAAGAAATTATAAACATCTGTGTACCTTCTTTCTTAAACCAATAGATATTGCTTACTTGTTGGAAAAACTGGTAGGGAAATTATGTCTTTGGAATGGGTAGATTCAACTGTTTAGTGGTCTTACAGAGAAACAGCTAAACCCTAGTTCTGCCCAAATTAGAAGAGGGTAAATCCTATTCACCAGCATTTAATCTCTCCTATACTACATCTTCCTTTAATAATGCTTTAAGGTAGAAATCTGTTTCATGTGGGAAATGTTACAGAACTCAAATTCCATAGGAGTAAGTATGAAGATCCTTGCATATGCAATTTCTGGTTTGAAAAATATTTACCAAGAAACCTGTAAGAAAATAAAGTTTATTTTTAAATAATGTATTTCATGATATCAACAAAAGCAGTTGGAAAACTACAGGGGGCAAGCTCTACTTCAGATCAGGCTTAAAAGCTTATCTACTATTATCAATTGTATGAGCTCGTCCAAGAAAAGCGAGTACCTTTCCCCACAAGTCCGATATGCTGTTACAAGAGCTACAACACTATTTTTATTCAAAAGAGAAAAAACAACATCAGAACATCTGCTAAACATTTTTAGTTGATTTTTTTCTCTCCATCAAAATTGCAAGTAATTCTCTCCTTGAAGTCTCCACTGCTACAAATACCAGAGCTGGAAACGAAATTCTGGTCAGACAACTTACTTTAGAGATATGTGCTCTGGAAAAAGCGTGATTTCAGAGAAAAATTGTGTGATAAAGAGGTTTAGCCAACAACTTTGCTATTTTTGAGGTAACTTTGTAAAGTAAGCTGCTGTTTAGTTTCAATATATAGTTACTGAACTCTGCCTGGCTTACCTGGTGGGCGTAAAAACATCTAATGCAAAAAAATGACAGAAAATTATTACATACTCTTGAATATTTTAATCTCCCAGACCACTAATGTGATTTTGTGAAAGAAATCTGTGCAGCATACCATGAAGGATACTTAGGAATACTTAGGAAACAGTCACAAGAAAACTACAAAATTATCCCAGCTGTAGAAAAAGGACAGATGGGACCCTTGAAAGCCTATTCAAAACTAACCTCCTGCTTCAGCAGAATCAACTACAGCTTTGTCATCCTGACAGATGTTTGCCTAACCTGTCCAAAGGCTTCTAATGACAGAAGTGCCATGTCTCCCTAAGTAAAGAGGGCTCGAGCATCCTTATTATTAAGATCTATATTTTACATGGTACCATTATCTGAAGGGATTTGTGAACCCAGAATGACTCTTCAGTGTTAAACAAAAAAAAAACAAAACCAAACCAAACAAACGAAAAAATTATCTTTGCTTTCTAACTGCTGAAGCATTTAACACACCACCAGTTTTCACAGAACATATTTCTAAGCCATGTTATTTTTTTCCAAGAATTTTTATTATTATTATGCTCTTGCAGTGTGACTCAACCGCTCAACTGTCTTTTCATCCAGATATAAAACCAAACAAACTCAAGTCTAGAAGCAAACAGCATAAAATATAATGCATAACAGAGTACAGTTGACAGCAGGTATTTCAACTTAAGTGGGGCTCAAAGCCTTTTTATTCTCAATCCTGTTATGGCTACAGTGCATTTGTGATTGAGAAACAGAGGGACAAAAAATTCTTGAGCATTTTTTGTTCTTCTCCAGTAGCCCCACTATTTAGTTACTCTATCAGTGAGAGGTTACGTCTTCAGAGACAGGGAATGCCCTTGGACAACGGGTTAGTTATTTCATCTTTGCCTCAGAAGATGGGGACGAAATGTTCTCTTGTTCTGCAAAAACTCTGTTACTGAAGAAAACAAGTAATGGCAAATGTACTGTGGTCTCTTCTCCAGGCTGAACAAGACAAAGTGACCTCAGCTGCTCCTCATATGGCTTCCCCTCCAGACCTTTCATCATTTTTGTGGCCCTCCTTTGGAGGCTTTCTAATAGCTTTGTATCCTTCTGGTACTGTGGTGCCCAAAACTGCACAGAGGACTCGAGCTAAGGCCACACCAGAGCAGAGTAAAGCAGGACAATCACCTCCCTTGACTGGTTAGCCCTGTCAGAGGTCAATCTCTGTGCTTCCTTAGCAGTAGCTTTCCGCCTATGCTCTCTTCTATTGTTCCTTTCAGTGGCAATTTACAACAATTATATCCATATTCCCTGCTCACACGAACTCTGCAAACAGAAAGCAATCCTGTCCTACATCCTGGAAAGCCCATATATTTTTTTCCTCACACAACAGATGTCATCACATCAAAGAGCACAGATGATTATCAGCAAGCCTCTCAAGGCACACACAAAGGGAAACAAAAATACACAGCTGTTCAATAAGTCTTGTTGAGGACCCTCACTATACTTAGAATGGCCAATGAGTCTCCAAGCAAGATTTCAAAAAACTAGTCACACTTGATAAAAGGAAGGAATGTGTGGAAACTCTTTTCAAGTTTTCCTGGGTAGAGTTGAAACAAAGCTGTGGAAATCCAGACCCCCGCCAGGGTGAGATGCAGGTGATGGATAGATAACAGTAGCTTTTTGCAGTTTTATAGAGTCAATGTAAAAGGATATTTCTAACTGTATTACAGAGGAAATTCAGGGTAGAAGGGAAAAGATCTTCCATCAAACCTGAAAAGACAGGAAAGCAAAAAGGATCCCAATCAGCTTCTAGATGAAAAGACAAATAGGAGGATGTGATGGGGAAGGGAAAAAAGATCTCCAGTCAGAGCTGATCCAGTTAGTTAGATATAAGCACCTATAAAAGATTCAAAGCACTTGAATTTATGAAAGTCAATAGGCACAAAGCAAACAGACAAGACAGTCAGCTAAGGGAAGGCAACTGACAGTGATTCAACATGACAAAAGCAGCACTTCTCCTCAATCAAGACAGCCTGTGCCGCCTTAAAAAGAGCCAACTTGGAGGCACAGTGTGATCCAACAGAAAATAAGAGACGCACACAACGTTTCCAGAAAGGTCATTAGCTCTCTTTCCTGCAGCTTGTTTCAACATGTGGCTCTACAGAACATTCTGCTGTGACATTAAGAAAAGACCTTTTTAAAAAAGTCCCATAATATGCTCAATTTGTTTCAGCTGCTGCCTCCAGTCTGTTGCCAAGGAAGGAATACAGACTGGTAAAAACTTGATACATACCACGGTGGGTATGTTCATGCACATGGATTTTAGGAAAGCCCAGCAGAATACCATTCATCATGTCCAGCTCATCCCTTAATGACAATAAAATCAATCCTACAGCAAACATGCTGAGTCCAGCTCTGACAGACAGTGTTGTAGCTGAGATGAGCGCCTTTCCCTTTACTGGAGCTTCAGAATAATTTGTGAACATTTGGACCATATGTGTGTGTGTACAACTGCACAGTAAAGACAGAGAAAGGAGACTGGTGGAAAACTGGACGTGTCTTAACACTCAATGTTACCAGTCCTTTTCTCTCATCTTAAAAGTAACTTAGGACTCCCTGCCTCCTTTCAAGAACTCCTTAAATAAAACAATTTTGCCTGTAGTCATGCACATAAGCTGTATTTCCACCTTTATTTGTCAATCAGTGCTCGGTTTTCCTCCCTGTTAAACTGGCTTCTTATTCACCATTCATGGCTCAGTTCGAGGCAATGATCAGGCACTTCAGTCTATATGGAATAATTTCCCATGAGAAGTCTTAGAACGTCATTTTTTTCCTCCTTACAAACTTACAATCTCATTGGAGACTGGCAGAAAGAAAACATCATGCTAGAGCAGTTACCACACTGGGAACCCAGTCAATGACTGCAGTGTCTGGGAGCTGTCACAACATAGTAACAATAAATTAATACCTAGGGAAAAAGACTAAAATCTGTTGTTTGTCAAATTATAGTATACATTAGTATAGTAATCCATGATGGAAAAATGCCTACATATGTCATCATATTCCATGTGAAATCCCCCTCTAAAAATATCTGATAGAGATTATTATTTATTATTATTATTGTCTTTAAATATATTGATCATGTCTATCCAAGTGCTGTACTTACCTGAAACTGAAAGCGTACCTTACCATCTGGAGAGGCAATTCTTTTCCTACAGTTTACATCTCAAAGAGTTCTTTCACATCTGCTTAAAAATGCAGTTGTGTTCAAGCAGCATTATTTGGTTGCCCTTGCACTGTATCTCATAGTGTAAGGGCAACTAATCTCATATAATCAGTGTCCTTGCACTATATCTCATATAATTCCATAGGAAATATATTCAGTCTGTAAACAAACGCTTTTTTTAAAACAGTTTTATACAGCTGAACAGCTGAGCCTGCAAATTCATCCAGGTTCAAAAGTCTAAAGTGCATGTCTACAGAGCATCAGTGCAAGAAGGTGTCTGAACACAAGCCAGCTTTGCTGCAGAAGCCCTACAACTATGACACTGTTTTAACCATTTTAGAGCTAATAAACTCTGCCTCAAAGTGAGAAACAGGTCTATGCCTCCTAGAAGACACTCAACTATAAAGAAGGTCAAGTTATAACCCAAATTCACACCTGCAATATCACTCTGTTTGCATCATTAACAACCACAAAAAACTAGATTTCAGGCAGCTAAAATGGCTTTTCTGATGCTGTTTAATCCTGGACGACCACTGGATTCATTCTTACTCTACTAGAGAGTTCACTGAACTAACAGGAGTCAAAAGCAGTGAGCATTCATGCAAGTTGCTATGCTCAGCAGAGATCTGTACTGTGAGAGGAGACAAGATCCGTTGAGAAAGCAGCCTTTCCATGGCCTGAGCCATATGCAGTATTTGGAGTTGAACTGCTACCGACTATTTAAAATGGGTTTGGTTAAACTGCCACAAGCTATGTGTGTACCTTTTTAAAGACTGTTTACAAATGGCTTAAACAAGAAAGAGATAAAACCGAATGAACAAGAAGCTTTTATAAGCCAGCGTACATTTATTTACATCAGGATTCAAAACAGTTTATATTTTACTGGTGAGCTGGGTTGTGTACGGAACAACACCCTCAAAAACAGACTACTGACAAAACTATGCAAATGCTGTTCTTGCAGTACTGTCAAGTCAGCTTGGGAACAGCTACTGCCGTGGTTTCCTTGTGAAAGTGTAAGCACTTTACCATCTGATAAGAGGCTCTGTAGGAGTATATTATAATACAGAAGTTCAGTTCCAATTCTTCATCCTCCTAAATTCGCTAGGAGTAATCACTAGGTTAACAAAAGCACATATGACAGATGTGCAAGTAACTCTAGGCTTTAAACATGGAAACAACAGGTTTGAAGCTTAAGTAGTTGAACTTGACACTGCCTATCAATATTGGATGAGCCATAGCAAGATTCCAAATTCTGACACAACAACGAAGTCCTCAAACCCAAAGAAACCTGCTTGTTGTATAGTCTGTGTGGTAACAGCTCGGAATTATACAGTATATTTTGGTATATTCTGTAATTAATCTTTGGAACTATGATAAACACTTGTAAAATAAGAATACTTCAATGCATATAATTTTTCCAAACACCAATTGGCTAGCAGACATTGGTTATATTACTCCAAAAATGTATGCTTTGTTGCTCAATGACTCTAGCACAAAAGTTTAAATAAATCTGCAATAGTCTTTAAAGTAGTCAAAAAAGCCTGTGTGACATGCTGCTCTTCCCCCTTCAAAAAATGAGAAAGGAAAAGGAAATTTTATTTGCAAAGCTTAGAAATTCAAGTCTTGTTTACCTGAGACAACAGAGAACACTGCAATTTTAAGGAAGTTAAACTCTGGCCATAAATTACAGTGTATATAGCCAAGACTGGCATGACTAATTCATTTTGCAACTGTGCTTTAATATCTGAAAGGCTGCTTTAATATCTAAGCAGGCTGTTTCCAGGAATACCATCTTTTTTGCACACCTGCCTAAGGGATCACAGAATTCCAGGGGTTTGTTTTTGATGAGGGAAGCCTGAGCTCTAACACCTGCCCCACAAGACCAGCTTTGTGCAGTTGTGACACACAGACAAGTGCAAGCGTCTCTGGTTTGAGTGTCAGCCTTGTTGACAAGGCACTTTCCTCCAGATTCTCTGGTCCTCCGGCCCAGTCTTAGGCCACACGACTTGACTGCTAAGAGAATGATTCTCATCTAGGTAAGCACAAGGAGAAAATTACAATAAAGAATGGCTACAAAGGGATCTAATTCTGGATGAGAAGGCGATTTACAGAAAATGAGGAAGGAAAGAATCACAGGTAGGCTTCACTTATCTTCTGTTAAGAAAGTATATTTTCCTTTTCACTTAATAAATAGAACCACATTACAAAGATTAGAGGCAAAATATAGAATATTTCAAAAAGTTAAATATATTTACAGTTTCACTGAAAGTTTAAATTAACATGATGCAACAACTTCTTTATAAGGGAACTTTTAGACTTACTTTGAACATGACATTTATCTTTTCATTTTCAACTTAATAAGACAAAAATTTTTAAAGTCTATTGCCAAGAAAATTCAGTTGTTTTTCAAATTCTGAAAATTCAAAATTCATCTCTTCAAATGTGCCTTCATAAACCAAAAAAAATTCGAAATCTTTAAATATCTTGGATGATTTCTGTAATTCATCTCATTGTAAATTATTGGGACTTTGGTAAACAATTCACAGCTATTTGATAAAGGGCCTACTGCATTCTTTAAATGCTATTCTTAAATTGAAAATACCTTCTTCCATAAAAGTTTGTATTTCAAAGGTCTGGCTTTAAACTTTCTGTGCTAACCATAATGTAATGTGTGAGCATGTGTGTAGACAACATGTATTTTTTAAATAAAAGGATTTTCCTGACAAGGAAACAGGTCTCAGCTACAAAAGCCATAGTTGACTTCCTGCTCTTTCATTAGAGCATTAGAAATAATAAGTCAAAGCACATAAAAATAGAGAGTGCACATCACTGCTTCTCTGGGAAAAATCAGTACAAGCCATCTAACATTCAGCTAAAGCATTCCAGTATCGAGGCCAAGCTAATCTAATACTACCTTAATAGAAATCCTTGTCTGGATCTTCTGTCCATATTCCACTTGGAAACAAGGTTATCCTTGCTTGTTTGTTGTATTTTGGTCTATGTGGTTAATGGTCAAAAATAACCAGAATTATCTGGTATAGCTGCTATTTCCACTAGCATATGCCACTAGGACCTAATAAGATGATGTGACATGGGCAAGGGCAGGACACTTGCATAGCCCTGAAAGGTAAAAATACTGCCAAAACCTCAGAAATTTTGAAGGTTCAGTATTTCAGCACCTATTGTCCTCCTAATCTGGAATTAAAAGCAAAAATTTTGAAATTCAGAGATGACAATATGTGGATGGAAAATAACCAAATAATAACATTACTCATACAAAACCATCTGAATTTCCTTTTTTAACCCTCAAAGCTCAACATCAACACAAATTGTCAGACTAGAAGACAGAAAGTCAGTCTAGAGAGAATTAAAGAAGCTCAGTCAATTAAAAAAAAGCACTTACTTTTCATCTTAAATTTATAAAGAATTGACTGAAAGGGCTAGCATTGCTTTCAAGATTTTATGGAGGATGGGCAAAGTACCGAAAACTAGAGAAACAAGAAACACAGTGCTTTCATTTAAAGAAGGAAATAAAAAAGGAACCAGATCAGCCAGATGAATTTCAATTCCTGAAAAAAAATGGTGAAAAAAAGAAAACCCCAAAATTTGGAAAAAGCACCTTGTAAGCGCCTAAACAATAACATGCAACTTTGTGCAAGGCAAAATTCAGTTTGACAGGCATGTTGAGGACAGATCCCCAACAAACCACTTACCTTCCACAACAGGTAATAGGTGTGAAGAAGACACTGGCACATGTTAGAGTTGGGACTTGAAGGTAAAGAAACTTTTATGAGATTTCAGCAACATGAATGCAGAACTGTCTCATGCTGAAAGAGCACTCGATCAGTGGTTCACTGTGAGCATGAAAAAGTATACCATGTGGGATTCCACAGCAAATACCCCCTAAATCTGGTTCTACACAGAATGGTGACCTGAATCATGGCATTGAGAGAACACTTACATAAAAGAACCCATAATATAAAGCTTGTAAGGACTGAGGGAACCTGAGAGGACAAACTTGAACTTCTGAAGCGCTTGACAAATTGCAGAACTGTTTGGAAATCACCTAAAAATAGGGAATACAACTCTTGGGAAAAATACTTAAATTATTACTCTCCAATAGAAATTATCAACTATACAAAGACAGGAAAGGGAAACAAAATGCTAGGGACTCTCTGCTAGAGACTCTGCTTGAAAGGAGTTAAGGTTATAAAGGATTATGGCATCATGAGGTCAATATGAAAAAAAAACAACAAAACTTCAATGTGATCCATAAACAGTAATTTAGTTTGCAAGACAGAGGAACCAAACCTCTCTGTTCTACTCAGCAGGAATACCTACCCCATCGTTTTGGCCAGTGCACCTCAAAGGTATTAACTGAATGCTGTCCTCTGTATTCTCACCAACAAAAGTGACCAGACGCCTAGAAAAAATGACTGAGAAAGAAGGACTGAGAACAGACAGTAAAGCCAAAACACCACAAAGACATCTGACATAAAGAGTAGACTGAGAAGAGAGAGTCTGTATAGTCTTGACTGCTGGTAGTCTTTAAAACAGTTAGATAAAACTTCTCATGCACAGCCAAATATAGTAACTGGTTCTTCCCTGGGGCATCTCAATAGAACTGACAGCTCTCTTCAGGTCCTTCCCTATCTTCCCTATTCTGTGGTTCCATGAAAACACATTTTAATATATCCAGCTATCCCACACATAAGGACAAAGGAAATAATCAACATGTATGCCTGGGAAAGCAATTTGGAAAGCACTGTCTCCAAAAAGAACACTGGGAACTGCAGAGCAGGCTCCACTCTGTATTTTTTAGTGTGGTTCAGCTGCCTAGGCGGCTGATTTGATCTAAAATGTGTAAAACCAGAAATTTCAAACAAAACAAACAACCACCTTTCCTGCATATACTATGCCAACCTGACAGTTTGAGAATATGATGACTTTCCTGGTGTCCAAAATTATTTGGAAATACTGGAAGGATTTTTATGGCTCCTGTTTGATCTGGTAAAGAAAAGGGGCCTCTCAGTACACAGTTTAAAAACCTCAGTATAAGTAAGTTGTAGAAGTTGAGAGGTGACTTGATTTTTTTGCATCTGTACATACACATACATATATATTTATATACAAACACACCCTTAAAACTTATTAGTATGTCTAAAAAGAAGAAAAAATTGGGGGAAAAAATTAAGATTTTTTTTTCAGGTTCACAAACTAACTTAAATCCCACAAAGTAAGAAAGGAACTTCAAGGCTTGGCAAGTAGAAAACTCAAAGGGCCCTAGGGAAAGGAAAGACAGAAGGAGAAAAATTAACATATCAGGAGGAAGATCCATCAGGGAAGAAATGGTGAGTCACCTCTTCAGAAGGCTCTGGGCATGAAATACGTGCAAAGAGAAATGAAACTCATCTGTTCCCATAGCCTGGGCTGCCCGATATGTTTCATGTTAATTGTGCCTGAGGCTTTCTGTTGTCCCTCCATAGGCTCAGACTTGCCTGACAAAGCAGTTCCAAAGTCACTTTGTTTTCAGGGACATGACAAAAAGCAGGCATGCATTTTATTGTTATTGCTGTACTGATTACTCCATGTCTAAACCTACCCGGTACATTAAATACAGTATTTGCTTACATTTTTTATTACTGTACGAGTTGTTCCAAAGGAATCTTTCCTTCCCTATAGTAACATTCAGGAAAAAAATTTCCCGGTAATAGATTAGGTTTCCAAGTATGGTTATTGTCATAACAATTTAATCTTCAGTCCATCCTAACAACTACTGCTAGAACAATTTATCCCTTTGGCCAACAATGCATCAAGCTGTACTCCAAAATACTGTCAAGGCTGCTACTGGATGCTCAGCAGAAGACTTCAGCAATGTAACTAGTTCATGCTACCTGTCTGCTGAAGAAAATTTAGGATTGCCAGTACAGGAAGAATCTTTTCTGTGACAGCAAAATGGCATACCTGGCATACTTATATATACTTGTAGCATATCTGACATATTATAACTCAAGTTATCGATATTTTTGTTACAACATTATCCCAAAGAAATGATAACAATGGAATTTCGTATGTCAAAGTAAATTATAAAGTTGTTGAAAAACAGAAGTTCAGTGAAATATAATTAGTTAAAACATTACTGTAGAAAGGATTTTTAAAAATTTAATAATGAGATTTATTATACTGCAAACACATATAACATTCCAGATGAGCCAAAACAAAATACTTATCCTTAATAAACCAGGAAAACCTTAGGGCTTTTTTGCTGGTTTGGAAGACATGTCAGAATAACTTAAATTAAAAGAGATACAGAACACACTCATACTCTATAGGCTTGAATCAATATATTAGTGACATTAGGAGAAAAAAATACTTAGATTAAATTACAGTTAGATGAGATGCGTACTAAGGCTTGGACGGGAACACTTAGAAAGGAGCCCTAAGAGATGATCACCTGGGGATTGCAAAGTCCCCAGAAAGAAGAGTGAAAGGATGTTACATTTCAGGGTTATCAAACTTTTGGAGACTGCTAAGACACGCAGGGGAATGTAGGAGAAGAAAAGCAGCCACGGACAGGGTTAAGTGTGGTACACGTTAGACAAGAACTTTCTGACTTGGGCCTAAGTCATGTCATGTGCAGGGAAAAAAACAGGAGATCCTGAATTTCCTCAGAGTGAAAATGTGATTTCATAGTACCAGTAAAGTGTATGGTTCTCTTACATTAATCTCAAAGGAAAAAAACAAACAAACCAACCACAAAGTAGGATTTGGATTACAGATATGGTAGATATACCATATATCAACCACGTGTGCTGTACGTTCAGGCACCCACAGAGAAACAGAAGGTGATGTGGAAAGTTGCCTTTCAAAAAATAGTCCTAGAGCAGCTCAATCCTGAGCCTGAATTAAATTTTGTGTTCCTCGGACACAATGACAAAACCTTGTTCTTTATGACATGGAAACAATGGAATATGGAAGAATTCAGATATGTGAAGAAATATATATATATATATCAGTGATGTGCAGGGAAGAAGAAACAATTATAACAGAGCACTTACTACAGACCTGAATAATGAAGAGAAGGAAAATGTCATCAGCAAGGCATAGAAGAGGAGAACAGGCTGACTATGTTAAAGCTCTTCTGGAGCTGAGCCATCTATCAAAACATTCTGAGAGATAAAAACGCTCCACAAAGCGCACTGAGACAAAGTGTTTGTTTGGGAGATGGGGGATTCTATTTTCAGAATTATAAGGTAGGTTCTGCTCCTTTTTGCAATGTTTGATACTTTACAGACACTTAAACATCTGGCAAATTAATATTATCATCTTCTAAAAACTATTAAGATTATCAAAACCTCTAAACCACTGACTTTAAATGTTCATAACACTTGAATTGAACTTCAGATGTCTTACGAACAGTACTTCCTATGCAGAAGAACAAAGCAGTATCACCAAAGCAGAAGCCTGAATGACAGTACAGCCCACAACATTGGAATACAAGCATCACTTTCTGAAGTTCTTTGGAGAACTGCATTTACTGTTGATATTTAACATTAGTCCGTATTTATTGAGCTCCAATTAAACGCTGTAAACATTTTGTTTGTTTTTGGGCTGAAAGTGAAATTTAAAATTTTTCCTAATTTAATACCCAAGGGTCACATTAACAGCAATACCTCCTTATTGATACTTCCATATTACAGGAAAGTATTTGTCAGCTGAACAAGTCAACCAGGAGTTGTCTGTTTCAGTCAAAACTTAATCTTCACATGAAAGCTAAGAACATGCAGACCTACCTAGGAAAAATATCTCTAAACCTGGCAAAACAGACAGGGTGTAGGTTTAGTTTTTACTGCAGTATCTGTACCAACAGTGCATAACTGCTTCCTAGTCAAACTACCTCAACAAGCCAACAGAAAATTCTTGGGAGATGAAATATTCAGTTATCCAGAATCCAGAGCAGGTTTACATTTTCATCTAATTCATGTTGTGATGCTGTTATTCTACAAAGCAAACTAACATGTCCTATCTTCTTTCTTATTTCTGAATCCATAGGCAAAGAAGCAGTACCGATAGGCTTGTATTTTAATTGCTGGTGCAAAACTATTCAGTCTCCCATTTATTGATTGATAATGCTCTGACAATCCTAGGAAAGGTTTAACATATTTATTTTTATGATTTCCATAGGTAAATCAGACATTAGAACAGGGCTGAATTACAACTTAAATTTCCCTGCTCTCCCCATGGTGAAGAGATACAGTACACAGCTTTCACAGTAGGATAAAGTTGATGAAAGTGATTAAAATAGAACTTGCTGTACAGTTGCTGAGAACCACACTCTTGTTTTCTGCAGTTTCAGCATTTCCAGAACTTGCAGGAAAGCATAAATAGACCACAACAATGAAACAGAGCTCCACCAGAGATCTGAGACAATGTGCGCAAACACAGGAACTTCCCTTTTTCAACTCTTAGTAGTCCCTGATTTTTAGAATATCCTACAACAGAAGGCTTAGAAGATGTACACTGGACATGGGAAAGTGCTAAATTTGCCCTTGACTAAATTTTGAGTTTATATTTCCAGAATTTAATCGGACTGTGACTATGGTAAGGATTGCATGTTCTATGTAAGTGTCGAGAATGTCAGCACTCAAGGTGTGAGAATCTATGTTGTGTGAATGATTTTGAACACAAACAGCACCTGCATAAACTCCCACTAAGCTTCAAGCCTGCAACCTTTGGCACTGACACAACACTGCTGTTGGTGTCCTGAGGAACAGGCATAACTTTACCCACAAGAGGAAGTTTTTTTACACATCACAGACTGTTAAGAGTCCAGAAATTCTAGTGAAGAGCCGTGTTCCAACTGTAATGTTTTTCCCCCATTGCAGCTCCAAGGAAAAGTAAAATTTACCCTGTGTACTGACTAGAGTGCGGAATTGAGGACAGAGCCCAGTTTTATCCTTACACCTCCACTCTCACAACTGATCCAACAGCTCCCTCAAACTCTCAGGCAATGCCTGCAACTGCTGCAAAGTTTTCAGAGGCACGTAACTGCACAAAGGGAAATCCTTCTTTTTAATATTTATAGTCTTGACAAATCTGAGTGGTAGTCATGGGAAAAAAAGAAAACACCTCTTGTGTAGTTCAAGTGCTCCTGTCAAATATCCAAAGATCTGCTGCAGAAAGAATTGACAGACTCTCTCAAAGGTCATAACAATCCTTTCAAGGAGAAGTTAGGGTATATCTGTGCAGGTTTTGCACATGGTATTGCCTCACAATGTAAAGCAATACTAATTTAGAAACAAGTATGGGTGTAGCTATAAAACTCACAAATAAATACATACTAATGACAAAAGTACTTCTAGTGTTACAGTCTATAGCTGTGGATAAAATGGAGAAGAATTTGTATTGTGGTAATTTTAGACTGACAGACATTTCTGAGGTGTAGCATTATGAAATAGAAAAAAGAAAAACCCTAGAATGTGCAGAAAAGCCAAAACTTATCTTGATGTAGGGTGATTTCCATAATCTATTTGATGTATAAACTGATTAAACAACCCAAATTACTGAACCATGCACTTCTTCCTCCCACCTCAAACCATATTCAGTGTTTTCTCCAACTCTGATTTAGTGGCCTTAAACATTACATTAGTCACTTGCAATCCATTTCTTTGTTTCAAGTCCTCATTTACTCTTAAGTACATTTATTTTGTGGGATTTCATTCTTTTCCTTAGTTTTTCAGTAGAGATAGATTATAGCCACTTGTCTGCAGAAGTAAAGACCGAGAAGAGGGGGTTTAAGCTACAGTATCTGGAGCTTTTACAGTAACTGAACAAACTGTTTACATATTTCTGCCTTAGTTTCCACTTGAAGCAGAATGGTATAACTCAGTCCAATCCATCTGTGTAGAAGACAATTATTTATCAGCTTCCTTTTGGCAAAGATTTCTTTCACCTCTTATTTTAAGGCACTGAGGGTATCAAGGTGTTTCCTGCTCAGCCATTTATCACAGCAGGCTTACGATTTATTTTCACAAGAAACACAAGATAAAAAGGATTTCACTGAGAGCACAATGCCCCACAGTAAAAGGAATATAATTCCAATAGCCACCAAGACAGGGTTCCAGCGCCGAATATTCTCCTACTGAAGCAAGCACTGTCAATGCATGTTTAGTCACAGCATCGTACAGACTGCTGACGTATTCAGGAATAACTGCCTCCTCCCCATTTCCCCCCAGTTACACTGTTACAGTAATTTGAGCAAATTACATCTAACACAGAGATTACCAACAGTTTTATATACACACAAACACATATATATGCACACATGTACAAACATTCCTCACCAGGCAATTAAAACTCTGGATTTCTTCTGTCAGGTCTCACCTTCTCACAGGTGTGTACATGCTGTTCCAAAAACCAGTCTGAAGAAATTAACTCTTATATGGCTTCCACCTTCATTACTAGATTAAGACTCTTCCATTGTAAGAAACAATTAGCACCAGCTGGTGAAGCTGGTTACTTTGGTTGAGCTTCGAAATTGATACTAAGTTCACAATAACTTTCAAGTCACTACAGACTTGATTTTTTTCTTTGCTGACACAACAGATATCTTCCTACTTCCTCCAGGAAACATGTAAATAAATTCCAGAATTCATTAAGTGTTTGTGCTTTGCCTAATCCCTGGGCTGCATGATGAAAGGTTCTGGACAAGTGAGCATGGTGGAAGCTAAACATTTCCATCATTCAGTGATAAAATTTTGGCTTCTATCATCTAAAATAAATCTGAACTTTTTTTAAAAACTTCACATTTTCCTTGAAGATTTAAAAGAAGAAACTTACACACAAGAGGACTTTGAACTTTCTTCCTCTTAAATTTATCTTTATAATTTGTAAACACTGCATCCTGTCAGCACAAGGAATTAATCGGTTCTTCTCTGAGCTACTCAACCAATCCACTTTCCATTTTCCTATCCAAACATCTGCACTTGCCCTCCCCCATCTTCTGTTCTTATTGTTGAATTAATTTACCATCTCAATCGCTGCAATTTCCTTCTCAGTTTCATTAGACAATAGAATGGTGCTTTTCTGAATGAGGATGCCTTCCGTCTTTTCTATCACTCCATCTTTTCCCCTTCACTAAACTGAGGAGAGAAGAAACACAACTAGCAAAGGCTCATGTCCTTGGCTTTAAGAGAAATTTATTTTGTTTTATTTTCAGAAACTCATCCATGCTAGTTTTTCCAAGATTAAAATTAAAATAATAAAAAAATAGTAAGACAAATGCAAAGACAAGCCAAGAGCAAGGGCTCCTACGTATTTTTTTTTCCACAGAATATTCTGACTTGGAAGGGACCCATAAAGATTGAGTTCAACTCTTAAGTTAATGGTCTGTATGGGGATTGAAGCCATGACCTTGACTTTTTTAGCACCATGCCATTTTGAAGCAACACAAACACATTCCTACAAACACATTCCTACTATAACCATTGTTATAACACTGCCTGTGTGCAGTGTTAACCACTAGGCCATTTCCACTGTATTTAATAAAGTAAACATTCTGAGATGTTACCAGTACCCAAAGTCGTCAATTCACGACACATTTTCATCATATATGTACTGCCCAAATTATACAAGCCTGTAAATGTAAGAATCTTAAATGAACAACAAAACAAATCTGTAGTACATGAATTCTACAAGCTGAAGACCCAGAAGGCAATAAACAAAACCGACAACTTATTTCTGTAAGTCTCACTGTTTCATGAGTTGGTGGGAGCCAAGAATGACCTAATGGATCAGACTGAGGAACAGAACTTTCCCAACAGCAGACTCAGCAGCTTCAAAACCAAACCATTCTACCATTTTATCATACTGATCTACATTGAAATATAAGAATTTTTTTAGACAACAGTAAAACAAATTTAAGTAATTCCTGGTTTCCTTGCAACATGACTAAAATCTGAGATTTCTTGGGTATTTTTTATTATTATTTGAATTGTACGTGAGCAAATGGAACTATGAATCTCATGCCAACAGTTCATACCAGACTGACCTGACTCATACAATGGTGCCAAACCACTTACACACAGACTTTCAGTTCTGCTTTGTGTAGGATCCTCTTTTGCCATTACCAGCACAGCAGTGCCTTACAGCAGTATGCAAAGCATCCTAAAATTTAGCTACTAGTAGTTTGCATTCCTCTCTAACCCTTCTCCCAGGAAGAGGACTATATGTGTGATATTTTCTTCTTGTATAATGTTTGATTTATTTTTTAAATTATAAGCATCAAGCTTGATGTGCTCTATTTTTTAACAGTCTCAGGGGAAAAAAAACATGTGGAAGTGTTGTTTCCCCGTGGACATTTAATTCATAATCTAGAAACACTCACCTGCAAAATTAATAACACTCTGCTTCCGAAGTCCTCCCTATGCTTTATTTTCTCAATCACAGTCTTGGGTTTTGAGCCATTTGCAATCTAAGGACTCCTTTTACAATACTAAGCCTTGTGCATCTTTAAAGTACTGGAAATAACTGGCGATCTGACAGAAATCCAGGACTGCTCTACAAATTGAAAAGAAAAAATGACAAAGTGCAATTGTTAAAAAGAGAGATATTACACTGTTTGGGTAAAATGTGAGGTGATAGCCTCTTTGACTAAAACAACAAACACACCAACATTAAGCTCTGTCCTATCAATGTCTCTGGATACCCATCTCCCACTGTTATTGAAATACATTTACTAAAACAAACCTCTTACTTTATCAACTCTTCCAAGAATTTCAAAATATCATCTTAATAACATATTCACCTCTGAAGATGAAACCTGGTCCAAGATTTTTTTAGGTTGATGGGAACAAAAGCCAAATCTCCTGCAATTCCTTAAAATACCATGTTAGGATTTTGGTTGCACTGCTCCCCTCCTCTTTTTATTTATACCCCTCCCCCCAGTGAGGGCTTAAAACATTGGGGAAGGTTCTTCTGCTGTAGTCACAGCTACCCCAGCCACTCTGGAGTTTGCTTTGTGTTCCCCACTTCTCATTTCATATATGTTGAGCAGAGGACTGAGAAAAAGCATGTGGCCACTAACAACCCTCCTTGTGACTCCTTCAGCAAGGTGCTTCACTCAGTGTCCCCTCATTTACACTTCTGACCCTTGGCCTTTCTACTTGCAAGTGCAATCCACTCCCAGCAGTGTGGCTCACTACGTTTTTGAGGGAGGGCTACTCCTATGTTTGGGACAAAGGCACAGTCATCCCTTGGTTAGTGCTAGAAAGAACAGCAACCAGTACCAAAGGCCCAGAAAACAGCATAAGGTGGAAGTTTCACAGCCCACTTGCCTTGTTAAGGGGCTGCTTGCTTGCCTCCAGCAACCTTCCACTCAGAGTGAGCCAGAGATGGGCAGTGCCTTTAACACCCTTACAAAAACCTGCCCCAGTTTCTATGTAGTTGTCTGAACCAGTATAAGCTACTGCCAGCCACACTAGCCTACAGAAATTGTTTCAAAATTTAGCTATGCCTTATTTAAAAAAATTAAATAATAAAGCCATCTCATTTTGCTTACAACCTACCACCCAACAATGACATTGAAAACTCTTTATTCTTCCATGTGAGTAGGAAACAGCACTGTTCTCATTCTCTAACAGGAATTAGAAAATTTGAACAGACAGCTCTATTGTAATTTCACTGTTTTCTGAGTAGTAAACACAGAGCCCAGCCCACCAAAGTATGTAAAATGAGAATTTGTTTCCCCTTACACACGCGTCTTGCAGTTGTCAGTCTGAAATGCCATCTGCTATCCAATCACACTTGTTGAAGCTTTCTGCTACCAGCTTCCAGTTTTAGGAACTAACTTAGTAATTATTTTAAGAGGTTAAGAGAGTGTTGATTAAGACAACAAAACAAGAACTCTCACCAATTTTTAAACCAATAATATATCAACGCTAGTCTTTTAAAAATCTTGACACATTAATTCTATATAGATAAGAAAAATATAGGTGCTTATTCAAAAGCTGATAGGCAACTCAAGTATTACTAACTACTGCCTTTATCCCTATTTAAATATAACAGAAGCAAAACCAAATTAAGAGCTTTCTGGTAGCCAGCTTCTCTTGCCTTTAATCTTCCCTCTCACCCACTTCCATTCTCATGCTCCTGTGCATCTTCGCCTCTTCTACTGAAGGCAATAACCCCTAGAGTCAATACTTCTGTATCTGGTGCTTGCCCAAATCCTTGTTACTTGATAACAACCGCAAGGTCCTTCTTCACAAACTAACTTTTCACAGCCTTCTGGTTCTGTATGCATCCAATCTGAACCACAACAAAAGTCGCATGTATTTTCCATATAATTTTCTACCCTTGTTTTTTCTTTTTTATTCTATTTTTTTTAGAGACAGGAAGTAGGTTAATGAGTTCTGATGTATTCAGTTATGCCAGATACTTACTCAGCTGGAACATACACTGCAACTGATCAAATCTCTCATTCAGTTATGGTCTGGAGCTATTTTACATAGGGCATCACAACATTTTAAGCCCCTAACTTTAAAAAAATTTCCAAGAAAATTCCAGATCTATTTTAATGATTAAAATAATTTAGAAAAGAGCCACAGCTCACTAAAACATGATCAGAAATAGCAACTTGATATTTACAAAAACAATGAAAGCCAGTATTGCAACTGTAAATATTTTACAGAACAGACATAAAAACAGCTTTAAAAGAACAACTGCTTTCATTATAAGCTGAAGTCAATACATTATAAAGTCTGAAAACAACTTTCAGCTCTGGTTAAGATACAAGAAAGTTTTTGAATATCATATATAACCACCCAGAAAAATACAAACAGATCTAGACAACTCACACAGGCCTCATTGTACTCAGGAGAAAATAAGAAAGAAAAAAAAAAACAACCCAACAAACAAGACTCCCAAACCTTGAATTTATTCCACTCATCTAAAGTACTACAGCCGTTCCAAAGAGGCTAACTGTGTTTGCGCTAGTTTATTTGTATACTAAATGCAAGATAAAAGATCTCTAGGCGAAATATAAGAGATTGTATCTTATTTCTGGGAAATAAACAGATTCCAGAGGTGTGTTCTCGCCCAGCCAATCCCGAGGCTGTCGTGCAGCTCTGCCACCTCTCCAAGTCCAATCATAGCCATGAAGGGAAACTCGTTTTGCAGTTTGTCTCCACGGTGCTGATGATGAATGGCTCCTTCAGGGGGAGAGATCAAGCTGTGTGGTAAATCTTTCTATTTCTTCCATCTGCTTTTCTATTTTAAAAATCTGTAGTGATCAGCCTGGCACTCTACATCAAGTACATATGAATTTCATAACAGAAAACATCTGCGTAAGTGAAAACATGGCTTACATTTGTCGTCCCATTCTCAAAGTGAACACTGCGATTTCTGCAAGCTCAGAACTATTACTATTACTTTTTATGTACCTTCCAGAAAAGATATAGCATAACATAGCTTGATTTTACAGCTTTTAGAAGGTCAGCTTTGCAGCCATTGCACATTTCAAGACGATGTCATTCTCCACCTTCCTCCTGCCTAGCTCCACTTTGCAATACAACTTGTAAGATGACAGGAGAAGTAATATGAAAACAGAGTATGTTTATCAGACTATGCCCTTCAAATATACAAGGGCCTATCCTACAAGACTTACTTATCTTGTAACTGTGCTGAAGTTGTGCTAGTGTAAGGTATGCCAATCCAGCCTGGCTCCAAAAGTTACCATTTTAAAGGAATGCTTTGCAATAAAGCCCATTGCTGATTTCTAAGCTAAAAAGAGAGGTAAACATACTGAGACAAGCAACGGGGTTTTTTTTTCCTTTGGTTATCAAACCATTCTTGACTGGTCAGATTGCAGTTTGGCCAAATCCTGCTTTCCCTTAAACTTCTGCTATGTTGTTCTTTATATCCTGACATACTGTGCAGCACTGCTGTGTTCTGCTAAACAGCTTCCTTGCTCCTCAAAGCTAACTACATTTCAATGGCCAGGAAAAAAAGCTCAGTGTCTTGATATCTACCCTACCCCCAAACTGAAATGTCTTAGGATTCGAAGGAAGGAAAATGCAAGCACATGTAGATTCAAAAATGGTTATTCTCACCTCCTGTTACTCATGCTCTGTTTCTCTCCCTCGACTTAAATTCAGTTTCTTTGGAAGTCCAAACAAGTTTAGCCACTTCTGAATTAAAGCACATGAAAAGTGAAGTGAAATGGCAATAAAATGAAATGGCAAGTAACAGCACTGTATGTTGCCTTTTCACAGTCTCAAAAGAAATTACATCTCTTAGGTGAGTTAATTTCCACCATATTCCATCTATATATAATTTTCTTCACATTATTATGTCATACTATAGAAGTTTTCTAAAGTGCAGTAGTGTATAAAAGTTAACTGGAAGCATTGCAACTTCAACTAAATATATCTCTGTAACTTCATCCTAGCAGCTTTTCCCATAACTTAAAATTACTGTAAAGTTCCATGAGCATTATTTGCATTTTACAGACAAGCAAACTGAAGGGGCTATAACTCATCTGAGATCACACAGCAAATCAGAGAGTGGCAGGGCGAGGAGCAGAACTCATCCGTACTCCCAAGCCATTCCCAAAACTGTTACGCCCATTTCAATATTCCTGAAGCAGCAGAAGGTGCACTTTGCAGAGAAATGCCAGAAGAAGGTCTCTTAGCAAGGAGTCTTGAGAAGTCAGAGAGAACACTCACATGCCACATCCTTGAGAGATTATATTTCTGTTCCCTCCTTGCAACCAACTTATAAAGTGCCTTTCAACAGCAGGACACTTGAATGTGAATGTGACACCGAGTTGGCAAAGGCTTCAGAAGTTAAGATATGATCTTAAAGGTTAACTAAAGTATCTTTGATTAGCAGAATTTAAAGCTGACAAGTTTATATATTTGTTGTAAAACTTTACAAGTACAAGGACTGAAGAACAAAATAACCAGAATCCCAGTGTTAATCTCTTAGGAAGAAATAAAAATTTTACTTTAATAATCTATAATAATCTAATTTTATTAGAGAACTGTCTATTTATACATTTTATTATTTCATATGTTTCATTTTAGAGAAGATTTTAATATTTAAATAAGTTTTAAAGTTGTTAGAGAAAATTAGTACCTTTAAGAAGAATTTTGGGACGAGGAATGTAATTTTCTGTGCTCAGGCAGACCCAAAGGAGACATTTTGAATAATACTATGATGATAGCAGCATATACAGTTACATCATCCTACCAAGGGGTTTTCTTTTGGTTCACCACTAAATACTGGAAAAATAGCACAAGAAGCCTCTGCACAAGTATCTTGAAAAAATCTTTGTCAAAATAACAAAAAAAAAAAAACAACAACCAAACAAAAAACGTTCTACTACACTTACCTGCTAAAACCACGACACCTGCTTTCAGCAGTATCTTAGATTTATGCAGATGATCCTAAATTGTCACACCCCATCAAGGAGCTGCAACACTAAATTGTGACTTCCCACAGGCTGACAGTTTTTTCTTTCATTTGAGATTTCAGGCAGTTCAAAGTTGTTTGCTTTATTTCCTCACCTCCCCACCCCCTGTCCTGCCTCAGCAGTACCTTCTTCTGTCATGCCAGCGTGCGTCAGAGGGGTGCGTTACGGCAGCCCCGCATCCTGCGTGATGCAAGTGTGTGCAATCTGGAAGTGCTGCGACTGACACAGCCCCAGCGTGGTACGTGCTTCATGGGCACACCAAGTTGGGCAGATCCTGTCTGTACAGTCAATACAGAAATCAATAGCTTCGTGAAGTAAATACTGGTGGAACTGAAGAGATCTTTAAAAACAATGTGTTGATTTCATGGCACATTATGAGATATTGTAGGAAAACAGTAGAACGATGGCAAAGGAGGAAGCAAGAGCAATGAGATGATGACAGAATACAGAAGGGAAAACCTGAAAGGAGTTCAGTTTAGGATACACTGACTAAGGTAGTCATCAAGTCATCACACATGAATTTGATCTCTGCCCAGAGAGCTCGGACGGAAAATAGAATCTGCAAAACAGAGACCAGAAATGGTCTATCTCAAAGGAAATGAATACCAAGAACAGGGATGAGTTTGATGGTGTAAAGTGTGAAAAAAGCTAAAACAGTAATACCTTGCACATTTGGTTAACATGAACATAGAGAATTTGCACAAAAATACTACAGTTAAGAATCTGTATTAGCCTGGGAATAAAGATTTTTACTGAATGAATCTTACCATTCACGCTGCTTTCATTTTCAAAACTCTGCCAGCCTAATATTTGCAAGTTCTGCTCTTCCGTTACAATCCCTGGTTGTAGAGCTTAGTGAATTGACTGGCTGCTAACTGCCAAGTATTCCTGTGCCTTAGCAGGATACATGCTACTTCATTCCAATAATATGATTTTATTTGGCAGTTGGTACAAAATAGGCATTAAGCTTATGATTCACTACTTGGTTGTCTCAACAATCTAACACTGAATGTTCTTTCTCCTCATTCCATGAAGGCCTAATGCCAGAGTTAAGTATCTGATTTCCCCTTCAGATTATGTTCCCCCAATCAACTGGGTCCACTAACTTAGAAGGGGTCCACATGGAACAAGCCACTGTGGGATAAATAAACGTACACTGTTTAGGCCAGACACATTCCCAGATGTCCAGAAGAGAGAAATTAAGTACTGTCATCCCTACCAGATTCCATTTTGCCTAAACGGCCTCTTTCCCTGGTTCTACATATTAAGTGTAATTATAGACAGTAAAGAGCTGAACAGAACCTATCTTTTCAAAGACATTGATAAGAATCTTAAAAGGAGGAGGTTTTGTTTGCCTTCGGTTTTCTTGCTTGTTGCTCCATTTGATATTTTGAAGATTAAAACTTCACAGAAGAGGGAAGGAATCGCCCCAAAGGAAGTCTGCTTACCTGACAATGGGCCAGCCTTCAGTTCTATGCTAGCTATTCCAGAAACAACAACCCATCAAACAAAAAACCTCACACCATTTTGAAGTTCCACATTTATAACTCCAGGCTTCTGATGTTCATAAAAGCTTTTACAACTAGGAGGTCACTAAACAGTCACCCCAGGTATTGTATAACTAATTAATGTCACTTGAGGGATGTGGGGGGATATTAGCCCAGTCTTATGGGAAAACAGGGAAAGAAATGGCCATCATGAGCCACCTTCTTTAATCTACTGCCAATAGATTAAACCAATAATTGTCTGCAGCACCACTGGATGTTTGGCATTTGCTACATTTCCTTCCTTTCTAAAATCTTTTAAGAAAAAGTTTTGAAGATGCTGGAATATATGCCTTAGCATGAAGGCATGCTTTAACACAGAAGGAAGAGTAAATATTAATAAGAGCTGTTACCAGAGCAAGCTCCCACAACTGCAAACAATCAATTTACCACCATTTTGTGAGTTAAATCTTGTCACTTCAGCCACAGCAACTGACAGTACACTCCCTGCTCAACTTCTGTTACACAGCAGATCAGACAAGTCAGTTTTGATAGATGAGCTGCTCCAAAGTTAATGGTAATTTAGTTCACATGTAATCATGTGATGTTACCCTAAAATCAGAAGGCCTGAGTATGAAGTGAAGTGTTATAGCCTACCCTGTGAGTTCAGTCACAGAAGAACACTCACTTGCTCTTCAGGTTGCAGATTTTCATGCTACTGTTCATAGAACCTCTGGTATTTCAGGATGCCCATGGCCATCCACAATGAGCAAGATTCAACTGCACACAGATCTAAGTTTGAATGAAGCTCTATTAAAGAGTTGAAGAATGGTAATATCACTAAAGAGACATGTATTTCATCTCCTATTGTTTGATGTAATTAGGAGATGGGGAAACAAAAAAGCCTCTGCACCTTTAATACATGCTATTATGTCATCTAGTTGCATGTTTGCTAGAGGCTTACTTCATTTGGCCTGAATATAAACTTGGAAGAACTTCAGGTTCTTTTAATGGTAACGATCTAGTTCCTGCATAGTACAGTCAAGTGGAAAAGCCTGACATGGGAAAATTTAAATAGCAACAAGAGTACACAGTTCTCTTCAAGAAGAATTTGAGCTTCACCCTGTATTAAACTCAGCACAGTGTACAATACTTGTTGACACTGTTTTGCTCTTCCTTCAGACTGTTCTGCTGGTTCTGTAACCCTGTTTCAGCCACTTAGCTGCTGCAGTGCAGGTTACTCACATCTCACTGCACTCAGATTTTGAAAGCAAGTCCCAAATCTACTCAAGACCGATTTTTCTTTTCCAGGTGCCAAACTATTCTATGAAGTTCTATACAAAGATCACTGATATTTTAAAGAACTGTTCTTCTTTTCCTTTGATGGCAACTTCTAGATGAGAACATTTTTCTCCAAAACTGAAGATAAATAAAGAGAAAACTTACAAAAAAAATACCAAGAGACACCCAGTTTTGATTTAGACCTCCACCAAGAGCATGTAGCACCTTTCAGCTATAAAGGAAGAATGAACCTACAGTGCCCTCAAGTGTGAGGGGACGTGAACTGGAAGAAGTCTGGAGATCTACTAGGAAGAGGAAAGCTCTCAAGCCTTCAGAAAGGACTCTCACTGAATAAAAACATACTTACCTGTACAGGGGAGGGGAGGATAATTGTCTTTATGCATTAGGACAAAGTATGTACTATAAACATGTGCAAGAAACAAATGACAAAACAGGTCCACTTTCAACTGCCTTTTTCAAATTCTTGTAAACTAGAAGTTTTGTGTGCATTCTCACCACAGGAACATAGTAAAGGTAGTTATTTAGTGCAGAAGTCTCTAAATAGTATGTAAAGGAAGAAGTATCTCAGTGAAAGGTCAAATTTTACATTTTACAGACAAGTCCAATGATGGTTAAGACAACATTTCCTCAATATCTGAATCCCTTAGCAAAGATCACACTTCAGTCTATTACCCAGGAACACAAAAGTCATATTTATTACAGTAATACAAAAATAGAGGAGGGTAATGAACCTTAACCAGCACTCAAAACCACCTGTAAGTCAAGTTGGAACTCACCTAAGTTAGCCAACAGGAAGCACTGAAGAGAGGAGTGCATCTTAGTCCAGTCTCTCACTGTGCTAGAGCTTTCTGCCCACCACAAAAAGCAACTGCATTTATTCAGGACCACAGCCTCAAGCCCAGAGACTGGTGCTCTCACCTCAGCAGTTAGATCACTTAAGACAGAGACGAAGTCCAAGTCATTAATAAACCCAAGGCGATTTCACCTTCTCCTCCCTAAACAAAGTGAAGATATTTAATGATGACAACAGAGTCAGCACTTCCAATTGCATTAGTCCTGCTTTACATACGATTCTTAAGGTGTTCACTAGCCCATAAATTACAGCAAAAGCTAGACCAATTCTTTCCTCTTGGGAGCCTAGGCATGTAAAGGGCATGACTTAGAATCACCTCAGGAAGAAAAGGTACTGAACCTAAAGTCCTCACTCTTTGGGAATGCTCTAACCATTACGCTATTACTCAGGAGTGGGAGGGGTAGCTCTGGTTTGTTTTGTGCAAAGCCCATCTGATAGGTCTTCAGTAAACATGCTCCAAGAACATCATGTTCTGCAAGCCCTGAGAGGAGATAGAGGGAAACATTTAATCTCTGGATCCAGAGTGAGCTTACCTGAGCATAGGTGTGGAACTACTGCCCACTGCCAAATCTGAAACACCCTTATGCATGGCTGAGCACCTGATGAGGTTCTGCCTAGATGCTCACTGACTTTAGCTATAGGGTTAGATGGATCTTGGGTTTTGAAGCTCTAAGCTGGGGCAGAAACGTAAGCTTCCTGAACTAATTTCCTGTCTTTGGACTGCGCAGTTACCTTTCAGTGACTTAGTGAAAATGACAACATTTGTCTTGCTGAATAATGCAGGACAGAGGAATCCCCATATTGGTGACTGTAAGTGCCAGAAATCTGAAGAGATCTTATTCCATTTAAAAAAACCAAACCAAAATCCAAAATCCAACAAAAACAAACAAACCAAACCAAACAAAACCCAGCTGTACTATAAAAACATTAGGTTTGAAAAGCAAAGCATTCTGATGGGTGGCACCTACCAGAAGTTGAATCTCCGTAGATGATTCCAACTTTCAACTTTTAAGCTGACATTCTGCTATAGGGAGAACTTTTTCCTGTTAGGGTTACCTTTTCCTACAGTGCCATCTGTTGCAGAACCTCACCTCTTCTATTGTTATTGTGAACGATATATCTCAAACAAAGCAGGGACAAACTGTTTAATAAAAATGCTGCATAGTAAGCTCTGTCACAATCATGATCTGTGTGTATATCAAGTGGCTGAATTACCACTCACCTGTAGGAGGCTGTAAGAAAAAGGAAGAAACTGTAAGAAACACTGGAGTATTGCATGTGAAAATATCTCAAAGATACAAGCTGTGTTAACTCTTTCTGTTGCATACATATAGTAAGGGAGTTGAAAAAATTCAAAGAGTATTTTATTTTCACCTAAGAGGCCACAAGCTCCAGCACCCTTTTCCCCCCCCTATTCTTCAGTTAGAAATACCACCTACGTTCTGATGCGTTCAAGACTGGTAGTAAAGCTTTGGGCACACATACAGTCTGTTGGGTCATTGCTACAGCCAGGGTTGAACTAAGTGAAGTACCCTTCCTGCTGGATGAGGCCTTGCCACCAAATCATACAGCAGGATAAAAGCTAAAATGCTGCCAGGCTGCCAGGAAGTTTCACTGTCAGGGTCCCTTTGAGCATGCCTGAGCAACTCCTGTGTAATGCACCACTATCAGGCAGAAAATAACTTAGTTTCTTCTAGCAAGCATGGACTGCCAATGGAAAATAATTATCTTCTTTACTATCTTTTTATAATAGTGGACAATTAATGGTATTTAAATGGATTTTAGCCTGGACAATGCAGTAGTTTTAATCTGCTTGTATTATAAGAAAAAAAGTAACAAATAGCAACAGTACCACACAACACATGATTTTACTTAAGATAACAGAGTCCAGCAGAAAAATTTACTTTAGTCTAGAGATAGCTTAAACATGCTCATGGCTTAAGTTTTGTTTAATAAAAACTAAAAAGTCCCAAGACATTGAATGTCAGCTCTTTCCTCCCAACTGAAATCTTTTCTTCTGTAGAATCTACCCTTAGAAAGTTAATTATGTGCTAGTTTAAAATTCGTCATTGGTAAGCTCAAAATAAAAGTTGGGAGTTATTCACCTAAGTTCTCTGACAACTTCATTTCCCTCAAGGTCCTTCAGAGAGATCCTTGCTAGATCCTTCAGAAAAAGAAAACAGACTGATAATGGCTATTATTTTCACCTAGTACCTATAGAGTATTTTCTCATTAGATGAGAGACAGTCTCTGCCACAAACAGCAATAGAAGACACCATCATACATCCTCAGGATTGATTTCCTTCACAAACCTCAGCTTTTTGACCCAAATTGTTTCAACAATTAAAACATCACGATAGTTGAGTAGGGGACTTTTTTGTTGTTGATTTGGGGTTTGGATTTTTTTTTGTTTAATATGTGGGAATATACGCATCCTGTGTTTAGAAGAGGTGAGTTCTAACAGTATCTCCTTTCCATTTTGTTTTTTTAAAGACAAGTTTTGATTAACACTACAGAGATACAATTTAGGAAGTTTCAGCTGAAGACAAATCCATTATAAAACTGAAATCGTGACAATCATAAAATAAAAGTAGGCATGCCACTTGAATATAGTGGTGAGCATTCATAACTAATATATAAGCTGCTGATTCACGTGCTATCAAAACTTCTTATGCATGCATGCTCTTCTTCTCCCTTTCCTATACCTGTATCACTAATCATTGCTTTCATATCCAGCTAGAGAAATCAGCCAGTTACATTATTTCTAAAGAAAACTAGCAAGATACCATCACCAACAAAAATACCTAAAAATACACCCCATGTCAAGAGGCTTTTATATTACTATTCTGTAACCAGAAATAGCATAAGGCAACAAGGACAAAAGTTTCATCTTTCAAGAGGTTTAGAATAATAAGATCTCAAATCACACTGATGTTACTTCAAACAAAAAAAAAAGCTGGAAACAAAACATGAGACATGAAGACTCCCCCAAGTGTTCCTTCAAATTCATTACATCTTTCTGGAGTGGGTGCATCAGCTTCAGTTCATTCCATGTGGAATTCTGTGAAGCATGCTCAAGTGAGAAAGAGCTTGCTAAAGCTAATTGAACTGTTGAGGACTTTATCTATTTACTGCTGTGGTAACTGGCACACCTGGTAGCCCACAGTGAGCCAATTTAGTCCTGAAAACACTGCAGCTGCATTCATCTGACACCCAAAACATGCTTCCTACATGTCTCTACTCAAGACGTAACTTTTCAGATTAAGAGGCAAGTGTGAGTGTCAGTCTGGCACAGTGATCACGAACTCTAGGAAACCTGAAATCTGTACAAGGAGACACAAGATTGTTTATCATAAATGGAAGTACTAAGAAGGTTTTGAAATGGAATCCTGCAGCCAGGTATTAAGAGGCTTTTGGACAGACCAGCCAGCACGCAGCCTCAACCCTGCAAGCTCACATATGCTTCACTTTAGCACACATGAGCAGTAGCTGTGTTAATTCAGGGATGCTCCCAGGAAAACATTGTTTCCAGGATAATGTCAAAATTGTATGCTGTACACAACACTCTTAATGAAGTACCTGCTGGTTTGTCATCTATAATTATTAGATTATCAGATAGTAATAATGTAACTGCCCTCAGTAAAGCAGTTCCCTCTGCAAATGTGACAGTGTAGGTGGCCAAAATACTACTGCTAAGACAATAAATACTCCAGCTCAAAATTAAACTTTTCAGAAAAAAATAAAGGAAAAAAAATCCATCCACAACAACCTAATAAACAGATGTGTTTAGTATCATAATTAAGTTTCATCTAAATAAAGAAAAAATGCCTTGCTCTTGCAGTACAAAAAAAAAAGACCTATTTTCTGTAGCACAACATATTCCCCCCCCTTCAAAAAAAAAGATCCCAGAAGCTGAAGTTTCAAAAAGCTGTGTAAACTTGTACTCCATCCCAGTTTTCTGAAGTTAACATATTTATAAGTGTTTTAAAAAGAAACTGAAGATAAATACTGAAAGTTATGAAGGGGAAATTATTTTAGCATGTTTCAATCTTCACCAAAATTCTTGTTGAACTCCATTTATTTAAAAACTGGATTACAACTACTTAGGTAAAATCCTTCACCCCAGCTCACAGGGCCTTCAAAGCTTCCTCACTACTTTGGCTTTAATCTAAAGCACTTTTGGACTGAGGCAAATGAATTTCACAGCATCTGGACAACAAGTGCTTTTTCCTAACTTGATGAAATTTTTAGATCTCGAGTACTTATTTCTCCATGTACTTATTTCTCCAAGTCAAGCTTTGAGATGAGGTAGACCAGGTTTCAAATTCCAGTCCAGATCTCACTCATGCTTAAATGAGATACTCCTATATCCAAGGCAAACACTGTAAGATTTTTACTGCTTTAAAAGAAAACATGCAATTTTTACTGCTTAAGTAGTTCTACTTTGTTCAACTGCCCTCTAAAGTCACTTATCTGAGAGGGGCAAAGCACAGACTTGAATGTGAGACCTTCATGCTCATAGTTTTTGGCTATTCTAAGTGTACTTTTCTTTCCAGTTTTCATGGGACTTTCACTCATTACTGAAGAAATCTTCCCCTGCAAACACTTTGTTAAAAGCAGCATATTTTCACAGAAAAATTTTTATTTTGAGACACCTATCAGCTTTGTAACAACCAAGCAAACACTGATATCCCAGCAAATTCTGAACTTCACTCTCAGAAAAACACACCAAAGAACTAGTTCAAATACTGTGGTGGGTTGACCCTGGCTGGATACCAGGTGCCCACAAAGCTGCCCTATCACTCCCTCCTCAGCTGTACAGGGAGAGAGAATAATAACAAAAAGCTCGTGGGTTGAGGCAAGGACAGGGATAGTTCACTCACCAGTTACCTTTGTGAGCAAAACAGAACTAACTTGGGGAAATTAATCTATTAACAATCAAATCAGAGTAAGATAATGAGAAATAAAACCTAATCTTCAAACACCTCACTCCCCTGCCCACCTTCTTCCTGGGCTTAGCTTCTCTCACAATTTTCTCTTCCCCCTTCCCAGCAATGCAGGGGAACAGGGAATAGGGGTTGCGGTCAGATTATTACATATTGTCTCTGCCATTCCCTCCTCCCCTGCTCCACTGTGGGGTCCCTCCCACAGGAGACAGGTCTCCAGGAACTTTTCCAGTGAGTTCTTCCCATGGGCTGCAGTTCTTCACAAACTGCTCCAGTGTGGGTCCTTTCCATGGCACCTGTTCCTTCAGGAACGGGCTGTTCCAGAATGGGTCCCCTGCAGGGTCAGAAGTCCTGCCAGCAGACCTGTTCCAATGTGGGCTCCTCTCTCCAGAGGGTCACAGGTCCTGCCAGGAGTCTCCTCCAGCACAGCTTCCCACAGGGTCTTAGCCTTCTTCAGGAGCCTGCTTTGGTGTGGAGTCCTCCAAAGGTTGCCAATGGAGATCTGCTCCACTGTAGACCTGAGGGGCACAACTGCCTCACCATGGTCTGTGCCATGGAGGAATCTCTGCTCCAGAGCCTGGAGCACCTCCTCCCTCTCCTTCTCCACTGACCTTGGTGTCTGCAGTGTTTTCTTCTGACATATTCTCACTTCCCTCTCCTCTGACTGCAGCTGCTGTTGCCCAGGGTGTTTTTCCCCCCTTCTTAAACACCTTAGGCCAGAGGTGTTACCATCACTGTTGGGCTCAGCCTTGGCCTGCAGCAGGCCCATCTTGGAGCCGGCTGGTGTTGAATCTGTCGGACATGGGGGAAGCTTTTATCAGCTTCTCACAGAAGCCACCCCTGTAGCTGCCCTGCTACCAAAACCTTGCCATGCAAACCCAATACAAATGCAGAACCAAGGCGGAAAAAAAACCCAGAACATTTTTTATTAAATATCCTGCCTCACGCATTTCCTACACTTTATCTCCACGACAAGAGAGAAACAAAAAAGATTGCTGTAAGGTATTTCTAGAACCAGAATTTTCTTCAATAATGAGAATATTCTCTTTAGGACACTATACTGCAGATGAGTGGATTTCCAAATCAGACCATAATCTGCGAACAGTCATTATCCCATCCAATTAAATGAAGGAAAGCAACTGCCACAAGGACACAATAGCTGTTTCTCTTCTATATTTGCTTATAATCAGATTGTTGCAACAGAATATTATACAGCATGCTGGTTCAAGTCTTTATGCATTCTATAATCTTCAGAATTGTTAAGAATTCCAGTAACTTCTTACAAGAAGCTTCTCCTTGCCATCTCAAAGTCTCAGAGTTTAATATTTCCCAGAGCTCAATGTTCAGAAGCACAAACTATGCAAAAGGTATCACTCATCTTGAAGAGAAAGTAGTTTACAGACTCTATTATCCACATTAAGACTGTCTTAATCTCTAAGAGATGGAGTCCTTGATTTCAGTGAGCATCAGAATCTGCTGTTGCACCAGAAAAAGGAATCAATGCTCAAGCGAGGCTATTAAATTATATTATCCCTGGCTTCTGTTATGTACAGAAGATATTTCACATAATATTATCCCTAGTAAAATCCCTCAGTGCTACTTCAAAATGAAAGTAATCGTGCTTTGCTTAAGAATTTAGAGTTAGGTCTTTGTTAGATTGCCTGTCTCATCATACTGTATATGTACTGTAAAAACAACTTCCAGCACATGCTCTGCAATTTGATTTCCACTTACATTTCTTGGACATTTTGGACAGCAAAGGGACTCAATTTTTACAAGTTGGATTGTCCACTCTGATTTTAAACAAATATTCAAGAAGTACATAGTGCAAAGATTAGTATCCATTTTTCTGCCAAAGTTAGGAAACACAGGATGATACAGATTTGTATGTTTATTACAGAATTAAGAAGACATCTCCTTTTAACTGCCTAAACCAACTACATATAAAGAAAAAAAAATCTGAGGGGTTTTTTTTTCTAATATAATTCTAGTACATAGTATTTTGGAAAAACAATGGCATACCCAGTTCATATCTTGACCAAACTGTCATGCGTTCATTCCTAATGAAACTTTACTCAAAAACTCAAATCTTTTAACAGAAAGTCCTGACACCAAGAAATGAAGGAAAGAGAAGCGACACTTGACCTTCCCGATTTACACATACTCTTCTGACAGATTCCAGACAATATCCACCAGAGCTGTCATGTTATGAATAGTTAGAAAAGCAGAACACTAAAAACCAAGATATCAATACGCCTTCTAAAAGCCAGACAAAAATATTTCCATTTGGTTTATTTTCTTGCATCCTGGAACAGAAAAGCAGCAATAAAAATGTCAGAATTAAGCTTCTCTTATACAACACTATTTATACATCAGTTTCTATGTAAATACAAGCAACCATTATAAATGTAACTCTTAAAAAACAAACAAAAAAAACATAATCTGGGTAAAGTTACAAGGCTTCCAAAACCTTTTCTGTAACACAAGTGGGAAGGACAGAATGGACATACAGGACGTTAGGGCAAATATCAAAAGCAATCTTGTCCTGGTAAGGACTTATCTTCATAACATGATGAGCTGCAGAAAACATTTTGTGCATGGCAGCTGCCAAATATCTAGTACTGTTAAACCAACACAAGTTTGCACTCATCATTGATTCGAAATTCAGAGAAAGATTAGGAAAACTTTTTCCTCTCTTCAGTCTTGCTTTTATAAGGAAATCAGTGTGAATCTAGTTTAAAACTTAAATAAATTGAAAATCCAACAGTTTAATCCGAGTGGAATGTGGTGTTGGCAAACAGGCTGCATTTTAAAGCTAAAAGTTTTGTTGCACCAAAACACCAGGAACAGCGGAGGCTCAGCAACAAGCTGCAATGGAAAAAATCTTTCAGAAAAGAGGTTCTCCTCCCCACAAAGGGAAAAAAAAAAAAGCACACAAGGAAAGGCTTTAGAGCTTTAAATAAGGAAGGTTGTTCTCCTTTTTCACAAATACCATATTATTTCATGTTAAGGAGTCAAGGAATTCTTGAAACAAAACCCTGTTTTGGAAGAAAACTGCTTTAAACCAATTCAATAGCAAGCAAAAACACCCCAGAAGGGAAACTGAACTAAGAGGTTACTATACCTTCAGTCTCAAAACTTAGGCCCACAAAGCCAGTCAGCTATTAGGTAGACAAAGGACTTGCCAGGAAAGAACTGAAACTAAGAAAACCTTATTATTGACTCCAGAGAGCATAGAATAATGAAAAAAAGTTACAATTTCTAATTAATTTACAGTAAAAAACCCAACCACATGTTTTCAGAAGCACTGCTATCCCTTACTACAATGCCTCTATTGACAGTAAATTCCTGTAGCTGCCCAGGAGGAGACATATCAGATTACATAAGTACCATCACCTCTATTTTTAAAATACCAGCCCTATTTTTTGGTGGGGTAATATTCAGGCATTAGAACACAACACTGGTTGATACTTTTAACTCAAAATTTCTTGAAAGAACAAACTTAGTTTCTACATAAAGCTGAAGTAAGGAAAATGGTTAATTGTTTACTAGATTTAAATAGAACTAAACCAGTTCACCTTCCCAAACCAACTTTTGGCAGGCATCTAAACTAAGCTTTCCAGAAAAAAAAAAAAAGGAAGACAAAGAAAAAAAAAAAGTCTAAGTCATTGAAAACATCAAGAAAGCAGTAAACAAGAAAAAAACCACCACTTAACTTTTTGGATTTAATTTATGTATGTAGCTCCAAGTGAAGATTTCCATCTTTCACTTGATTTCTGGAGAGAGACCTAAGCTATTCCCACCCTCCCATCCCCCTTAAACTGCAAACAATTTACTGGAATAGAAAACCATACTGACAGCAACCATATTTTTGGAAGTTTAAACACTCAGTATCCACAGGAAAATATACTCAAGCTTTCAAAACTATTTTTTCTGGCCCAAAATGGTATATTCAGTACTTTTCCACTATGTTTATTTTAAAAGGAGAAACCCTGACCTGAAGAAAAAGTCAAGAGTAAGAAGATAAAACAGCAAGTATTTCTTCAGTGCTCACTTTACATTTGTCACAGCGAGACAATGTAATTTTATTTTAGGTTAGCTAACAGAAGATGTATTAACTTACACAACCTAGGAGCTCATACTTTTTTTTTTACTTAATACCATATGCTAACTTGTTTTGCACATTGGATGCTCATTTATAAACCTTTCAAATTCCTAGTGCTTTTCACTTTGCTCGAACATCTCAAGATGCATACAATTTCTTCATATGTGAGCAAAAAGCATTCAAATGTATGCCAAGACCCCAAAATGAAGACAGTTATTTACATACTAAAAAGGAAAAAAAAATATTTAAGATTCAAGTAAAAATAAATTGGCTTTTTGGCAACTTAAAGCAGAGCAGAACTTCTAGCAAAGTCAATGCAGAGAGGGGAAGGATCACTTCTACCCACAGACTATTAGTATCAGAGTGAGAAAAATAATTTAGGATAAACATCTAAGTTGACACTGGAATACATTAGTGTAGACTGGAAAGGATCATCTCCAGCTACGATTTGAAATGAACAGCCGACTTGTAGAAATACCTCTAGAAAGAGAAGCAGAAGGAAAAGAAAATTAAAAAAAAAAAAAAGTCTAAAAAAAAGCTCATATGACTTAGCAAGTGGCAGTTTAGGAGAACAGATACTGTTATTTACAAAATGCATTCGAGCTGAAGCATTTCTGGTTTCTCCAGATCTCTAGATATCAGCTCCTATAATAAAAAAGACAGGAAACAAACCCTTTTATCTAAGCCACCAATGCACACCCTATAGTTGGTTACCTCATTACTAAACAGTAAGAGATAAGGAAACGTTTTAGTTCAATTTCTTCAGTTTAAAGCACTTCAATGCAGCCAAAAAACTAAAAACCAACCAAGATAATATTATCAAATGTGTCCTTCACTGTTCACTTCTTTTGAAAATAAAAATTTTAGTTATGATGCCCAGAAAATCAATTCACATAAACTCATAAATTTACAGATCAAGTTATTCCAAACAATTATAAGAAAAATGACTAAGCAAAACTCATTTCCATACAAGAAGACTGGCATATAGTTAGCATAGAAAATTATGGAATGGCTCCAAACACGAAATATCATTAGAAGTGACCCAGATACCTCACTTCACTTTGAGAACCTCCACTGTTTTCAAGCAACTCTTTATTCCAACCAAAGACATTTCCAAGGTCAGGTAATTCTACAGTTGACAAGCTCAACAATTTCCCTTCATCTCTCTCAACAGCCTAAAGAAAGGATGCAAACAGGCTGAAAGAGCAAGGGGGCAGATAAGGCAATCTCAAGTATTATTGACAATATAAGTCTTTTAGAAAATATGGTCACAGCCCTGCTCTGAATGCTCCCTGACATGTCAAGATCAAGTCTTCTCCCTTAACTTCTCCAGCCAGTCTTGCCCCACACAACGTGATACAGACCCATCATCAGAACATGTTTACAATAAATACTGCGGAGGTAGCGGAAGCTGTAAATGAGACTAATCATTTAAGTGCATCACGCAATTACTTCGGTAATCTCTCCCAATACTGAGAAAAGCAAGAGTATCGGAACACCACAAAAATACCCTAATAGACATGATGTTTTGTAAAATAGTGATCTGGCAAAGTAACACGTGGATTTTGAAGGGAACACCCTACAATAAATAATCAAATCCATTCCACCTAATCACTGGAAGAGACAGGACAGACTTTTGCTATGAAGTAAACTCACAAAAAAGGATGTTTTAATTCACTTTATGTAAGAGTACTATGGGAAACAGAAACCGATTTGGGTATTGGCATTGTGCAGGGAGACTAGTCTCCTTCCAGATGGTTCAAATTCATCACCACCAGTGAGGATACTATATTTAAGTTCGTAAGCTTCAACAGACAATAAATTTCATCTGAGACACATTTCTGTGGTGGCTGACCAACAGTAAAGCATCACAGGGAAACATCCCTATCATGAAGCAGGACACAGTCAAATTCACTTGGACAAAAGAAATCCCACAACCTAACAGATGTGCCTAGCTACAGATGTCAAAGTTCACTAAAGAAAGTTACTTGTGTTGTGCAGGAAGACTAAGAAAAGACTTCAGACAAAGTTATAAAGTCATTTATCAAAGATTACTCCAAAAGCAGGTTAAAGATTTCAAAAGTTAGCCAGTCTTCTGTAATACCAGAGTCATTAGGATAAATCATTTGAGAGCAATGATCATAATTAAGTTTCACCTTTACTACTCCTAACAAGCATGCTCAAACATGGAGCATTCACCAAGCAAAGAGTAAACTCTCTTGTGACTTCACATTGCTAGGAAAAAAAAAAAACTAGCAATGAAACAGAAAAATAACTCCTATTTTATCCTTTATGAACACACACATGAGAATCACTACCTCCTCTCCTGGCTTTATTTGTCCTACCACTGTTGCAGAGGAAGAGGACATAATGTCTGCTTTGGCTGTGAGTAGAAGTCTTCTCATCCCTTCTGGATGTTCATTTCATTTAAACCTATACAAGTGTTTTGACAGGATTTGGAAATGTAAGGATATTCCACTTCATGTCCACTGCCAAGCAAACCTAGATCACAATCAGTGCCTGAAGGTTGTAAGACAGAAGGATGTATCTGGCTGTTGACATGACCCCTGTCTTCTGTGCTGTAAGAGCCCTCAGCAAACTATGGAATTCTGTTACGTTTATCCTCTAGAGCAGCAGGCCTGAGAAAACAAAGAGGTACTCAAAGCTCCCCTTCAAGCCCAGTTGATGCTTTAATATGAGAGACAGGTTCCAGATCACAAGTTCCAGCGCTACCTGTCTGGTAAATTCAGTCTTGGAGATCAAAGGAAAAGGACTTAGATGGTGTTCAAAGTGTCTCCAAGTAGTTACCAACACAAAACACAGAAAAAGAAGCTGGAAAGAAAAATCATCCAGTTAGCAATATTCTTCTGCCTTTCCCAGGGAGAGATCAGATAAGCATATTGCTCCTGACTGATTTTTAAGAACAATTTAGACAATGAGATTTCTAGCAATGAACATGACATGCTTTACTATCCTAATCGTGAAATTTTCCCCAAGTGTCTAACCCAAGTCTTTCTGGAATTTACATCCATTGATCATTCATTCTAGCTCATGTTTCCTTCCTTTTTGCAGCAGTCTTTTCAATCCTTCCAGCCCCCATTTATCTGGGAACATATTGTCCTAGCCTCCTTTTAGCTGACCATACCACCACTAAATACTTCAAACTTTCCTCACAAAAAAAAATTAGAGGACTAGATTATACAAGCTCACATAAACTATTAAAATAATTTTATATTATATGGCTGCTCTCCAGTATTCTTACTCTCCCTCCCATCTTGTAATCTACAATTCAACAAAGCGTAAAAATTTGTTACTCAGGATTGTGTTGGACAGGATCTTGCAGAGTCTGTACCAAGTACTTGTTACCTGACCTCACTTGCCTTCTGGGGATGGTTTTCCAGCTAATTTTACTCATTACAAGGTAGTTTATAGATCATAATTCCCTAGCTTGTTAATAAGAATATTATGTGAACATTGAGGACTCCAATATAACAACCTATTAACATTATAGAATCTTGCTGCACCACAAGGCCTGTTACTCCATCATAAAAGTAGTAGCAATGCTGGATTTAAAAGATTTTATCCTGGATAAGTCTGTTTTGGCTGTTGCTCAACTTCTCATAGGCACTAAAAATACGTTTCACCACCGGTCCAGTATTTTTTCTTCGAGCTAAAGTTAAAACCCACTAGTTTCATCTTCACCCCATCCCACTTAGCCCACACTGAAGAGGTATGCACCAATTAATCTTTTCGAGTCTGCTACTTCCCCTCCACCATCTCAAGATTGCAATCCACTATATGAGATTACTTCAGTTAAGTTGGTTTTTTTAAGCATCTTGGAATTAATTTCATCAGGCCCTACCAGATTGAAAATCTGCTGCTTATCCAAGCAACCTACAGGTTTTTCCCCCCCTTCTAGCCTAGGAAAGTACTATTTATGCTTTTATCATGGCTGTTGACTACACTTGCCTGGATTAACCATTTCAAAAAAAAAAAAGTTTCAGTCACCTCAGCATCATCTGTTAATCCATTAATCTGTGGATTTTTTATTTCTTGCTTTCTTTCAATATTCACTTTAGCTACACCTCTTCATGGTTTTTACCATCCCAGTTTTATTCATGTATCTTTGTGCGCTTTGCATCTTCAGCAACAAATGGTTTCCCATTTTCTGTATATTTCTTTTGTCTACACCAATGAAAAGATCAATAGAGAGCAAAGTTCTTTTTCTCATTAATAATTTTCCTCTTCAATGCAAGGGCTTGGTATCACTACATTATTTCTCAAAGAGGTTGAGATTAGTTTCTTTCTTCCTTGTATTTGCCCCCAGTCAAGCTTTACATGCTAAGCTTTTTGACATTTATGGGTTTTATTCTGCTGCTGTCATCTTTTATCCTACATATGCTGACATCTTGTCACACCTGCAGAACCTGCCTCCCATTTATGCATTCCCTTTGTTTAAAAAATTCTTTTTATGAATTGACATCCCCTGAAGAGTAATATATTCTGCTCAGTCTTTTCCATTAGATGGTTACAAGAGATTTTAGCTACCGAATCTCACACTTTCAGTGGTTATTCTCCAGCTACAGATGTATACCTTGTATTTATATTCCAGTCTCATAAATCTAATTGATCTGATGGAGGCTGGCAGAATACTTTTAATAATCATGTGCTTAGACATTCCTCTGCTGTTCTTTCCCAATTTATTTGTGTTGGTGTGCAGACATCTAGCATATCAGGTAGAATGACAGGCTATTCTGCAAGGTCATAAGCAATATGGTACAAATACTTGCAAAATACTACGTGTGCAAGAAGTTATCAAAAGCCATGATATGTATTTGGGGTTTTAGCTCAAAAAAACGCTCAAATATTTTCAAATGCAAACATTCAAACTCTTTTCACTTCGTTAAAGCACATCAATTTAAACATTTATAAAATATTTTTTTAATTATCTATTTGGTCAAAGTGGCTTTAGGACCTTCCTTGCTTTTATTAATAAAAGTAAGAAAGTTTTAATGAGAAAAAGGGAGACGAGTTTGCTGATACTGTCTTCGTAATAACTCTTATGAAAACAACTTGTCTAATCTAAATGACAAATTAGATACATTCTCTTAGGCTAAAAAGTATATTATTATTATATACAACCTACAATAAGAAACTCAGTATCCTGAACATAAGTCAGATCAAGAGGACTTTACACCAGGCAATAATTAATTTTTATAGATTCTGATACTATTTATTAATAATAGCATTAATAATGCTATTTTTAATAGCAAAGAAGAAAGTTGCACACTTAGCATTCCACCACATATCAGAGGAAGTTTTATCCAGAAAAAAAAAAAGACCATAACAAAGGCAGGCTTAGAGAGATGCCACGCTGACACAGGCTGCTGCCAAGCCTGCAGCTCACACCAGCCATATAATGCATTCTACCAACCTGCTCCAGACACAAAGCTGCAAAAACACGAGCAGCACAGTTGCTCATGCCTAAATATTTGCTGATTGCCCCAACAGGCAAGAGGGCACTAGCCCCAGAAAGAAATAGCCATTAGACCACATGGAAAATTCAAATCTTGGATTTCCTCGCTGATTTATCCTGGAAGCAAAGCTGAAAGATGAAGAAAGCACATTTTACAATTCTCCATTTTGAGGGGGATGGGGCAGGGGGAGAGAGGGAAGGATAAAAAAAATAAATCAGTCCAGGTTCGGACTGCTAGTTTGATTTGGACCATCTGATAGGAGAGAGAAGGAGGGGAGTCCCAGTTCCCAGGAGAAATTTTGGATTTCAAGTTGCCTCTCCTGCCTTGGGCTCTATGTCATTTAATAACCTGGGAAAGAATAAGGTTTATACAGCATAATGGTACATATTACTGTGGACTTAAATATTGTTTCATATCCCAAAACAGGGAGCTAAAGTAATACGAGTGAGTCCTATGAGTATTGATGCTGTTCTGAATAGGATTTCACATTTTTAAATTATTATTAAGCTATTTACCTTTGGAATCACTGCTGAAAGCCATAAGTTCTACGGGATAATTATATTTAGTAGTTTGCTTTATCTGCCATCTTCACTGCAGAGATTTGAATAAAATTCCTCTTGGACATGTAATCAGTAGAAAACCATTTAATGCCTGACAGTAGTCCTCAGCATCCAAAACAGAATACTTGGATTGGATTATTTCTTCCACACATTTCTTTGCAGATCCAAATATTACAACAAACATTTTCATTTATGAGCACAGACACAAGAAATAAGATTTGCCACTCTAAATTCTTAAAATATAGAATACGTCTCTCTTGGAGCAGCTTTTAAAGATTTTCTTAAAATAATGTTCAATTTTATTTTATTTTGCTTAGCTTGCTATTAAAACTTTACTGCAGCTTGTGTGCATGTAATTGGTTTCATATCTGTGATACCTTTCACATCTGTTCTTATTAATCAAGCCAGCTATGACCATGGGATTTGAACTTGCACTTGCTCAATGAAGATGGACATATTTTCTGCCAGAACTTTTTGGCCTAGTTAAAAAAAGCTAGTAACAAAGTTTCTAAAAGTTGATCCCGCCTCTAACTTCAAATATATAAACACCTAAGAGGGAGTAATCAGGTCATGTATTCTGACCTACTCCAAAATTTAGGTGAGAGATCACCATCTGTTTGGCTTTGAATAGACTGATATCCTGAACCTGATAAAAACAAGCCTTCCCTTAGCAGTGTGTTCCAGTGACTCATCGTTCTCACCGGTAAAAAACTGACTTCTCATTTGAATCTTTAACAGGGAAGATGATATTGCAAAGGTGCCAGGTTAAGTTTTCAACTTAATATTCAAGTTTAGGGTGGTTTATTTGTTTCACTGGTTTGTGTTTTTAAAGAAAAGCTGTCAAACTTTTCACACAGACCCTGTGAAAAACCATCAGCTTCTACTGATAAAATCTGCTTTGAGAAAAACATCCCATACAGTCTCAACTGTACAAAATAAATTATACTGTATCTATCACATTGCACACTCTTGAGAAGTTAGATAAAATAGTCTCTTTCAGCTCCAATAACCCAAACTCAGAATGTATTTCTGCACATATACTATATATATAGTGGTTTTCATGTAATACTATGTAATGTATAAATTATTAGATCTATAATATTTTAAAATATTATTATTATTGTTATTATTTTTCCTAGATTCCCCTTTATTTAACCTGTTAAATGTTCAGGGAGAAAAAGCACAAGTGGGAATTAGGCAGCTAACTTCAAGCATAGTTCTATGTATTCACTTGTGATTAAAAGAAATACCCTTCCTTTTCCTACTCTGCAGCAAGTAGTATTTTTAGCAGTGCTGCTGGACCCATTAATACAAGAATTTCAAGACCTGCGCAAAAATTTGAGGTGAGCAAGAGAATTGCAATGCGACGGGCTATAATTAGATTGTAACAGTGGAAGAGTACAAAGTAACATTTATTTTTGTTAGCATTAGGTCAGTAAAAGTAATCCTCTACTGGCTAGGCCGCCTATGAGCTGTCAAAAAAAAAAAAAGTTTGGATCCTATCGATTCCAGTGGAGAAACTATTTTCCAAAAAACAACAAGGGAATTTTGACAGGCTCTGGCTTAATAGCCTTGAAGCTCACACGGCTTTTAAATGCTCCAGAACTTCCCATTTCTATTTTTAACGGGTAACATCGAATGTTAATACTTCCTGCTTTTCTGTCAAAGGTAACCTAGTCATATCGCGGCACTGGTCAAGCAAACCGAAACTAGAGTGTTAAAGTTGTCATTTGAGCGCTTCCTTCGGGATGTCCCAACTTTCCAGCCATTCACTGCCAAGCCCTCCCCGCCGGATTGCACTGAAAGACTTCACGCTTTTTCACAGAATCAGAAAATACTTAGGGTTGGAAGCGACCTCTGGAGATGATCCAGCCCAATCCCACTGCCACGGCAGGGTCTCCTAGAGCAGGTTACACAGGAATGCGCCCAGTGGGATTTGAACGTCTCCAGAGAAACACTTCCCCCCCTACACACACACCTTGCCTTTTAGTAAGGCTTTTCCGAATGCTTCTTCGAGGGGAGAGGGGTGGGGGACAGCGTTTGGCACGTATTAATGCACGAATAAACCCGACAGAGTGGGTCAGACCTCAGAAAACCGAGGGCGCCCCGAGCGGGACGGGTCCGGGAGAGCCCCCGGCCCACAGTCAAAGGGGGTGGGTTCTGCAGCGCTCACCTGCACCCCGCCGAGGATCGCCTCGCTCTTCTCCCTCACGTCGGGGAAGGGGCAGCGCTTGGAGAGCATGAGCAGGCGGGCCAGCGCCTCGCCCAGCCCGTCGCGGGCGGCGGGCGCGGGGAGCCCGTCGGCGGCCGCGGCGGGGGCGATGCTCTCGGCGCGGCGGAGCACGGCTTGCCCGATGGTGTCCAGGGCGGCGGCGCGGGCGGCGGCGTCGCGGCTGCACAGCCCGTCCCAGCGCACCTCGCCGTCCCGCTCCTCCATGGGGCCGCCTGGCTGCCGCTCTCCCGCCGCCGCCTCCTCCTCCTCCTCCTCAGCAGCCCCGCCGCGGCCGCCCCATGGCGGGCTCCCGGCAGCCGCCAGCCCGCCCACACAGACGAAGACGAGCGCAGAGCCCGCTGCCCGCGCCGCATGGGGGGCAGAGCGGGCGGGCGCCGCCTCAGCCCCGCCGGGTGCCCCCGACAGCCGCCGCCGCCGCCCTCCCGCGCCGGGGCTGACGAGCGAGCGGCGCCGCTGCGGCTTCGCCTCTCCCGGTGGGAAGAGAGGCGGCCACCACCCCGCGGCGCCGGCGGCTCCTCCTCCTCCTTGCCCCGGGCATGGAGGGAAGGGGCCGCCCCGGGAGAGGCAGGGCCGGGGCCGCCACGGACCCCCGGCTACCCCTCAGGCCGGGCGGGGGGCAGGAGTTCCGCCAGCACGGGGAGCCCGCATGACGGACACGCCGGTCAGCCAATTGTGTCTCAGCGCTCGCTGGCGGCGGCCCAATCGCGGCGGGCAGCGGCAGCGCCACGAGGTGGGTGCTGGGACGTGTAGTCCGGCTGAAGGGCGGTGCGGAGGGGCCCGCGAGCGAGGACTACGTGTCTCGGCAGGCGGAGCTTCGCACGGAGTGGAACTACATGTCCCAGCAGGCAGCGCGGCGCGGGGCTGGTCCCGCCGGATCGTGCTGGGAGAGGGTGAGCGGGAGCGTCCGCGGCGGGAAGCGGGCACGGTGTTCCCGTCACGGAGCGCGGAGGGCTGGCGGCAGCGGGGAGTGAGGCAATCCCCGAATCGGGTTTGCCTCAGAGCTTCGCATGGGCGGAAGCTTAAGCGTACACGTGTTTTAAGCGACCCTGAAGGCGTGTGAGAGGCGCGCTTCGGCAGGAGCCTTGGATACAGCTTGAGGAAGCTCGTGAGAGGGAAGGGAGAAACAGTCGGTGCAAGCGAAACACGGAGCCACCATCGCTTGAAATGTCAGGGGGAAAAACGTCCCCGCAATATTTAAATTGGGCAACAGTTACGCAGTGTTTTTATCCCAGTTAATGCGAGGGAAGGGGTTTAATCCAAATGATGCAGGGGCTGATGAACTTGGAGAAGAGATGTCTCAAGGGGAGATCTTGCCCATGGTGTATATCCATACATTTATGTATGGGGACATACATTCCCTCCCTTGGAGGGGATGTGCAATGAGGACAGAGCCAGGGTGTTCTCGGTGGTGCCCAGTGACAGTGTCAGAGGTGATGGGCACAAACTGAAACAGAGGATGTTCCCCCCGAACATCAGGAAATACTTTTTTACTGTGGCGGTGACAAAGCGCTGGCACAGATTGCCTGGGAAGGTTGAGAAGTCGCCATGCTCAGATATTTTCTCTCCAGCCATCTGGACGTGGTCCTGGGCAGCTGTCTCTAGGTGGCCCTGCTTGAGCAGGGAGGTTGGACCAGAAGTTCTCCAGAGGTCCCTGCCAACCTCAGCCATTCTGTGACTAAGTGTAATCTGCCACCAAATGGTATGGTATTGCTGTTTCCCATGCTTTTACTTAAGGGGGAAAAGGTGCTTTTTTTTTTGCCTTTTTTTTTGCCTTTTTTTTTTTTTTTTGATAAAGTTAATTTTTAGCCAAGTCAGTTCCTTGATCCAGTTCACCTCTTGGCAGAGAAAAGGAGAGGGAAACAAGGGCAGAACTGTTTACAGCTCTCACATTAAAGCAACTGTGAAACTAAAATTTTGAGCATACTGAAAGGCAAAAGAATAATTGGAAGTAAATCAGGAACAGGATATTGGACCTATATAGTGTCTTGTGTAATTACTTTTTGTTTCTCGCGTGCACATTTTCCACTCTACAGTTCAAACCTCAAAACTGAAGTTAAATGCAGAACAATCTACTCTTCTGCCACAGAAAGATACAGAAACCACTTCTGAGTCCAGAACAGAGCTTGGGCTGGCTCACCAACACCAGCTACCAATAGCTGTTTTATTTGTAAAAATCTGGTTTCTTCATCTGACATCCCTTTTTTTTCCTGTACCTGTGTCTTTAAAGCTTGCAATGTAAGTGTCATTCTGTCATTACCTGTGCCTTTCAAGGAAGACCAGTCTCTTTTTCCCGTGAAATCCTTCCTACAAGGAGACTGCATTGCTATTGTCTGGCAGCATGCACAGGCCTGGACTGCTTCACACAGCTGCTTCCTCCAGGCCTTTGGCACCCTCATGAACAATGTATCTGCCGAAATCATCACTACCTGTAATAACTATGGGTCTTGACTTCTCTGAGCTCTGGAGGCCTCCACCCATCATGACTGATGGGTTCAAAGAAAATAATTGTACCAGTACTTTTTATTTTGTTGGGTTTTTTTTTTGTTTTGTTTTTTACATTAGCTACCACTTCAGCTTCCTGTCCCATTCTGTCATCACTCACTATGGTCTCCCATTTTCCTGTGAGTAGACACGTCAAGCATGTTTGCTTTATTTCTATCTAAATTTTGATCTTCAGAAGTTGGTAGATCTTATTTTTCCTTGGATAAGTTTGCACTTGTTGGGTGTCTCTGGCAATGGGTACATACATCCAAGATCAATAAAGTGAATGAGAATTAGAACTGGATCTTTGGTACAGCTGTATTCACATGCTGAAGGCTAAGATTGATACAGAGCCACAGCACTGCCTTTTATCTTTTAAAAGTTGTTTTTTCCACTGGCTGCAAATGAACTCTGGCTACAGGAAACAGATTGTGAAACTGGCTCCAAGGCCTAAACTTCAGATTTCAGCTCTTTGTTTTGTAGATTTTAGTGTAGTACTTTGGTAATGGAGATGAAGGTGGTTTATTTTTTCCAAACCAAATCTCTGCAGTTTTCTGATACGTGGTCAAGCTTCTTTATGCACTGCAAGACATTGTGGAAATCAAGGTCAAAGGCTACCAGTGGAATTAATCAGAGGCTGAAGTTTGGGGAATGTGTTTGTTTGATTTGCGTGTTCACTGACTGAAGTTAATTTGCTTGTTTTTGATCTCTAAAGAATGGATAAGAGAAAGGCAGAATTATGAAGGAAACAATCTGGCAGCTCATCCAGAATTACAGCATTTGAGTTTTCAAAATGATAAGCTGAAGAAAAACAAATTTGTGGCTGTTTTAAACCTCGCTATTTCCTTCCTTGATGGTGATTTATCAACTTCCCTCTTTTTTTAACTAGATAAGGACTTCTATAGCCATATGCAAATGATACCCAATGGCAGAATTATGTTTGAAAATACAGTATCTAGTGGTTGTATTCATGTCCTTTCTAACATCTAAGACCTAAAAAAATTATATTTAGTTTTAAAAGTGCATTCCAGTGTCTTTATGTCACAAAAGTGCAGTTTACTGCAGAATGCATTTCAGCAGTTCCTGTAGAACTAATGCTAACATGCAGCTTAGGAGGAGCTGCTTTTTAAATTACATTCTTTCAACTGCTTTCATATACACCTAGTTTTGTTAAGGCTTACTTCATTCCAAATGTTAAATACCTAGGATGGGATCACTCTCTTCCAAAATTCACCCTCCCTTTTCAGGTATGGGTGTTGGCATGTTGCCACAATAAATGGCACTCCACAGTATAATGCATTTTTCTTCACAGTAACCCTCTGAAGAAACAAAGTTCTGTGGCTCCTGTTTTGCAGAGAAAAAAGCCAAAGATTAGTCCTCTACTGCCTTTAAACACAGGCTCAGGCTTGGTGTCAAGCCCAGCCTTGTATATCATTCCAACAGACTATCCTCGAAAATTGAGCGAACTACAGCTTAAGATGTTTAATGTCTAACATCTTTGTCAGTGATGTGGACAGTGGGATTGAGTGCACTCTCAGCAAGTTTGCTGACACCACCAAGCTGTGTGGTGCAGTCAATGCACTGGAGGGAAGGGATGCCATCCAGAGGGACCTTGACAGGCTGGAGAGGTGGGACTGTGTTAATTTCACAGAGTTCAACAAGGCCAATTGCAAGATCCTACATCTGGGTCAGGGTGTCCCAAGCAAAAATATAGGCTGGATGGCAAATGGGTTGAGAGCAGGCCTGATGAGAAGAACCTGGGGCTGTTGGTGGACGAGAAGCTCAACATGAGCTGGCAATGTGTGCCCACAGCCCAGAAACCCAACTGCGTTCTGGGCTGCATCAAGAGAAGTGTGGCCAGCAGGTTGAGGGGCGGTGATTCTGCCCCTCTACTCTGCTCTTGTGAGACCCCACCTGGAGTGCTGTGTCCAGCTCTGTGGTGTTCAGCATAAGAAGAATGTGCAACAGTTGTGGTGAGTCCAGAGGAGGGCCGTGAAGATGATCAGAGGAGGCTGGAGCACCTCTCCTATGAACACAGTCTGGGAAAGTTTAGCCTGGAGTTTAGTCTGAGAGTTGTTTAGCCTGGAGAAGGCTCTGAGGAGGCCTTACAGCACCTTCAGTACCTAAAGCTGGAGAGGGACTTTTTACAGGGGCACATAGGGAGCGAATGCCTCACAGTGGCACAAGGGGGAACGGCTCTAATCTGAAAGAGGCTATGTATAGATGAGGTATTAGGAAGAAACTCTTGATGTTGGGGATGCCCCATCCCTGGAAGTGTTCAAGGCCGGCTAGCATGGGGTCTTTGAGCGGCCTGGTGTAGTGGGAGATGTCCCTGCCCATGGCAGGCGGTTTTGAACACGATGATCTTTAAATCCCTTCCAACCCAAACCATTCTATGATTTTATGTGGGAGAAAAGGTGGCCTTGTTTTACTTCTGAGCATGTGTTTGTACATTTAGCATTTACTCTGGCCTATTATACATTGCAAGTGTACATTTGCACCAAACTCTGCCACCCTGCCTCCTTAGGGGTCACAAATGCAGCAGGGATGGGCAAGTTAGTCACTGGTTTCTTCTTAGGAGACCAAATCTTTCATGCAGAAAGCCTTTGGAATAGGTTTATGCTGAAGGGTGGGTTGCTTTGAGAAAAGCTGGGCTATGATGTACCAAAACTACAGGCCACTTAAAGTCCTGCTGTACTTTGCCAACCTCTGACTATACTACATTTGTACTTAACTGTCTAAACGTAGTACTTAACTATATAAATGTAGCCTGAAACACTGAAGACTAAGAAAAAAGTGTGGGTAAAGTAAAAGTTCAGTTCTGAGCAGCCACCTGAATTCTATTAGTCTGTTTCTGGATAGAAATATTCAGAATTGCTCCAAACTGGGTGTCTTGGTACCCATCTCCCCTTTGTGCCCATTTGTTGTCTAGGAAGTAAGAAGAGCAGCTCCTAGAGAGGTCCAGCTGAGTGGAACCTCTCCAAGCCCAGCAAGGCAAGTTCTGCTGTTGTACCACAGCTAGCTTCAGTGCCTGGCTGTATTTGGTAGAGTGCTGACCTTCAGTACACCTTCAGTGATGAGAGAATTGGCTTTTAGCTCAGAGGCATTTATGTCAACACCTCCTATCTCCCAGAAAAGTATCCCAGGTGCTCAGAAGGACTGCAAAATGGAAGCTTTCATCACCTCAGTTGTTGAATTTGTGCCATATTAGAAAGCGTGGCAAATGTGTGGCACTGGTGTGAACTAGAACGAAGGGGACAAAGGGAGCTATAGGCAGTTATTCCTGATTTCTGGTAACTAGTCTCAAGCCAGTGCTGTTTTTTATCTTGTGACTATTTACTAAAAAAACACATAAATAAACCCCCAGACTCTGTTTTGATGATTAAACTAGATGAGAGAGACACATCCTTGTTATACTCTGTCTGTTGCCTCAGCTGCCTTATCCTTGTTCTGGACTCATGCTTTTCAGGACAGGGTCATAACTTCAAACAAAAAGGTGGTGACTCCCTCTTTCCTTCCTGCTCTTCTTCCTCCCAGTCTAGCATGATCCTCAGGGATGAGTTCCTCAGGAACTCCCACTTCCAGGCCAGTGCTATGACCATGGCTTAGCAGCACAGAGAAGATGGATACTATTTCCTCCAGCTGCACTTCAAAAGAAAATGAACATTGCTTATTGGGAATTTTATATCTGCTGACAGGCCAGAAGGCCTTTTAAACACCTTTGTCAAGCTGTCTGTTAAATAGAGACCTTGGTGTTTTCCAGCAAAAACACAAAGAAAATGCTGTGACCAGCAGCTGCATGAAATGAAGTCACAGACCAGAAAAGCTGCAGGGACTCTTTATTCGTTGTTTTTAAGAATGGATTTTGGCACTCACTGCCAGAAAAGGACTCCAAATTCTGAGTCCCAAGATTATAAAGGTGCCAAGCAGCAGGGTGGGTCTTCACACACATCTGTGTTCATAGAGTCTGCTCAACGTTTTTTAGCTCCTCACTGAGTTTGCTGATTGTTTTGGACCTATACTTGCATTTCTTTTATATTCAGGGAATGTAAGCCTGTCATCACCACACACAGCCCTGAGGCTGAAAGGCTCAGGTATCCTGGAACATTAGTCCCTTATCAGTCCTATCCCTCTAACTTATTAAGGTCACACAGAATGGCAAGGATTTAAGACAAAACATTAGAGATCCGCTAAATTTCCTTGCACTTAGAAACTGCATATAGTTAACAGGGAAGAACTGCCTTTAAAAATTTTATAATCAATTGAAGTTAGTTTTCTGTCTGCAACGTTATGCAGAATTTTGTAGCATCTTACTCCGATTGACTTTGTGTCTCTGAAGTCATGCAAGCGTAAATACACAGAAGCAAATAATGTCTTTGAATACTCAGGTCAGAAGTAGTGATAAAACTATTTTTGCATTTCTGAGTACTCATTATACCATATGATATATAAACTATTCGTCAGTAATATTTAGAATATTGTGCCTGGTCAGGATGCACAATGAGGATGTGTTGGAATTGTGATGAATATTCTGAGTCATGTAAACAGATGATATTATTTTAAATTATTCTTCAACAAAATAGGTCTCCAGAATAAGATTGAGGAGTTGCCTTGACTCAGATCTGCTTGCAGTTTTTCTGTGTAGCTAAAGACAAGTGTTCCTGACAAAACAGGATTTTGGGAATGATTTCTTGCCTGGAGTGAAACTCATCTTTTCCTTGTTAGCATCTTTTTTTTCTCCCCTCATTCTGGTTCCTAGGTTGCCTGATGTACAAATGAAGAATGGAGTTATTCTTCCCTACTAGGTGGCTTGCTATCAGTAGCATAGGAATATATGAAAAAAAAATGTAGGTGTGGTAGTTGGTGAAAAGGGACAAACCCTACGAATAATTACCTTCTTTGTGCTTCTCTGCTCATCCATGTCAAGCTTTTATAGTCATCTCTCTAGAAATCTACCTCCTACTCTATCTTCATGCTAGGATGCTGGATGAAGAGACTGACAGTTTCCTTGAGAAAGTATTGGTAAAAACAGAAGTTTACTTTAAAAATAAATTCCAAGGCAATGGTGACAAGACAATCTGTGTGTTTCATCTGCCTAGAGGGCAAGTTGCAACACTCATAACAATCTGTCAATGATACTATTAAATATTTGAGACACAAAAGGTGAAAATTATCATGCTGTAAAAGTGTTTACTGTGAATGAGTCAGTACCTGCAAGATCTATCCCATACCTTGTAATATTTTTTCACTGTGATTGTCATTTCAACCCACTCTTACATTTGCCCTGCCCTGCTCTAATACGACTTTTCCTTTTTGCATTTTCCTTTCTAATCTCTAATTATTCTACCTGTGCACAGATACAGTCTTTTATACTGGAGTCTGTTGCCCTTGAAAACCTTCCCTTTCCACAGCAGCAAAGCCTTCCTCTTTTTAATCAGGGGTCTATAGCCAAAGGCAGTAATTTCCTCTTGTCTTCCAATCTGTCAGGACACACTAAGCTAAACAAACTACATATGGAAGACAGTGTGATGGTATCAGCAGAAAACAGAAACTGAAGAGAAAAAGGAACTTCTTACATTCTTCATGTAAAATACAGAGGAACCACCTTCAATTACCACATCAGTCAGTGGGAACTGGATTTTAAGTATAAAAGGAAGAAATTTGATAGTAATTCTTGTTTGGGGGAAAACCGAGTATTTTTACTTTGAAAAAAAATCCTAATTTTTTTATGCTAGAAGAGGGAGTGGGAAAAAAAAGAATGCCAAATGGAGAAGGGCGAGGAACAAAGCTGTAGGATGATATAAATACAATGAAAAGAGAGGAGATGAGGGGCAAAACCCAACTGTAACATGGGAGTGGATGACAGGAGAAGAGGAACTATGAGCGAAGTGAGGAAGTATATTAGTGACTATTTATAGTATTTGGGTTTGGGTTTGATACTTGTTGCAAAAAGGTTATATTTAATTACTTTGGACTGATTAAAGACTTATAAATGTAATTATTTTGATAACACTATATTCCAGGCTAAATGCTTTCATGCTAACATATTACTAGATAGGAAATTGCATTCTTGCTCCTCTGAATTCCAAGTTCAGTCATTGTCTGCACATACAGGTTAAAGCAGTTTGCACCAACTGGATTTTCCCACAAGGTATTGGCTATGAGTCTATCATGCCCTTTTGAATGAAGGCCCAGTTGAATGAGGAATTGGGTCTGCTGTGCTCATTGAAGAAAACAGCAAACCTCTAATGGCATTATGACCCAAATTTGCTTACCTGATACACTGCCAGGTTAGAACCTATTCCTAAAAAAATTGTTATAAAACTATCTCAGTTTTTTCCCCACCAGGTTAGATTTTTTCCCTTGTTCACAAAGTACTTGTATAACTCATTCCATTTTCTTTCTTCCTCTTTTTTTGTTCTGTTTCTTTTATCTCTAGCAATTAGGAACTAGAGAAGTATAAGTATAATATGACACAGTGAAAAGTCTTAGGAGCTTGTTGGTTTTTGTTTGGTTTTTTGTTTTTCATTAAAATGCCAGGTTTTATCCTACTTGACAGTACATACAGTCTCATGAGAAAACATAAAATGGTATTCTTTTCCTTTTCTTCCAATACTGAAGAACAATGATTGTATGAAAGTTCTGCATAAGACTTGAGATTCAGGAATTAACAGGTTTTGCTACAGTAGTATCAAAGAAGATACTGGGCACTTAACCTTTATATATCCAGTTCTGAGACTGCCAGTGTGTATTTTGCAGTTTGTACAACACACTAACTCCCAGGGACTCATCTGTGTCAGTTTTTCAAAGCACTCCCAGGTTCCTTAATTTCTCCAACAAATTTTTGGCCATTTTCTCTAAACTTATTTAAACTGGAACATGACAAACCGTAAAAACATGTTGAAATGCTTTATTGATTTAGTGAGGTTTTACTTCCTGTTAATTTTGCAGCTGTCACCATTTCACTTCTAACCCACTTAGATTAGAGATGGCATGGGAGTACCACTTACTTAGATATGTCCTGAGTGGTGTCGTATGTTTCAGGCTGATTAAAGTGGTTGTGTCAGGATGCTGGAGACTGGGTGATCCAAAACAACAATGCAGTTTGCCTACAACGTTATTTATTTCTTTTTTTTTGTCTGTGGAAGGGATGTTCTTTTTTCTGTTGGGAATAAGGCTGAGTGTTGCGGCACAGCTAGTACAGCTGAACAAGCTTTTCCCCTGGTTCTCGAAGGAAGGGGTGGAAAAATAGACCAACTTGGATTGTGTCACGAAAATGGCTTCTCACATAACCTTTCGCCAGCAAAGCTTGGCTCAGATAGTCAAAGCAGCAGCCAGAATTCTGGGAGTTTCTTGGTATAGGCTGTGTTGGGGCAGTTCTTTAAAACTTCTCTTATGTCAGATAAACAGTGAATCATTCCTTGGTTCATCTGAGACTTTGTTTTCAGTTATGAAAAAAACCACTATAAATTTTACATGCCCAGTAGGTCAGGTCATAAGATATATATCTTTTTATTTCTTTCTGAAAAGTGCTTTGATCTGCTTTTTCTTTTTCTTCTTTGAAGGTGTTCTGACAACACCTCTTTCTTTGGTTCTAAAAGGTTACCCTCACAAATGATTTGAATGAAACAGTGTCTCCATGAGATAACAAACATCAGAGAATTTAGTGGAAACATTCCTTACTTTATCACATTTTTCTTTTAGTGTCGTTTGGGAGACTGTTAAGCCAGCATTATTCCCTGAGTCTGCTGTAGTTCACATGTGGAAAAAGCTTTTCCATATGCTGCTTTACAGTATGAGACATAATTGTGTATGTGGCAAAAATGTTTCTGGACTTTTCATTTTGGGAGACTTTTTTTTAAAGCTTTTTTAATGATGTAGCTAGCAATGGAGGGGAGGAACGGAAAGGAGGGGAAGAGGGGGATGAAGAAGTTATAACTAATCATTCTGTAACATTTGTGTTCAGTAACTCCCTAATGTTAGTATGCTGAAAGACAGCAATAACTAAAATATCAATTGATTTTTACAGCAACCCAATCCAGTACTCTGGTGTTTAATGCAGGCCACATTCAGCAAAACTAAGTAGAAACTGTATGAAAGTAAATTGTGTTAGTGCTTAGTTGACCATGATGAAATGGGAAATTCCCTGTTTGTGCTAAGGTACCAAACTCCAGCTTGCTTGCTCTCCTTTGAGGCATGAAACTCACATGATGATGGGATTGCTCCTCAGCATATGTTGTGCAAGCTCACTCTCAACCTGCATGGGATGGTTTGCCAGCAGGCAGAAGTGGTCCCACTGAGGGATGCTCATCCAGCCAGGGACGATCACGCTGGCTGCAGCAAGGTAGGAAGTAGATGCTGCATGTGCCTTGATGCAGTGCTGTCACAGAGCTAGTGTGCTGTGCCTGGCGTCATGCACCGTGCACAGGGTTACAAACATGTGGCACAGAACTCTTTGAGCCTCCTGGCTCAGGCTTGGAGAAAAACATAGATGGCTTGGTCAGACTGATGATTAAATGGCAAGCCCGTGGTCAGCACCAAGTTGCCCTTTTGCCTGATGCAGAGTATATAGGAACTGGCTACCTTGTGTTTTTCTGTGTAAATAACATTGAGTATCTGAGCGTCACCACTGCATCCACCAACACAGGCTGTTGGGCCAGTTCTGGTTAAAAAACTCCAAGTGGTGGTGCTGAGTCTAGATGTGACCTGCACAGCACAAGTGCTTCACCCCACTCACCACAGCAGTGCAGGCTACTGGGGTGGGAGTGCAGCATTTCCTCCTTCTTCCCCTCCCCTCTGTGGTAACTAGGGTATTTTGTCAGCCTCTGTTTAATATGCATACTTCTCTCTTGGCTGTTCCCCAAACTCAAAGGAGTGCACTGATTTCCTCAACGAAGGGCTTGTCTAAACAGCGGTGTTCTGGCTGCTTTAATGAGTGTTGTTCAAGTGCTAAATCCCCCTAAGCCTTGTGGAGTTACATTAGTACAAACATCGCTGTTTGGGAAGCAGTATCTGCTTTAAAGCACCTCTCTAGTGCAGGTGTCCACGGTAGCGTGGAATAAAAGAGTGATTTAAGCTTGCAGTGGATGTGGGCTGTATTAGACATTTTAGAAAGCAAACCTGTTTGTGGTGGTTTTATAGAAGCTTAAATACTTGTGGGGGGAAAAGTTGATGGTAGGACAGTTGACGTTAAAACATACGTCAACCTACTTAATTATTTCCTGGTAGGTTTCTTGTCGCAATGGGCTGAAAGTCGCCAGGATGTTTAGTGATGTCTTGCTGCTGTAGAGTGGCTTGGTCCTTTTCCTGGCACATCTCTTTGCTTGAGGTCTGCAGTGTTGGCATTACTCCTGTGCAGTATGGTCATTATAAGCTGTATTTACCTGCTAAGATATTAGGACTTGCCTACACCGGAGCACCTGTCCTAGAGTAATTATGCTGACAGAGCCTCCAAGGACTATAGCAACCATTCCTTCAGCCTACTTCACACAGCCTCTGCGTCTGAGGAAGCTGTGGTAAAGCAAGGCCTCCGTAACTGTGTCTGCAGCTGAGTTTCTGCAAACACAGGTGTCTCGGTCCTGTGGTGTTGTCTTTCACACCCTTCGCTGAGCCTGTGCTGTTAGGAGCAGCCTGGGGATCTCCCCGCTCCAGCTGCAGGGTGTGTGTTACCCTCTGCTGTGCTGACAAAGTTGCAGGTTTTTGTGCTGAAGCCTGCAGGGGATTAAGCTGGATCACCACCACCAGGCAGGTGAGCTGGCCTCTTCTCTTTCACTTTCCTCTGGCTTCACTTGCAGAACTAAAGGGTTTTTACTTCCCTTTATCCCAAGTAGGTGTCCCCCGTGTTCCTGCACCTTCGTGTTGCTGAGCTTGTCCCCAAACACTCACATTTTCTGGTGCTTTGTTCCCTCCTCCTCTTATTCATTATTTGCTTTGGATCACCGCCCTCCTTACAACTGCCCACAGATCCATCTCCTTGGAAACAGCAAAACTTGTTTATGTGAAGGTAATAAGGAAACTAACTGGTGCATAGCTGCGGAGGCATGTGAGGGAGCCATGTTCCACCGGAGGATGCTGGAAAAGCGAGTCTCCACTTATGCTGACTGCCAGAAAGTTGGGTTGTGTGAGCAAAAACCACCTTCTTCCTCTGTTGTTTCCAAAGTTGCCTTCCTTCGTTCACAGCAGTGGTAGGAAACTTCTTGCATGTGCATATGCTTATTTTTATGGACCTTTTTTACTAGTCATTTTCGTCACCAACATGTAAGGGTTGAGAAGGAATGGGAAAATTGGTCAGTCTTGCTTATCTCTTATTTTGTGGGACACTGCTGGTGCACTGTGCCATGCCAGGACCATCTCCTCACCTGCCTTGGCCTTGACCACCCCTGTGGCCACAGGACTTTCTTGTCCATATTTTGAGGTTTCTGCACCTCCCTGCTTTGTGCCCTTCACTGCCGCTGCCCCTTGTGTTGTTGGACGTGGCTGATAGGCCTGGCAGGAGTTGGTCAGGTGTCCCTGCACAGCTTTTCTCTGTCCTCCAGGACAGAGCTGTGTGGGCCTATAAGCAGATTTTGTGGCCATAAATGTGGCAGGGTCACCAGGTGGGACCTCTTCCCAGAGATGGTGGAGGGCCTGGCTGCCTCCCTCTGCCGACCCAGCGCTGACAGCTTGTGGCCTGGGCATGGACGGGATGGCCCATGGGGAACGCTTTGGAAAAGGCCTGTTGTACAAAGGTAGCCTGGATAGCTTCCCACTTCGGGACCAAAGGACTCGCCCTGAATGGTGTGGTCTGCCTTGGGAGTGCTAGCACACAAAAGTAGGGGTCTTTAGGAGGTCTCAAGTCAAGCAAGCCCTGGCGAAGAGATGCTTATGTGGACATCTCTGTGATGACAACTTGAACGAGGAAGAAAGGGCTTCTGCATACCTTTGGTTTAGTGCATGTCTTGAAGAAACGGTGTGGATGGGGAGTGATTTTGTTTCTTATTTTATGTGGCCTCTGAAACGGTGCTGTAAGAGCTGTTCCTGGAAAATTTTTCCATTATTGAAAACTTTTTTCCCCACCCACCCAGCATGAATGGCTTTTCCCAGGGTCTGCATCATCAGCAGGCTCCAGTCTTGGTTTTTGTCACTTCCTCCTGTTACTAGATAACTCCTTTGGGTGACTTTCCTGGAGACTAACATCTGTAAATAGCCTTGTCCAAACAGAAAGACTGTTCCAGTTGCATGCCTTGTATTTTAAACTCAAGTGATACCATAATTGTTGTATCACTGAACCTTCAAATAAGCTATTTTTCTATTAGCTGAAACTGTATACACTCTTCATTTCTTACACTGTATCAAGTAAAATGCTTGATATTATTTTGCTAGGTAGCAGTAGGTTGATTTAAAACTTGCTTTAACTTCCTAGAAGTTGTAATAGCCTAAAGCACTTTCTGCAAGTTTCACTGTCCATGTCTTGAGTATCAAGGAAAATCACTATTTGACAGGGTGTGAACTGTCTTCAAATGTGTTTCTGATAAAACAAAGAATGTGAAAGGGCGGGAGAGAAAGGAAGTAGAGAAACAAGATTTAATCCATATGCCTAATAATGGGGAGAATGCTGGGGCTATTGCATATTAAATATCCTTCTGATATCTCAACACTAAATGTGGAGAACTCTGTCTTTATTATGTAATAATGGTACATTGTTTACCATGTGTAATTTGGTTTTTCATCCAAAAAAGATAGGGAGGAGAGCACTGAGGGGGCTGCAAATGGAAACAGGCTGTAAAACTTGTAATGCTTGCTCTGCAGGGAGCACTTAGAGGCAAGACATTGAAGTCTGTAAAACAGTAAATAGAAAATGCTGTTATTACTTGGTTTTTAAAAGTACAAAAATCAGCATAAATTACTAGAAACCACCAAGAAAAATATTGGAAAATTTTGAGTGGTCAAAGAGAGCTGTGTTTAGTGTTATGAAAGGCATTGTTTTGGAATCATATTAAAATACAGGATTCACGTGTGGGTGTGGGGTTTGTTGCTATTATTATGATGATGATGATGATGGTTATGCACGTGATCTGGTTTGATATAAGCAGAGCCAGGGACAGCCCAGTGACATACTTTGAAAAATCTTACATAGTCTATTAAAGAACTAATAACGTTAAGTAGCTCTCTTTCTGCAGGCTATGGATTCTGAATCAAAGAACAGTTTCATAGGAAGCTTTCTTCAGCCACCAGATCGGATGTTTCCTGCAGCCTTTGCTTATATAGAATCAAAGAAGTTGGCAGCTGTTGCTGATGACAGGCCACCTATCCCAAATAACCAGGGTAAAGCCAAAATATGTCCTTAAAGTGGTCTTTTTAATTGTTCCATATGAAATCTCCTGAGCAAACTCCCCATTCTGTTTTACTCAGTTCAATGGCTTGTTGTGATTATCAGACTGACATTAAGACAGGATGTATATGTGTCCTGAGGGAGTAGTCTCCCTGAAGTTGTATGTCTAGAGTGGAAACCTCTGCAAGTCTTTTAACATCCTTATAAACTTTGTCTTTGAAATTTGTTTAACTTAAAATTGCCAGACTTCCTCTAAAAGCAAAGGAGGATGCTTCAAACTCAGCAGAAGCAGTTCATGACTTTTAATACGGTAAAGAGAGGTCATTAGTATGGTACATCCAGTATAGTATGACTTGAAATTGGCTTTACATAGCACTATTTGGCTCCGTCCAGCTTAAAATCACTTCCAAGTGATTCTTTGTGTGGCATGTTTCCTTGGGAGAACTTCTGAATAACTGAACAACTCAAACTCTCAGGAAAGTTATCAGCATGAAAGTTAGTCTTCAAGAAATATGGGTCCACTATGGTGGTTGTGTGCCTTCGTGGATGACTACTCTCTGGAGCTCACAAGGCAAATGCTTGGGGGGATTAGCGTGTCTGGAGATACCCATCCTTGGACTTACAGCCACAGCCCATGAGTGTGCACGTGATCATTGTTCTTCACCTGAAAAATCTGATTACTTCTGTAGTAATCATATGTCGTGCATAGTTTGGGCCTTTTGGATTAAAATGTTCAGTGTAATGTTACGTAGCTAAGAGTTTAAGTAAGGAGATGTTTGGCACACCAATTGAAAGACGGAAAAGGTGGTCCCGCTTCATCTTTATGCTTTCTGGTATCTGTTTTTTCATTTGGGGCGGAGGGGCAGCAGGGGAAGTTGTTTGTTTTTGTTTGATTGGTTTTGGGCTTTTTTAAGCTGGTGGAAGTTGTTAAGGAGCTAGCAATATTTGATGGGTATTCCTGTATTGAGAGAATTTGAATAGGGACTTACAAAATGTCAGAAAATAAACTTTGACTTGTTACAGAACATGTCTTAAACTTCCACAAGTGTATATACTTTTTGGAGTGTTGATAGACTTTCTCTTGTAGATGAAATTGCCACTTTTATTTTTGGCATAATTTTGACAAATACTGATTTGTCAAAAAGCTAAAAGCAAAAGCTTTCGAACTTGTTTCTGTGGTTCAAAGAATCATCAAATACAAGAAACTAGGTATTGAATCATAACTTCTGAAACAATAAAGTATTGCTAAATTTTCTGTTTGTATCTGATTTCCCCCCCTCTTTTGAGAATGTTTTCTTTTTCTAATCTGTGCAGACCAGTTGTATTGCACCAAAACTTGTGACCTCACTTGGATACCTGTGTTCCCTGCGTCTATGTAAACAGGAGTCCCAGGATTTATTGTACTCTATTTGTCATGATTTCTTTGTGCTTGCTGCCATTTGGAGTGAAACTAGTTTTGCTCAGAGGGCCAATGTTTTATACCTCAGTTATGCAAGCAACATGTCCATTTTCTTCCAGATATATTCTGCATATGTTAGTGTACAGCTGTATAATTAATATCATTAATTTTAGGAGTGATCCTAGGAAGAAAATTTAGGTATTATATTGCACTGTGAAGTGTTTTCTAATAATGATCATCATCATCATCACAATGGGAACTGTTACTTAAGGTATACTGCTGCATTGTTTCCTAGCTATAGTGGCAGCCCTGAAAACTCTTCAAGAAAAGATCCACCGTCTAGAGTTGGAGAAGTCACAGGCTGAAGCTGATCTGTGCAGCCTCTCGAGAGCAGCTGCTCAGTATAAGAAGGCCTTTGAGCATGAATCCTACAAGAAGGACACAGCACATCAGGAACCGATGCAACACAGGAAAGGTATTTCTTTTAAGTGATAAGGTGTAGCCACAGCAGCTCTAAGAATGTATAATGCAGGGAGTGTTTGTTTTGAAAAACTGCTAATTAATGCCAGCCCTCTTTCATTCTTTGCTTCAAAATTGCGGAGGTACAGGAGCTTGATAATTGTGGATCAAGTTGAGATTTTTTTTAACATATATTAATGAAGTATTGCATAACCCATAAAGCTATTTTAAAGACTAAGCATATTTCAGGTGGTATGTTTAGCTCTTACAGTAAGCAGGCAGTTGCTTATGTAACACTGCTAACTTGAGAAAAGATAGAAGAAGGGAAGAAACCAGATTCTGGTTAGTTATATGCTGATACAAATGGAAGTAACTGCAGTGCTCACATCTTCGGAATTCAAATTACGGACTATCTCTGAAAAAACATTTTGATTCTCATGTCTTATATATAAAATACATTTTAACTGTATGATTTTTTCGTACTAACACTTTCCCTGCAAGTTTTGAAGACACAGAACTCCTCAATGGAATTAGTCTGGCTAAAAGTGAAGCTCCCTTTGCTGTACCAAATATCTTATTTCTTTCTGTAGATGCAAGTGAGCAGTTAAATGCAGCACAATCCCGCTGCTCCCTGCTGAAGAAACAGCTGGACTACATGAAGACAATGGTTTCCAGTGTGGAACTGGAAAAGAAAATTATTTTAGAACAACAGGTGAAGCTTTGTAGCATACTAACAAAGTAGTGATTTAGTTCAAAACTATAGAAATGTGCAGGATCTCAATTTTTTTATGGCCATCATTTTTCCTCAGCTCTGCTCAAGGTGGTAGCAAACAGAAGCAATTTACTGTCTGGCTGGCTGATGACAGCCATTCAATGAATTGCATGAAAATATCCCCAGGTGGAAGTCCTAATGAGCAAAACCATGCTGATACTTGCACATTTGGTAGACAAAAAGGTTGCTGGAAACTTAAGTCGTCTTTATCTGCCTGGTATTTTTCATCACTTTGCAATTTAAAAAATATGAAATTTAAACTAGTCAAACACCTTTGCTGTAGTGTGGGATTTTTTTTTTCCTGCCTGAAACAATTTCACTCAGCTGCCAACTCCTTTCTTGCTTATTTTTTCCAGGCCCAGCTGCAGAAAGAGGAAGATCAGAACTGGCTGGAACTTCATGCAAAACTTGAAAAGCTTGAAATACTCGAAAAAGAGTGTCTTAAACTTACTGCTACTCAAAGAATTACCCAAGTAAGCATCCATGGAATGACAGTCTGAAAGTCATTTGATATAATTTTATGACATACTATTAATAGTAATGAGTTTTGCAAAAGTTACTTCTGTTAAAGCATACCTGACTGAATGCTACCTTGGCTTCATTTGCATCAGTCTTTTTTCAGTCTCTTTAAAAATGGCTACATTCCTATGTTATCCCACATTACAATTGCAAGCTACTTCAGACTTCTGATTCAGCATGGCAAACTGAATTGTGACTAATCATTCTTGTCTTCAAATTCAGGACAAGATCAAACACTTAGAAGAAAAGATTTGTAAGGAAGACCATCAGCATAAGCTACTACAAGATAAAAAATCTCAGGTAGACTGAAAAGGTTTTATTTTGTCTTATTTTTTAGGACTGAAGAAAGCTATTTTCTCATCCAAAATACCTTCTTTTTTATTATGTTTAAACTCCACATGTTTATTACCCAGGGAGAACTCCTGCAAATACTTCTTAGACCAGTTATAAACTACATATTAGAAAAGCTTGCCAGGTGTGTTGCGTATCTCAGTGAAGAAAGATTCTACTTGGGTTTGCATTAATGACACAGTTCATCTGCCTCAACACTGCTTTAAGTGATCTAGGTAGAAAATTAATTTCTAGAAAATCTGCAACTAAATCAGATAACCTTTATTTGCAGTACCAAGAAATCGGTCATATATGAAACCCTATACCCCAAGTAAGGTTGGTTATTGTGTTTGTTTTCCTCTCTTTGTTTAGATCCATTGCAATCTAATACATAGGGCTATACTTGGAAAAATCTTTGATCAGTGATTGTTCATCAAATGAGATCTTGAATAATTCATGATTCTGTGAAGCCATAATCAGTTTGTTGGGCCACCATACATCTGAGAGAGGAATATTTTTGGAAGAGAGCAAAATCAAAGAAACCTTCTGTTAAAGGGGCAAAGTAGTAGCATTCCAAACCTCACTGTGAGGTTAAGTAGCAGCCATTTGAAAGAGAGGAGTTGTTAGGGGATTCCCTTGGGGTGGGGTGGGGGTAATGTAGAGCTGAAGAGTAACTTTGAAAGAATCTAGCCGTAAACAAAGCTGACTTTGACTTGATTTAATTCATCACTGATGTCAGTTTTTATACCTCATCCAAGGACGATGGGTTTTCATCAATCCAGAAAGCTTTAAATACCATGCAAATTGTAGCCCAGGTGTCTGACCACCTCCAGAATCTAGGAGAGTGACACAGTTGAAAACTTGCGTGTTTTTGGGTTTCTTGCTTAAATGACTTGCTACTGCAGGGCAGAAAGCCTAGAACAGAGATTTTGTCTTCTGAGAAACATAGTAAGAATGACTTTCCCAGAACAGATAGTCTGACTTTAGCAGTCGTATAAGCATTTGCTCAAAAAAGAACTCAGGTGCAGTAAACTGAATCCTAAACTAGTATTGGTGCCATCTTAGTGCACTGCAGAATGGATTTAGGTCTGTTGGATCTGGGCTGGGAAACACAGGGTGTGGCGTGGTTCACTTCCTTTTGATGACAGAAAAGCTGGAATATTCTCACTTTAGTGATGGCTCTCCAGCATTGTTTAGCTGGAATGTTATACATGCCAAAACAAAGTCCTTGTCCTGTGTTTAATTGGCAATGATTATTATCCTGTTTATCATGGGCCTTGATATCAACTTTGAACTACTTAAGGATTGTCCAGAAGCTTTGACCTCAATGTTACACAGAGAGGCTTAGTTTGTCCCCAGATTGTAAAGCCAAATGTTCATATTATTTGGATTTTATGATCAGATCCCCAGCATGTGGCAGGATTGGCTTATCTCAGTTGCTGATTGTCACAGTGGAAAAATACAGCTGCTGCAGCTGGACATGAAAATGAGGAATTCTAAGACAGAGCTGTAAGATCTGCCCAACACCCTGCCTTCATAGTGATCTGTTCAGTTTTTAAGAGTAACTTATGCCTTCCAAGCAGGACAGTTAATAGTTCCCTTAACTGGTTCTTATCCATGCACAAAAGAGGGAATTAATTAAAACATGCTATTTCATACTTCTAATATTACACTAAATGGTTGTTTTCTTTTTTGTTTATTCCCACAGCTTCAAACAGGATTTCATATAAACAAAATTTTGATGTCTTCAGCAACACCTCAACGTGAACCTGAAGAGGAAAATGGGAAGAAGAAAAAACCTAAGAAGGTAACATGCAAATTTCTATTAGCATACTGTTGCTGATAGCATCTGGCTCACACAGAGATTGGAATTTGTGGAAAATAGTGATGTAAGAGGCACTTGGTTCATCTGCTGTACTTTACTCCATTTTTTCCTTTCTTTCTTTTTCTTTTTTCTTTTTCTTTCCTTCCTTCAGTAATTAAAATGGTACTAGGGGTGTTAACACCTCACTGGAAAAGCTTCCCTTATCAACTTCACAATAACCTTTGTTAATCTTGGTGCTGTCCCACATGTTCTCTTAGCTGCCTTTCAGTTTATCTGGCAAAATGAGTTTCCAAAGGAGTTTTAACTCAGCATCTTATGATGGTGTGTTTTTGGAGGGATTGCTGAAATCGAGAGAATTCATTTTGCAACCCGTTGCAGATTGGTCAAAATTTTGCACCTGTTGTTTTGAAAACTTAAGCAAGGTTCAATTTCTTTAATGTCAACCTAATTGTCAAACTATCTGCTACATGCCTATGGAATAAAATTTATTCATCTCAGCTATTGCGAAGTCTCACTACATATACAGGAGGGAAATTATTTTTTTTTTAAACCAGAGGGAAACCAAGGTGATGCATTTTGCTGTATGTTTATTTTAATTTTACTTACTAAAAAAATAAAGTTTGAGATTTTGCTCTTGGGTCAGCAGACTGGAATTTCTTGTCATATGTTTTCTTATGGCAGAGAAGTCCTACAATGAAGAAAATGCACCTTTCACGATTACATGTAAAGGCTGGTGAACTACCTTTTGTGGCTGGGAAGGTGGGTGAAAACCAATGTTCTCACTCAAGTGGCATCTACAGTTTGAGTAAAGTCTTTACTGTAGTTGTTATTTACTTCTGTAAACCACTTACTAATTCTTCTTTAAGTCCGTCAGCTCCAGCCATTCTGTCAGCGCAAACGTACAAAGTGTGTTGCATATTATGAAGCATCGCAGTCCATGTGTCTCATCACAAAGAGGAGCTACATCTGGGATTTGCAGGCACAGTGCCCTTTCAAAGTCTGTATCATCTTGTTCCACGTCACCTACTGCCACCAGAAGTCTTTCAGGCCTTCTGCTGGCCATGCAAGATGAGCTGGGCCAAATGAGCTCGTGAGTACTCGTCCGTGGTGTTATGAGTAAAACTGGCTTCAGCAGTATCCCTGAGAAGCTACAGGTGTGCTATATATAGTTGAGCCTAGCCTGTTTTAGATGTAGGACCACTCCTTGACAGAATGACCTGAGCAGGCTTGACTGGTAGGATTTTTCTCATTCAGATAATTCTTTCTCTCCTACTGTTTAACTGGTCTTGTGAGCAAGCAACACACTCTTCATCTGGGTTTTTCTGCTTCCACATCCTGTATTTACATGAGCTGCTACTGAAGTAACAGCTGCAGCAAACAAAAAATCTTTCAAGCATGTGCTTTTTAGAAATTATAAGCATACTCAGGGATTTACAGAGTAGGCCAAAAATGTTCTCCAGGACGAAACTGCAAAGGTGGTGTTAATACTGAGTAGGCCTGCAGGATGCAGTCAGTCTGGGTGGTGGAATAGGTTAGTACAGCACTGGCACGAACAGTCTTGTCACAACATCTATCCTGTTCCTTTGTACTCACTGTGTGTTCTCTCCTTACATGCTAGCTGGTGGGTCTTTGTGCTGAGTCAGCCTGCCCTTCGTACCCTTTGCTTGTTGCAGGAGGACTTGCTGGTCCTGTAAGGGGGTTGTGAAAGAGGGACAGAGTCTCCTGCCAGAAAACTGGGCAGGGTGTGGAAGAAGCTAATGCGCTAGATGGGAGCGTTTGTATCATTCTAGCCATGCACGTAAATGGGGACCACAGCTCGTGTTCTTGGGAATCTTCCGATTAATGCCAGCTTGTAGAATTGTGGGCCAAAGCTATGGGGCTGGTCATACCAGACATGATGGCATGATGAGCTGTGGCTTGAACAGAGGAGGGTGTGTTGGCTAAACCAGTTAGGATGTTGACAGTGATTTGAAATCCTTGATGTGGCAAAATTTAAACTGGCAAGCAACCTCACCTTCAAAAAAACAATGTCTGGCTTACTCATGGCAGGTCAAGGACAGGCTTTGGGTTTTTTTTATAACAACAACCAGTTGCTTCAATTAAACTGTCAAGGAGCAGCAGTTACTCAGAAGTCAGAAAAGAAGCCGTGACTTTTGTAAAGAAGTGACTTATCCAGCAGAGGGTCTCTGGTTTCAACTAGTTCAGGTATCAAGAAGAACTACACAATTTCTTTTAGTTAAGCTGTTAATTTAATTAGCCGGCCCATTTCACTGCAAATCTTTTTGAGTAGAATATTTTAATTTGAGTAATCTGTCAGAAAAATTGTAATTTGAATGTACTAGTTTAAACAATACTCTTCTCTACCACACTAAGCTTTCAAAGTCTGCACTAAAGTGGGCAGGAAGTGAAAATGCTGTATTGCATAGCTGCTGTTTGCTTTAAAAAACCTCATTTTGCACACTACTGTATGTGTAGTTGTGAAGTCTGTGAGAAGAGGGAGAAATGAGGCGGACATCAGCTACATATTTGGAGTGAGAAAATCAGATGCATGGGAAAAGCTTTTCCTTTTCTCATGTTAATATACACCAGATTAATGTGTGTTGTGTGAGAGGGTAAATAATGCTAAATTGTACTCCAGACAAAATAGCTAGCAGCTCCTGCAATACACTGGAGGTATTGAAAGAAATCCTAGGGACTATATCATGACTTGCCATTCTTGTCTTTAATAGTGAGCATCAAGAACTTCTGAAGCAGATACAGGACACTCAAGACTCCAGAGTTCGTGAAGACCTGGAACGGGAGCTGGATTGCCTTGTAAAACAAATGGAGATTAAAGGAGAACAAATATCCAAGCTGAAAAAGCATCAAGCTACTGTAAGAATGATGTGTAAATTCTCTAGATAGTCACATTCTAGTTGAAAGGCTGCCACAACTCTGCCTCCTGTTGTCATCAGCTAGAATGTCACTGGAATGTTTTAAGCCAGGATGTTCCAGTATGAGTTATTGTAATTAAACTGCTACCTCGTGTTCTTGTACCTCCAATTCCTTCATTTGATCAAGAAAAACTCCTTACAGCTGGCAGCTAGGAATGCATGCTAGTAGGAAAACTTCCTGCCCTGTGGCCAATCTGCAATACAGAGCTGGCGTGCTCAGTCTGTCACTTCTGCTCACCATGTTAAGACAAACTGTTGAGATTTCATTCCTTTGTACCCCTCTGGGAAATGAGAAAATAGAACCTGTATAATTCCTGTACAGACTGGATTAAATGTCTTTTATATTTCTGAAATATTGAAGCTTTTTGTTAACTAAATGTTGACCAGAGCTTCTCCAAAATCATAGCCACACAAGCCTTTCAGTTTTGTTTAGCCCCTAACCTGTCTGCATTCCATCAGTATTTGGTTTAGAGCCATAGATAACAACTTTTCATACATGCCCATATAAAATCACTCTTCTGTAGATGAACAGCTTAACTCTTTCATAGCAATTTGTTTTGGGAATTTTGCTTATACAGGAAACAAAACGAAACTCAGTGTGAGGCCTTATGAAAAGGGGAGGTTATAGTTAATTTAATTTAAATCTGACCAATTTTATTCGTGTTCATTCTGTGACAGATTTTATTCACTCAAACTTTTTATTGTCCATGTAACTGCAGGCATGAAGGTGCTTTATATCAAAGCAGAATTGTCAGAGTTGCATGTTAGCAATATGGATTGAGTCCTCGTTGCCTCTCTTGGCAGTGTCAACTGTTTTTTGAATAAATCTCTTATGTTCTTGAGGAGCCAACAATTATGGTGTTTTCCTGTCTCAGAATCTTGCTGACTTCATCATCCAGGAACCTAAGTGGACAACAACTGCACCTTTGTTTCTTTCTTTTACATATCTTTATGGCTACATTTTGCATTTGTTTTGGGATGATGAGGAGCAGGACGTACAATGTGATGCAACCTTGTTGTCGTCCTTGCCTATTATCAGAGAGCAGATCTTCTGGCAAGTCATCTGTGCTCCTTTACAGCCTTATCAGAGCACACCCTTTAGGGTCATTATGTAAATAGTAATGTCTGTATGATTACTGCCTGTTATGCCCTTATTATCAATACAGGCCATTCCCATAACCCCTTTGCCTACACTGGTGCTTTTGCACACAGACAGTTCTATTTGTGTTTTGTACAGACCACTCTTAATATTTCTGATGTGTATTTCTACTTCTAGAACCTGTCATACCGAAAATGTCATAGTAATCTCTGTGTTTCACAGTTAATAATATATTCCAGAATGCAATTAAAGTTAATTATTTTTAGAAATGGACTTGAAGCCTAAATTGGCATTTGGAATGCTTCCAGCCTAATTTTATCTTTGGGAAGTGACCTTTTCACGCCAAGTGCAAGTCAAGACTTATTATTTGACATTTAAAAAGACATTCTTTAGCAATTAACCCTATTTATTCTGTTTTTCATTTTTGCTAGGGAAGCTTCAAAGTAAGCTGCTTAGATACAGTAACCAGTAAGAAACAGTATACATTTTAGAGGTTTATTGGTTTGTTTTTTGTTTTGTTTTGTTTAGGGTTTTTTTTATTATTAGGGTAGTACAATATGAAGTGGAAAAAGACTGTTTGAAATATAGATGGGTAACAAATGATATTCTGTCTCTCTCAAGCAAGCATTTTTACCTTCAACAGCCTTCTGGGTATGGGTGAGGTTAGTTTTCTGTAATGCTTTCTGTATGGGCAAGGTCAGTTTTGTGTTACAGCAAGACAATTGTGCAAGATTAGCAAGTTTAAACTTTTTTTTTTTAATGTTCCTTGGACATCTGTAGTTTGGAGTTTGGTATAAATCCAGTAAGCTCTACAGCTGTGGGTCTTTGGAGTATGTAACGTGCTATCTTTCTTCCTAGGTGTGGAAATTAAAGAGAAAAACTCAGAAATTGAAGCAAGGGGCAACTCATGTCAAAATAAAGTGTGGTGACCAAAAGGAAGCAACAGAGATTGGAGTCACTGTAAAGGAAAGTAAGTCTAAATCTTGTCCTGGGCAGAAAAGCAGAAGCTCTCTTCAGCTGCTAAAAACTGTGAGGAAACTTCAATCGTCTCTGAAAAAAGATGATGTCATCTGAGAATAATAGTTCTGAAGTATGCTATATTAGAAGTTTTTGAAGTTGTCTGACATCTAACAAATTTTTAAGTACACAAAATACAAAAATTTTAAAAATTAAATAGATACAGGGTAGATGTTGATATAGATTCTAAACAGCTTATTCTCTAGTAGGTCTATTTGTTCATCTCAGAATTAACTTTCATGTAGGGTAGCTATAACTGGATTACACTTTCTTGTAATACAGTGTTTTAATGGACTAATTAAATGCTTATTTATTAACTTGTCAAATAAAATTTTATACCTTTTTTACCCCTAAAATGGAGTGCGATCTTTGGTGTCCTGTTTCTCCCACTGCCAAGGAGATACTTAGAGTTTGCTTTTCCAGAATAACTAGGACTAGTGCTTCTATGCAATTAAAAACTGTGGGTTTCCTTTTCTCTGGTAACTGAAGATTCAGATCATTGCAACTGAGGCAGAAGAAGACATATTGTCTCTTATTTATATGTATTTTCATTATTATTAATATTATTACTCTGTAAGCTTTATTGACAGTCTTAGGGGCGGCTGGGGTCTGGAAGCACAACCCATGACTTGGTTTAACCATGATAATATGGGAGTGTTCCTGATTAAGTGCACGGAAGGGGCCACTACCAAACACTTGCATGCTTGTCTTCTCGTCAACAGAACCTGCTTCTAGCATGGTGTGTAGTATCTGAGCTGTCAGAGAGGAGACCTTGAACTGGATACCACTACACGTTGTAGAATTTGTGCACTTATGCAAATGGAGATGGGTCTTTATGCTAATGGTGACTCTGTTCTCTTCCACCACCACCCCGCACCACCACCCATGTATATGTAGTAAAAAACGTAATGGTGATTTCAAATCAACACTGGTTATTTAGTTGCAATAAATTCTTGTCTTGAGGTTTCTGACTGATACTGAATTTCCTGCGTGTTTACATATGTCACAAAAAAAAAATAGCTTCCTCCAAATGTGTAAGTTCTGCTGCAGACCTGTTGTATAAAAAGAATGCAGTGGTCTTTTCAAGCCAATGTATTTATCAGGGCCATGGAAGACCAGGTTGTTCAGGTGATATTCAGGGACGAGTTTCCTCCACTCTGTTGAATTGCACAGACACCCTTCTTACGGAATATTTCTGGCTTAGAAAAACACATTGTATGTTTAAAAACGCTTAGACAAAATTCTAAGCATGGTATTTTCCTAGTGTAGGTTTATACATTATTTCTGAGGTGTGTTTATGCATTTCTGGACACTGGAATCACTGATACTGGCGGAGATATGATGCATAAATCACCTGTTCTCTGAGTCTTGACCGGATATTTTAGTTGACTATAAAATCCTGGGGAGAGTGGGCTATTTTGGAGTTGTAACTGGAGAAGGAGGGCCCCTCTTGGACAGGGGCCGTGGTGGAGGGCTGCAACTTTGGGTCCTGGCTGGGGCAGTGCTTCAATGACAGTCTTCCAAATGTGTGCATTGACAGGACCTGTCCAGTCCCAGAAAAAAACTGCTGTGTTTGCCCTTCTCAGGGGTGAGTGGCTGGAAGAAAAAGGAAACAGCTGAACCTGGTTCTGCCGGCAGCTGGACATTTCTCATCTCTGCCTGCTTCAGAGGGGCACCATGAGCTGAAAAAGCTGTCTTGCTCAGACCCAGGAGCTGCGATTTGAGAGGGGAAAATAAGAATGGATGATATGTGAGATTACAGTGGTTGACAGGAGTAAAACACTTGTATTCCACCTCAAAAGCTTTAATTATATTTTAATTTTTTTTTTTTGCTTTTTTTTCCCTTGAAGCCTTTGTTTCTCTAGCACCTGTGTTTTCACACACTAAAGCAAACCAGATACATTTCAGCATGGGCTGGGAGATTCAAACCAGATACAAAGGAATTGTATCCCAAACCAGTTTTCTTGATTGAAGAAAGGCTGAAAATTTGTTTTCAGATTGTGCCTTGGGAGCACAGAGTAGGAGGTCAGCTGACATATTTATTTAATAGCATATTCACAGTTTGAGGCAATTGTCAGTCATGTAAAATAAGTATTCAAAGAAATATACAGCAGTGAATAATTCTCTAGAAGCTGCAGGGGTGAGGTTAAGCTGGTGCACAACTGTGGAAAAGTTTAGCTCCACGAGAATTAGGCAGATAACAGTGAATTTTGCTGGGATCTGAAAGCTTCATGTTTTTATGCTCCAAAAATGTTCTGGCCTGGAACTCCATAAACGTACATTGGAGAAAGCACGGTGGTCAGAGCAGGGTTCTTAACAAGAACAATCTGGTTTTGGCTCAATAAGTGCTTACGCTACTCTTTTACAAATCCTTGTTTTGATTTATATCCTTGCGTGTTTTTGTTTGTCTTCTCAGATGAAGCTGTATAT
>JAYRBT010000114.1:69654684-69670872 GCA_036023395.1 Myiotriccus ornatus | reverse complement strand
GCTACTCTTTTACAAATCCTTGTTTTGATTTATATCCTTGCGTGTTTTTGTTTGTCTTCTCAGATGAAGCTGTATATTTATTTTTTATTAATGTTCTGGATCTAGCTGTACAAGGCATCAGACAAAAACACACAGTGATCCCAAAGAAAGCTAATTGGTTTATTTACTCCAAATCTGGATTGTTTTACGCTGATTTAGGCAAAATTGCCACAACAGGTTCCCTTGGTATTTGAATCTAGGGTCATATTTTATGGCTGGACATTAAGGAAATTGGACAAAAGATGTAGGTCAAACAGTATAATTAAAAATACAGACCAGCAAATGGTATCCAACAATAGTTCACTTTCCTGCTGCTAATGAAATATGCTAGCACAATTTAATGGTTTATTACTTAAGCCTACTGGAAAGGCTTTGTCCTAGTACAAAAGGCATTCAGTTTGAGCATGTGTGTTACAATATTCTAACCAGCAAAGCTGGAGGCTGGACATAGCTATAAATCCAGGGTGTTCTGGGAATAGAAGCTGGCAAAAACATTCAGAGCAAAATAATCAGGGCAGGATCTCGCTGAGATTTGGACGCTGGCTAATGTAACTAAGTGCAGATGTTTATGTGGACCAAAAGACATTCCCAGAGTAAGAATACTGTACAAACACACGATGATTTTATAGCAGGGAAAAAGCCACGGAAGTGGGGATAATAAAACAAGTGCTCTTATTTCTGATGAAGCATTTTCTGGTTTCCTCTGCTTGCCTGTGCTGAAGTGGTCAAGGCTGCCTCTGTCGTGTCCCCTGTTGGGGCCTGTTGAAACTTGTGCAAGTTGCCTGTGTTATGGCTCAGGTGCTTACCTGAAGGTCTCCATGGGCTCCCCATGTGGCTGCCATAGTCTGGCTTAGATAAGCAAAGAGAAGCAGGCACTTTTGATGAAAGTGTTACAGCTAAAACAGGTCAGCTGAATCTTATCCCAAATCCCTGATTCTCTCTGCTGAATGCAAAGGGAGTCTGGGGTGATAGGTGAACTTAAATTAGGGTATTTATATGGTACGAAGAGTTTGGCCAGATAATTTCTGATGAAATGTGAACTCTTTTCCCTGATTTTTGGGGTTCCTGGGTGAGCTCTTCAAAATCCAGAAGCACTGGGTAAGTCCTGGGCTACTGACAGCCTGGGAATTCTGTGCATTGCTTTGCATACAAACCTTTTTCCTCCTATTTTCTTATCAGCCTTTTGTGCACTGGTCTACATGTGGCTGCCTGTCCTGAGAAAGCACTTAGTGTAACTTCCCCATGATGAGTACTTTCACTAATCTGAAACTAGGTTATCAGGGTCTCAGTGCTGTGTTCTGTGGAAAGACACATTATACTAGAGGATTTTATTTTGTTGCTACTTAAGATGATTTGTTTTTGCAACCTGAATTTATTTATGGGCAGCTTAAGTGTTTTGCCAGAAGTTTTTACTTTGCACCCAGAAATGGTAATTTACATTCCCAATGCATCACTCTGCTACCCTAAGTTTACTTCCATGTTATCAAATAGCTGTGGTAAATAATTGCCATTAGTTTTATAGCCATATCTGAATTATTTTTATCTGAACTCCACTTAGTATAGTGGGATCATTTCTTTCCTCTTGGTTCCTTCTTGTTTGTACAGCTGAAAAACATCCTGCTCTTTATTTTCCATAACAATTTTTCATTTATCTGATATTTCTTGCTTTAGTTTTGGGCTTCCCAGCCCTGACTTTTGGCTTAGCTCCACCATGGTTGCTTCCAACCTCTTCCCTCTGCTTTTACTGTTGAGGGCATGTTCCATTTAACTTTTAATCATTGATTTAAAGATTCTCCAGCTTGTCTAATATCAAAATCCTTGAGGTATTGGTTGCTTTTGAGTTTTCTAATTACTTTTATTAGTTTATTTAAAATTAGGTATTTTTGGGTGTTAGCACTTTACATTCATGTCTAGTTTTGTTTTTCCATTCTGACTCAGATTATGATGGCTTCTCTAAATGTTCTCCTCGCTTGCCAAAGCTGTCTGGAGTATCATCTAGGTTCAGTGACCAACTGAAGGCAGATTTTTTCTTTTTAGTACTAATATAGTAGAAATCTTTATCTTCATTCCCAAAAGTAAGTAAATCTATTGCACATAGATTCCCTTTGACTGGTGCTATTCAGTTGTAAATGTCAATTTGTTGAAATAGCAGACTATCTCATTACTTTTAGCATAAAATCAGTCTGTCCAAAGCATCTCATATCCTGCTGCCAAGGTGTGGTTGCTATTCTACCTTGTTTATATTATGCTTTTAGTGTCAGATTTCGTGTCTTATGTTGTTAGTTCAAGCTCTCACATAAGCATCTCTCTGTAAATTGGTTACAAATGTAACTGTCCTCCTCTTACCCTTTCCTTCCAAAAACCACCAAATCTTTCTGCAATTACTTGCTTCTTCCCTTAGAAGCAATTTTTTTTTTCTATTTGATTATGCCCCGCACTAAAAAGTGAATAGAATAATTCTAATTCCAGATGTTGAAAAGAGAGCAAGGCTACTTTAGAAATTATCACAAACCAAATGTTTCCTGTTAGAACTGAGTGAATTTGGTATTAGTGATTATTTACAAACAGCACATTTGTTAAAAAGTGGAATTTATTGCAAATTCTTTCATTCCTTTGTTTCTGGACAGCTTTAAATAATAGTTTCAGGTGAGAAAAATGGGGAGAAAATAGATTTTGAATGTCAGCATATTTGGTTGTGGGGAAAAAAAAAAAGAAAGCAAAAAGTTTTGATTCTTCTTGTGTAAAATGTTTTATTCAACACATCAAATTTAGTGTTTAATTACCTAAACTTTCTGAGGTGTCATTAAGAAACTGGGTGAAGGAGGGAGGAGATGGCAATTGGTAGTGCGATGCAGGAGACCCAGTTTTTCTACTGTTTTCCTCAGGCTACCAGTCAAACTGGGAAAAATCACATTCACACAGTTCTGTTCCTGGTATTAAAAGAAAAGTCTTCTTGTTAAAGGAGATGCTGAGTAAACACTTATTTAATGAAGTTGATATTGTCTGTATAGCAGTGGAAATCTGCACTTTTTGTGTGCACAGTTCTCCAGGTCCAGAGTTCACAAGTGATTTGCTCTTGAGAAAGGAGCTGCATCTTGACTGCTTTGTCTTTTAGTCTGCCAAACTGAAGTAGGCAAAATGGCTGAAGCAGCTGAACCCGCTCTCTTCTACTGAGAAGGCCTGGCAGCTGGAACAAGAACTACCAGCACAGCTGACAGAGCTGAAGGCAGAAATAGAGGACGACAGGATACTCCAGGGAATGCCTAGTAGGGCATACAGGTACCAAGAATTTGCTGGGGAATGAAGGAGAGAGTGAAGTTATAGCGACGTGTTGTATCTTCTTGGGTTTTTTTTTTTCAGTTGTGATACAAAGGTTGTGTGTATATAGCTGTTGAGTTTTGCGCCCTGAACACATACATGGGAGTCAGGAGCATCAGCTTTTCCATTGTGTGTTTACCACAGAACTGTGGCTGAAATGGAAAGGAATGTCAAAACATAAACTAAATTGATTTCATGGTGCATATTGTAAGCAACTTTGGATCTCCCTAGCATGTCAAGTGTGTCCTTCTTACAGTGAAGAGGAAGCATCTCTAAACATAATGCTACAATGTATAAACAGACTGGTCACATATAAGGCAGCTGCTCTTACTTTCCTCAGTGGTGATGAGATGCAAACTATGGCAACATACCCAAGTTTGGCACTGGGCTTCGGGGGAGCTGAAGGCTACCTGGAGAATATGTGGAGGAAAACAGAGGTGAAGAACTCTTGATTAGGACAGTTGAGACAAAAAGGAAAGGAGCTGGATTTATGTCTCCACTCTGTTTTCTCTAGATTATAAATCTTGAGAGACATGGGAGATTGCTGTGAAGGTGAAGAGATAAACTTCTGTTTGCACTTATGAACAGAGCATAAAATAATGGGCTAAAATTCAAGCTTTCCAGAGACAGTGTAAATTAAACACTGATCTCTAGACTAGGAGGTTGCTGACCATCTGTGATGACCATCCATCTTTAAGAACAGGATAGATAAATCCCTTTAGGGAATAGACTTACTTTCCTGCCTTAGAGCAGTGTAAGTGGTAGATGATCATAAAACCTCTCCTGATCCTATCTCTTTAGGGCTCTGGAGTGTTCCATCAGAATTTGCCATATATTGCTTTCGGACAAGACTTAGGAGCCCCTTTTTTTAAAGTTCCAATTTTTCACCTCTTTTCAATTCTCATGAATTTGTTTCACTCAAGTACATAAAAAACATGTCATGTATGGTTCCTGTAAGTATTTTTATCATAGAATCTTAGAATATCTCAAGTTGGAAGTGAGCCATAAGAATTAATGGGTCTAATTCCCTGCTCCTCGCAGGACTACCTAAAACTTAACCATATGACAAAGAGCATCATCCATACACTCCTTCAGCTTTGTCAGGCTTTGTGCTCTGACCATTTCCCTAGGGGCTTGGTCCAGTGACAAACCACCCTCTGAGTGAAGATCCTTTTCCTCATGTCCAGTATTGATACCCAGGAATTAAAACCCAGTCCTTCTCCAAAAGTTTCCTCAGCTCCCCCTTCTGTGACACGGGTGTATTGAGAAGGTGACTAAATTGTGAAGGATGCTTGTCAAGGAGCTCCATTGCATAGCTGTGCGTTGTAGTATGTGTTCATAGGATTGACAAACACCCTGATGGACTTTTTCAGGGCTTTGAGGTGGAAGAAAAGAGTTTGCCAAAAAATATCTGTTAATTAAATAAACTCTGCTGGTTTAATATAGTCTTTTCATATCATTAAACTTGCTTACTCTTAAATTCACCATCTGAGCTATACTGGGCCTGACAAATGTTTGGTTTATACCAGCTTGTACGTAGCATCCTACTGAACTTTTTTTCCCCCTGAGGCTCTGTTGGAATTCCAAAGGATGCTTCTTGTTTCAGAAAAGAAGGGAGGTAATAATGAAGAAAGGCTTATGGGTAGGTGGCTAAAATTTACACTGGTTTAAAAAAAAAAATCTCTTTGCTCTTTACCAAGAAGTAACTGAAAATTAAACCAGAGAGAATTATGTTTTCTTATTAATCTGGGCCTGTAAAGACAGACTGGAAAGGGTCGTAATGTTGTTTGCACAGTAATAACACAGCATGACCCTATTTGAATACTAATCTGGACCTGGCTCTGAAGCATTTTTTTACATGACAACTCTCAAATAAATTCAAAGCCTAATAAATTTTCTCTATTTACCACTTTTTTAGAATTTTTTTTATATCCTGAAAAATAGATAAATTCAACGTGTGCTCCTTTCGTAGGTGCCAGAAGCAAATCCCTGTGTTATTCAGGCTGCTGTCATGCAGAGGGAGGTAGAGAGCTGGGAATAACCCGGAGAAGGGAGCACACAGTAGCAAGCTTGCCTCTGCTGCTGGCCCAGGTAGGGCTCCCACTTACTGCAAGGACCCAGGATCTTTCTCTGGCCCAGCAGGTTTCACTGAGCACATTTGAAAACAAAACGAGCATGAAACTCCCTCCCGAAAACAGGCATGCAAATATCAGTCGTTGCAGTTCCCTTGTATGATATGAAAATTTTCTCTTCTTCTCTTTCTTTAAAGGTCAGGAATCCATGCCACATCAGATGGGGTAGGACAAGGTTCTCTCAATTCCCTGATGTTTTTGTGCTGTTCTAATACATCTGTATTGCAAGTTATTGTTATCTTTATTTTCATTTTTAAGTGGAGTTCAAATTTCTAGGTTCAGTGGACTGAATTCAGCCATTTTCCGTGTATTAACCAGGGTTTTTTTAATACCCATAATATTTCCACTGGGTCAGCTTAGGGGAAATACACTTCACTTCACTATTAGCACAGTGGTCTTTGGTGACTGATTAGCTGTTGTTTTGGTGTTATTTTCCGATGCTAAGGATGATACATATGCTGTCCAAGTTTTCTATAATGTCAAGCTGCTATTGTTTACAAATGCATGATTTGCTGGTTATTTCTGGTTTTATTCACGATTTTTGCAGACATTATTCCTCAGCTAGTCCAGAGTAAATACTTACACATGCTAAGATGGAAGAGATTTTGTGCTCACAGCAGTGTTATTGGACAGTTTTGTCCCCTTTATCAGGAGGGAATCAAACCTAGGATCTAGCACACAGACATCTAGCACAGCAGCTGTTCATGGAAAACAATGTGTCAGCAACCGCCTTTTTTTCCACCCAAATTTAAAGCTATTAACACTAAGGGTAATTTTTGTCTAGACTTTCAGCTGTCTGCTTATGGCCAGAATTAGCTGCTCAGAAAGATTCACTATTGGGACTGAAATTCCCTTTTCCTCTTTGGGTCGGAAATACCATTTGTAATCATTTAGGGAGAAAAGAAACCTTTGAGATTACTCGCAAGCTATGATTCCTCGTGCAGTGGGAATGCAATGGCTTTCTTGCTAACTGAGGAAGAAAATGCAAAAGTGGTAATCTCTCTTTTGTATATATAAACAAAAGCAAATTAGTCACATATACAGTGTTCAGAGGGCTGCGAGGCTTTCAGTGGCAAGGTAAAGTTTTCTGACAGGAAAGAAAAATCCAGTGACACAGGAAGATCTGATGGTTTACACCTGGTGGTTGTAGTGTGTCACCTACAGTCTCTGAAGGTAGCTTTCTCCTAAGGTAAGATGAGCATTTTTTGAACAGTGAAGTATAATTATTAAGCATCCAAGTCTCGGATAAGAAAATAGACAGAGGAAGGTCAATGTAAGAAATCTAGAGGTTTGTAGCTAATGAACTTGACTGTGTACATGTGACTTTCAATTCTTCTAGCAGATTGATTTTACTAGGAAGGAAATACTGCAATGATAAAAATTAATTTAGGTAAGTGGAATAATGATCTCCTTGTGTGCACTGTAGCTAGCTTTGAGCTGTTTGGACTTGAGGAGATCCAGGATGAGGAGAAAGCTTGAAAAGATAGAGGAGGACAGTGTCAGGGACTGAGACAACTCAAGTCTGCAGACTTGGGGAGTATTTGTTTAAGCATCACCTTTTGGAAATAAATTTGAATACTTCCTTATTTTATCTAATTTATTCAATGATTTTATTTTATCAGTGCATAAGTCATTGACAGTGAATAAACTAAAAATTATATACAATGGAGAACTACTGTTTGTTTTTTCTCTTTTGTGTTTTATTTTGTTACTAAATTTGCCACTGAACAGTTTTTATGCTTTCTAAATGACTAACAACTGATATGTTCTTAACCCCGGGTTCTCCAGCATTTGCCTATTTCTCATAGAACGAATGTGGCTGATGGGAAATACCCTGATGTTGTCCAAGACAACTGGGAAAAATTAAGAAGTGTTTTTGGTAAGAATTCAGATATTTGTAACAGTGATGTGTTTCCCTGTTCAAAAGTTTTAGGAAGAAATGGCGAGAAATTATCAGCTTTCTTTTAAAACCACAGTCCTACATATCCTTTATTGATACATATTTTCTGAGAAAGCTCAACAGTGAAAATGTTGCCATCCTTGGTTTGTATGCTTAAGAAATTTGGAGTGTGGCTTTTAAAGTCAGCAAAAATCCTGGAAATCCGGTGTTCAAATTCCAGAGTCTGGAGCCCTGAATCTGCAGCGGTTGCACCTTTGGCCTTACTGCAAAAGCAGGCAGTTCAGAAGGATACTGGTGGGGTCAACTTGGTGGAGAATCCAAGATGTTGTCCCAGTTATGCCAAATTCTGAAACTCACCCTTCCAAATTTCTGCGAGGATATTATGTAAAATATTTCTGTGGGTGACCTGTTTCTGGAGAAACTTGGAGGAGAAAGCTGTTATTTAAAGACTTATACTGAAATATCTCTAGGAGAATTTGCTTGTGGTTATTTTCAAGTTCTCTTTCCTTTTGAAGGAGGGGAGTGATGTTTTTTATGTAGTTACCTATGTGAGTGGTACTTAGCAAGCAAGGCAACATTCCTGTCACAGAGTGTTTAAGTCCTGTGATTTAACCCATCCTGTTACAGAGTGGAAATGGTGTGGAACTTGAGGAGCTCACAGGATTATTGTCTCTGGAAAAGTACAACCCCTCTCTCCTGCAGGGGCACACCTCCTACTCTCACGTGAGGAATGGGCTGGCCAGGGTGGGAGGAATGAAAAGGGACTGTGACTTGTTCTCCCTGTCTCTTTTCTCCACTGAAAATCTCTACCACAAGGGATGTACCTGTGGGTCTGCACAGAGGAGGAAGGCACAGCCCTTGGCTGGAGTAGCACTGCCCAACCAGTGAGCGCTGAGAACAGTGCTACAGAAAGTGCAGATTTACCTGGGACAGATAAGGGGGCTTTAGCCCTCAGTTAGTGGTCTAATTAAGCTCTAACTGGTCTAACTGGCTATGCTGGTACAGCCCTTTTTCATTCCTTAGGCCCAAAGGGGTCCCATGAGGGGAAGCTATGGCAGCACTGCCCCAGGAGTACAGTGGCACCAGTGCAGGAAGAGGGCAGTTAAACTCTTCTTTCCAAATGAAGGCCCTTGAACCTGCAACATTTCTCTTATATGAACAGGATAGGAGAAGGAGGGATGATCCTTGATCTTGGATATAGTGTTCTAATAATGTAAAGAGAAGGACGCAAGACCTGCAACATTACAAAGTTCACCTGAGCCATTCTGTGGAGTAGAGCCTTATTGGTTTTAAAAGCAAATGAGACATGGTCTAGCTCATTTTGATCTTCAGTATCTAGTTATCTAATATTTGAGGAACAGTATCATATTATTACCATCATAAGCTTCATTAATGTGCTATCTAGTCAGATGAAACAGCAGAATGATTAGACAAGACATTAAAAAACAAAGCAGAAGTAAAGCACAGACTAGAAACACAGATGGCCCTTTATTGATGAAACGATGAGATAAAAATTTGATCACATGTAGTTGCATTAAACCCCAAGAACTTTAGCGAACTCTAACTTACTTGTTAGGATCTTTGCATGTATCAGCAGTACTTGCCAGTACTGGGTAAAGGAGAATCAGTTGATACATCTTTAAGCTTTCAAAAATCTTTGGATAAGAAGTATCAGAAATAGTGCTGCTGTTTGTTATGGTTTGGCCTGAGACAAAAAACAGCCAATCAACCAACCAACCAAGCAGTGTTAAATATACCTGTCAAAGAGCTGGAAAAAGGGAAGAAAACATGACAAAACTTACAGGAACACAGTAGTTTTTGCTCTTCAGTGATGAAGGAATACTGGTATCATTCAAAGCCATGAGCAAGCCTGAGATGATGTAAAGAAGGAGAAAACATTTCAGTTCTTCTAAAAATGTGTGCTATGTTGCCAACAGACTCTCCAACACTGATACCAGGCCAAACTCAGCCATCCCAAGCACACCCTTGTTTCAGAAGTTGGCAATAGCAGCATCATGCCAGAATCAGATACCAGAGAGTGAGAACTCTGAAATAGTAACATACTTAAAGTTCTTGTGGCATGTGAAGATTTGGGAGGTGTGTGTGAGAAGAATGTTGTATACTCCTGAGCCAGCACTCTGTTCAGGCAGAAGGATTTGTTAGCTGGCATCCTTTCCACGCTGAAAGATGGGCACTCCTCCAAGGACCATGGAGGTGCCTCAACATGCAACAGCTGTTCGTCTTTTGGGGTCTGGCAGAAGGCCCCTTCTTAAAAAGAGATATGAAAATAATAAAAATCCACACAATGTGCGTTTCCCCCACCATCACGTTCCATTCTCCAACATACTTCAGCTTCAGGATTAAATAAAAGGAAATTACATCATTGTGTGGATACAAAACAAAGGACACTGATGGCACTGCTTACAGACATCTTACGTTCACGTTGCTTGAAGTGTTGACGTTCTCCAGCTGATCTGATTATGGCTTTCTGCAGAGTCCTGCCACAAGGACACAGTTTTCACTTTGCCCTGGCACAGCACTAAAACCCAGGAGCTGAAACCTCAGCTCCAGCTTCTGCTTTCTCACTTTGATATTGACTATAACCTTAAGAATCTCAATAACTCAGCGGATGAGATGGACCTCTTTTCCCTGGTAAGTGAAATGCACCTCTCAGTGCTAAAAAAAAACAAAAACAAAAAACCAAAAAAATTCTTTAAAAGCATGGAAGAAAGTTCCATTTATTACGAGTTAGTGTTTTGCATCATGAAAATGAGACTGTGGCATTTTTGCTCCTGACAGAAAGCAGAAGGTTCAGCTTGCTCCCACTAACCTCTAGTAGTGGCTGACATTCACATGTTCAGTATTATGGCTCTGAGGCCGTACCTTTGTTCTCTTAGCTCTCACTCATGTTTTTGTGGGTTTTGTGCATTTTCTCCGGTTTTCCTGCCCTTGTTTGGTGTCTCCCTGAGCTGTGGTGCTTCCACTAGAGGTCGGCTGCAACACACCATTGCCCAGGACCTTGCCAGCTTCCACAGCTCAGCGGACACCAGCAGGAAAACTCTCAGTTTTGTTTTTTCCTTCATCTAACATGCCAAACCAATTGAAAATCTCCATGTGTGTGTCCGGGGTCCAAAACAGATGCATAACTCTTAAACAGAAATAACATACTGCCTTACAAACTGCACCTTGTATGAGTGCAGCTGGTCATCTGAAAAGGACGAAAGTTTAGTTACATAAATTGGTCTATAAACCTTTCCTCCAATTAGCATTTGAGTAGTTCAGCTGAACTCCCTGAGCTGTCAGAGATAAGCGCAGGCACACAACTAGGCCATGATGTACATTACAGTAGGCTGGCGGTGGCTTCTTAATTTTTGAACAGGATTTTCAAAGTACACCTTCTAGGCTAATGCTATTCTCAGCAAAGCCAGTGATAAGAAATTTGCTATTGACTTTGGTTGAAGGACAGTGTTTTAGAAAATACTGGTCTTCTCTTTGGAGTCATCAGAATTAACAGCAGGGACTTTCACTGTGTCTGCTGGAAAAGAAGGACAACACAGGACCAAAATGTCTCTTTTGTTCCTTTACCACTCCATTTTTTAAATTTTTTTTGCAGATAATATGCAGTATTACTTTATTCTAGGCTTTCATATCCATCTTAGGAAATTTATAACAGTAGCATCTCCTTTTGTGTTTTAGATTCTCCAGAAATTTAGCAACATCTTCTCAAAACAGCAGACAATGAGAATTTTTCCACTTTATGATGCAGAGGTTTCTCAGTCAGAGAACTGGGGCATGCTAGATCCAGCCAGGGCTTTGAAAAAGAGAGACAACTGGATTTCTTATTTAAAGGTAGTTATGCGGAACTTCTTTCTTTCAGTTAGTGTTAGTCCTAACCAGTCTTCAGGATTTACCAAGATACATTTCAGTGACTAAAGTCTAAAATATTCCTTTTGACAAACAGAGTGAATATTTTTTAATAATTCAGGCCTTATCAAACTACAATATTTCTGTATAGTCAAGAGCCTCTATTCATATATGTTGAAAACACAAAATGAATGTGTTGCGTTTTCTTTACTAAATATTGCCTCCTATATCAAAAACATGTAGCAGTATTCATAAGTTTTTTTAATACTTTTATGAAAACCATATTAAGCCTAAAGCAGATCCCTGGAAACAAAAGTTTTTGATGAAATTGAAACAATGGAAGAAAGGAGCTAAGCTGATGGACCTTCATTCAAAATCTCTAGAGTTAATGTGGCTTAAAATGATTTAATTTAAAGTTATTTTAATTTATTTATTGGACCCTTCCAGGGAAATTTAAATCTCTAGAGAAAAGTTGCCTCAGGTTTGTGTATCATGTATTTATGCCTGAATTCATTAAAGACCCATTACTAAGGTGCTACAGAGGTATTTTCCCCTGTCTTTCTCAGTTCAGCGGTTTCAAAAGGCAGCTTGAACACTTCCATACATATTTGAAAGCTCTCTGAAGGTCACCTAAGTCAAAATCTCTGAACTTCACCAGGTCAGAATCAGCCCTGGAATTTGTTTCAAAGGGATTGTTCAGAACTGCTCTTTTTTTAGCGTGATCAGGGTTCAGATCTGTGCTTCAAAGAGAAAGAGAGATACTCCAATAGCAAGGTACAAGTTGGTAGGGCACAATGTGTCCCAGGGAGCGGTTACTGAGTGTCTCTATTTTGGTTCTAGCTTCTCAGGTTCTCTTGATTATGGTGATATAATGCCATTTTTGGATATTTTGAGGATGTGGTGCAGGACAGCTCTGTCTAGGTTGCTTGCCACCCGGCCTCCTTGGAAAAATGGCAATGTATATTCAAAGATCAGGTCTGGTTCGCATCCACAGCGAGCTTGAGGCACCTCTTACACCCCACATTCCTTTGTCCTAATTGCTTCTTATTCACTGAACATACCCTACAGGGCTGGCCTGCATCTGCTGAGGAAGCTCTGCTCATTCACTCCTACTGCAGGTGCATGAAGGAGCTGTGGGTGTGACAGACTCTCAGGTGTGCTGGGGTCTTGCCACTTTTTTCCAGTGAAATTTGAGCAGGTCTGGTACCCTCATCTGTAAAACTGGTATAACAGCAGTGCTCTGCCTCTGAGAGATGACATAAACTAATGCAACTAAGATGGTGAACTTCTACTATAGGGCTAGATCTATATAAATATCTCATTCAGTAGCACTGATCTTGCAGTCAAAGGATAATGTTACTGCCTCTCATCCCCTGGGTGAGCCTGAAGCACTATGAAAAATAAGAACACCTTGTAGTTCAACTTTTACACGGGAACCAGAAAATAAATACCTCCTTTGAAGCTGTCAGAAGTCATGCCCCTGTGTGCCCTTTTCTATCAATAGTCACATACCTGACAAATGGAAAGTCCTTGATGCGCCGTCTCTTTCTTCCTTTAGCACTTTTGTGGTGTTGAGTACACCAGAGCAGCCTAAGCCGTGTCTCGAGCTCATGTGAGGCTGTTTCAGCCTTGAAATGTCACTGAGCTCCTTTGTTTTCTCTTCCCAAAGAACCATTGCTCCAGTAATTCCAAATACCTCTGTCTGGCTTGAAGATCCCTGCTGTCTAGAAAGGGGGTAGTGGGCTTGTCACAGAGTCCCAGATGCTGCTGTGTGTGTGTTCAAGTTTTGGGCACGCCTTGATGTGGGATCCCTGCTGGATGGTGGCTGTTTAGTAGAGGAACAGAAATTGTTGACTCCCAACCGGTAAGAAAGTGAATGAAGGAAATACTTGGGAAATCAATGGAAAAATTATTCCCATAGAGTTTGATATTTAATTTACCTTTTTGTTAAAGGCTACTTGCTGTCCTGCACCCTCCTTTTTAATTTGTTTCCTTCTGTGTGAAGCGAGGAGGTTATCATCGAAACAGGTGATAAAGAGTCCTATAAAACTCCTGTTCTTAACACCCTTAGGATTCCTATCAAGGCTTTGCTGGAATTCCTGTCAACAGAATTTTACTGATGCTAATAATTGCTAAAACATGACTATGTTTTTCAAATTATACTTCTGATAGAAGTGGCAATTAAAAAAACTCCTGCACGATTACATGTGTTTTTTAAAAATTACTTTTGTACTACTACTACTAATCTTATTTAACCTGGGATTTGGCAGTACTCTGTATACATTTAGTCTCCCTAGTTCCTGTCTAACATTCATCATTACTTTTGTGGGTCTCACAAAGCATTTGAGCGAGAACTCATCTCACATTGCAGAAGTCAGAAAGTGAATGTGTAGGCTTTACAGCTGAGGTTGGCTCTACAATATTTTAAATACTTTAATGGATTTGATTTTGATGATACTCCTAGAAAGATTAGACAACTATGGTCTTTTATTTTTAAATTTATTTAGCAGCAAAATAAGTTTTCTTTTATGATCCCTGTTTTCAGACCTTTTCCCCATGCCAGATACTTCACAAAGAAACCATTCTTTCAAAGCTTGCCACAGCAGATAATTTTTCTGGAATGCTTGGGTGCGAGCCATCATCACCGCTAGCAGAAATGAAAATAGCTTTGCAGCTCACTGATACAATGAAAAGATCATTCTCCTTGGGTTTTTCCGTAGTGACTTTCTCACCAAATACAATATGTTTGATTTTGATCACTGCTCATTAAGGGTGAGGGGTGACAGGAAAGGAGAGAGGTAGTCCTTCCTCTCTGTAAATCTCAGGAAAAAAACCCCAACAGTTTCATATTCTTTCTTATCTGGTGTATTTCCTCCTTACGTTATAACAGGCAAGTCCATTTCTATATTTTCACCTTGGAGAGGGGGCAGCAGAGAACTGTCCCAAATCCAGGAGAAGCAGTAAGGAGCGGTGTGGCAGAGACTAGATGCTCTGAATTGACCTTGACTCATGGCAGGATGGGGTCTGGCATGCTGCTGCCTCATTGGCCTTTTTAATCTTTTGTCTGCATTTGATATAATTTGACACAAGGTCTCGGACAGAGAGAGAGAGGGATGGAGGATCTCCAGAAACACGAGGTGTTTGAAACACATCCTGTGAGGTCAAGTTCCACTGCTTCTTTTCATGCCCTAGGGACAGCAGAGCTATGATCATGTCTGGGAGGAGATCTGTGCCTGCACTGTCCTCTACCAGAAGGGTAGGAATTATAAATAATGATCAATGAACACATCTAGCAGACGTTTGTCAGCTCTGATAGAGGACTTCTCTATCAGATTTCTGTTTGGTTACCAGCCTTCCTCTTTTTCAGAATTCAGTCTCCTGCTAGTGCTGGTAGGCAGGAGCTGCCCAGCTGCAGTGTGTGGTGGTGTGCCAAAGCTCTATGCACCATGTCCTCTCCTCCTTGGTGCTCACCAGCTCTTGTGCAGCCACTGGTCCAGTACAGCACAAGCAGTGTGAGATTGCACCTCTGTAAAAATAACGTGTATGTGCCTGTAGCAGGGCTAGGGTGTGGATTTGGCCACAAGAAGTGTGCCCTAGTGTTTCCTGGAGAGTAATGGTGTTAGGGAATGGGTTAGCATGTGGGTATGGAGGAGAGGGGAGGAAGGATGGTGGCATGATTTGGTTGCTGAAAGCCACCCAGCAGCTAGGCACCTGTGGACCTGAGGGCAGATGCCTGGTTTTGTGCAGAGGCAGGTGTGATAGCAAGTTCCTCCTCTCAAGGAGGAAGTGGCATCTGTGGACATCACCTCACAGGGGCTCAGAAGCTGCAAGAAAACTTCATGTTTTGGAGGAAGGGGAAAAAACCCGAAATGGCCTCACTGGCAGGGTAGTGAATGAGAAGTAGGACCTACTTCTCGTATCTGGGGAAGTTGTAGTAACTGTGTAGCGAGCTCTGTGATTAATCCTCTGAATGTGAAGGTATTCTTTTGATGCAGGTGGACTTTGATTCCCTATTTCTTTATTGTCCTGATTCAGAAGTCCTCCACAGCCACTGCTTTGATAAGTATAAAAGCACAGAACTGTCACATCTCAGAAGTTTCTGTATCTACAGCCCAGTGTTCAGTTTGTCTCACTCTACACATGCCTGCACCAGAGGGCCCTGGTGGCAAGGAAAGAAAGAGCTGAAAAATCTCCTTGCTTTGTTGCTGTTTCTTAAAGAGGAAAGGTCTCAGCTACTAGGTCTGGATGCAGCCCTAATATTAATGAGAAGGTCTTGAACCCCTGCACTTGGCCAGCACCAAACAGGGCAGGAATACAGGGGAAAGGGAACAGAGGGAGAGAGAGAGACCATTTAGTCTCTCACCCATTCCCTCTTTCCTGCTGATTAATCTGCCCCAAGCCTGATGCCAACTCTGTATTAAAAAATATATCCACATTTCTCTGTAAGGAAAAGGTCCCACATATGAAAACATACTGAAATTCTTCCTACCTCAGGCTGACCCAGACCAGGAAATACCTGATTACTTAATGAAGACTTCAGAAAAAAACCCAAACATTGGGTTGACATGATGACTGATTAAAAAAAAACAAACAAAAACCACACAAAAAAACCAGGATTGCACTCTTCATCTTCTGTCAAGTGCACTAAGTTCACAACTGTGTTGGGATAGAGTACCTGTTTAGGGGCCATGCAAGAAACATGACTGATCTCAATTTTGAAACAGTGTAGTCATCAGAGTTGTTGAAAAACTAGAATTAGATCCTCCACAAAATAAAAAAAAGGTGGTGTCCTGGTCTCAGTGCTTTTAAAATAAAAGTTTAGCTGCTACCCAAAAATGTGCTGTCACTTTTCTCGTCATGTCACTCATGTTTTTCAGACAGTTTTGTCTGTCTTTTTAGAGTGGAAATTTTAAGTGAGGAAGCTTCATCCATAGT
>JAYRBT010000114.1:69638667-69651142 GCA_036023395.1 Myiotriccus ornatus | reverse complement strand
TAAAGAAACGTTGAACGGAGTGTTCCAGCATCTTCAGATTTTCAACTCAGAAAAACAAATTTAAAAACTTTTACTTTCCAATAAGATTCGTTAGCTTTCTGGGAAGCAGGTGTTGGGACAAAGTCTCCTTCCGAATTCTATGTAGCATACACCTTTATTTTCATTCCTCTATTTTCAGTAGCAGAAGAAATGACGCAAAGATCAGTTATGACCTTCTGTGTTCACACTCTGATGGGGAGCTTAGCTGTGAAGTACTTCAGAGAGCCCTAGCACTGAGAGAGACGTTACTGCACACTGGGCTTTCTTTCTTCTGGACTAATACCGGGATATGGATATATACTCTTGAACTTTAGCTAAAGCCTAGATAAATATTTACTAATCCTATTGCAGTTTATTTGGCAGTGAATTTATAAGCAGAGGCAACAGTATTTCCTTAACAACAGTTTCTAATGTGATTTGGTTTTATTTTTAATTTATTGCACAGGCTGTCTTTCAAGAACTGAAACAACAGTAAAGCCATTTTACAGGCAAACTACTTGACACCTATCTGACATACTTGTGGCATGTGACATAGACACAAAATGCATGGCATTGTTTCTTAAAAATGTTATCATTTAAGCTATGCCCAAAATTGGAGGAGTACCTGTGTTAGGAATCCCTCCACATTTTAAGATGTGTCAGCTGGTGAGATGGTTCAGTACACAAAGTATCCAAAACTGAGATCCTGAGTGGGTGTTGCACCCTCCCTAGCAGACTGTTTGGGGTGGAGGTGATCAGCCGTGTGTGTTACAATGACGCAAAGCCCTCCAAACGGATGTGTTGTGTTACACCACCTTAAAACTTTTTGAGATTCAGCTTGGACAAAAGTAGATATAATATATGTAGGTGAGTAAGTATTGCTTTGTAACCCAAAAGGGATTTGTTAAGTCCCAGTAAACCTGAGCAGAACTAGAGGAGAAAAATCAAAATCTGAAGGCAAAAAAAATCACACAAATATCCAGTTACTTGATTTGTTGCTATTGATATATAACTGAGTTAAAACATTTTTTATAGGCATAAGTTGTATTCAGAAGGTTTGGACAGTCTTAAAAATATGAATCCCATATGGAATCTCCCAATATGATAGGGAGAAAGTCTTCATTTCCTTTTAATTTTGTTTTGTAAGAGCACTCCAGTTTTGTAGTCACATGCCCCTTTTTCAGATTGCAGTATTCTTGACTGAGATTTTTAGGAGTGAGTCAGAGCAGGAATTGCCAAAAAAAAAAAAAAAATTCAATGAAAGTTTTTCATAAGGATATTTAAAAACACAACCAAAACCCTCTCCTATCTGCTACGGTGAAGTCACCCCAGTATTTGGTCAGTTATTTACCTCAATCAAGTTGAATTTAATTCTTCCATAAAGGGCTTTGATTTAACCTTTAGCAAATTCTGCACCCCATAATTAAGATCAGTGAAACAAATAGCTTGTTCAGAAGAATAAGGAAAGAACAGAGAGTGCAGAACACCATAGGGAAAAAAAGGAAAGAAATCTTACCAGGCTTATCCAACATTATTTCAAATTAGGTGCACATTTTGCAGGGCTGCCTAATTAACTTTATGGTAAAGAATCAATTCTGATCCATCACATATCTCTGAAGCTGGCAAGCTGTTCTTCTGAATACATTTAAATTTTACTCAGATTTCCATGACTGAAGGAAATACCTTTTTCTTTTCTCCATCCTTTCTTTGAATAAAATTATAGACACCCAGGTGCTAACAGGGAAACTTTTGGTAGCACTGGAGAGCTTGTCAACCCAGATATTAGGACAGCCAGTGAAAAGAGAAAGTCCCAATAAATCATGGGTCATTATTTGGCTCTGAAGTGAGAACAAAGGTGCATTACATGCCAGGAAACAGCAAAACCAAACAGTGGAAAAGGAGAACCTTGTATTTGCTTGCTAGCTACTTATAATAAGAACCATTAAAAAAATTCCATGGCTATTACCCCTATACCAAGTGTTTATTTACACTGGAAGATTAACTTCAGTAATTATACATCCAGAGATAGATGTATGTAATTCTCTTTGTGGCACTTCTAGTCAAGAGACAGAATCTTTTGAAAACTAACACCACTTCTGCTGACTGCAGTACTGAATTCTTGCCTGGGTGTTTCCATCGTTGCTAATGACTCACTGCCAAGGTAGACAATTCTCTTTTAAAGACGCTGATGTGCTTTTTTTGAAAATTAAGGTCATTGTTAAACTGTTCTGCTCAACAAGTGCTGATGTCACAGAAGTTTGGGACATCAGTCAATGGGCATTCTTTATAATTAGTGCTAAAGTCCTTCTGTGTGAGAGCTTATCTACAAATCTTACAAGTGGAACTTAGCCAAAAAGGCTTTAAAAATAAGTTGACTTTGAATATCACAATTTAAGACACTTTTTGCCAAATTTGAGCTAGATTAGAAAAAGGAAAAAAGTTCTACCTTAGTTCAAGGCTAATCTTTTGCATTTTCAGGCATTCTTGATGCTTTTTTTGTGAATGTATATGACTGAAGGAAAAACTAGACACAGTAACGATTTCATACAGTTTGGCTTACTCTATGGTAGTATAAATCAAGCCACGGTGTAGGTCTTCCCTGTAAAAAATAATTTTTTGGCAATATTTTATTTAGTTGTTCTCTGCTAGTGACATGTTCTGAGGCGAGATCTACTCTTAGGTTAATTATACAGAACTGCAATCCTTTCAGAGCTGGCTGCTGCTGCGTGTCTCTTTTTCATAGCACGAGTCCACAGCACTGTGTTCACAGAGTTTGCAGAGGTGGAAAACCATGACAACTCTCACACTAGAGGAGACGGATGTACTCACACCCAAGACCAGTGAGGGGTTTACATCACGATACACGATGTGAATTTAGAGGACCCAAAGGAGCTGGGGAACCAGCTGCTGCTTGTGACCAGCCAGTACACTGACAAAGATAAACGTAAGACATCCACAGGTCCAAAAGACCTGTGGTAGTTTGGTTTGCTGTTTTCAAGGTAGGTGGATCCCATGACTCCTTGAACTGTTGCTGTACTTCTGCAAGACCAAGTGCTGACTGGATTCCTGGGACTTTTCTTTATTCTTCTGGTTAGCTAAGTGATGAATGTGCTACAAAGACCTAGCTGAGCATGTGGAATTACTTGTCACATGATGTTAATGTCACAATTTTGAACTTATTCAGGGTCACAGACATCAAAGTCACCCTGTAGGGAATAATAACACAGAAGGGACATTTTCTGATGCAGCTAAGTAATATAATGAGCTAGCACATCTTCAAGGCACAGAAAGAGAGTCAGAAAAGAAAAATGTTAATTGTTTCTGAATTTCTTTTAATTGATGTATTGGATTGCTTTTCCACAGAACTAAATTTACTTCCCACCACTTTTAAACTTTTCTCAGCTGTAAATAAGAATCCGTAAATTATTTGACATTCTAGCTTTCCTTTTTTTCCTGGGTTTTCTTTTTTCTTTTTTTTTAAATAGTGAGATTTGAGTTAAAGGAGTCTGTATTACAGATTTCTGAAAAAAGAGCAGTTGTACTTCTAGATAGGCGAGGAGGAAAAAGCTTGGACTTTGAGAAAGTATAAGGGGAGGGTCATTAGAAAACAGTGAATAAATGGCACAAACACGTACAATATTTAGAGAATTCCATAAAATATCTCTTAAATCAAATGACTGAGATTACTTTCTGTATTGGAAGGATAATGGTTTTGATGTTCTAGTATGCTTCCCTGAGACTGAATATTCTGACAGAATGCAGGGCAGACCTGGGCATCAAGATGACCAAAAATCTTTACAAATCCGTAAATGTCTAAATACCTGCTAGGACCTCTTTTGAAGTCACTAGAAGGTCTTCATTGTGAACCCTTTTTCTGGAGCATCTTTCATGTGAGGAGAGGCTGAGAGAGCTAGGACTGTCCTGCCTGGAGAAGGCTCAGGAAGGAGGTAATCAGTGTGTATAAACACCTGATGAGAGGGAATGAAGATAAGGGGACCAGACTCTTCTCAGCCATCCCCGCCATCAGGACCAAAGGCTCTGGGCACAAACTGAAACACATGAAATTCTATCTGAACACAAGAAAACATTTTTTAACTGTGAATGTGACCAAACACTGATAAAGGCTGCTGAGAGGCTGGCGGAGATATTCAGAATCTGACTGGACACAGTCCTGGGCAATTCACCCTGATGTGACCCTGCTTGGAAGCAGGGGGTTGGCTCAGTGACCTCCAGAGATCCCTTCCAACCTCAGCCATTCATGATTCTGTCATCACAGGAGGCAGGCTACTGAATGAGTGTGGAACAGCAGATCTTGTGTTTATAGGTCACTTAATTATCACCCTCACACAGTCCTCCCGAGGAACGATCATGTACAACTTGCCCTAGTTCCTTATGTTCCTTCTTGTTATGGTTTATTTCTGCATGCCATAGACTCAAACATTACTTCCATGCTGACTTTTCCAGTGATCATGGACTTAAAATTACTCTCTTGTTCAGCTTGATAAAATAAGACCAAGTCTAGAGCTGAAGAGTAGCTGTGGAAGCCTCTTCTATTTACACCAAGGCTGATTTTTAACCCTGCAGCCCTAAACTTTTCAGATTCACTCTACTGGATTTATCAGTTATTGTCAAAAATAGTTATAATTTGCATAGTATCACAAGAAAACAAAAGCATGATTTCTTTAAGTATTTCTTATGGGCTGATAGCACTGAAACATTTGTAGTGACGTTTTCTCGTCCTTTCACAGTAATTTTTGAATTATGAAAACTAACTTTTTTGATAGTAAACCATCTGAAAAGAAAGCCCTCACCTCAATCTGCTCTCTGCCCTGCTATATCTCTTGGTAAAATTTAACTTTGAGTAGTATATGTTGCTTTACTTTGATTTGAGAGTGAAGGTGAAGGGATGAAGATGATCTCAACATGATTTGGTGCTGTGAAAAATTAAGCTTCTATTCACTTTCCTCCCCTATTTTTTATATTTTTTTTCACTGGCTTTATCTCTTGATGTGGGTTTTTTGAACTTGAACCTCTCAAAGAATATTTGTTTAAAGATGATGGAAGAGATACGTTTAAACCAAATGGCTCCTTGCGTAATACTCTGGGGTGCGCCAAAGCTTATGGAACTTGAAATCTTTTCCTGTCCTGGGGTTCCCTGCAAGCAAAAAACCACAATCCTGTGCTATAAATAAAGAGAATTACCACAAGCCCTGGGACTGTAGGCATGTGGAAATCTCTCTGATACTGACATCTGCTTGTTTTCTCCTTTATTTGTCTGTCTTAGGGAATGTAACTTGTGAGCAATTCGGTGGCAGCAACATCCTTGGCTGAGCACATGCCTCTGGATCAGTGCACTATGCTACTTGACCTCTGGACCTGTGAAACTGCTCTCTTGGGAAAAAATGCCAGGTACAAAAGCTTTTTTTGGTCTGAAAACAGCAATCTGTTCACTTCAGGTTGTGAAGTGTGTTCCCTTTCAACAATGTTCCCTGTTGCTTAAACAGAGATGCTAGAGCCAGCAACCATATATATTCTATTAATATTATTCTATAAATTTATTTTCTCATTGTTATTTAATTTATTTGAGGAAAAAAATGCCATGCTTTATTATGTTGTTAAAAAAATCCCAACAACAAACAAACCAACAATTAAATGTGTATTAAGCAAAGAATAGCATTTTTATTCACAATGGCTGCTGCGTATTCTGAGGGCTTTCCTCTTCCTCTCTCTGATTCCAGACATGTGACTGCATTTTGCCATGGGACATGGAAGCATACAGGGTTTTCGCCCAAAGATTTCAACCTCAAAAGATGAAGATTAGAGAAGTTCAGAGGAATGGACCCAGAGGAGTCTGGAAATATATTTCTCTCTATGGGACTCAGCAGTCTCAAGGACAATTCTATGAGGGCCAGGAAGTGGAAAGGAGCAGATAATCCACTTCAGAAACAGGGAGAAATGGCACTAATTGAGGTCACCTTCACACACTTGAAATGTTTTGTTCTCAGTCCTGGAGTAACAGGGCAGCTCTCAAAATAGGAATGATAGAGGGTGTTAAGGAATCTCCTGTGTACCCTTGAAGAGGCTTTAAATAGAAAACCTTTTAAACTAAAAGAATGAAGTTTAGGAAATCTCCTGAGGCCACTCTCCCACTTTCATAGGGGAGTTTTGTGTTACAGAGCTATATAAAATACTGCCTAATTGCCTAGTTCACCAAGCTTCTGCCCTCATCCCAACAGACTTTGCTTTCCACTGCTGTATGATCATGATACCTCTGTGAATCTACCTTTCATTTTTATCATGGGTCTTCTGTATAAGGAAACTTGCTTTTTTTTTTTTAAAGAAAAATCTCCTGCTAGAGAAGAATGAAACCTCTACAGCAACAATACGGTAATTCTCTTCCAAAACCATCAGAGTATATTCTGGAATTGCTCTCACAACCCAGCTCTCTAGGCAGGGTTATGTGTATAATGTGCTGTTGCTGGAGGTCTTCTGCTTTTAGCTGAAATGAAATGAAAATGGGTCTTGCTAGCTTTGTTAACATGTGGGACAGAGTTCATGCAGAAGAATGAGGAAACAATAGCACTTTGTCCAGCAGCTGAGACAGCTTAGCTTAGTCAGTATAAAACTTGCTAATGGCCTATTGCTCAAACACTGCCTTAGCTTCCTCAGAACAGTTCAAGTCAGGCAGGTTCTAAATAGGAGAACTTGACTATTGAAATCTGCATTCTCAGCTACCGAATTACCTCCTAAGCTTTTCTGCTTCTTCCTCTTCCACAGTCTTCTGGTTTCAGTAAGGAAAATAATGTGAATGCTTTTCTACTTAAGTGTCAATGCAAAAGAATCAGATCTAGATCACTGCACATTGACATTATCAATAGTTCATAATGAAGAGCACTAGATGTTCATATTTTCAGTCCTCTAATTACCATTTGACCAAAAAATACTACAATGTCATCTCAAGAGTTCCCACATGCCATTGTGCTTGGAACATTTCTTTTTCTGACCTAAGCTGTGGGTATCTGTAATTAAAACTTTTATTTAAAATACCCTTTAGAGCTGTTCTTGGTAGAGGAGCCTAAGGAGGGCTTGAGTATTTGTACATCTTTAATGACATCTTCAATTAATTTGGAGTTTCTCAAAAAAATATAAAGTAACAGTGACAGTGACTGCCAAATGTGGTAACAGAAAGTCTTGCATGAGTCTGCAGGTTTCAAGTTGAGGGCAATGAAGTTTTTCAAATATATGAGAATGGATTGCTTGTGGAAAGAAGCAGGTGTTTTTAGAGCAGTAAGTACATTGCCTGGTACTTTTTAAAAGGAAAAATGGGTAGAATAAAAGTCTTTATGTTTTGGTAGAAAAAAACCCAAAAGCTAACTTCAAAAGATTTAGAAGAAACTTCTCCTGTGAGTGGTTTATTCTATTGTTCTGTATTTGAGCCTTCTGATGAAGCATTCAGTAATATTCTGTACCAGAAACATGATGCTGCACCAGCTCACTGCTGGTTTGATACAGGCAGCAACCACCATGGTCAGAAATCTCTCCCCAGCAAAGAATGAATATTTAGGTAAATAAACATTTCTAAATGTGCTTCTCTATGTTTACTTTGGAGCTTACCAGCGTGCTTTGAAACCCAGAGGAAAGATTCACTTTGGCCCAAGCGAAGATCGAGATCCTGTGTAAACATCCACCATTTCATCTCAAGCTTCAGTGTATGTCAACACCTCCACAGATAAATGTATGTGTTTGCAACTTCACCTCAAGCCTCTGAGGGACATAGTAAACCAACAAGTAAGTTGAATTTATGGTGCAGCCATGTTGGGCAAGTAGGAGGTGAAATCTGTAATGGGAAACTTTGATTAAAGCCTGCTTGGGTTTACAGTGTTAAGGTGGGTCAATATTAATATAAAAATGAAGTGCATGGATGCTTTGTAAATAGAAGGCCTGATGCTCAAGAGAAAGCTATAATTTCCTCAGCATAAGAAACAAAATGTTGGAAAATTGCAGAGCTTCATATGTCGTGCCACATCTGGTGTTGTTTGTGATAACTGTAAATAATAGTTGAGAGGCATGGAAAGTAAATAAAATGATTGCTGTGAATTACTGCACTTATAATTAAAGCACAGCATTTCAAATCCTCATATTTTTCCTCTGGTCTAAAAATCTGCCTCAGCTTTCCTCTGTATCCTGACACAGGATATTTCCTTTCTCTGAGTTTTGATTTCAGAGGTTGGAAATTGGGAAGTTTAATTAGCTAACTTTTGTAACTTGTCTTTTAGTCCACAAGTGGAAGTTTGGGGTTTGGTGCAAGATGCTACTGTTGTGCTGCTGTTGCCACTAGTGCTGCCATATTGCTAGCAATAAAAATGGAACACAGTCAGCATCACTGGAGCTCAAGTTTTGTTTTGAATGAATACAAAAGACTCAATTTTTTTGCAGAAATGATTCATCAAGAGTGGGTATAGAGATAATTGATTTGAAAACCTATATATATATACGATATATGTATATATAGAGAGAGAATTTTTTCCAGCTTATGTTTAAATAAAGAATAGTTGATTTTTTACTTGTATTCTAGCTATATGTGAATTTTGGCTAATGTCACTTGTGTTCATTGATAACTTTCAAGCAGATGCCCAGAGGGAATACACCCACAAGACTTGTTTGCTTCTGTTAGAGGCTTCCCCCACATCCAACAGAGTCAATGCCAGCTGGGTCCAAGACGGACCCACTGCTGGTCAGTGCTGAGCCCAGCAGTGATGGTGGCAGCACCTCTGGGATTAAGGATTCAAGAAGAAGGATAAAAACCTGTGCAACAGTAACTGCGTTCAGAGAGAGGAGTGAGAAGAAACAGCCCTGCAGACACCAAGGTCAGTGTAGAAGGAGGGGTAGGAAGTGCTTCAGGCACCAGAGCAGAGGTTCCCCTGCAGTCCATCAAGCAGACCGTGGTGAGACAGGCTGTCCCGCTGCAGCCCATGGAGGTCCATGGGGGAGCAGAGATCCACCTGGAGCACCACACACTGGAGCAGGTGAATGCCAGAAGGAGGCTGTGACCCCCTGAAAAACCTCGTACGAGCCTGGTAGGACCTGTGGCCTTGTGGGGACAGGAGCCCACCCTGGAGCAGGTTTGCTGGCAGGACTTTTGATGCTGTGGGGCACCCACGCTAGAGCAGCCTGTTACTGAAGGACTGCACCCCATGGAAGGGACCTGTGCTGGAGCAGGTTAAAGAAAACTTCAACCTGTGGCAAGGACTCAGGTTGGAGAAGTTTGTGGAGGACTGTCTCCTGTGGGAGGGAACCCATGCTGGAGAAGGGGAAGAGCATGAGCAGTCCTCCCACTGAAGAGGAAGACAGCACATGATGAACTGATTGCAACTCCCATTCTCCATCCTTCTGTCCTGCTGGCAGGGGGAGATAGAGAAAATTAGGACTGAAATTGAGATCAGGAAGAAGGGAGGGGTGGGAGGAAGCTGTTTTAAGGTTTGGTTTTATTTCTCATTATTGTACTCTGATTTTGATTGACAATAGATTAATTTTCCCCAAGTCAAGTCTGGTTTACCTGTGACAGTGACTGATGAGTGATCTCTCCTGGCCTCTCTCTCAACCCATGAGGTTTTTGTTATATTCCCTCTTTCCTGTCCTACTGAGGAGGGGAATGATAGAGCTGCTTGGTGCGCACCTGCCATCCAGCCACCACACTGATTGTAAAAAATTCAGGATCCAACACCTGCAAGTAAGACTATTTGAAAAAAATGACAGTCTTAAGGTGAACCAAGAGATAGATAAAATTCTTATGCTATTTAGACGTCCAGAAAAAGAAAAAAAAAAAAAAAAGGAAAAAAGTGATTGCTCTCCCACCACCTTTACACTGCCCTTTCATGACAATGCATTTGATAATTGCATCTTGCAGTGCTCTGGACCTTAATATTCCTATGGGTACTGAATATTAAACAGTAATGGTGAAAGCAGTTACTGAGGTTAGCCTTGTCTCAGGATTGTTGCAGTATCCTGACATGGTATTAATACTTTCCCTGCCCCTTGGCCACAATCTACTACTTTTTTGAGTACAGCTGCCCAGCTGGATGTGTGCGCACTGTGAAGGCACATGTGGAATCCACGTATTACCTGCAGTACAGGGGCAGTACAGACACGCCCCTTGTTTTTCATCCTGCAACACTCTGTGTTGTACAAAGGGGTCACACAGCAGCTGCCACACACCCAGAAGACAAGAGCTCCTTGCCTCAGGTCCCTGCTCGCTTCCTGCTTCGGTCTTGAGCCCCCTGCCCTTATTCCTCCCCCCACAGACATGATTTTGTGTTAGTTATCTGAGAGCTTATTTCTGAGTGCAGTTTCAATGGGCGGGCTCTTGAGTGTATCTACCAGGAATTCCACAGCATCTGCAGACCAAAAGCAGGAAGTAAAGCAAGTAATCTAGAAAAATAAGTACTTCAGCTAACAGCTGACAAGTGGCTAACTATGTAAAAAACCCCAGAAACTTTCTACAGCTCTCAGATTCAAAAGGATGTAAGTTCCACTTTTGCTTATGTTAGTAATAACTCTTTCAAGTAGAATGCACAAGAGTGTGGTCTGGCTAGTTCAATTACACTTGATGGTTAAAGTTCTAGTTATGTGATTCTTAGTTTATTTAATTTTTGCTTAAGATCAATGAAGATCCATTCTATCCACCTTTAAAACAAGATTTGTTCTCTGTGAATTAACACAGAAAGGTAGAACTCTTGACCTTATTATGGTAGAAATTAGGGACAACTAGCTTAATGAGAAAGAAAATATGCACAATTAAAACTGATGTGAGATCACAATAAGTCTCTAGACTTTACATTTCTGCGTGTGTGCAGTCTGCAAAGAAAAAAAAAAGACTGGACATTAAAGCAAATATTGTTATGCTTGAATACAGTTATTACGGTAATGTCCACCATTTCCTGGTATAGGACTCCAAATTTGGTTGGTTATAATTTTGATAAATGCTAATTATTGTGAATGAAATTACTGATGTTGGATGTCTCCAGCAGCTCGGGGCTTTTTTAATTAGTCAGGTTAGTTGTTGCAAGAAAGGAAAAATAAATAATTTTATCTGATTTCCCTGCAAGATTGTAACACAGGTATGCTTTGGAGCATACATTTCAAGTTCGTGAAGGCTCATTAGGTAGTGATACACTATGCTTTCATTCTTGCCAAGTTTGGCCACATAACCTAAACTAAACTGAACTAAACTAAACTAACTAAACTATGTTATTGCAGCATTATTGCAGACATTATCTGAAGTTTGTGTGCCCTGGTATATCTATAACCTGAGGCAAATCAGGACTTTCCACTGCAGTAATAGTGCTGGTCCAAGTGATCCATGCTTGATTTGGGTCTGACCATTGAAAATGGGTACCTGGAGCTGTTTGCCTGCACTGTCACTCGTGTTGCCTTCACTGGGGGCAGCAGTGGAAGCTGGCTGAGCAGATTGCAGAGGAGAAGTGGCAGCTCAGTTACTGGAGTAGGAGTGCAGTGAAAATACAGCTGTCTTGTCAAGTGTGGTGGCAGACAATGAATGGAAATGAAGGTTGGAGGTAGCTATAAAGCTTGGAGACAGGGGCTAGAACTAAAATCCTCTGGATTCCTTCCTTTTGGAAAGAAAAAATATGGGGGAAAAAGGTGCACAGCAAATTGGGGTGGGGCAAGGACACATGTCAGGATGTGGTGGAGGACTGAGAATGATTTAGTAAAGAGATTATCTCAAGCTGTCCCAAACCAGTCATAGCAGGACTTGCTAATGGAGGAAGTGGGGATAAAAATGAAAAGTTTGAGGCGTGAAGGCAGAACTGGCTAGATGAAGAGACTGTGAAGACAGTGATGGGCAAGAAAGTATAGAGCCAAACTAAAGGCAGAAGGGCACAGAGTCCCAGAATGCTCCCATCCCTGCCCTAGAACAAAATACATGAATTGCCTATCTAGCATCTCTCCATTGCCAATAAAATCCATAGGCAGTGTCCCACTACTCTCTCATCAAAGGGGAAGGGAGAGATTTTGTTGTGTGTACCTCTGGCCCCTTCCTTTTCCTCCAACAAGAAGCTACAGATGAGACAAACAGATGCAGGCAGACAGTGTTTCTAAGACACTAAAGTTGTAAAACTCCAGCATTTAGATTTTAGGAAATTTACTTTTGCCAGAGCAGATTTAATTTGGTTTACTTCTGCATAGATATGATGATGCAGTCTTCACATGATCACATATTGTTTTTCTTTACAACTTATTGTGCTAGAATCAACATTTATGTCTTTCCTTGACTGCTCCTTTTGTGACCCTGGACCTCATTCTTTCAGATTTTTCCAGCCATCCAACAAGAATGGTTTTTCAAGATCCAATTTTTATTCCCTGACTGACTTCCTAAACATCTTCATAAATAAACTTCATAATGAATAAATTATCCAGAGCTGATGGACTGTTGTCTTTT
>JAYRBT010000114.1:69592934-69632995 GCA_036023395.1 Myiotriccus ornatus | reverse complement strand
ATAGTTGTGTAAAACCATACATAAATATACAGTTTCCTATGTGTGTGCTTTCTGTGTATTTTAGACCAGGGTTTAGGTGGAAGAAAAGAAACAACTTGTGAATTCTATTGTTATGTTCAGGAAGAGCATTCTCTCAGTTCATTCCCGGTGGCTAAGCATGGGCAGCAGAACTCCCTTTCCACCTGTACACACACCACCTGCAGTCCTGTGCTGTTGTTTGCATCTTCTTCCCTCACATACAGTCTAGCCTGCTGTGTACACTGGGCTGTTCCAAACAAGTTTACCACTGGCAAGCAACTTGTAATGAAACTTCAGCTGCTGATTGAATTGGGGCAGCAATGGATATCCGAGCCCAGAAGACAGTACAGCAGCACAAACCCCCACATCAGTAACCAATACTTAATGCAGGGCATGATTAAACCGAACAAGCAGATTTTTCACTAGCATAGATCAAGCTCATCTTGGAAGAGCTTCTGAGTTACTGTAAAGTCAACAATAAAAAGTCATGAGATCAAATTCATTTTCTTACAAAACTCCTTTGAAAACTAAAGCAACGTCCTAATATCACTAAAGTAAGGATTAGACTGACCAACTCCATTATTGTTGCAAATTTAAAGGAGGAAAAAAATAAAAAGTATTTCTGAATTTATCATTATTTTTCTTCTATCCTCATTTTGGCTTATATCTGTGTCATACTACGTGCTGATAAGTAATTTTGCTTTTATTGCAGATATATTCCATCTACCTAACCATTAAGCATTCAAGAAATGGACAGTCATATTGGAGAGTTTAGTGTCTGTACAAGAGATGGTGTAATGCAGGTGAATGATTTAATTTGCAGAACAAGCAAAAAAAAAGTGTATTACATTACTATTTATTTGCTAGAGTATGTCAGGGTCTCAGTCATGGGTTTAGTAGACACTGTAAAATACTCCATTGCTTTTCTTTCTCTGAGGGATGCTACGATATAATCTACTGGTTATAATTAAGTCATAAAATTGCACTGAAAATTTCTTTATTTATGTGGCCCAATCCAGGTATCCTTACTGGGATAATCAGCAAAATTTATTTGTTAAATAAAGCAGGATGCCTGTGTGTGGCTGTATGCACATATAACAACGATATTTGGTGTTGACTGTTGTGTAATGAAAGAAAACTACATTAGTCACCAATGTTTTTTTTGCATACTTAGTTCTTTCCTCTTTGTACAAGTGTATAAAAAGAGTATCACAGGCTGTCTGGCCATGGACATTTCTTCTTTAAAGCTCTCCACAAAGTCTCCTTCTTGCCACCAACACAGTAATGGCCTTTGCTCTGCAGCACAGTGGCATGTAATTAAAAATTTACCAAGGAAAACCAAATGTTTTATTTGGTATCTATTGCTTTCCCAGCCTGTTTGCACTTGGCTGCACCATCTGGCACCGTCCTGCTCTACCAGAGTAGAGCTGAGAACACAACTCGCTAAGCACAAGTGAATGAAATGTTTCCTTGACCTCCACATTTACTCATGATTCAATGATAACATTGTATACAAATATAATAGAAAGCTCTCCCTTACTCGCTATCCCTTGCTCCTCCTTTCTTTAAATGAAGCTGCTGAAGTACTATGAAAGAGGGAGTGATGTCTGTAAAGTGAATAGCAGAGGAAATGCCTAACACATTGTTTTCCCTTGCCTTACTCATGTCCATCTGGAATAAGGAAGATACAACTTATCCTGGCCTGTCAGATCATTCAGAAAAATGCTATTTTGGCAGCCATTCAGCAAGCCTCTTTTGTTACTTGATCCAATCTCCCCATACCCTGGACGCAAATGTTAGCAGGATCTTCTTCCTCAGTTTGCACTTACTAGTAAGTAAGGTTCCTCAGACTTAGCCCGGAGAGGTTATCTGTTAGTTCTGCTTGGAATCAGTGGGATGGCAGTCCTGCACAGCAGTTGGAACAGCATCACTGATGACTACAGGAACTGCAGTGGTTGTGTATTAACATATGACATAAAAATAAATCACATCAGTGATTTATTCAAAGTCTATTGGTTGGGTAAATGATGAAGCACAGCTAAAAATACCCAAGAGAGGACTGAAAGAAGTTGGAGATGAATTGAATTCAAAAGGCACAGGTGAAATCTTAAAGCCTATGGTATGCAGTAAGGCTAGCAATCACAACCTGACCTTGAAATGTGCATTCTTCTGGGATGGTGAAACCATGAGTTCCCACTAGTCTCATTTGCTCTGTCTTCTGAAAAGAGAAGTAGGGTCAAGAATATTTGCTATGGGCAACATTAATGCCAGCCTGATGTCATAATGCTGGTTGAAGTGCTATCTGCCATGGTCACCAACATGTCCCTCATATCATCTTATATTTGGATTTTTTCCTTGTCCCATCCTGTGTTTAATATATGGTGCTCAGGAGCTGCTCTTGCTTCATACATGCTAAATTTTTGTAGGGCTCTGTGCTGCATTTTCTTACGCAGCTGTTGTGTGTCTCCTCCAGAGACAGATGCATTACAGTGGCGAACTAAGTGAACTCGCATGCAATACTGAATTCATAAGCAAATAGAGATTCTTTAGGGCTTGTTGTGCTTTTTTTGTGCTTATATTGACAGCTCTTCCCAAGTTTCTTCGTACACCTCTTCTGTCTCTCCTCAGTCCCCTCTTGCATCCCTGATGCACCCTGTGCTCAATCCCTCACCACCAGGCAGTATCCTCAGCCCATTCCTGCGAATGGGAAGTGCCCGTGGTTTGCTGCCTAGCTAAGCAAGGAACACTGTGTTTTGCAGTAGGTTTGTGGCTGTGCACGTGCTGACTGCCTGGTGTGAGGCTGGGAGCCCAGCTGGCCGCTGCCTCCTGGGAGCTGAGCAAGCCAAACAAAATAGCCAGGGATCAAACCCTCCTTGCCTTTTCCCTGAGCAGAGAATTCACTAGCTGAATGCTGATTTTGCAAAACTGGAAGGAATTTTTTTCCCTTGAGACCTCTGTTCTTATGTCAAATGTATTTAAAATCAGTTCAGAGAGTTCAAAAGTTGTTAGACATGAACCAGCTGAGGTAATGAGGCCAAAACGTTTCCTGTGTGACACAACACCAGTTTCTTTCTGAGTCTAAAAACAAAAAATAGATGTTATCATGACTCTCTGTTGTCTCATTTTGGGTCACTCGGAGGTGTAGCATGGGGAGAGGAGGGAAAGACATCACATGCAGCTGCAGCTGTGACTTGCAAGCTTGTGAGGATGAATTGCTGTTCCTAGAGCAGTGTCCTATACACTTTCTTTCCTTACATTGGGGGTGAATTTAAAGAAGGTTCTAGGGTCAACACTCACCCCAGAGACTGCTAACAACACCAGAACAAACTTATTCTACCACTACGTGGTTTGTACTCTGTCCTACCACAAGCAAGACAGTGATTCTGCTCTGTATGGATGAGATCTACTGGCCCAAACAGATACCACAATGGCCCACCCAAAACAAAAGCTCAGTGTCACGTGACCAGTGCTGCCTGCTTGCTGCTGAGCAGGAACCCTTCACACCACTGAAACACAACTTTTGGTAGCACACAGACCGTGTCCCAAAGGAGCTGCTGCACTCTGCAGCCACTTGGTGGGCACCCAGGCAGTGAGGCCAGCTGTGCAGCCTCCCAGGGCTGGCCATGGCCTGCTTCATCCCAGAGACTGCTGTTTGTTCCCTCTCACAGACAAGCTTGAGATTCCCTGTCTTCATTTCTAATCCGATCCTGCAGCACTGAAGTCTTCAGTGGAACTGAGCAACCAGTTGAAGAGGATTGATCTTCCAAACATTTGGAGCTCTCTTACTGTCTAAATGCTGAATGGTTTGTTTTCCACAGAATGGCAGCAACTGTATTTTTTGTTTTCAGATGTCTCCTCTCTATAAATCATTTAGTGGCAGCTGCATTCATTCTGAATCAGTTTTTGCTGATTTGCAGTCAGTGAGTATTAGCTAATTTATCAAACTCACACACAGAGGGCAATCAATACAACCAACAGAGGCAGTGATAAGGTGGTCATGCATCTGTTATGCCAGAACAACATGTAAAACTGGGAAATAATCTTGTAAAACTTCCTTACATAGCAAAAGATGGTTGCAGGATGTCACAGCTGTGTCTGCACTGAGGGACCCACCAGTGCTGTGGGTAGTACGGTTGCCCACACGAAACAGGGCCAATTTTGTGGTGTCTCGCTTCAGCCTGTGTGAAGGTTGTGTGATGCCAAGGGAGCTGTGTGCTCTGCAGCACCTGCCATGGGCTGGTTGGTTGACAGCCAACACCCATGGGCGGTGCTGTGAAGGGCACAGGCTTAGCCATGCCAGGCTCATCGTTCAGTAAGTCCTCATGCAGACCAGTCTGATAGCAGTCTAGGACTTTCAGAATGAACTCCCTGAATTTGAAACGTCAGTGCCCAACTTTTCTATACTTTGTTTATAGGCTGAAATACTTCTCAGGAACGAGGACATTGTTCATGTCTGCCCATTTACTTCTGAGGCAGTTGCTGACCACTGGTTTTTTTTAATACATGTAGTATGTTCCCTGTGCTCAGAAGAATTTTTGTCTGGGCAATAAATCTATTTTCTACTACAACAGAGCCAAGGCGCTCTTTGGTAGACCTGTCTACAAGCTATCACTAACCCAAGCCAAGATAATACTTAGTTAAGAGAAAGAACTCAGCCCTCAAAACATGGCTTTTTTCCACCACTTTGGTCTTTCCTTTTCCCACTATACACGAGAGACAACAGTTCTCCTTGATCTGCAGTGGAATTAGTGTGCTTTTTTAGTACCCCTGGACTTCAAAGTGCCTGTGCCGCTTTTGAAATATGACTTCAACAACTTGGGAAAGTACCACTTGTTCCTACTTGAAAATTAGGATTATTTTATATAAATGCACAGAAATTTCTGAGGTTCCTTCATGTCAGGAGCCACTGGAACTTACACAGAAGGTGTGAGGGGATGCGTGTAGTTTTTTATGGTTTTGGGGAGGCAAACTGATTTTCCAGACAAGTGATCTAGACATACAATTATTTGTACATATTCGAAAATGTGACTATCTGTGAATATTCATATTTTATTTGCAGCTGATTAAATGCTGAGAATGTTGTCTGGTTTATAAAAAGGGTACTGCCTGTAAGTCTGCTGCTGCTACAGTTTCATTATGCCTGTGCTCAATGAGAAATGTTTTTTTCCTGTGACTTTCAATGATTCCAGTGAATTATTATAGCATAAAACTACAGTAAATGAAAGCATACAGAATTGCAAATCTGCATTGATTTAGTAGGAAGAGCTGCCAGTCTTTATGAGACCAAGCATAGAATTGATATTCATGATATTTTAGGAAGGAAATGAAAGTCTAACAAGTCAGAGTAGTTCAGCAAGTATGTGGAAGAAATTCAGTGTCTGGGAGTGAAACAGAGGATTGGCTGCTGCAAGCAATCACACCAGCCACTTCATTTTCTCCTTGGCATTCTCCATTGTTACACACTGTCCAAGCCCACTCCGCTTGGGTAGGAGTCAGTCTGGTGCATGTGCAAATCCCCAAGCATCACCTGCTTTACATTGCACTGGGTCTTCACCATGAAAAAACATACTGATGGGCTCTCAATCGTAAGGGCATGTTCCCAGACACCCTGTTTCGTGGTGTGAGTTGGTGGTCGGAGAGTTCTGGCTGTCTCACATACCCTGTTGATGGCATTCAAGATCGGGTTGGATGGGGCTTTGAGCAGTCTGGTCCAGTGAAAGGTGTCCCTGCCCATGGCTGTGGGTTGTAACTAGATGACCTTTAAGGTCCCTTCCAACCCAAACCACTCTATATGACTCTGGTTTCACATCAAACTCCATGGAGATAACCTTTGATTAACTAAAGGAGGAAATTCAGATATCTCTCAGGAGTTTCTAAGCATCAGCAAGTTTATAGTTGAAAACGTTGCAAAGTTATGACAAATACTAAGGATAAGGCAAGGATAAGGCCATTAAACATGACTTTGCTCCTCCTGTAGAACAGAGCTTGGTTTCGGGGCTTGCAAGCCCATTTACTATCTCCTGGATTTTACATGGGGTACTGTGTACTAACAAGGTACAGAGCTATTTTTTATATTACTCAGTGCTGATTAGCTGGAAGCTGAGCACTGAAAACTGTGCTAATTGAACAACCTGTGGTTTGAAGGTACAAATAAAAGGGCATTCAATGTGTCTAGCTTGGCCCAGGCAGACTTATGGTTCCTATTACTACCTTAATGCCAGTATGAGGAAGTATAGATATATATTTTTTTTTATGTGCCACTATTTACTTCACCATGTATATCACCTGCACTGAAATTAAAAATATGTAAAGTGGGTAACTTTCCCCAGAGCTCATCTCATCTCCAATAGCTGATCCACAAGATCCAGTGTATGTGTACCTGTTGTATCCAAGGAATGAATAAAATGAATGTTGTTGGAGAAGTTGTGTTTAATTTAAAGAAGTGAAGTGGTTCAGAAACAGGTTATCAGCTCACCTTTCAAGAGTTGACTCTTCTCAGCTGCCATGCTTTTTTCCCCTCATTAGTCTTCCAGAGGCTTTAATTTCCATTAGCTGGAGATACAGGGACCCCAAGATAGGACGTGGAACATTTTCACTCGTCAGGAGACTTCTCAGTGATTTTGAGAGGCACTGTTAGGTTTTGGCACATAGGTAAAGTGGCAGCTTTGAGTTAGCATTGTACTTACTCAGTGGTTACTTTAGGAAGAAAGGTAAGCCAGTGGCAGGTGTGGAAAACCCAGCAGAAGGGAGGAGGCTGGGATGTGGCCAGGGTGTGCAAGTCTGGTGCAGACAGTGGCCTGGCTCCTTCTTCTGCTGTACCCTCCTGTGGTCTCCCACGGGCAAGACTGCAAGGTGTGTGACGGGGAGGTACATGTAAAACAGCAGCATTCTGCAGACTATTGGCTGACTGAGGTTGTGGATACTGCCTGACATTGCTCCTAAACCATTCCCAGCCTAGGTAAGGAGGTAAATTCTGGCTATATTTATGCTGATAGGTGCAAGACTGTTCCGGGCTTTTACACGTGAGGTGTCCAGCAGTGGTGCTAATAGACACAGACACTTTGTGAGGAAGGCTCCTTTAATAAATATTTCTTGCAGTTTTAATTTTTTTTAATTTTAGAAGAAGATGTGAGAATTATAAAAAAATAATGAATGTAAGGATACATGAGTATAGAGTTTGTCTTTTGCAAATTGTACTTGATGTAGTGTCTAAAGATGAAAACACAGATCGTGTATAAACTTCCTGTGATTTTGAATCTTGTGCTGAATATATTACAGGTTAGGTTCAGGCTTTATTAATTTACCAGGTAGTAAAATCTGATTCCTTGTATGCAAACCCTTAATGGCTATTTTGTTTTTTAAATAACCAGCATAAATTACACAGTTTAATGTACTTCTAAGCTTCTTGACAGCTCAGTAGACTATGTGAGTGTATGGGGAAATAACTGCCACTGTTTTGGGAAATACTACAGAATTTGTGAAGAAAATTATATAAACCAGACTTTAATAAAATAATTCTGAATTTATTTACAAGACTGACCTAACTGTCTACTGGATCTGGCATACTGGTTGAAATCTTCCTTGATGTTTAACCTCCTTAAAGTTTTGGAGTTTCATAGTTTAGATATTTTCAATACTGCACATACTCTGGAGGGGGGTTAAAAATTATATTAATAGAATATGTTACAAGTCTTCTGGCTTTGTTAGATTCACAGAACATGCACGTCCTACATGACACTAAGAAGAAAATACTGTCTCATTATGGGAGCAACTTCTAAAACTTCTTCTACAGGAAGAGAGATCTAATTGTTGAATATTGCCATAAGTAAGTGTATCTGATATAGATGTTTGCTATCTGTCTCATATGTGTTTAATATAGATCTGGTATAGACATTTCCATACAAACACTTCATATTTTAAACATAACTCTTGTTCTGAGAGCATCTTTTTCCTATGAACTTACAGACTTTGTATTGTGAATATTATGAATATACCTGCAAGCTGTTTTGCAAGCTGAGGGAAAGAACATTTTCAGTGGTCTAGAGGGATACATTACAGGTGGTACAAGCCATGTTGCTAGATTAATTAATAGGTCTCTTTATGAGGAGAAAGGATTGATGATGGGATGTTAAGCAGAGGCACACAAAACCAACATTTTTTGGTATTTCAGCAAAAATACCAGATAAACATAATTGATATGAATGATGAATTGTAATGGAAATAACGTGCAGTAGATCAGAGAATGAATGAGTGCTATGTTCTATCCTTTGAGTTCAATCTAGTTTGTAAAACAAATCAGGAGGAAACAGAGGTTCAAACAGAGTCTGACGATTTTATTTTTTTAACTCTTCAATCATATGTAAGTGTGCAGTATTTTATTGTTTATGTTCCCAGATAAGTTTACATTTTTGGGACTTTTCTCTTGGACACAGTATCATGATATTAAGCACAAATGCCAATAAAGAAGAAAAAAAAAAAAAAAAAAAAGAAAGGAAATGAATTTTTCCACTAAGAAACAGATCATACTTGATAAGCGCCCTAGGCTGGTTTATGAGTTTCCTTTCTACTGAGTGTGTAGCCTGTTGAGAAGCCACCTAGAGCTGTGTGTTCCAATCTGCCAAAAGACTTGGGAAGATCGTGGCCTGTGGCCAGCATCCAGTTGTGTCATCTCATATGCCCAGGCATGCAAAGGTGCATCTGAGCAGCCTTGGGAAAGAGCACAGCAAGGAGAGAGCTGTGAGTAGAAGAGCTGTTCCAGTAAGCCACGTTTTGTAAACGATGTGGGTCTGTGTCGTGCTGCAGATTCAGACCACCTTTAACCCAGGTACAGCTGGTCAAGTGTAGCTCAGTGATGATGAAATCTGACTCAGGGTCACGCTGTTGAATTCCACTTCTGCATTTAATTCATCATCTCATTTATCTCCTTCCTGCTTCTGCTTCCTTATTGTAGTGCAAGTATCACCAGCTACCACAAAGTGGCTCTTGTATTAATTTGTGGATATTTCTAAACCGTTGTAAAGACACAAGTGTGATGAAAGGCATGAAATCTGAAATTTACCCTGGTTCTTCAGTGCCACTTACACAGTTTCTATTGCACTGCTCAACACAGAGGAATCATAGCTTGTCCATTCCACAGATTGCTTTTGTTTATTTCACAGAACATTCTCAGCTGGAAAGGACCCACAAAGATCATTGAGTCCAGCTCTTAAGTGAAAGGTCCATATGGGGACCGAACCCATGACCTCAGCATTATTAGCACCATGCTTTAACCAACTGAGCTAAATTTGGCTGTAGAAGATGCCAAAAATGTCTGTACAGAAAGAGGTTCAACAAAGGTAGAGCTTATCTGGGCTGATAACATATTTAAATTATATATTTTTTAGGCTAAATCAGTGCGTGTCCCAGCATTCCCTGAGAGATCAGCTCACCGGGTACTACAGTAGCCCAAGAAGCCTCTTAGATGATTTCTCTGTCATCAGAGACAAGTACTTCATAACTCCACAATCTGAAGAAAAAAAAAAAGAGGAGCAAGACCTAAAGAAAAACCTTGCAGCTGATACTAGGCTTGTACTATGTTTGCAAGAGTCTTCCTGAGGGCCAGAGTCCTCAATCAGTGCATATTACTAAGTAAAGGTGAATAGATGTTTGTAAAGGAAATGATAGTCTGAAAGTGCCTTGGGCAGTGAGTTCTGCCAGTGTTCAGGCAATTTTTCGTGGATGAAAAATGTGTGCAGTCAGAGTCTCCTGCAAAAGCTGGCATACAGAGAAGGAAAACTTTGAAAATGTGCTTGTTTCTAATCCTAAGCATTACATATAGGGGGAAAAACAAACAGATAATCTAATTTTTAGGATGTAAATGCTCTGCCTTAATGATTAAGCTGAGGCAGAGAGGGTTGTTCTGCCCTTAAAATTTTATTTATTTGAGATTTAAATGAAACCTGTTAACAAGTTGCAAAGTTGTCAGAAGTCAGGAAAGGAGAGAGAGAGCACACAACAGTTTATGAGATGACCCTGTATCATCTGCTCCTTCCGTTTCAGAAAGCACAATTTTTTTACCGTGTCACAAGGATCTCCTTCCTCAAAACTTGTGTCTAGCAAGGTGTGCCCTTCTGCTGACTCCTTGTAGGTCTCTGGGTTCCCCATGTTAGCACCAGCAGACAGATGGTTTTAGAACTACTCCCCCAGGACACTGGTTTCGCTTTTGGTCATCTTGTTCCCCAGCAACAGACAGGCTGAGCAGGAAACACAGAAAAAACCCACATGTTAAGTTTTGGGCAGAAGCTTGTGTCAATGTCAAAAGTTGGAAGTTGTAGTTATGAGCCTAACAAATCATAAAAGTTGAGAAGGTGATTGTCACCCCTCCCCTGTGGTTTGACTGTATGCCAGCCGCACGCCAGTTTTGGGCTAGTTCTTAGCTGGCTAGTACTTGCTGGGAAGTAACCCCATCACAGGCTCATTCTAGAGGCTGATTTTTTCCTATATCTACCTATTTTAACTGGGTGATTAAAATGCTGTATTTTGTACTCCTACTTCAGATGCCCTGAGAAGCTTTTAAGCTGTATTTTGCATATTATCATAAGGAGCTGTACACTGAGTTCAGCTGCAGAACCTAAATATCTGCAGTTCATGCACTGCCTGCTACTCTTGGAGTCACAGGGATACAGGCAAAGAATAAAGCCATGGTGCATTTCAGTAGCATCCATCCTCTGGACAGAGAAGGCCTTCCAGAGCTTTAACTCTGCTGGGATAATCCACAGACAGACCTGCAAGTTATAGCACTGTGCACCCAGATTGGCTTGTGCCTCTTGGCCAAGCTCTCTTCCATATCACTTGATATGCTGCTTTTCTGTGCTTCATATACAAAAGAAGCCAAGAGCAAAACCTTGTCTACTGGAGGCTGGCAGACGTGAAGGTGTCCAGAGAGCAGTGAGCGTGGGGACAGCAAGGGAACTGGGGATGGCTGCAGCATGGGGACTAGGGAACGCTGAAACGTGGGGCTCTCCACCTGCCCTGCACAGGCTGCCACAGAAACTGGCATTCATGCCAGAAAGGGATCTGCAGGCAGCTTGAGAAATGGCTTTAATTAAAAATGGCTTCTGCCCTTTCAGGTCCTCTGGTCTTCTTTTGTCCCCACTTAATCAGTTATTACGAGTTAATGTTTCACTTTCTGGTTTTGTTTAACCGATGCCAAGAAGCACCTTGTAGATAGCAACTGTCAATTAGTTATGATGAAAGCAGAAATGTAGCTTCCATCTTGTATACCAGAAGTTAATTCAATTACTTTCCTATCTTCTGAACTATTCCTGCTGCCTGCATTTATGGCTGCCAAGTGCTTCTGGTGGTGAGCAGGCCCTGCCTTCCCTGTCCCTCCCTTCCTCCTTCTTGCCGTCTGAAAAAGACCTGCAGCTGGGTGGAAGAAGTAGTGGATGTGGTGGATGAGGGGAAGGTGACTAGTTACAGCAGAGGAAATGCAGAGAGGAGGAAAGATCAGCAGGACGAAGGGAAAGCTGTGGACAGTACTCTGCGTCCACCCTTGCTGGCTTACCTAAGCCAGTATCCCTCAGAAAAAGGCACAAGCACTGGTGTGTCTGGGTGTAACAGGAATGTTATCTCACAGAGGATAGTAAAAGACTCCTGCAGCAACTGCTGTCTTAAAAGTAAATGTTGGAATCGGGAAGAAAGAGGACAATGAAGGACAGCAGGTCTTGTGCAGTTGTGCCATCCTGTTCCTCCCTTCCCCCAGCCTTTTTTTTTTTTGTTCCCAGATTTGGCATATGAAACTAGGTCAAGGCTCTTAGTCATAAAAGTTTTAAAAGCACTAGTCACCCTGTGAGCATGACAAAGCATTTTTGGGGTGTTATATGTTTGGTTTTTTTACATACTGTAGAAAATCTGTTCTATTAGTGATTAAACCCTGTTTTAACTGTTTCTTGGGAAATGACAGTGCAAATTGTACATCTGTTTCTGAGGTAGGCAGTACCTGGGCTTATCTAGATGCAGCAGGCTGTCCTTTACACTCTGAGGAAGTTAGGTGCTTCATCATGGCAGGGTGACATCGTGTTGCAAACACGGCTACAGAAAAGTCACCCCTAGAATCCTGTGATGGTGGGGGGGAGGACAGAACCTCTCACAGGCAGCTCACAGTCCTTGACTGCTGAAATCAGTAAAGATAAAGCACATCTGGATGGTTGGGTGTGTTTCTGTCTCTGGAGGAAACTGTGGTCACCCTGTTTTCTCTTGCCGTGCTGGTATCGTTTATGGGTTGTGATGTAAAGCAGAGGAAATGGAGAGTGTGAATACTAATCTCACCCTAAAAAGGATCTGGTTTCCTTAAGTACAACTTGTGCTTATCATTCTTGTGCAAAAGTTAGTAGGTCACAGCTGGTTAAACCCTCCCCAGTTACGATTTCCATGTTTACAACACAGAGTATTCAACCTTTCATTACTCCTTCCCACCCAAACCAAAGGTCTATTTTTTGCATTTGGCCTTATGGGATTTTTTTTCCACAGGAAAAAGGGGAAAAAAAAGATTAAAACCTCTGTAAAATTCACTTCAGAAAGACATGAACCTAATCTCCAAGGTGAATTTATATCTCTTATTTCAGAATGCACTAACTTCATATTGTACTTCATCTTCATGTATATGAAGACAAGAAATGGCACATTGTATATAAAACCAGGAAAATGCATTATTCATGTAATGAATGTTGTATTTTGATGTCTTGTGGGAAAAAAAAAAAAAGTGGGCTGCCTACTAGTAATTGCACATCATATTTTAAAATAATGATACAGATTTTTATGTGTCAGTTGTACTGCCCTGCCTGTTTCCTGCTCTAGCCAGCAAAAGCACGTTCCTTGGGGAAGAGACCCCAAACGCCCTCAGCACAGCAGCTCACATCCTTGCTTTATAAATTAGAGGCTTTAAGAAAGTTTCTTCCAAATGTCTCTCAAATTCAGCAGGTTTTAAAGGTCAAACCTTTACCTTGTACTCTAGTTATCAAAGCTAAATCATGTTATGTCTAAAATATTCTTGATTCAAATCTTAGAGGCAAATCTTATGTTCAAGCAACAGTTTTATTTCTTTTAAAAAAGTCTTTCTGGGAAATGACAAGCAGAAAGAAGCCCCCAAATACTGAACATTTCTCCCTTCTTACAGCAACTCAGATCCTTCCATTCTCAACCACTGTATCTGCTGTCTCAAGATGGATGCACCTTCCTTAACTTGTGGATCATCCCTCACCCTACCAAAGGGCTGATCATGTTCGAAACACTTCCAGAGAAGGTCAGTGTTGCTAATGCTAAAAGATATTCTGTTCTAGGCACTAAGCCATGGACATATTTTCACATGCATTACAATTTAGCTTGTCACTAGAGATGAGGAAATAACCATCAGCAGTTATAATCTTGATGAAGCCAGCATGTGCTGGAGTTGATGTGGAATACCTGCCAGAAACCACAAAGCCTTGGTCCTCTTGGTTTAGAGGTAGAAACAAAAGTAAAAGAAAAGGAAGGATCCTTTAGTTTAAAATCAAAAGTTATTAAACCAAAACCCAGCCACACAAATATTTCCTATTTATTAAATTATTCGTTGTCCCATCAGTTTGTGTACTATTGTCCCTGCATACACAGAAGCATCAGACCTTTTCACTTGTTTCTGTGGAAATAAGCAGGAGAGAGAACAGGAGGTAGGAGGTACCTGGGCTGGCCTGGCAGTGTGGGAGCTGGGAGAAAGGATTACAGGGGGAAGACTGCCTGACCTCCTCTATCTGTTTGGATAAACACTGAAAAAAGGCAGTTGTCAGAGGCACTGGGGAGGCAGTTTCTTAACCAGAGTCTGTGGCACTAGATGGAATGGTGACAGCTGGCAGTGATATCCTGAGCCTGAACAAAATTCAGGGGCTGACCTTGTTCTGGGGTCCCCAGTGTCATTCCAAGGAGATCTTGTTTGGTGTCTGGAAGCAACTGTGTCCCGAGAAGCTAAAGTATTTGCTACTTTGATGGGTTTGCTTAGGGATGATTACCTGAAAGATTTTATTTGTGCCTTTATCTTGTCTGCAGGCTGCTCTCAGAGTTCCCCACCTGAGCTGGTTGATGCATTTCACCACATAGTTTCATATCTCCTGGCTTTTACTCAGTTAGGAAATTCCCCAAACTGCTTTTGCATCCTAAACTCAGAGCCTCTGACCCCAGATTGTGGAGGACCAGCTCTGACTTTTAATATCTCCAGATTTTTTCCCTTATGTGTTTTTCTCTTTATGTAAGATTTTTGTTATAAATTCTGAATTTATCACCTTAAATTTTCATTTTGGAAGGGAAGAAAGGAGTCAGTGAATCACAAATGCTTGTTACAGCTTTTATTTAACTACTGTGCTTGTGAATGTTTGATTTTGAAGTGGGTTTATTTTCTTTGACAAAAACCACTGCCTGTTCTGTGGCTTGAGCTCATTGTGCCAAGTGTGTATCAGTAACTTCATTTGTATATGACTGAGAAAGCTCACGTAAATTAGCATGCTTAATGAGCTTTGAAACAATCAAAAAGGCTGAGCTCAGTGATCAGTGAGAAACCACATAACCAGACGCAGGAGGAATATTATGTGCCATGTATTTCAATTTCAGACATATCTATTGTGTGCTTAGCTACCACACTTTTAAAACAGAAAATACAGACAATGATGGAATCCTCAGTGCTCTGCTGTCTCTATAACACGTTTTGCACAGACAGCTTTACTCTGTTGCTCATGACCAAGAGATCTTTTTGGTTGCTGCTGCTGAGGAATAGTTTTCCTCTCCTCCATTTAACTTCCCTCAATAATGGCAGGCCCTTCAGTCTGACAGAGAGAACACTGGGTTCCTATAACAGGTACTTCCAAGTTAAATCATTTCTGCCACGGCTGTCTTGGGAGGCAGTCAAGCCCTGTGCACACATTTCCTACAAACACCAAGTAAGAGAAGGTACTCTTGTAAGGGTAATGACTTGTAGAGACCCATTGCTTTGAGAAGGTTTTCTCTAAGCTTAAAGGAAATAAAAAAACTTTAGAGCCTCAGCAGGAGGCTCGTTACCTTGCAGGAGTGAACTACAATAATATTTTATTAAAAAAACATTGTAAAAGTTGTGCCTCTCATTCCTTATCAGACAGTAACTAGCTTAGGTCTCCGGAGTAAGTAAAATGCTGTCTCAGGACCTGATTGTGCTTGTGTCTGGCAAACTTAATCTTGATATACCACCATCCTTGGTAGCATTTTATAATAATTAACTTTTTAATGGGAAAGGTTAATGAGAGAACCACTCTTTTGAGTTGTTCATAACTTTCATTCCTATGCCTTTTCCTCCGTGGCTTTACAACATCCTCATAATTCTCTACTGGCCACAATCTCTATTTTTAAAGCCTGGTTTTGTAATGTTGAGTGGGATGTAAACACATTATTCTTCTGCCTCAGAGGAGAGGGTGAAATATGGAGAAAGTCCTGAAGTACCAAACCCCTGGAGGGAAAATGAGTGTATAAAACTGACATACTTTTAAGTGCAGTTCCTGACACGTTACCTGGTAAACTTACTGTTCTTGGGACTTCAGGGACTAAACTTCAACACATACAAAAACTGATTGACAGCCTCCAGAATTCACTGAACTCTAGCAAAGTATCTCAGCTGTTAGCCATTCACAGAGAAGTGTTCTTTGATGAAGCAATCAGGCATCAATTACAGCAGGAATTACAACCTATTAGGGATGGGACTGGCACCTTTATTTTAAAAAGAGGCTTTTTTTTTTTTCAATTTTCTCAAAGAAAGAAAAGAATGTAGGGAAGACAAATTCAAAATTTGTCCATGGTATCTGCTTCAAGATCATGACATGTGCCCTGTAAGTGTAGGCATTTTCGTTTCACTAAAAGTATCGATATTGCTTTAACAAAAAGTGCTGAGGGTCCTTACACGCTTCATTGAGGGGTCTCAACACACCATGTCTGAGTACAGCTGTCCTATTACCTGAGCATTAAATCACCTTTATGTTCTGATTCATAGTTTACTAAATTAGGGAGGTTGGTGGCTGCTACAGAGGTTGACTTGAGAGTTAATCTTTTTGTTTTGCTGTGAGATCTTCATTTAATTTTATATTTTCCTCCATCAAGGGATGCTTAATAAGCAGGTACAGAACTTACTGCTTATACGGAGATCTAGGCTTACCCTCTTGTAAAGGAAATTTCAGCTCTCCTCCCCTCTGTAGCAGGGGAAGAATTAGCCAGGGGAGTTAAATCCTTGCAAATGGCATGAAGACTCTTTGGGGACATACTGGAGGCATTCAAGAAATGCATACCACATGTGAAGAAAGGCTTAAAAACGGTAAGAGGATGCTGGCATGAGTAAACAGAAGGATTAAACTGATATTAAAGCAAGAAGGCATCCTTCAAAAAGCTGATTTTTCATTCAAATGAAGAAAAAAGGAAGGGCTATAAACTATCACAGGATAAACATAAGAGGATTCAAGACAGCCCAGCAAAGATTTTGAGGAACAATTTTGCTGAAAGCTTCAAGACTAATAAATATTGTTTCAAATATACCCGGGAGCAGGGCACTTGCCAGAGAGTCTGAAAGGCCAGTAGGTGATCAGGAGTGTTCAGTGAAGATAAGTCAATAGCACACATTTTAAAAAGTGTTTCTTTGCTCCCTGTGGAAGAACTTGAGGAGGTTCCCACACCCAAACTTTTCTTTATGGGAGATCCATCAGAGAAGCTGCTACAAGTGGCAGTATTGGAAAGTTACGGGACAAGCAGACTGAACTGAAGACGAACAAGTTGCCAAGACCAAACTCAAGGATTTATTTTTTTCAAAGAAGACAAAGTACTACCTATGGTGTGTAGCTTCTTGCTTAACATTGCCTTGATACCCAAGGGCTGGAAGTGGCTGATGTGTCGCCAGTTGTTAAAAAGGAGTGCAAGGGTCTGGCTAGTTACAGTCTGACAAACCCGATATCCATAGTGTTCAATCGAGGAGAAACTGCAATGAAGTGGATGCGTGGGCAAATATAACATATTTGAGGAAGAGTCAGCACCACTTTTGGAAAGCACAGTCAAGCCTTACAAACATATTGGGGTTCTCTGGTGGTGTTAACAAGCACAGCCAGAGGGTCGATACGGTTTGTATGGATTTCCTGAAAATTTTAATAGCCTCAACAGAGACTCTTAAGGAGTCTGAGCAGCCACTGGATATGTGAGGAGATGGTCACATTCGTAAATAATTTGTTGAGAATTAGGAAGGAGAAGGCTGTAAACGTAAAAAAAAAAAACCTGCAATTTTTGTAGTGGATAAGGAAGGCTCCCAGTGGCTTCCCACAGGAGTTTGAGCTTTCTCCTGTGCTATTCAGGCGCTCATAGATAAAGACACTGAAGCTCCAGTGGCACTGTGTGTGCATGGTACTTTGATACCCAGGATAACAAGGGCAAGAGCTGGCTGCAGAAGGATCTTACAAAATAGAGCGGCTGCAAAATAAAACAGCAGATGAAGTTCAGTGTGTTGGTAAAATGACGCATCTGGGGGTAAAAAAAGCAATCCCAGAAATTATAACCTCTGACTGATCAGTACATTGACCATGTAGTAATGAAAGGCAGATTGATTCCCTCTAGTTGAGGAAAAATAAGAACACCACTACACCACTGAATAAACCTGTGTTGATGAGCCTACACAGTTCTGGTCCCCACCTGAGGAAGGACAGAGAACCTGGAAAGGAGCCATACTGTTGCTGGTTGAAACAAGAGGTACAGCTGGTCGAGAGCCCCATAAAACTGTCAATCAAAGGCAGGGAATAAACAAGGAGTGTTTGCTCACAGTCTTTTCCAGTGTAACGTGCACAGGTGAACAGCAGGTAGGCAGCTCTGAACAACAAAACCAAAAAGGTGGTTCTTGCACATGGCTTGTAATTAGGCTGTGGGACTTCTTGCTGCACGGTGCAGCGGGTGATCAAAGTTCACAGGACTCAGAGAGAGCCTGCACAGGCTCGTGGAAGACAAATCTACCAAGGATTATTAAACATTTAGCAATCACCTCTGGCTGGGGAAATGCCTGAGCTACAAATTCTGGGAGGCCGTGAGAACATCAGTGGGAAATATCATCATAAGTTTGTTCTGGAGATTTTTGTAATCTTCTCATGAATCTGCTTTTGATCACTGTGGGAGTCAGGACTCTGAGCTGATGGACCTTTGCTCTGACCCAGTGTGACTACGCTTGTGCTGTTCAGAATGTATTTGTAGACTGAAGTTTTCTGGGAGATTTACAAGAATATAAAATTACCTAGTGATTTAATTTCTATTTTTTCCTGATTAAAATACTGTAAAGGCAATTGGTGAGGGGAAATGTTTTCCTCAAATAAGGAATTGTGTGTTAACAGGAAGTAAGAAGAAATTCAGAATATCAGCTATTTCACCTTTCTTGTTCCTTATTGCCAGTGCAATTAGTTTCCACACTCTTCACATCAGGGCTTACAGTGTGACACTAAATCACGTTTAACTTCTTTTGAACTTCTGTGCCAAGTTCAATCACAGAAGCTTTTATTTGTCCCTGTAATTCTTTAGTTAGTCCTGCAACTGATAAAAACTCCATGAAATTTTAAAAAACTGGCTGAACAGGGGCTCTTTTCTTTTTAGAGCATGAGAATGAAGTACAGGAGAACTGAGGGTGACAAAGAAGCTGTAATGAAATGACAAAGTCATGTCTAAGCTCAGTTGAGTAATGCATTTACATGATGCATAGAGTGCAGTAAAAGGTAGCCTTATGTGTGGGACAGCACAGCACAACGCGTTCCAAGCCTGAGGAGACAGCTGGGTCCCAGAAGCGCTGTACAGCTGTGTAGGAAGAGCTTTCTGATGATTTAGTTGGGTGCTGGAGCCCCTGCATTGTTGTGTGAGCCCCGGTCTCATGAAATTAGTGGGGAGTGTTGCTACTAAACCTGGCTCTGGACTTCAAGTATTCTTTAATCTAGGTTCCAAAGCTTCACAAGCACTTCTGAAAACTTTGAAAAGTTTTAGTGGCTCTCCCACTTCGTAGAGGAAATTTTCTTAGTATCAAAAATAGGAGGCAGTAGAGCTTCTGAATTATTATCCAGTCTATTAGCTACATGAGCATTCCTCTCCATTATCTCAGACATATATTTTGCTGTAAATGTCCCCAATCAATGGCACTTTCACATGTGTATTTATATCATTACTATTTGTGCCTATTTGTTTTAATCAAGTTTGCCACTATCCCTCTGAGTTGCTACCATGCCGGTTAGGATGAGGTGCAAGTAATTTTGTTAGAGACCATTTGGAGAATTTTGAAGTCATCTCACTTCTTTTTTAATACGAAGAGAGAGACATTTTTGTCCTCGGGGAATATTTCAGCCTACCAGAGTATTACAGACAGGATACACATGCGCTGCCTCCATTGAGTAACTCCATGATTCAGAGTGCATTTGCTTCACAGCTGTGACTCCCACACCTTCTGGATCCTATAAGGTGCAGGGTGAGTAAAGTGTACTCTCAGAGGCACTCTACCTTCCTCCATTTGCCTTGTGCTTCTTGGAGAACAATGTCCTTTCCACTTCTTTTTGGTGTTCTTACTCCTTCCCTACCACAGTGCAAAGAATCTAACCACTAACAGCTAATTAAAAAATTCCCACGATCCCAGCTTATTAACTTGATTCCCCAGCAGGAGTTCCAGAAGGCACTCTCTACAGAAGTGAATAATAAAAATTTGACATGGAATGTAATCACATCGATGTCACCAAAATGGAATTATTCTGCATGATAGATGTTAGTGATTCTCCCAACCTTCAGTTTTGGGTAATTACCCTTCTGAGCTCTCTTATCAACCGGCAGCAGTTTTGATTGCCCAACGTGTCTGTCGTGGTTGTGTGCAAGATATTTAGGAGGAGCGGTGCTCTTAGATATAGCACCACATGGAGTTACATAATGCCAAATTACATGCCTATGTGCTCAAGAGGCACCTTGAATGACACCAGCAGAAAAAGCTGGTGTCACGTTAGGGAAAGTAAAGATGAGTCTTGCTGACAATACTAGCATGTTCCAAGGTAATAGGCAGTTTTAAATAATCATTCTGACCTCATGATTCTTCATTTTAATGCCATCCTGCTAATTATCCAGTACTACATACTACCCTTATTCACCTTTAATAATGCCTTTCCCAAATAATGATTTATAGGAATACAATTTTCTGCCTTGATTTAGGTGACAATGACACATAGGACGTACTTAGCATAACTGAGAAGCGGGATTTGTATTGGCATGCAAAATCTGGACATTTGATGAATAAGATGTCTGATGCCTCTGAGATAGGACCAGCAATAAATGATTGACAGTAGGTAGGTAAAGACATAGGAGCTATTCTGTGGAGGCAGAAGTAGCACAGCATCTTGGTAGGAAATGTATTCTTAATTAATTCTTAATGGAATTAATCTTGCTGTTTCTGTCCCAAGGAGTGATAACAGATGCTTCTCTCTTTTCTAATACATGGCCTACTTTCAAAGTCAGAGCAGAGTGTAACACATATCAACTATCAGCTTGGCCTCTGAGTTACCTTTTCTTTATCATACTAGATGGGATTCTCAGAACTAACTGAATGTTGTTCTTATTTACAAACATTCATCTCTATATTTTTAGACACTCATGCATTTTCCTTGAAGGACATTCCTAATGGATGGAGGATTGTTTCCCATCACTATCAATGATGCAATTAATATAAATTACAACATGCAGGTATAGTGAGACAGCAGCCTTGTGCTTATGCACATAAAGACAAGATGATTTTATGATGCAGCAATAAAGCAAACTAATACTATCTCATTTCTTTTCTTTGTTTTTTAAAAAACAGAAGTGGGAAAAAAAAACTTTCCCTTTTTCTGTCCAAAAGCCTTTCTTACCATTTGCTTCACACTTGACCTTTCTTCAAGCAGAACTGAGTATTTTTTTGGATAATGAACCTATACTTAGCCTTCTTCTAGTGTGCTAGAACCAGAGAATTGCATAACTTTCATGCACGGACATATATGTTTTAGGACCATGGCACTAAAAATTTGATACCCATTCATGCTTCTAACATAAAAAATTTTGTGCTGACAGTTATCTGAGGTTTGCTATTACTGGTGAAGCTCTGACACCAGACCTTCAGAGACCTTCCCTTCCTCTCCAGCTGTGCCTGTGCAGCCTGAGTGATGCAGACCAAAGGGTTGCTCGGGCAGAGCTGGTGGTGATGCAGTTTCCAGTGCAGGATGCACTGCAGAACAGCCGCGGCTGTGAAGGAGGCACCAACTGCCAAGTCTCATTAGCTTGGAACAAGCAGGTGCTTCTAACAGTTCGGTTTGTTTGGGACTGTACAGCTTCTACGCAGGACTCCTCTTGGTTTTTGCAACCATATCTCTGTGAACATAAGTGACCTAGACCTGAGGTGTGCCATAATAACCTCACCTACTCCTGGTCAGCTTGTAAGAAGCAAAGGGAACAGTGCTGTCCAATCAATCCTGAGTGCTCTCGAGAGAAGCCCTAGTGGTAGATGCCCCTTGAGGACCTGTTGGTATCTTTAGACTTCTGGAGAAACCAGCAACTGTCCTGGCTTCCCCCCACACCCCACCAGCTCTTTCTTATCAGCACAAAGGGAACAGCACCAGCCTGGCCACTGTCTAAAACTGAGTCTAGTCAAGGAGAGAAAAGGTACTTCTAGGCTGTACTTCCCTAAGTGGATGAGTTTGTGAGGAATGGCTGCTGGGGGCACCTAAAACCTGCCACAAACTATGTAAAGATTTGGTTCAAGGAATGGGGAGAGATTCAAACTGTTTGTGATGAAAAACAAATGCACTGATCGATTTGTAAGGTAAAATGAGTGGAAAGGACAAATTTAGCTATTTTAGGGTCTGCTTCCTTTATGATCTGACCTAAGAGTCTTTAACAGCACTTTTACTAGTGACCAAGGAGAGACTGATGCTGTTGAAGTGATCCTCTTAAGGAAAGCAGAAATAAAACAAAGGATTTAAGTTCTGTGAAATGTTATCCCCATCTCTGATGTATGTGAGTACCCACTGCAGTCAAAAAATAGGCCCCTTTTTTCCTGTGTTGTGCTCTGAATGACACTGATGTGAGGCTCTGTTGCAAGTTCCAATTGCACAATAGCCTGTTGCACATCTTGTCTCACTGTGTATCTCATGAGATGATATTAAGCACAGAAAATCATGTGAAAAGCTTGACACAGCTTTCTGAAGCAAAACATTTCCCTGAGACTTCCAGCAGAATTAGGCAGAAACAGTTGACACTCAAGTGCTAATTGGTTGCATAATAGCAAAAGGGCTGAAAATTTTGCTGAGGCATCATGATCTGGTTGTATCACTTAACTTGCTGGGACCTTCTCTGATACTGCAAAAGCAACTAGAAATATTAAAGGTGGAATGGGGTGTGCTGAAGCTGAGAACTGAGGATATCAGTATAGTTCCTATCTACAGTGAATTCTGTGAACAATAAGGTTAAGTTACCTTGGATGCAAGAATATTCCAGAGTGACCGAAAAGAGGAAAAATAAGTAACGTCACTGCCTTCTCCACCTATTTTCCTCTTGTCCCCGTCTTTCATTTACCTTTCTTTTCTCTTGCATTGTCTACCTTTCTTTATTTTTGCCTATAATTAGCCTCGTACTTTCGCTTTTCTCTAAAGGCTTGTTACCTTCTGTTTCTTTGTTGCAGTTGTTTTTTACCCTCTTTCAATGTCTATTCAGACTGTTTGTTGATTGTATTTTCCAAGTGTATTATTCTCAGTCGTGGGACCCGCCCCTGTATTTCAGGTTCCATAAACAATGTTAAATACGGTACTTGAATAAATGGAAATTTGGGAAGCCTGCTAGACGAACTGTAGCAGAATTATTCTCAACCCTCCTATTTGGCTCAACTTGTAGCAGTCAAGAATAGAAAACTGGAAGGCTGCCATCAGACAGGTCCTTCTGAAAGCAGAAAATGGAAAACTGCTTTTTAAAAAACCTTGTCCCCGAAAACCACAAGAAAGGAAGTGAAAGAGCAAGATGACACAGTGAGGGTGAAACCCGTGCATGAAGGCACTGGAAAGCACTGTTGTCATGCAACGGAGGAAGAAATGCTCAGTGAGCCTGTCCCTACAAGGCCAAGGCATTTTAGACTGACAAGTCTGAATCCATCATAGAAAATCTATGTGTGTGTAAAGAGCTGGTATCAGGTTTGCTCCATTCTGGTCTCCATGTATCTGTATCCCAGTGGTATTTCCCATCATTACCACCAGAGCAGAAGAAGCCCAGTCCATTAGTGGGGGCCCATGGTCCTTGCCTCTAACTAATTTATTGAACTCCTGAGAGGGCAGCTCTGGGACAGAGCAGGACTGGGCTGCAGGAGGGCTGGGAGTCAGGGGTGCAAATTCTCCATGTGGAGTGAGAAACAGCTTGTGCTTCCACCACGGGGCTGGGTAGGAGACCCCCACGGCCTCAGCATCTCCCACTCCCTCCACAGCCAGAGTTTTCTTGTGGTGATGCCTGAGATTGGGTTTAGCAGTTATTGCCTCCTGGGAGGAGAGGTGAGCTCCCTGCCCCTGGCTTTGCTTACGCTGGCCTTTGAGCATGAGGAGTATCTGTAGCAGCACCTGCAACCACTCTTTCATAGCAGGCAATCTGCTAAATCTACTTTATCCAAAAATCCCACTGTTTCCTCCTCCACATCGCCACCCATCCCCTTCCATAGATGAGACCTCTCTGCTTCCCTCTCTAAGCTCTGTGCTGGCCTTTGTGTCATAGTATTAAGGGTTTGAAAGGCTGCATGTTTTAAGCAATAAAATGTAATGAGGTATATGGCTTGCTAATGACTGGTCTGTTCTTAAGAGCAGAGTGTCTGCCTTGGCACTTGGCACTCAGAAGCTCTTAGAAAACTCATTATCAGATACCAAGGAGAAGGGTAGGAGGTAGAGGGAGTTTCTTGGTCTATTTGATCAGTGGTGACAGACAAGTTCTTGACAATTACCTTCTTTCCTGCTTTATCTGCTTGACCCCTTGGTTTCTTCCCCTCAGTTTTAGTTTTGTATTACTATAAACTTGGAAAAATTAGTGAACTATGTAGTAAGGCAGGACCACTGAAGAAGAGGCTGTGTCCTGCTTGTAGGTTGAGTGGGGCTAATGCGGTGAGCTGAGACAACCATATTCTGCATGGATTAGAAACAGGGGCAGAGGAAGGAAAAGCTGAGTTAAGGTCCAAGGTCAGTAAACGAGAGAATGTGTGAAGTACCCATGACTCGGTGATTCTAGTGCAGATATCCTGTACCAGCCATGAAATCCCTAGTCAGACTACTTGGGCACAGAGGAGGAGTTTCTGATAAGTGAAGTTCAGCAGGGGCCCATGGAGGCTGTCAGAGGGGGGAAGTCTCTCAGATGTGGGTGACCTGGGAGGCTCTGTTGCATGAAACCAGATGTAGGTCCTGGGAGAGTCCAAAGCAGCAGGGAAACCTGCCTCTGTCCGGACTATTTGTGGCACAGCACTAGGGATACAGTCACCCTCAAATGATATTGAACTTGATATTCTCTCTGAAAGTTCTGTATTTTAGAGAAGAACGGCAAGAGAATTGCTTTGGTTTAGTCTGCTACTTTTTGCTAGCAAGTTGCTTTATGAAGAGTATAGAGATTTTGAAAAAGCTAGTATTAAGCTTGATTCTAGCTTCAAAATCTTCTGGAAAGCCCAGAAATCCACATGTTCCATGATGCACAGAAGAAAACTAATCAGAAGATGTTTCTACTGACATCTGAAAGAGCCAGACAAGAGTAGTCTCCTCAGTGGTAAGGAGAATTAAAATATCCTACCTGGGAATATGTGAGCCCAATTCTTGCATGTGAAAAGTAGCCTTGATGCATAAAGGCAGCAAAGCGTTGTCCTGTGTGTGAACACCTTTGCTGTCAGCTCCCCACTGGAGTTTGCAGGCAGGCTGAAACAGGTTGAATGTGAAATTACTTCTCTACTCCTCTGTGTTGGAGTGTTAATATCTTAGGCAATTTAGATGTCAGACTTTTTAGTATTTTATGTATGTTATGCTGGTACAATTACTCATGGTTACGGGTAATTTGGGTATTTACAGACAGAAACAGTAAAAAAAGAAAAAGTGGAAACAAAAGGTAAGAAAAATGTGTCCTACTGCCACTGGCTCTGATTGCAGGCAGCAATAATTAGTGTACATAAATGTTCAATTTCACGGAAAAGCCATACTCTTTACTCAATATTTACAGAAAACTCCAATACACAATTGTGGGCCAGGTCATTATTGACAGAACTGGTCTGTAATGAAATTGCATTTTGGCTTGGATACCAGAACAAATTTGATATTGCTGCTCAACACTGGCTTTGCAATCTGTTTGCAATGACATTTACTTTTTGTTGTAAACATTTTAGGAAAGCTGAGAAGCCCTAAGCTATAAAGCATACCCAGTGTCAAATCCCAGGGATTACTGAAGGATCAATATTTTATGACAGTGATACCCCCTGATGTGGGGTTTTATTCTGGTTTTCTGTTTTCTCCCTCTGTACCCGCAGAGCTCTGGAAACACAGCATAATGCAAGAAAATTTCTCAGTTGTACAACCACAGATAGTTGAAACATTTGTTCAACAGTTGATGGAAAACTACCAAGAATCAGATACAGAGGTACAGACCCTGCATTTCTATCTAAGCAACAGCTGTATCATGTTTACATCTTTATTTCTTAAAGCTCTTGTCAATCAGTGACCTAAAAAAGAAACACATTTCTTAAGCTTATGAGCTTAGATGCAGATTATGTTGGTTTGTAATAGCAGCATTGGCAGCAAACTTGTGTAGTGCCCTGCTGCCTTCTGACAGGTTTGTTTCAGCTCTCAGGACTGCAATAATGTGAAGATGAGCTAGGGCTGGAGGTTTATATGCAACCGCAATGCAGGATTGCAGGACTTTATTCACAGAATCTGTCGTGGGAACTCTTCTTCCTGAGTCATTGCTAAATCAGGGGTCAATCACAATGTTAGGAAGCCGGTTTTGTTTTTCTCAGTGAAATATAAAGAAAATATTTATGAATATATGACCACTCCTCCTAAAAAAACACAAACCACATTTTTCTGTGAGAGAAGGGATCTTGGGGCCCAACTACAATTCAGGCAGTTTCTGAACTGGTAATTTAATTTCTCTACTGAAAATTCTCTTTTAGCTTCAGATGGAAAAAAACAACCATTGTACAGTTGCAGCTAGAACCAGTCAAAAAAAAAAAAAAAAAAAAAGACAAATCTGTTTTCCATTAGTTCAGTGAAATTGTAGGTTGAGCAAAAACTTTTACACTGAATGATTTGATTTTTGCTTCATTTTGGTATTCCAGAAACATTTTATTTACAATAAAGTGATCATGTTTCATTTTGATGTATGCTGTATATAGCAACCCTTGTGACTCAGGCCACCCACAAGGTTTCTTATTTTGTTTTCCTAGGTCACTTTTTAAAAAAGCCATTTAGAGCAGTGTCTCACTGTACTGGGCTGTGATATCACGGCCAGAGAGTGCAGCAATTTCAAGCTCTACTCCATGTTTTATGAAAATATTCTCCAGCAGCAGCATCACTTACTTTACCAAAAAGAACAAGTATTACCATGCTCAGTGCATTGATTCTACTCTCTGAGAACAGGGGAGGGTGGTTTCTCTGGGTGGGAGGTAGTTGCTAAGTAAAAAAATAAAGCCAAGCTGTCTGGCTGGGAATTTGCTGAAGTGGAGCTGGACTACTCAAGCACAGTCACCATGCATCTTTGTGCTTTGCTTTAGGAGCTGGCAGCCCTAAAGTGATACGGCTCTGACATGGGTTGGTGATGGTGGTGGTCTGTTGAGTGGCGGTACTTAGTGGTTTCATTTTGGACAGAGTCCCACTGTACTGACACATTGTGACAGCCTTTGAGAAGGAAGGTGGGGAGGCTCTAGGGCTCATGTTTCTGTGCCCAGTGCGAAAAGTCATGCCAGAAGGACTGGTAAAACAAAGGTAACCCGAAGGCAAAGGTAGTTCTGTGGTTCATGTTCACAATGGATGATACACTGTTAACCTTCTATCTTAAACTTCTACTGATGGGTCTCTTCCTTTGCGAGGCATTTCCCCAGAGCAATTCAGTCTTGTGCATTGACTGAGATAGAAAACAGAAGTGGGTCAGACACAAAGGCACGATGTCAATACCAGGTTTGCTGCATCGTGGCTGTGTAACCAATTCTTATTAAGTTCTGAGCACTTGACTTTGCAGCTTCAGCTATGTTTTATAGGATAGCTGGTGTGTGTGGGTGGAATTTTGAAAAGATGTAAACCCATCCAATAAATCAGAAATGCATTCTTGTGGAATCGTGATATCAATGTAATCTATTAGCTGACTTGGAGGCAGGGCTTCATCAAAACAAACTCCACTGCTAGAGGCATGTCAGCTTCTACAGAAACCTACACTAGGGAGAGGACTGCTTGGGTTTCAAGGATGTTGACACAGCAGTGTTAGAACACCTGCACTTTGAATTTCATTCTTGGGCTCCTATTCTCATCTGTCCATGATTTCAGTTCTCCTCTGGGCTTATAACTTGTTTGCCCTGTTTTCTCATGCTTTTTCCATTTTATTTTTTTTTTCTACCCTGTATCCTTTTCTATATGGTGCCTGGTCAGCAACATCCCTTCTTGCCTGATTTCACTGTCCTGTCCATATGTTTGAGAAGGCTGGAGTGAGAGAGAAAATGAAAAATGAGTGTGAGGTTTCAGCTGGGTGGAAAGACACAGGAGGAGTCAGTGGGACTTTCCTGAAGTCTGGGGGCAGTGGAGTCTCCATCCTCTCCCTGCACTTTGATAGTCCATCACCACCAGATTCTGTGTCATCTGTGTTTGCACTCACAGGAAGTGGCTCAGGGTCAGGAGCTACCTTATGCCACTGGGCTCTGCTTCAACCACATAAGAGATGTCCCACTCTCAGTTCCACTTCTCGTTAGCCTAAAGCAATTAACAGAGGTCACTGCAGATCTGAAGAGCAAGCTCAGATGCTCAGTGGAGGTGTCAGAAGCCACAAGAAAGATTCAGGCATGATCTGCTAAAATGAGATGGCAGATAGTTAAAAGCTAAAAAGTGTCTAATGCTGTACATTGTTCTTTTTTCTCCAATAGAGTCTTAGGATTTGACCAACTTTTCTTTTCTTTACTAAAAAGAAACATAGATCAGAAGAAAGCTAGTGCTGCTCTGAATAAAGATCACCAGAACTTTTAAGCAGTGCTAAAATACTTGTATTTTCCCCCAGTATTCATTTTTCAGAAATCTCTTAGAAATGTTTATGTAAGACAAAAAATTTGACACAGGAAATTTTACCAAGAACCCAGTGAAGTTATTAGCATTTACTGCTTAGATCTGGCATGCAGAGGTGCCAGGCAACCTTGAAAGCAGACTGCTCTGTTGGCTGAGCCTACAGTCTGCAGTTGTGCCTATTTCTTATCTGAATAATGCAATGCGTTAAGAATGTCTTTTAGCTTTCCTCCATTGTGTTAATCTGGTTGCAAGTGCTGTTCAGCAGTATGAAAATAACCAAATATTTACACCTAGCAACGACCCACCTATGTGAAATTTAAATTCTCTCATTTAAATCTGTTTAAGTTCTATTATGCACCTTCCTATTTGTGCTAACCTGTGTGCCCTTTCTGAAGGTACGTAGATTGTCCAATATCAACAAATGGAACGTGTAATTGTTTTTATCATATATTAAATGGTCTGTATGTACAAGGTTATCAGCAGACAGCATATTTGTTCTGATAAATGCATTACCTCACAGCTTACTGAACGAAGCCTGGTCACAGTTGTTCTGACTTTCTCTCTGCAGGCAGGGGACATTATGCTGTGGGAGTCCAGGCTCGCTGACGTAGCAGAGCCAGGCACAGGACCTTCTTCTAAAACTGGATTTCCTAATTCTGCTCCCCAATCTTTCTGCTCCTCTGTTCTCTGCACACATTTCCTTCTGTCAATTCTCACACCTATTAGCAAGGAGATCTTTCATTTCTGATGACCAGAAATGGACATTTTAAGAGTACATATGAAACTTAACACATTTCACAGAATTACAGAACCACTGAATCACAGAATGGATAAGGTTGGAAGGAACCACAGTGGGTCATCTGGTCTAAACTCCCTGCTCAAGCATTTGCCACCTTCGTGATATTGGTCGTGAACTTCCTACTGTTTCCAGGGAATAAATGTCTCTAAAACCAACAGAGATGCACAAAATGGATTATTCCATATCATCAATGGATTATTTTCAACAAACCGTTCAGTTAGGAAAATATTCTTGCTACAATCAATTAGGTATCACACAACATATTCAGAGCTCTGGATCATTTACTCCTAGGCTATGGTGATTGCTCATTGCTAGCTTTGCTCATTCACTTTTTCTGCTCTGATAGACTGTGGGGCTGTGCCACAGGATAATTACGGAAATAACAGCTCTTAGAGCCCAGCTCACTGATTTAGAGAACGAAAACCTTCAAAGAGAAGATCAGAAAAGAAGGATGGGATAACTATGAATCACTAGTGCGGAACCTATTTGTGACTTGTGTTCATCTAAAAGTAGGTCCAGAATATGAGGGGATACTCGATCAGTCTTTTTGTACTGCTGTGTAATTCACCACAAGTGTAGCACTCAAAGGAATAAATTGCTGCAGTGTGCCAGGTGGATGAATGGGTGAATCATCTGTCTCCTGCTGCTAGAAGAATCTCGTAAAAATGTCTGGTGGAAAAATAGTGTGCCTTCTCTGAGAGAGGAGGCGTAATCTCGATGGAACAGGTATCACATTAGAGAGAGTGATGGAAGCTCTTTTTAGTTACAGTGGAGGGAACATTTTGGATATAACACCTCAGCTTGTAATATTCTGCATTATTTTTCTTGTAAACTTTATGTCCATTGCATAATTGTATTGCTCACTCTAACAACGCCTTTGTTTTCAAGTAGTCCACTGATTTCTTTGGGGCTACATATGTCATTAGTTTACAAGAATAAGACATCCCAGTCTAGTCTGTAAAAACTCATCTCATTGTGACCTTAGAGGAACTACCTGCATCAGATCCCCTGGGTTTTGATCTGATGGTCCAAAGGCTCATTAATGTCAACAGTGACTTGTGGAATGTTGTGATTTCTTTTGCAGTCCTGAGGGTGAGTCCAGTTTTCACCAGAGAGCCTACTTTTTCATCATGGTGCTGCTGCTTCCATTAAATACACACATCCCAGGATTTCCAATAGGTTGCCTGCAAATGATACAATTGAATTTCCATTTCTTGTAATGCCTGAATGCAAGATGAATATTGCTCTGTCTTCCTGATACATTGATGATAGAAAAACAATTATGAAGAAAGACCATCTGGTTGTAGTTGAGAGACTTTTGAAATCTTCTGATTGCTGCTTTCCCATATGTGCACACTTCATCTTTTATGGGTTCTGTTTGTAATTGCAGGGAAAGTTAGATGTCTATCATCTTAGCACTGAGTTTTTCAAACCAGTGTTTGAAATCATCAGTGAAGTGAGAAGGGAAGGAGTTGACAACATGATTTATAAGAAGAAAAAGGTTGGCTCCACTAAAAATAATGGTGACTTGAAAGAACATTTGTCTAAAGTAAAGACATACATAAGTGTGTCAGTAGACAAAGACAAGGATAATGTCCTGGTTGAGCTTGCTGAAGATAGCTTACGTTATTTTACTCTATCTGGGACACTGGTTGGATGAAGAGCATGGAGGTGATCCATTACCAGACTCTGTTAATGACTACTCATTTGTCAGGCTGTCACAGTGTTAACGCTCCAAGTGCAGAAACGTTGGGCCAAACCCAGCCCATAGACCCTGAATAACTACATGTACTTGAACTGAACTTGGTTCTAAACTTAGCAACTCTAGTTTCAGACAGTTCTGAATGAAACCAACACTGTGCTTTCTACACAGATGAACATCAGAGAGGTTGAACTTGGATCTGAGGAAGCATTACACATGAACATTCAGTCATACATTAGCATTTTCATCTATTGCCATCGTCCCTGTTCTGGGCAGGGGAAAAAGACTGTGATGTTTCAGTGACCTTGACAAAAGTGTTGATGGGAGTTTTATCTTCTTCTTGTGCTACCTGGTCACATAAAATAATGGGGGTAGAATCCTTTTTTCCATTGCGGTTATCCAGGGAAAAAAAATATATTCAGCTTTATGTTTTGAAAAAATAACCCCAAAACTGATCTCCTGGGAGTTATAAAATAAAGCCTGGAAAGTAATTTCCAGGCTGTACTTCCAAATCAATCCCTTCCTCCTGAGCAAAGTTCAATTGGTACTGAAATTATGTTATTCAGTCAGTGAATACAAATGAGATCAAATGGATAACGGCTAAATATTTCTGTCTAAAGCAAATATGTCTGCAGATCTCTAAAGCAGAGAAGTTTGTGAAGCAGGATATAACTGCAATGCCAACAGAGTGACAAGGGCTTTCAACACCCCCAAAGAACTGGGAGATAGGGTGACCCAGGAGTAAATGAGGAACCAGTGGAAATGAAAGAGGTGTAGGTGTGAGAAGACTGCAGGGAGACTTCCATGTCCCCACTTGAAAGGGACACTGCACATGAAGTGCAGTGAAGATGAAGAGTGGAGAGCTCATGTACAGTTAAAGAGCTGTGGTTTGAGCAGGGCCATGGGAAGCTGGTGGGCTGGTGCACATCACAGTCACGGGTGGTTACAGGATGTTTAAGAAGGATCAGTGGGGAAGGAGTGAGGATTGCCTTCTGTGTAAGGGGTTCTTTCCCTGCACAGAGCTCGTGTGTGAACGTGGAGATGTACTGCTGCAAGCCTATGAGTCAAGGTCAGAGGAAGGAGGAATGTTAGTGAAGATTAATGACTGTGGTGGGGAATCTGTAACACACTGCCTGGTCAAGAGAATGAATTGGATGGATCTGTCTATAGAGGGATAAGAAAAATGTTTTTGATTTGAAGTCTTGGTGTTCATCTGGAAATCTACTGGAAGGGGAAAACAGCACTGTGAAAGCCTAGGAGGTTCCTAGACAGCATTAGTGATAAATCTTAAAAGCAAATGCTAGAGGAGCCAACTGTGGTAAATCTCTACTTCTGCTGCTCACAAACAGGGAAAACCAGGTAGTGAGTGTCACCTGAGGCTGCACTGAGAATAGGCAAAATCCCGGAGAAACTGCCAAGAGATGACAAGTGCAGATGGAAGATGGTTGATTTCTAAATAAAGTGAAGGGATTTCATAACCAACTACCCTGTTATGCAAGAAGATCAGGGAGTTTAGTAGAAATTTGGTCTTGCCTTAGCAAGGAGCTTCTTGAGGGACTAAAATACAAAAAGAAAGATTGCAAGGAGAAACATGGACAGAGGTAAAGTATCAGAATTCAGACCCATAGTAATGAAATTAAGAAGGCCAAAGCTCAGCTGCAGATAAAATTAATATGGAGTACAAAGGCTCAGAAGGTAAGTTGACACTGAATGGTAGAGCTTCTCTGCAGAGACACTTCTGGCAGGAGGGGCAGGACCTCCAGTGCTCCTCTGTAAGCTCTGTAACAGTTCTCAGGAGGAACTCACAGAATCACAGAATGTTACGGGGTTGGAATGGACCTTGAAGATCATCTAGTACCAACCCCCCGTGCCACAGACCGGGACACTTCCCACTAGACCAGGTTGCTGAACAGCTGCAGCTCTTACAGGATGAAAATATCAGGCTTAGCAAGCTGGTAGGTAAGCTAAAGGCTCTGAACTGTTAGAAGCAAACCACTCAGTAGGCACAGCTCTCTGCTAAGCTTAGAGATGCTGAGAAGATGGTATTTCCTTATAATTTCATCTCTTATTAGTGTCAAATTTTCAGCAAAACTGGTGGTCACATTGGAGAGGCTCATGGAATAATGGTGAGCCTAGAGGAGCTTTTGGTAACTGCACATTTTAGGTAAAAATTGTAAATATTTTTCCCCACTATATTACGGATATAGTGGTAGTCTTCAAGTGGAAAGAAAGTGAAAAAAATTCCTGATGCTTGCTTGAAGCAAGAGTTTAGTAAGTGTGAGTATCCTATAGTATGCTAATTCTGTTGTTGACTCAGAAGATGATTTATGACATTGTATCAAAATGTACTACTTCATAACTGACCAAAAAGTATGAAAAAAAGACAGGCAGACATGAAGTGACAATGAACTAGATTGTCTTCTTGGGAGTGGCTGAGTTTGTTTTCTTTTTTAAAATTGGTATCTGATTTAAAAAAGCAGAACACAGCATGAGGTTTATAAATTTAATTAGAAAAATATAAGATGAAGGCCCAAAGTAACTAAATTGAAGATGGATGGAATGAAAAGTGCCTCACTGCTTTAAATGAGTCTGATTAGGATGGAACAAACAGATTATTGATTGTTACAGAGGTTAATTAGCTGCACATGTCAAGAAAAGGCAAGGCAGAATGGAGCTTATCTGGTAACTTAAAAAAGGGTGAAAACAAAATGGGTTTTGTGTGTTTGTTAATTTTAAACTTCAGTAAAACTGGATGTGCTGTATCAAGGAGATGCTAAATCATCAGTATATTTTATTAAACAGCTCCGTCAAAAATGGATTGAATTATTGCAAATGTGTGGATTTAAATAAGAAATAAGAGCTATCTCCATGGGATCTAAAAGAAAAGCCTGAAACTGAGAAAAATAAATGGGAGAATTTGGCTTTTTTAAAATTAGAAAGTAACTCATTTCATTCTGACAGAGCTTTCTTGTGTTTGACTTTAGAATGATCCCAAAGATCTAAGAGCTTGTATTTCACTGTCCCCCACTCTAAGCGCAGAGGATCATGGATCTTGCTCTTTTCAATTCAAACAGCTGGAAAAGGAGAAAGAGTTGCTGAATCTGTATGTGACATAGTAAGATGTATATACATAATCACAGAATCACAGAATCAACCAGGTTGGAAAAAACCTCTGAGATCACCAAGTTCACCCCTTGATCCAACACCACCCTGTCAACTAGACCATGGCACTAAGTGCCACATTCAGTCTGTTCTTAAATACCTCTAGAGACAGCGAATCCACCACCTCCTTGGGCAGCCCATTCCGATGTCTGATCACCCTCTGTAAAGAATTTCTTTTTAATGTCTATCCTAAAGCTTCCCTGGCACAGCTTAAGACTGCACCATCTTGTTCTATTCCTGGTTGCCTGGTTGAACAGACCAACCTCCACCTCACTCCAACCTCCTTTCAGGTAGTTCTAGAGAGCAATAAGGTCTCCCCTGAGTCTTCTCCAAGCTAAACAACCCCAGCTCCCTCAGCCTCTCCTCATAGGACCTGTGCTCAAGTCCCTTCCTACACATTTATGTTTGTGTTTAAAGCAAAGAGACCTTGCTCAGAAGGAAAATAAGCTTCATCACACACATTTTTACTTCAGAGATAATGAAGGAATAAACAGATTAGTAGATGGACACATCTTTCTAATGCATAAGAAAGAACAAGTTTTGCACTGCTCTGAGCTCGTTTGCACACAAGAACTTGAATTGCTGACATATGAATATAATTACAGATGTGCAGTTGTACCCATATGAAAGATTATTCCATGTTTTCTACTTTAATGGATCCTTCTTGTCCACTCTTCCCCACTTTGCTTTAGAAAAGGTCCAGCTTTTGTTAGAAGATAGGAACCATTCAATCCCACTTTATTCAAAATCTATGAGAGATTTACTTTTCAAGAAACCCACTTCTCTATAAAAGCGAGAAAAACAACTGCTCTCATCACTGTTTTTGTTAATAGCTTTCTGCTTTTAGCAAGCTATTCAAAACAAAAAACCAAACGAGTGTCCGAATTCTGTGATGATGGCAGAACTTCGAAGGTGACTTTGTTTCAGAGGCAGCTCCAGTCTGTAAGGAAAGCTCTTGCAAAATCTGAAGCAGACATTGCCAAGCTAAAGAAAAGGCCACATAAACTGGTATCAGAATTCAATGGTTCCTGGATTCTCCTGTCCATCTCACTTGTTTTAATGAAGAATTTGACTACTGTTATTCTAGGAGAGAAATGGATTAAAACCTAACTGCGTAATATAGTTACTAAAGCTGGATATGTATTTTATGGCATTGAAACCATGTGTTCATGTAAGTGTTTTCACCATCACAGGCAGAGAGAACTAGGGAAAAAAAATGTAGCATCTTGGAAAAAGTCTGAGTCACATACCAAAATGACAGTTTACGGGCATTACATTTACGTATGTCATCAGCAGTGCTGGATATATGTGTTAGTAGAACAAAAGACACTATCAATATTTTATTCCACAGATTTTAAAAAAAATAAGTTACAGATCCTGAGGTTATTAGTCTTCTAGCCAATCATTAAATTTCAAGGAAACATTCAGATATGTTGTCATTAAATACAGAAAAAAATTCATTACATGTTTTTGTTTTTGTTTTTTTTTTCCATCTGAACACCTTCATGGATATATCACTGCCACAGCAAACTGCTTTTCACTGCTATATATGGCTGGCTGCCCATGCTGAAATGGCCCATTCCTCAAAGTCAGACTGAAAAGCATGCCCTTCACTTAAAATATATTTAACACCAGGCAACACGATTATATGTCAAACCAACCTCATTTCATTCTGCTGATAAGACTACAAGTTAGATACATAAGCATAATGCTAGATGTGTAATATATATTTGGAAGGGCCCCGTGGGTTAGCAGCACATAACTTTTGTATTTTTTAATTTTAGTATTACACAATACCAATAAAAATGCTAAATGGATTGAGAGCTAGATTTTTTGACAACTGAAAATGCATCATTTTCATTAACTTGGTTTCTGATGAGTTCCTACAGGGGTTGGTAGCAGAACTATCACTATTCAACATTTTTGTAAGTAGATTGGAAATAAATATAAAATTATAGATTATAAAAATAACCAGTTACATATTTGGGGAGCAACGTTAGTGAATTCGATAAGGGACATTTTGTGGATAACCATATGGGCAGAGCAGGAGTACAGAATCACACAGAAAACTTGGTTATCCCTCTGAGAAGTATTTCAGTGCCTGGTTAGATAAAGAACAAATGGAAGCAGGGCTTGCACAGCACAGGGCAACTGCACCCCTGGACAGGACAGGGATCGTGACAGATGACTGGCTGTGTGGTGTGGTGCTGGAAAGGATGGATGCTGCAGTCTCTTTGTTTATAAAATGGCAAACAGTGCACATGTATTAAAAATTAGTTGGTAGCTCCGTGTACAACACAGAAATGTGGCTGCTGGTTCCAGAGCATACCACCTGAAACAGATGAAGAAAAATATGAAAGAATGCATAGAAGAGTTCCAAAAATAATTTGAGGGCTGCAGGAAATGCTTTCTAACAGAGGGCTCAATCTGTTTAGCCCACCCGAAAGAAGAGTGACATGATTACAGTCTACAGGTAATTCTGTTGAAAGAGAAGATCCAACATTAAAAAGTTCTCAGGAGAAGCTATAACAAGAGGTGATGCCTCAAAGTTGAGGCCAGAGAAACTGAAAATGGGGAATTAGAAACAATGTTTTCAAAATGTGATTAATGGTGGAAATGACAATATGAATGAGTATCATCAAGACCGGATACCTTTCTGGGAAACATGGTTTAGACAAACCTACTTGTTCATTCCAGTACAAGGGTCGTAAACATGATATTTAAAAACATGTCTGATGGCTCAGTTGTTCCATTTTGAGCTTATCAGTCTACGAAACTCTAACCTTAGTAAGGCTTAGAGAGCTCACCAGTGAAAAATGTTTGGGCTGTGACTGCTTTTAGCTCTTTGTGTTCAGATTTTTCAGAAGAGTGGAGTTGCCCTTGAATAATAGATGGGTTTTCTTCCCTGACAACAACTCAGTTTACTTCCAGAAGACCCACTGGATCTGCCATCTTTCTAGCAGCAGTTTTTGTTGCTGTTTTTGTTTTCTTTTGGTTTCTGACATCATCTTCTGGCTCTTTCTTTTCTTCCTAATTTCTTTCTCACCATTGTGATGATGGTGTTTACCAATAGCAAAGTCCATTCCACAACCCTTGGCTGCACAAAAGGGTTTAATCTGATCTGGGTGGCATTTGATGTGGTACAGATTCCAATATGTAGCCATACTGTCTGTCTGTCTCTAGAAATCATGTATAAACAACATTTGAAAAAGTTGTGCCCATATCTCCCCTCTTTCCTTGTTTATACGTTGTTTTAAAAACAACATTCACGTCCAGAACAAAGGCTGGTTGAAGAAAGCAGACTACAGCAGCGTGAGGACATTGGAAGCAACTGCCTTCTTGTTTATTTGCAATTGAATGAGCTGTACATGTGAAGCTTGTTTCAAGACTTCTCTCTCTAACAAGCAATGGTATGAATACAGCATTCTGTTCCTACTCATCCTACCCTTCCCTTGTGCTCCCTGTTCCCACAACCCCAATTTTATTTTGGATTTAGGTCTGACTAGGGTCCTTTCATTAGACATTAGGACAATCCAGGTTTGTTTGCCACTATTTCGTTATCTTCAGTACCAAGCCGTGTGCAACTGGGTCTCTCCTCACTCAGTGTAGCTGAGCATGACAGCTGAGGACTGGTCATCACGATCTAAAAGGAAATCTAAAAAGGTGTGTATAGAAACTGGGGGAATGCAACTTAACTCTGAAGCTTTTATAATTGTATGTTGTAGAAAAAAATGCTGTTGGAAGTAGTACAGAGGAACATACAAGACAAGAACTTCCAAGACACAAGTAGTCTGTGCAATGACAGCGAAAAACATGGAGAAGATGCTCCCAGATGGAAGAAAAAGAGCAGAGAGTAAAATGCCTAACCAGGGAAGCTGAAGAACCTCCTAAAACATACTATCTTCAAGGAAGAGGGGTCATGGAAAAAATGCAGCAGGTAAACTCTTATCACAGAATTGAAATACAGAAGTATTAGCATTTCTGGAGAGAGGTCTCAACATTTAACACTGCCTGACCACACACCTCAGAGTTTCCCTTCAAGTGTCTGAACTTCAGAGCTTCACTGTAGCCATGTGAGTGCTATGGACGAACGTCTTGCAGCAGGAACTTCAGCACTCCGCTGGGCCCTGCCTGCTGGGGACTTTAGAGTCATGGTCCATCTGTTGGTGGCATCTTGTGTTTCTGATACTTCTCAGGGCCTTCCTGAGTCCAGTTCAGTACCTTCGCTCTAGAAAGTAAGGACTATTCTCCATATTTTACAGGTAAACTGCCTAAGAATTTGTGTAAGGTGCTGGTGCAGAGGGAATGGGTGTATGATGTCAGATGGAACATCTGTATGCTGGCAACTCTGGGGGGATTTGGGGTGTGGCAGCTAGAGCAGGAGCTGGCTGGGTTTGGCAGCTCTGGAGGATCTGGATGTCTCCCAGCTGTGTGCCCCAGGCCTCTGCTATAACCACCACTCTTGTCACCAGACTAAACAAGGAGCTTTGGAGCCTCACTTGGGCTCTGCCTCCGTGCTGTGGCCACGTTCCTGGGTCTGTAGTGCCTGTAATTTTCCTGGCTCTCCCTGTGACATTTTCCAGGCTTTGGCACCAGTATTGCAGAGCTGACAAACTGCTGTCCTTTTGCTTTATCTATTCTGCACTGGACATAAACCCTCTGCCCTTACCTCTGTGTCACATTGTTTCAGATACATTACAACATTACAACACTGTTCCCCAAATTCTGGACTGTACTGGGAAGGGAACTGCTTCAGTCCAGTCTGGCCACAGAAATGGTATTAGCTTTCACGAAACTGATGCCATTGTACTAGAATGATGTACTGAGTTTAAATCTTTTATTGCATTGCTAATCATTGATGTAGTCTAACTGGAATCAGATCCACTCTTAAAGGATATAAAAGGAGTTGTAGAGCTTTAACTACTTCAATTTTAGAACTGATTTGGCCAAGTAAATACAATCTCTGTTTAGCACAGCTGGCAGAGTCGGCCCTTGGCTGTGAAATGTGCAGTGCTTCTTTTGTAGTATAGCCTGCAGAAAAAACATACTGTTTAGAAACCACTTGATTAGACTTTAACTAGATTAATCCATCTACTGACAACTTTGCTGCCTCTTACCCTTCCTTTCTTGGTCTACAGAAAAAAGAGGTTTGTAAATGTAACTGAATGTCTCTCCTCTAAACCAAGCAAAGTATACTCTGTCTTCAATCTTCTCAAGCATCAAGGTGAAAAAGCATGAGCTGTTTGTTTTGCCCGAGCCAGGATGACAAATGCCATTCTTCCGGGAATAATTTCTCAGGCTGTTGGCATGTTTTCCAAACAAAATCGTATGAGAGACTTTTAGACAGCCATAGCAGTCGGTGCAGACATGAGGCCACTGATTTCATTGGTGGCTCTGAACTGTTTTGCTGTGTTTAGAAAATAACCCTTCAAGAGATCAGGAGTGTCAACACCTGTATCAGACTTTCAGGAGAGCAGAAAGGAAAACAGTTACTACCACACAAAAGCCGCAGCTGCAGCTAGCACCTACATGGTCATTAACACTAATAAACTTTAAATGTAAATTTAGTTTGCAGATTACACAGTCTGTGTGTGAGAGGTGAAGGAAGAGCTGCTGGTTTTTTTTCATGTAACTCTGCCCTGAAAATGAATGCAGGACCTTGTATAATTAGGGCTACACACAGAGAACACTCAGAAAAGGCCTCTGTATTATCTTCCTCCAGCAATGCCTGAAATGCAGATTCCTGTTAAGCAATAATGAGAATATCAATTTGCACTATTCATGTTGTATTTTGCATTCAGGGGGATTATAGGTATAGATCATCCTAGGTGCAATCACACAGCACCTACAGGACGGACAAGGGATCAGATCCAGCCAGCACAGGTTTAAGAAGGTCAGGTCCTGTCTGACCTGATCTCCTTTTATGATCAGATGACCCGCCTGGTGGACGACGGGAAGGCTGTGGATGTGTCTATCTGGACTTCAGCAAAGCCTTTGACACTGTCTCCCACAGCATTCTCCTGGAAAAGCTGGCAGCCCACAGCTTGGACAGGGGCACTCTGTGCTGGGTCAGGAACTGGCTGGAGGG
>JAYRBT010000114.1:69574227-69592539 GCA_036023395.1 Myiotriccus ornatus | reverse complement strand
AACCCTGAGCTATCCTAATAAAGCAGACATATTTTAGATCTCATAGGTCGTGTGTGTATGTCTCAGAGAGCCCCTCCATCAACATAATTCATGTAGTTTTAAAAGATTGTTTAGGGATTTCTACTCCTAACTGTCTGAAGTTGCTGCTTTTCTCTGTTATTAAAATCCTACTTTCAGTCTGACAAACACATGCAGCAAAATTGATGGGCAATACGTAAATTCCTAGTAACTTAACAGGAAAAACCCCAGTGATCTTTCAAGTTTTATTTCCATTCTATGAAGAATATGAAGTACTGCAAATTTAATTATAGGTTCCTTCTGCAGGAAAATTTTAGTTGTTCCTGCCACAGGAACAGAGCAATGCTCATTAGCACGCTGCTGAAGACAAGACACAAAGTCAATGTAGAAAAATAAAGAAGTGGGAGGTATTTTTAATTAATGCACGAATTACTTGGTTTCTCTTTCTTTAAGCCAATCAAGTTCAGGGGAAAAGTTGGTGCAAAACTTTTGCACTTGTTGGTAAGTCACATTGACGCTACTGAGCACAAGGAGAGCAGCTGTGACAGAAAGGAGATGATTTTGGGTTTTTTCCAGCAGTGAGTTACTAGCGTTAAAGATGATGCAGAGCTGGAAAATCTGGCTGAGGAGCTTGGATTTCTCTATGCTCAGCATAGGAGCTCCATCATATAGACACCTAGCCTGAAACGTGTTAAAACTGCACTGTATTGTAGCTACCTTTTCACTTGTGTTATTTTAATTCCTATGTCTGTACTATTTAATGAATGTTGTGAAGTTTTCTTCTGTTTTTCCTCTCAAAAAGGCAGAAGACTGCAGAGCTGTTGTAGTACAAGTAGTATAAGAAGTTGTTTTCCAGATAACAAGTCAATATTAAAGAGGTAAATTATTTTTTTAAAAGCATTAATACTAGTACTTCTGGTAAGGCAATCCAGACTTGCATCATGTAAAGATGTGCCTTCTCTGTTAAGCTGAGTTGCACTATGCCACTGGCCTGACTTCAGTCCTATAGCATTTGGTCAGACCTATCCGTATAGGGATGGCAACTCTGACTTGCAGGAGCTGTGTTTTGACTGTAAAGGGGAAGGTGTTTTTGAAAGAGGTTGTGTTTCAGGAATTACCCAGGTAGACTAAACTTTCAGCCAGTTTGTAAGAATAATCTGTAGATCAGCAGCCTGAGCCTCTAGGTGTTTTCTCCAGTCCTTCTCCATTTTCACATTTTCTTCCTTCTCCAATGCACTCGGTCATGGCCTGTCTCAGTAATGTAAAAGTGTTTCTACACTTCTTTCTGGGTCATGTGATCTTTTTTCAGGCAGTCCTCTCAAGCCCCTGCTTCAGGACACATCTGATGCATCTGCCCAAACAGGGTAGTTGCACACTCTGGGCAGCTGCCAGCTGCTCTCTTGCTGCTTCAGCAGAAGGCCAGAGTCCCTTGGACATGCACCCTGAAATAATGCCAGAAACAGCTAGCCACAGCTAACATCTTGGATTATATCTGTCTCAATTAACAAATTAGGTGCAGGATTACACCTACACAGCAAAAATACCCTCACCATTTTAGCTAAAGTTAGTGAGAAAGATTAGCATAGGGTTAAGAAGTGGTACAGTCACACCACACTGTACAGATACTAATCAGGGCTAAATCACATCAGAGCTGATGGCAAGCCAACCCTTTGAGTCAGTGAGGGGGTTGAAGGGCTGGCATTAAGTGGCTGCAACTCTGCTTTTTAGAAACCTATGAAACTGAAGACTGGAATTCACTAGGGAATTCAGGGAACAAATCATTAACACCCATCCACACCTTTTAATCTTGGCTTTCAACAGGACCAGAAAATACACAGTTGTGGGGCAGATAGTCACATATCATAAAGTAGACTTTGGACAGCAGGAATCTTCTGCTTCACTGAGATGTCTCCTGCTGCAGGAATGAATGCCAATACACTCATTACTATGAATTGAAGAGGCATAGAGCGAGCTGCAAAAATTGGAGATAATGGCAATTTTTGTGAGTAGTTGCAACTGTCTACAAATAGTTTTCCTCTACTTTCTGTCAAGATCATCCATTAACTGCTTTTTGCAGATTAAACAAAGTACTATTCAACTGCTACTATGCTGAGTCTTCACAACTGGAGGTTCATTCTTTTTTTTTTTTTTTTCCTTTCACCCTAAAGCTGTGCAACCCAGGTCTTTCAACAAGTTTTAGGCATTACCAGCAAACATCCTTTCAGTTTTGACACAAGAAGCAGCAAAGTCGCAAGAGGAAACACTCTAAGACCAAAGACAGTAAGTAATGATGGCATTGGTAATCGCTTGATATGGTTGGAGAATGAGCAAAGTTTTTGCTAGTTTGCAAGCTGTGATTGAGACCTGCCCAGGCAGGTCTCATGTGGACATTAAGTCAAATCCCTTTGAAGACTGATCTTTCAGAGCAAGGTGACAGGATGTATTGCTAGTTAAGGGGGTGGAAAATAGTTCTAAAAATTGACTAAGAAAAGGGAGCAAGAGGGAAGTATTTAGTTAACAGTGCTCTAGGAAGTAATTTTTTTTGAGTACCATGCCTTGGTTGCTGACACTTTTTATACATTACTTATGCTTTCAGGTGCCTAGCAGATGAAAGAAGAGAATGGCTATTATTACACCTAAATGAAAAGACTCTTCCTACTGTCTTCACACAGCTACAGCAACAAAGGCTGATCCAGAAGTAAACCCAAGTGTATTTTTAATCAGTCCAGGTCACTTTAGAAAATGCCACTGAACAGCCTACCTGTGATTGAAATAAGAGAAGAATAATGTATATGCAAATTAAAGACAGGCAGAAATACTCAGTGTCCTGCACATATACTTCAGCGTAATTTAATCTGCTGATCCATTTTTGATACTGGGTGATTCAGATCCTCCTCCTCCCGAGCAAGAGCAGCACTGTATGTCCTCCTTTCACAGACAATGCAGCACAGGAGAGAAAGGCAAGGACATCAGTCAAAACTGAAAAGCTTCCTTTGATTGTGGTAACCATGGAACGTAATGGCGCAAAACACAGCTAAGAGCTTAGAGCAAAAACACTAGTGTCTGGTATTTTATTTGGTTTTGTTTTAAACTGCTTTCATGTTGGAACCCTTGCCCACCACATCCTGCCCAGTGCAGTGTTCTCGCCCCCCGAGGCTGCAGCCTGTACATTTACACCTTTACTGACTGTTCAAAGATGACTCACCAAAAGCGTTGTCTTGATCTCCCCTAGCACCCTCTCTGCCCTCACCCTAGAATGAGGAAGAAGTGCAACTCCTTGCCCAATGCTACACTGTCTAAAAGAAAATAGAGAAAATGTGTAAGTTTATCTGCATTTATCTTGCATGGCAAAAAAAGCTTGTTTCTATAGCCTAGACAATAAAGGACTCAGAAGTGTCTTTCAGGGGTGTGTCAAATTGTATTGCAGCTATGGATCAGTTAGAATACACCTATGTGCCTTTTGGCATCATCCATGTCCCTGGATGCTTGTCAACATGAACAAACACTTCAGCACTATTTCTATTTCTATAACTAACTAAGACTTAGAATTAAATTCAGGCAAACCTTAACAGCACTGCATTGATTAAACACCAATTACTTAGAGATGCAGGATTCCTAGCATAAGGCTGACATCTTTCACCATTAGTAAAATAAGCTTTATTTCATTCCAGCTTGCTGCTACATCCAGACAAGTCACAGTACACACAGAATGCTGTTATTTGGCTATTGAATAACGTTATGCCATAAATAAAGGACAAAGTGAGTGATAACAATCAAAGGACAGTTGTCACTAGGGAAGCCACAAATGTGATTTTAGCGCATTCCAGGAACCAGATGCCAATTTGGAAGTAGAGTGATAGCATCAGTATGAAGCACTCATGTGCCATTGTAATAGCAAAAAGGAAACGACTGTTTCCATCTAATTACAGACTTTTGTTAAAATACTTTAAGTATTACTCGATAAAAAAAAATTCATAGACTATTTTTGAACAAATGTTATATCTACAGATTAACTTCAAAGAAAAACAGTACCACAAAACTAGTACTATAGGGATAAACAAAGGTGCAGAGACTTTCAGTGCTACATTGTAACAAAAACTTAATTCAGTCCTTAACTGTGTGCAGTAGCTGGATGATTTTCTGGAAGGCACAGCAATTTTAAGCACATCAGAAAGCTCTTCATTTCCATACAGCCCTTCCAGAAACAGGAGTAAATTTTTGCAGTTTCTCATCATATGAGACGTAGTTATGTCAGTACACACTCACACCTCATTCACTACCCATATAAGCATCGAGGTCATGATGTGAAACTGAGGTTCCTTCCCTCAGAGCTGGTTATCATTTTAGTCAGTCAGCAACCACAGAACTGCACACTCTCTGTTCTCCTGTTCAAGCATACTGACAGTTATTCCCTAGCAAATTCCCTACCCACGTGGGTACTGAGAGAACTGGCAGATGAAGTTGCTAAGCCACTGTCCATCACATTTAAAAAATTAATGGAAGTCTGGTTTAGTTGCCACAGACCGGAAAAGGGGAAATGTAAACCCACCTTCAAAACCAACCAACCAACCAACCAAACAAAGGAAGACCCAAGAAACTACAGGCTGGTCAGTCCCACCTTGGTGCCTGGTAAGAAGACAGAGCAGATCATCTGGGAATTTATGCTATCACATATGGAAAATAAGGAGGCAATTTGTGACAGAAAACACAGCTTCACTAAGGGCAAATCATGCCTGACCAATTTGGTGGCTTTCCACAGTGGGGTTACAGCAATGGTGGACGAGGGAAGAGTGACAGACATCACCTACCTGGACCTGTGCAAAGCATTTGACACTGTCCTGCATGACATCCTTGTCTCTAAACTGGAGAGACCCAGATCTGACAAATGGACCACTCAGTGGATAGGATTTTGGCTGGATGGCCACACTCAGAGTTGTGGTCAATGGCTCAATGTCCAAGTGGAGACCAGTGATGAGTTATATTCCTCAGGGTCAGTACTGGGACCAGTGCTGTTTAACATCTTTGTCGGTGACCTCGACAGTGGGATCGAGTGCACTCTCAGCAAGTTTGTTGACAACACGAAGCTGTGTAGTGCAGTCAATACACTGGAGGAAAGATGCCATCCAGAGGGACCTTGACAGGCTTGAGGGGTGGGACTGTGTGAACTTCACAAAGTTCAACAAGGCCAAGTGCCAGGTCATGCATCTGGGTGAAGGCAATTCCAAGCAAAAATACAGGTTGGATAGAGAATGGACTGAGAAAAGCCCTGAGAAAGACTTGGGGGGTTTGGTGAACAAGAAGCTCAACATGAGCTGGTAATGTGTGCTCACAGTTCAAAAAGCCAGCTGTGTCCTGGGCTGCATCAAGCGAAGATGATCAGCAAGTCAAGGAAGCTGATTCTCGCTCTCCACCCTGCTCTTGTGAAACCCCACCTAGAATACTGCATCCATCTCTGGGTTTCCAAACATAAGGATTTGGACCTGTAGAAGTAAGTCAGAGGGTTACAAAAATGGCCCAAGGGCTGGAGCACCTCTCTCATGAAGACAGCTGAGAGAGATGGCACTGTTCAGCCTGAAGAGATGGCTCTGGAAAGACCTTAAGCACCTTCCAGTACCTAAAGGGGGCTGCAAGAGAGCCAAGAGACTTTTTACATGGGAGCACTGTGATAGGACAAGGGGGAATGGCTTTAACCTGAAATAATGTGGGCTTAGATTAGGTATTAGGAAGAAATTCTTTACTGTGAGGCACCGGCACACGTTGCCCAGAGCAGCTATAGACACCCCATCCCTGCAAATGTTGAAACACCCAACCTGGCCTTGGAGCAACCTGGTCTAATGGAAGGTGTCCCTGCCCAGGGCAGCAGAGCTGGAACTAGATGATCTTTAAAGTCCCTTCCAACCACAACCATTCTATGATTCTATGCAATCAGAAACGAAATAAGGTTCAGAGCAATACCTTTCTCATGAAAGTTTTAACAGCCACTGTGGAACCACAGACAGCAGCCCCTCTTCAGCCTGACATCCAGTATTATAAACTTTACTATGGAAAGGAGGAGTATTAAGCCTTACAGGCTATTACAAGTGGAACACTTAAATGCCTTGCTGTTCTCTGGCTTTTTGTGAAAAACAGAGTTAAGCTAACATGGAAAAACATGACCTAAATGAAAATTCTTTGGAGATGATTCTAAATCTGAATCAGTATTGTTGCACATACCATATGCAAAGTTAATACTGTATTTAGGAGAGTTAACAAATCTTTAATCCTTTTTGCCCTATAGTATTTCTCCAATTCCTATGGAAAACAGCTTTTATTTCCAGAAAGTCAGCAAGCAGACACTACCCTCTGGGATTGCCCACGTTAAAGAAAGTTTACAGGTAAAATTCCATTCAACAGATTTTATTTATCAATTTGGTTTCGCGATTACAACTGCTTCAGTTTTCTTCCACTGAAGATAAAATACAAACTTTTACAGCAACACTTGCAGAGAACATTCATAAGGTAACAGCATGATATTTGCACAAGTTGGCTTCAAGAAAAAGCCAGATAACTTGAAGAGTCACTACAATTCAGTGCCTAAAACTGATTTAGGGGCAAGTACAACTACAGATCTGTGAGTTACCTTCCACTTCAAAACACAAGGCCAAGAAAAACTGCAAGTTGTTACTTCAGGTTTTTTTGCTAGTACACAGCACAGATCAGCTGATACTGCCATTTCACAAAGGAGTAATTACTTTCAACAGTGAGGCAGCCAAGCACATGGTGAAGATGTATAACCCAGCCTCCCCTCCCCACAAACAACTAAAAGGGAAACAATTCCAGCCACAACTTTAAATCTGTGGAATTATACCTTGCTGGCAAGGCTAATGAGCAAGAGGTGTGTAGTGCAGGCCCTTTGGAATATGACTAAATTGATATAGCACAAACTTGAGTTTTTCAGATAGGCATCTGTACGTGTCAGAGATCCTGGGTTTTTGAAAGTCTTGGAAAATAGCAATTGCTGGCACCACAAAAAATTTAGTAACTAAGGCAAGGTATCCTTTCTCCCCTTTTAAACAAAACTTGAGGCAAACTATTAAGCAATTTTAAGGCACTTTAAACATTATTTTTAGTTCGCTTTACCAGCATACTTTATCGGAAATCTAAATCAGGATCAGCATAGCTCATGAATAAGCATTTCAGCAACATTTTACAGAGCAACTCGTTTTGTGGCAGTATCTCATGCTATGAAGTGTTCTGTAGGACTTTTCTGCAAGTTTCCCAAAAGAGAGCCCTTTGAGGCCAAAAATTATATATTAGGCATAGTTTGCTTTGCTGAGCTAAAAGCGAACTGTCATATTTTAGAAGAGTACTTTGTCCACTTCAAAGTACAGAACACAAGCTCATGCATATTGTTTGAAACAAATGGAATAAAATAGTTCTTAGACAGGGAAAGGACAGATTTAAGTGATTTCACAATAAGGCCAAGGATATACCACCTAACTCGCACACATATTGTCGCTGGAAACTGGCTGCTCACTGTTTTCATAAACCTGAGCTGATTGTCTTAGTTTTGTTTAGAAAATCAAAAGCTAATGAACTCGAAGATACAGTACTGGTGAGTAACCTCTGCATTTTGTAGCAATTTGAGTTTTCTACGCAGCATAACAGAAACAATGCCATTCAAACTAAAAGAACACAAGAAAGCAACGCTGTACACTCTAAATTTCCAACTGAAGTGCACTTAATTTGCTTCATATTTCAAGTTGCACTGCCATGACTATTATCTGCTATTGATGTTATTTTGGATTGGGTGTCAATTTCCAGTCAGGTCAGAGCTAATAAGACAGTACTACAAATTATCTCAGAATTGATGATATCATCAGAACCTATGCATTATGTGCTACATACACCACTTGATTTTATCTTTACTTCCATTTTTCCTGTGGGTTTATTTTCACAGGTGCTCAAGTCAGTCTGCATTGGAGATGACGTACCTTTGATACTTAGATCACACGGCTGATCCAGCCAAGTTAAAAACCCCAACCATTTGGCTGAATAGATTTCCTTAACCAGTTCACTGTAGGGAGACACAAAACTGATGCCAGGAAGCGGGAAGAGGAAAGAAAAAAGGTGTAGCCTGCAGTCACAGGACTACAGCAACCCAGATTAGGATCAAATCAGCAGATCCTCTGAACTACCCTTAACTACTCCTTCAGCAAGCAGACATACAGGAGGGTAAAAAAAGAAAAAAAACAACAACCCTGAAATTAACTGCAATGAGTTTAAGAACCATTTGAATAATAAAAACCTCAGGACTTCCCAAACATCAGTATTTCAAGTGTAAACATGAGTTCTTGCCTTTTTATACAGGGAGTGAACTGCATTTTATCACTAGTTTTATGCTTGGTCTTTGTAGGCCAGAACAAAAGATAAACAAGTCAAAGCTTCTGTTTGCAGCTGAACATCACTGTACCACGGTCCTCACTATAAAACAAGGTCAATAAGGGACAGTTATTCTAGTGAAAATTTTTTTAAACTGGAATGCTCAAGTCACATCTATTCTATTTTTCTATGTAAAGCTAGTACTTAAAAGTTTTATTTATCTTTGAGATAGGTGGGACACATTTGCAACCTAGTGAAATTTAGTCTTTAAGGCACTAATATTTATTTTCCCATTAGAAGAATTATCCTTACATCCGCCCTTAACATTAATTGAAAAGGGCATAGGAATTCTGTTTGGAATGAAGTATTTTATGAAGCAACTTTTATTCTTGTGTAAAAAAAATAAAAAGGGTTATGTTATTCTATTAACACGTTAGCTAATTCTACATTTTTGTCCACCTTTATAGCAACATGCTGTAAGAGCCATAAGCTAGTATAAACGGTATTTCACTCCCTGAATTTAGTCACCAATTATTCACATCCTGATAGAATTGAAGGGATACTGTATCTAGTGTGGATTAAATTAGCCTTCACAATAAGTCATCATGAGCATCATGAGATTGTCTACCCAACAGTGTTACCACTGAATAAGAATTTCTGAACATCTACATTTGGCATCTCAAGAAAAGTCCCACAGCAGCAGCCACTAAAGGAAAATAAAACAGCCATTAGAACCCATGCAGCATATTGCAAGTAATCCTGTTGAAGAGATTCATATCACCTCTTGCCAAGTATAATGTTGCAAAAATATTCATTTAAAGTCTTCTTTTAGGGATTTAAAGGATATTATGAACTGCTGTCTTCCATGAGCAACAGAAAATATTTTGGTTCAGTGAACTACAGGTGTTGGGCTACTAGTCCAGTATGAAGTGGCAGATCTTAAAGTGTGTGATAGTTTCGGTCTTTTGACTTGCAGAATTTGTACAGAAAGAAAATAACAGCCTGCAGACCCAGAACAAGGACAATTCCACCTATGAAACTTGCAGCATCAAATGTAGATTTGCGTGCAGCAGGTGCAGGAGTCACAGTAGCATTTGTACCTGTTAAACACCACATTAGAAATTATAAGTGCACAATGCTCACAACAGTTTTACAGAGTTTAGTGCTGGCTTCCTTGTATTAAGATTACTCAGCACATCATAGGAAAAAAAAAATCAAAAGTAAAGACACATCAGCATCTGTGTAGATTAGTGATACTGAAATTCTGATTAAATATTGGTTGTACAAGACTAGACCTATTTACAGACAAATTACTCTGGACCTCAATACTGAGCAATACCCAGCTGAACTTTATTTGTGCTTCAAAAAGCCAAAGCCTTCCTCCTTTACATAGAAGTATATTATTCAGATGTTCACATTCAAGACACATTTACAGTCTCTGCTCCTTGCTCCAAATTTTTTTTTGCTTAAATTTAAAATAAATTGTATCTTCCATCTACTGTATTTTACCGCAAGAGTTATGCTTAAGGAAATCAGCTGAAATCACAACAAATATGACTCTGGAAATAACAGCCATCTGCTGACGGCTAGTTTTAAAGAGCTTTACTTTGTGAGAGCTTTTCATGAAATAGCACATTTAGGACTGACACGGAAATAAAATAGTTCAGCTTATTCCTATCACTATAGCTCAATTTTCATTTAACAAAAAAAAGGCATCCCATTATTATGCTGCAAATGAAAACCAAAATATTACCTCCCAAGGACAGGGGAGTTAACAAGTGACTTCCAGCCACACTAGTAAAATCGCCCAGCTAATTTTTTTTGACCAAAATGTTTCTGACATCTAATATCTCACCAGTTAGCTCTGATTCTTGGGCTATTAGCTTGCTACATACATACATACATCATCTTAACAAAATTAGACTTGCCATAAAGTTAGAAGTGACAACAGCAGATACAGCAATACTGCTTTGATGCTGTCAGCTGGTAAGTCTTTCAAGATAACTTTTAAAGCAACACTAATTTCTAAGTATTTTATGCTTTAATTACAGTAGTAGTAGCAGTTACCTGGAGTAATGGGTGTTGTGGTAGGTGAAGCAACGGGAGTTGTAGGCAGAGGAGCATGTGTAGTTGCATTGGTGACATTAGCTGTTTGAGAGAAGACAGTACATGCATACCATAAACCTCAACAGCAAAATTTGCAAGCACTGAAGTTCTTATGCAAATGATTTTTCCTGTTTTGTTTTAACAAGGATAAGCTTTGCCCTCAGACTCTCCCACACAATTTAGGTGTTCAGCTGCATGGCTCTAAGCCCAGTTTCTGCAATAAGGATTATTTTCAAATTTGCACAACATTGTTATCCAAATATTTCAAGGTTCTCCACAGATCAGACACTGTTTCTTCAGACAAAACCACTTCATTTTCAAGCACTAGTATAAATGCTGGTGTTCGAACAAGAATCAAGACAGCTGCTTCAAGACAACTGAGAATCTGCATCAAGGCAAAGGACCTTCGTTAAACAGCCCTTACAATCAGTTAGTTTTAATTATACAAAAAAAGTACTTAATATAGTATCTCTAGACAGGACATACACATTCCTCCTATCCCCAAAACACTAACTGTGAATGCCATCATTGGAATAAAACCACCCACCTATAGCTAAACTGTCTCTTAAAAAGTCTTTCATTATCAGGCCAGAACACCGGGTCCCTGACCATCCCCCTGCTCCCCTCACGATCAGTATTACTAAAAATGCATCAGTATTTCACTGAGTACCTGGGACAAGTGCCCACACTTGCAGGTTTACTCAAAGCTAAACATTGCCCTTCTGTACATTAGGCTGTCCTGAGACTAATGAAGTACCAACTTGTTATCTCCCAACTCACTTGATCAGCAGATGCATTTAAAGATTACATTCATTTTTTAAAGAACATCACTGTTAAGATAGCAGAGAAATTTCTGAATAACAACCAAAAAAAACCCTCCTAAGAATTCATGGTTAATGGAAGTGACTAATTCAAACAATTACCACTGGCCCAATTTTTAACAGAGAAAATGCTTCTTGTCAATATAATTAGAGTTTTTTAAAATCCACCTCTTCCAAACCTTGGAACCATTTATGTATTCTGTACATCAGATGTTTAGTACTGAAGCTACTACACTGACCGTGGAAGAAGCCCGTATCCTTCATTTTATTCACCAGTTCCTACTTTAATTGCCATTCTATGTTCAGTGCTACTGTATTACCTATAGTAGTATGAGCTGTGGTAGCAGTACTGGCTGTGGTCACATTGGAAGATGTTGTGGTAGCATTCGAAGACGCTGTGGTAACATTGGAAGACGCCGTGGTAGTATTGGAAGATGCTGTGGTAGCACTGGAAGGTGGTACAATAGTAGAAGCTAGGAAAAAATAAGAGTTACATTAAAGAGATTAATGATGGTATTTAGCTAAAAAACAACCCAACATCAAGCAGGCTTAGTTTTATATATTTCATATAGCACTGAGTTCTACTGCAGTTTTAGTATGAAATTACAGAGCAGCTGACTCCACCATACTAACATAAAAAGTTACATGAATGAACACATGAAAAATATTGTCACAGGCAGCCCAATCAAGCCAGTGTTCAACTGGCAACTCGTGATTCCTCAAAGGAAACAGGAGTGAGAAGAGCCATAACTGTACAAGCTTTACACAATAGGGAACTAGGCACACAGTACTGCCTCCCAACCTCACTGCAACTTAAGACTGAACCTGACCTATCAAGTTCAACTATAAATCAAGAGTGGTTAGACAACTGAATTGTAATGAAGGGAAAACCAAGACCTCATCAAGAATTTGAAAGCTTAGCTAAAACTTCCTGTTCTGAGAGCTGTCGCTGGATGTAGGTACTCTCAGCTTTAGTATGTGCTGTACAAAAAAAACCCAACGAACTACCTCACCCAAAATGTAGAACTGTGAAGTCTTCTGCAACTTACTGTATTACCTAAGTTAATCACACATAGACAGCTTGTCTAAACTGTTGATTAATCATACACTGATACATCAGCAAGCCTCCTGCTGAAAAACCATGATATCCAGAACTCTTTAACACTCAGGCTCATTCAGATGTGGTTATTTACATCTTGAACATAATTCAGCACGGTGGGAAACAAGAGCCAGCTGTTTCTACAGAGATAGGCCGGATATATCAAAATCTACCTAGAGTCCCACTAGCATCCAGTCAGTTTAAGGCCACCTAAAAACTGGCCCACATTTTCCCATGTCAGTCTCTGAATGTAGTGCTGAGCCACGAGAAGTGAGAGTCCATAACATATTTCCTCTCACACCTACAAAGACCTCCTACTAAAGGTGACAATTAATTACCTTGAATATGCTCAAGCTAAAACACAGCAACTTGACAATGTCACTTAAAGTTTACCAGGAACAGATAGTAAAAAACACTTCTCTTAGATATAGAAGAAAGGCATTGTAACATCATGCTCTCTTTGAAAAGCACTAAAAAATGGAACTTTTAGCACTCCTGATTAAGAGGTGATTGTTACAATTTTAGAAACAACACACAAGTCCAAGTCAAAAGGAATTATTTCTGACTGGCTGCCACCACGAGATAGCCCATAGCAGCGTGGAAGCTTCATCTCTGTTGTTGTGAGCCAGCCTTTTCAGCAGCACTCTTGAATTCAGCTGGACATGATTATTCAGAATTTTCATTTACTGTTCTAAATCTTAAACCTAGGAAATCCTCTTTTAAAGTCCATTTCTTACCAGTTTTCAGAAAAACTAAAACTGGGGGGCTTCCACAAAAGTGAAATTCAAGATCTAATTTAAGTTATTCATATCCTGCACATCACCTCTGCACAGCAAGCACAAATTAAAAGTCTGAAGTAGATAAGCAACCAAGCAGGTTCCTAGCACAAAGGATTTCTCTTATACAGTTCTATATCCCAGACCCTGTATTTCAGAACTGCATGAAGAGTTGAGCTAGTTACCTATTAAAACTGGAAGGTTCATAAGTTCTTCCTATTTACTGTATCTCAGATGACTTAGCAGGTGAAACATTTTTTGTTCAATGTGCAGCTTACTGCCTTGAGGACACTGACAAGTTCCTTGGGACATGCTATATCTAACAGGAAACACCAGTTTTAATCTAAGAAAGCAAGGTAGTAGCGAAAGACGTGTCTACTAAAATATGTCAGGCTTCTTAAGACAGCAGTAGTAAGCAGTTAAATGAATGCCCAGTAAAATTGTGTATTCTAGTATCACATATTATACGTTTAAGCAAAAAGCAAAGGGCTTATTTACATACTTGTAAATGATTATATAAATTGCAGGAGGCATGTCAACAAAAGGCCAACAGACAAATCAGTTGTAAACACAACTGCCTCACATTAAACAATGTGAAAGCTGAGTATCTAAATACTTACAGGAACACTCTTCTACAGCTGAACAGTCTCCAATCTTTGCAGATGCTTCTGTTTCATTTACACACATCTCTTCACCTTCAGTCAGAAAAGAAGAAACAAGATAATTACGGCAGCCGAAGTTTGAAGTGTTTGAGACATTGCTCCTAGGTACTAATAAACTGTTCACAGGGCAAACTAAACATCATCTGCTAGCCAACACAGCCACTTTAGTATACAGGACCTCAGTATTATATTAATAATTACAGACTTTTTAGTATTTTCTTTCACTAGTTACTCCACCACTCAAAACAACATTTCGGCAATACTTGCACATTTTGTTGTAACAGTATAGCTCGATTTTTTTTTTTCTTCAGAGCTGATAAAATTAAAGTGTTTCTATTTGTGGCATTTCCCAAGTTAAACATTTGCACCTCTATGGTAGCATCATAAAAAAGTATCTTACTGTCTGAAAAAACTCTATATTCAAGAAAAACTTAGTTCCAGCTTTTCCAACTGGTCCTTGACCTTGAAATTGTGGAATACAGTTTCTTATTCTCTGCCTTGACTTATTCTCCCTCGACAGAGAATAAGTCTCAATGTCTCTCTCAAAGAAGCTACACAGATCTCTTGGGTGTTTGCAGTATGTGCCTCTTGGTCCAACATCACATGCAGAATTCATAAAAAGAGCTTTCTGAAGGCTGAGTTGCATCCAAAATTAATTTCATTTGTTCCAAAGCATCTTAACCTTCATATATAACCTTCCTTGGTTATCTACAATCAACTGCTACAAAAATCACTAATACAGTCAAGCCATTCTCTCCTCTTACTCTGTTTCCACCTCACATAAGAAGTAGAAATAGTCCACCTGAGATCTGCTTATTTAGTATTTTGTATGATTTTTGTCAACAGCAATTTCACCTCCTCCAGGACTGAGTACCAAAGGTCAACTAAATGTAGTTACATCCAACTCAACTACAGTCGGAAAAATAAGGCTCTAAATTAGATCAACTAATGCTTCTTCAGCTCTGTCACCTTCCCTTCAGTGGCCTGCAATTCTTAGTTTTATGAACACTGCTGTTAACTATTTAATGGACTCCTCTACCTGTATTGCACATCAGTTCAGGAGCAGTGGTTGTGACCACCAGGTCCACGATGACCTCAAAAGGGACTGAAGCACAGAGCTGTGCTTGCATGCCAGAATCTATTCATGACTCCTTAACAGTAAATAAAAGTGACTAGTTTGTCCTAAAAACATTCTGAACCACCTGGAAAACATTATCAACAGCACAGATTTCAATCAGAAGCCTAAAAAATCTGGGAATATTTTGAACACATCAAACATCTAAAGTTCTCAGGTAAAGACAGCTGAATGACAGATACAAATTGTGAGTTAATGCTTCATTAGGTTATCAGACAGAACAGAGTATTTGTGTGATGAACATCAATACAGATGAAGTAGGTCTAGCTGGGTTTAAGGCTGTCCACGGTGTTGAGGAATACATTCAGTGCAGGTGTGTAGCTGCAGTATGAGCTGCAGCTTGAGCTGGGAACTGGGTGCATAACAAAGGGCAAGGGGACCTGTGGCCCAGCCAGGGGACCAGACACTCAGAAACACCGCAGGAGCTGATGATCCCAGACTATCACCCATTTAAGACTGTGAGGGTATAAAACCCAGGGATTCCTTTATTGGGGGTCCCTCCTCGGAGGCACCAGCTTGAGCTGTTTCTGTGTTACCGCGCTGTGAATAAACTGCTGTATGCAACAAGACACCTGAGACTCTGCAAAGGGAAACCTGGGGTTGAACTGGTAAGGAAACCTGGTTTGACTGTGTGAGTGTGGGGTGTGTAGGGAGTCAAGCAGGGCACCTGTCATGAGCTGACCCCTGCAAAGGGGCTTCAGTCCTGGCAGTGAAAGTTTCCAGTGTTGAGAGTCTGACTGCCAAAGTCTCCTGAATGGTCAGGCAGGGAATTTTCCTTAACAATAGCAAAGTAAGGATTTCTACAATGTAGTCCTCCTTACCTTTACATTCGATCCACTTGCAGACATTTGTCTCATTAGCAATACACGAACTGCAGTTGGAGAAGTCTCCACAGATGTCTTAAAAAAAAAAAAAAAGGCAAGCACTCATTAGGATAAAATTACCACTGTCAAAATAGCAACTTCACAGAAACAAATCTTAGATCTGTACTCTCCCATATGAACATCTCCCATTCTAGGCACAATTCTTTACACTGAACTAACTACAAGTGAAAACTACAACTTTTGAACCCTTTTGACATGAAGTAAATACATTTTCCTCCAGACAATAATGATACTCCTAAACCAGACCCCACACGTACACCAGGATTCTGCCTCATGCAACATTTAACTACAGTAAACTCAGATAATAGTGGATATACTATTCTAGTGAAACTACCAAAGTCCACTAAATTAGTTTTGCAGAAGTTTGTTGAAAACTCAGGTGGTAAAAGCCTGTTTCCTTTTGATTATATTTTTCCTTTAGGTAATACAATCAGCTATAAATAACCCTACTCTAGAAAGCAATCAAATAAAGACAAGAATCTGGAGGAATTCATATTCACACCCATTAAAAAGGAGAGCAGAAAGAAAGTCAATCTATTCATATTCTGATCACAGCAGAAGCCAGCAATCTAACTAGCCCAGCTGCTTTTTTACGTCAATCTCAGTCAAATATCGTTGCCTTAAAATCACAATAACAACACATCCACTATCTGGCTCAAATAAGATCTCCAAGTCTGCAGTTTGACTGCATTAGTTTTAATTAAGACTTACTCATACAGTCATCATACTTGGAAAACCCACATGTTGCATGCTCTCCACTGTATTTCACACCATATCCACGTACTCCAGGCACCTTTGGGTGGCCTTTTACTCTTCTCTGTGAAGGGAACACTTTTTTATCCACAGATCTTTTGGCAATCAGCATGGTAATTTACCTCTCAGATAACAACTACAAATACATTAAGTAACTTCAGTAACCTGACAATCTGAATTAAGCCTGAATCAACCTGGCCTTTCTCTTGCTTATGGTAGGATTAGGACAGAAATGCTGGCACTATTTCTTCCCTTTCACGTAAGATATAAAAAGACCTTTGTCGGTTTGCATCAGTGAGGTAAGCACTGTTCCCTTTGGGAAGGCAGTCCTCACACAGTTCCTGGATAACAGATTTCAGGGGCAAAAAAAAATTCTAGGGAGAAAAGAAATCAGTCAATTATTATTCTGGATACACGTCTGAGGAACGATCACAGCACACACAACGCCGACTTCTGACAAATGAACAACCTTCACTTTTGCAAATTCCTCACTGGTACACAGAAAATGTAGCACAGTACATCCGTGGAGACAGGATGACAGTCAGTGCAGCCAACTAATACCAGATGCACTAGGGCTTTCAGTTAAGTTTCAAAAACAGCTTTCCCAGACCATCATGGAGGAGGACCTGATGTGCAAGACTAAAGGATCAGGAGTGGTTTTTTTATCAATGAGCTGTTAACTTCAGAATCTGTGGCAGGGTCTCAGACGTCATCTCTTAGGGTCTTTTATACGGGATATCTGCAAGTTCCCCAGCTCTCCCCTTTAGAACACGCCTACTCTTCACTGAAAAAAATTACTCTGGTATCACGAACTCAGCTCTTCAGCCTCAGCGAGCTGACGTTCGCTCCCAAGATAAACCTGTTGTACTGGCTCTCACACGACGTATTTTCGGATTTCCCTTACACTCGAGGAGGAAACCTGGAAACAGAGTGTGTCCTTTTGGACCGACAGTGCCCTCTCCGGCTGCTGCGGAGCGGCTATTAACCCCTGGCTGAGCAGTCCCGGAGCAGCTCTCGGTTCCCACCGGGTGTCCCACACCGTCCCGCATCCCGCCGTCGGGGTACGGCTGGAGAGGAAACCTGGCAGTGCTGCGGCACCGGGCAGCCTCAAGCCCAGCTGCCTCCAGCGCCACCGCGCAACGCGGCCAGGGAACACCCAAGGACTTCCACACAACTTCTCCCCTTCGCTTCCTGGGGCACGGCACATTTCGCGGTTCTCGGCCAGACAAAACCCTTCGGCACGCAGCTCACGGGGCCGCAGCTGTGGGCAAAACCCTCAGGGCGGATAACGGGGCTCGCACCGGGACAGGGAAGGAGCGGCAGCAGGGGCAGAGCAGCACCGCTGAGTCAGGGACCCCTCGCCATCGGACCCGCTCCGAGCGCACAAGGACCACCCGCGTGCACGGCGCTGGCAGCGGCTCCCGGCCCCCTGCGGCGTGCCAAGGCGGCACCGCAGGCGGCGTCCGAGCGGGATAACGGATCCAAACACGGCATAACCGGGATAACGGGCCAAACGCCCAGCGGGCTGCAGCGATGCCGCCCCGCGGAAGCGGCGGCGGCGGCCGCCGAGCGCCGAGGGAGCGGCGAGGGAGCGCTGAGGGAGCGCCGGGCGGGCCCCGGGCGGCGCTCCCGCCCCGCCGGCCGCGGGGGCTCCGGCAGCGGGCGCGGAGGGAGGGCCGGCGGGGGGCGGGGCGCGC
>JAYRBT010000114.1:69522492-69574127 GCA_036023395.1 Myiotriccus ornatus | reverse complement strand
GCCGGGCACCGGGCGGGGCTGCCCCGTCAGCAGCTCCCGGGGGGGAAAGGGCCGGGGGGGAGCGCGAATCACTCACCGACGGGCGCGTTGCCGCCGCTCGGCGCGGCGCCCGCGGCCAGCCCGCAGAGACAGCAGGCCAGGGAAAGGGCGGCGAGGGTGAGCGCGAGTGCCCGGCCCATGGCGGCGGTGCGGAGTAAACGCGTGGACACGATTCCCGCTCGGCGCTTCCTCCGCTCCCGCTGCCCGCGCGCAGCCTCCGCGCGCCGCCGCCACGCCCCACGCGGCGTCACGGGAGCGCCTCCGGCCGGCCCCGCCCCCCGCCCGCCGTGGTTCCGCCCAGCCTTCTCCCCCCCCCATTCTGCGGGCAATGGAACGGTCCGCACCGCGGTGACGCGACGCCGCTACCCCACGTGACCAGGCCGCTCCTCTCGGAGGGAGAGTTTCCCGCGCGTCACGCGCTGCTCGACGCCATACGTCACCACGGAGGCCCCGCCCTCCTTCCCGCTGGCTCCGCTCATTGGCTGGGGCGAGCGGGGGGGCGGGGCTGGGGCGCGCGGGCTCGCGGGTTCCGTTTTCCCGCGGGTTGGCTTTTCCCGCGGGCGGGCGGGTGCCACGTGTTCCGTGCCGTTTCCCGGGAGGTGACGTGGGCGCACGGTCTCGCCTCGCCCCGCGCCGTCCGGTGCGACCCCTCGCAAGACAGGCCGTCCTACCCCACGGACACCAGCCGCCTGGGGAGGCACGGCCGTGGCGTGGCGCCTCTCCCTCCCCCCGCCCAGGCCTGGGGACAGCTGCTCGCCGCTCCGTAGCCCGACCCCGGGTCTCAGGGCTGCAGCCTGTGCCCCTCGGCTGTCTGCGACTTCACCCTGAAGTTGCCAAGGCCGAGCTGCTTCCGCCTCGTTGCTCTCAGGCACCGGGACTCGTGCCTCTCTCCACGCCTATTTTTTGAGGTGGATATCTCTCGGACAGTGGTTGTCACGGGTCACCTCTTCCCCCTTTCCCTGCCGTGAAAGAACTTAGTGAATAGTGTGTAATAGTGAGTTAATTTCATTTTACTTAGTAATAACTCACAGATGAACCTTAGCAGTCAGTGTGCAACGCTTTCCAAGTGGTGTCCAGCTGTGCTCCTGGCAGCACTAGTGTGCTAGCGCCGTAGGAAGCTGCACACCGGGAGCTGGGGTAGGTCCAGGATAAAATGCCTGCGTTACTAGAAGGCAAGCATGGTACAAACTGTAGCCCTTATTTTCTCCTCCTGCTGCACCGGAGAGAGACCTGGAGAAGGCTCAGGTCATCTCGCCACTTTTTTTGCTGGTCTTGGCAGTGTTGGGTTTGCGGTTGGACTCGATTCTAAGAATCTAATTCCCTCCTCACCGCTGGGAAGAGCTCCCCCTCTGGCTATCACATTTCCTGCCTCTCTGTCCTTTGTTTTTCCCTAAGGCAGCTTGAGTCGATGTATGTCATCAGTAGTGGACTCTGCAAATAAAGCTTTGTTTGTGTAAATCTGCCTCAGCATTTTGTGCAGTGCCAACACCACAACAGGCGAATGTTGGGAAACCAAGGCAAACATTCACGGCTGCTTAAATTCAAGGAGAGCTAAGCTGGAGCTATAAAGCATGTTTTAGCGTGGTCCTGGTGAAAGGACAAATGGAAGAGCAGAGTTATAATCAGGAAAATTCCCCCTTGTTTTTCCTATGAGCTGGACTTGGACAGTAAAGAGGAAACCACCAAATAAATCCCTAGATTAATCTTCCATTTTACTTTATTTGCTGAAGGTGTTTTATTATCAAGAGACCAATAAAAATGCAGAAACTTTAAGGCAAACTACCTGTCATGATTACTGAGTGAGCTCTGGAAAGGTCTGTAGAGCTGTTTATAATACATAATTTTGGGTACCAAGCTTTCTGACAAGCTTCTGTATTGTCATATATTGTGGTGCTCCTAGCAGGCAGGATGACTAATTCTTTGTCTTCCTGAAAAGGAATCTTGGAGTGAAAACATTAAAAAAAAGGTAGCAGCTGCAATTAAATGACCAAACATGTTCTGATGGATGTAAATGTCACTAACATCTGAATTTAGTTCTGAAAAGTGATGAGACTGAAGTCACACACTGACTTTAGTTATCTCTCATTCTGCATGTACTTTTTACTGGAGTGTTAGTGCAAGTTGAGTTATTTCTGCAGTATGATGAAAGGTGCTGGCTTTTGAAGAAAAAATAATTTTCACATTCCTTATTAAAATACTGTGTTTCTGATCTGTCCTTGAATAAGCAGAATAAATTGAGGAGCAGCATAAATAGATACTGCAATGTAACCAAAACTGCTTGGAATGTGCTTGCCATACCTGCAAAAATTTTTATGGCCTTCTGGGACAAGGGTCTTCTGCTGGGATCAGGGCTTGATTCATGGGATCTCTTGTGGTTTCACTAGACATGGTGTTATTTGAACTCAGGTTTTCTCTTTTGCAGCTCTTGTGGGTTATGATATTAAATATATCTTCAGCAGTTATCATAGTGTTTTATGAGGGATACATTGGCAGTTCTGTTGGTGGGCGGGACACATGAAGTGTCATGGTTGCTGCAATCTGCATTTCATGAGGACTGCATACTAAAAATCTCTTTTTTTGAGAAGGAAAACATAGGACATAAGTTAAATGTGGCTGATAAAAGACAAGACTCGAATCAGTGTTTATATAAATGGAAAAAGTGGGAGGAAATGAAGTACATAATAGAACAAAGATTACAAGCAAGGCAAGAATTACAGCACATCTCCACAAGCAAGTGAAAATGTCTGTCATGTAATCCTGGGGGCTGGTGAGAATCCAAGGGAATGATAAATGTGGTTTGTCTGTTTTTTCTTGAAGTCAGCATCTTGGGACTTTGTTGTAGCATACAGTCAGCAGGATCATCGCAATCTGAGTTGTTGTTGGATTTAAAATACCACATTCATCACTGTATTCAGTTTTCACTGCACTGTTATATACTTAGTGGTTAGTAAGGCATTTACCTCTGTTTTGAATGTATAAGGAGTTCCAAGCACAGCATTACTGGAAAATTATGTAAAAGTCTTGACAAAAACAGGTAAAACCTAAAGGTCTGCAGATGTCCCACATTTTAAATGTAGTAAATGCCCAAGATTTGAAGCATATTGTGTTGTATCAATTGGGGCTTGGCAAGATGTGGTAAGGGGTTGAAGAGGTTCCATAGGAGCACTGGAGATAATAAAAATAAATAAACCCCAAAACTTAGTAGATAAACCAAAGGGACCCCGTATTTGTTTCGATTTGTAAACAATTGTTCTCATTTCCATATTGGCATTTCAACTACACAGAAGGAGAAGCATGTGTGAAGTGTAAATACATGGTGAATGTTTTAACAGGGAAAATACAGCATCCAAAGAAGTTTTGGGGTATTTGGTACCATTACATAATGAGGGGTTATTGGGTTCTGGTGCCATTCACCAACTTTGTAATTGTTCAGAAATACTGTATCGATTCCAGTGCTCAGAGCTTTGTAACCTTAGTCCTTGCATCATGAGACGAGTACGGTAGTAAATCCTGGATAGAGGTGTGTCTGATCAGGGCTGGATACAGCCCCAAGGCACATTCCCAAGGGTTGTGCATGCTGTATTGTATGACATCAAAGTGTGCATTTAAGGTCAATGTATGACATCAAAGTGTGTCTGACCCCAGGAGGAATTCTGGGTGAGAACACTGGTACCTGGACTGTAAAAGCCGCTTGCCTGGGGCAAGCGAGGTAGTGCTGTGTGTGGTACACATGCATGCTGTGTTACAGGCACTTGCTCAGCCCTGCCAGATGGAGTGGAAAGGCTGCTTTTAACACAAAAATAAAACAATAGAGAGAGTCGTAATGATATAGTAATGCTAAAAGGTTTTTCTTAGCTCTTTTAGAGATAGTGGTACAGGCTGATGCTTTTAGCCTAAGGCAAGCCAAAGGGACGTGTACTGAGAAGAAGAATAGAAGGCAGCAGGTAGAGATAAGGTGGGGTGGAAGGACTAAACATTTCACCTGTGCAGCTGGAACTAACCACAGAACGAGGTTAGGCTGGTTTAGGTAACCAGAGGAAAATAAGGCTCATGTTGAGATGGAGTCGTGGCAACAGTACCTCCATTCACTGTATTTGTAACACGCATTTTTTGGTTGACAGTGGTGTAATACAGCGGTAGGCTCTGGTCTGTGTTGGGCAGGAGCATAGTCCCTGCTCCTAGGAGTTTAGCTGTGAGCTCAAGGCTGGCTGGCTGATAAAAGGTGCTTTGGTCAGCCTGGGAGCTTTTCAAGGGAAGGAACCTCAGCAGGACCTCCCCAACTTTTTCTTGGTAGATGTTATTAGACTGAGGCTGTTCCATCTGGCCCCTGCCTGAGCTGTAACACCTTTGGGTTGCCTGTGCCTGTTCTTGAGTCCCACTGTCCTGGTGTCCACTCTTGCTGTGCCCTGTGACCTGGACCAGTGCTTCTTCCCTCACAGCATCTGAGGTACGGGCACAACTGAGCTCTGTTGGCCCAGCCACCCATTACTGCTTTTAAAGATCCTAAGTCTTATCAGAATTACAGTATCAAGATTTTTTCTAGTAGTTTTGTAAAATCATTCTGCTTACTCATTTGCTCCATGCAATAGCTGTATCACATCATTCTGAGCCATTTGATATGCTGCGTATTTGTTATTTTCAGTAAAGTTTTTTTCAAAACCAGGCTGTTGGAGTACCTTTTTTTTTCTCCCTGGAATTGGTGGCAAGCTCTTTTTTGTCTCTGCCTTACAGCTCGAGGTCAACAGTGAATTAGCACAGTATATTCCAAGCAATAAGGTATGTGAAGGGCAGTAGGAGAGAGCTGTAGCCATGACAGTCTAAAAAGGAAAGTGAGGCTGGTCTGTAGGAAGCTGAAATATGTTGTCTAAGGCCTGTCTGATAGCAGAATGAACGTATACCTCAGAGATCCCAGGGCTTCCCCAGATCACTGTGGAGAACCTACATAGCTGAGGAGCCATACTAGCAATTTCTGCTGACTTTAGTAGCCCTCCTGGATCAGATTCAGAAACCCTCTGACCTAAGATTAGGTAAACACCCTTGTAGTTAATGACTTCAGCCTCCAACTTTCGTCTGATCAGTGCTTGAATAAGTAAGGGGTGGTGATTGGAGCCTACTCTCTGTGGTTTATTAACACAGTGTCCTTGAGCTTTTAACACATATGCCTGTACAAAGAAAATTTGTGTGTAGTCTGAGGGCTTATTTCATCACTTTTCATTTAGAGCAGTATCTAAGAGAGTGTTTTGCTGGAGTAAGAAGCTCAGCGTGAGTCTAATAATGCAAAACTTGAAAGATAATGATTTTTCTTACAGCAGTGACACATTACATAAATAAAACACTGTGTAATCCGGTAAGATAATAGTTTTCTCAGAAGGCATGTTGCTGCCAGCTGTTCTTTATAGAAGGGAGTTTTTTTATATGGTTGCTGGGAAGGGAACTTCTCCAAAACCAGCAGCTGGCAATGGAAGTCTTCATCTCCCTGTCTGCAGACTGCCCCTGAATTTCCTGGCTTTGTGGAGACCCCGCGGCTTGCCTCTGGACTTAAGTGTCCTCTGAACGCTTGCACATGCTACTTCTCTGTTCTGGCTCTCTCAGAGGTGGCAATGCATTCCTGGTGATTTGATCAGAGATGTAAGTTACAGTAGAAAATATGGCACAAAACATCATTTTGGATTGAGCTTAAGATGAATATTCCTTTCCTGTTTCGTTGTTCATCGCCTTGAGCTCCTTAAGTGTATCCATCTTGCAGGCACTGGGGGACCAGGCTTAAAAGATACTCTTTCTTTTAGGTTACCTCTTAATACTAGAGGAAAGATTTTACCCTGGTTTCTCTGGCATAGTGTCCTGTCGTGACCAATGCAAATATAGTAATTATAGCTTGCCTGAAAAATTGTTATGCCTGAAATTCAAAACATTTCCTGGTTGTACTTTCCTCTTCTCATTATAACTTCTTTTTTCATGTGGTGTAACTGCAGCCAGTTGTCCCCCTGCGAGGCTCTCCTGGATCCTCAGTGTATGATGCCCAGCTGTACGTCCAGCCATCATACTTGTTACCAGGTCCGTGACTTGGCATAGGATCAGTTTTCTTATACTTGATGTGATCAGGCATTTGCCTGCCCTGAGGGTCCCTGAGCACTGCCCATTACCAGAGCTTGAGTTTCTGGGCTCTGACAGCTGCTCAGATCGGGTCATTTGGACTCAAAGAACACTCTGTGCTCTGGCTTGGTCCCGCACGGGACGCTGGAGTTATTGAAGCGGCAGCCATGCCACATAGCAGACCTGCCATGGGTGACCAAGCCAACAGCAAATAAAGGATCAATTAATTGGTGTTTTAGCATTGTCCTTTATAACCTGCAGAACTAAAATTGCTTTCCTGACTAAGCATCTGAATATAATTTAAAATTCTTGCCAAAAATAAGAGCTGCTAACCTGTGTCTCAATACTGAGTTTGAAAATCATATCCTTTCATAGCAAGTCTCTGTTATTTATGAAAAGTCATTTGTCAGGAAATGTGGTTTTTTTATGAAGAAAATATAACACTCTATTTTCATCTTTGACCCAGAACTATAATGTGAAAATAATTACTCTCTAGGCAGATTGATTTGAAATGTTCCTACAGAAGACTTAGTTCCTAAATAGTCATCTATGTATAGATTGCAGAATGCTGTAGAAAATGGAAGGATGAAATGCGTTAAAGGCTCCTTCACTGGCTACAGACATACAAAGGTATTTTAGGTTAAATAATCTTTTTGAGGTTTGTAGCATAAGAAAAAAAACAAACCTAAATCCCCTTGCTAAAATTAAGACAATCTCCATACTCAGAGCTTGTGGAGATCACTCTGGGTCTATGCCCTCTTCAGGCATTCAGTTAAACATTTGCTGATTTGTTAAAATTCATTCCCATTTAACAAGTAAACTTCAGATCGCTACTTTTCATGAAATCCATGGATTTAAGCTCAGACAAAACTAGGTCTCTCCTAATTTTCTTTTATTTCTCCTAATATTTACCTAATTCAGCCTTCCCTATCTTACACTGGAGCTGTTTTGTGAGGTTTAGTGGCTCTTACAGTGAGCCCAGGAGCAAAGGTCACTCAGCACAGTGCTCTTGGCAGCACTGGAAATAGAGGTGGGAGAGCTACACTCTGACAGTGTCTGGGTTGCCCTGGCACAGCAGGGCTGGTTTCACCTTGTATCTGCATCCAAGCTCAGTGAGAGTGTTGTTTCCTTTGAACTTCCAGTGCACTTGGTTATGGCCTCTCTTTCCAGCCTGCATTTGGATCTTCCACACATCATCTCTTTTTTTAATGCTCACCTGCTGTCCTCTGCTGAAGCCATCTGTGCCCCAGCTCTGCACTGCATGTAAGAAATCACTTACACTAGCAATCATTATGTATTTATATCCACCCATAACCTTAACATTTCCTGTTTTGCAGTAACTTTATAAGCAATATTTTTCTCTGTTTCAGTCACTTTTTTGTATTTGAGACCATTGGCTAAAAATAATTACTTAAAGTTTATGCGTGCACTACCATTTCCTGGTTTTATCCCAATGCAGCCCAACCTGATTTCAAGGGCATTACTTCTAGGTTATAGCAGTCAGCGCAGGATCAAATGTTTGGCCTTCACAGAGCCCACAGTCCTGCAAATATATATTTTTCTCTTTTTCTCTGAGATGTCTGAATTACCATATACAGACTGTATCTGGTGTCTGAGCTGTATGGACCTCTGAGTAACCTGATGTAGTTGAAGTCGCTGCTTACTGCAGGGGGTTTGGACGAGGTGAACTTTAAAGGTCCCATCTAGCCCAAACTATGACTCTGTATAGGGCAAACCTGGCAGGCCAGTGTTGATAGAAGTTGAGGTAGAGGCAGAATTTAGTCAGAAACAGTTAGCTTTATCCCTATGGGTGTGTATCCATCTGTCCACCTGTGCTTTAGCCATATGTGCATTTTACCATATCCCCTTGTCTCTATATAATCATATTAACACTATTTCCCATAAATTGTATATGCACTGAGATACGTTCACAGGTCTTTTTCTACACTCCTGTAAAAGTAATTTTTAACGTCTTGTGAACATTTATTAAGCTAAAGGAATGTTTCCAAGCCATTCACATGTGCAAGAAGCAGTTTTATTTTTGCTGTAAGTGAAAGCCATGAAGGTCTGTAAAAAGCTGACTGGGAAGTAATTCTCTACCTTACAGCAGGCAGGAAAACCAGCTGACAATCCTGGCTCAAAGGTCCCACAGTTAATAACCTTGCAGGCTACAGTAGGCCTTTTTTTTATGTGTAGGTACAACTTCCAGTCTTCAGAGGATCTCCATGCCTTCGATCAGCTGCCTACAGGAGGGAGAAAGTGCACATGTGATCTGTCTCCATCCAAAGCCAAGCTCTGCCACCTCTGCCTTGTGCAGGGCCATTAACAAACCCAGGCACCTGTTTCCAATTGACAGGCTACACTCTGCTCTTCAAAAAGTTATTCTTCTCAATGGAATTGCAAGTGCTATCAGTTCTTGACTAAGTAGCCTCTAACTGGTATTTTAGGAGATATGAAAATATCGTGGAGCTACATTTATGTAAAGAACTAAGTGTTGTTCCATGTGCCCCAGCTACAAATGGCTTTTACTTCTGAGAAAAAAAGAAGTCAGGAGACACATTGTCAGAAGTGACAGTACTAGAAGTGACTCCCTAAGAAATATCTTTTAGTTTTCTTCCTTCACTGTGCGATCAGAATCCTGAAAACAGTCCAACATTTTGCCATCTTTATGATTTTCAGCCTGTCCTGCTCCCACGCTGTGGGATGTCATGGCAATGGATGCCAGCAGTGCTCCATAAAGCTTTGTACTGTATCCCATCCCACCCCACCCCACCCCATCCAGCAGTGGTACCAAGCACGGAGGACACTGCAGGTGTTCCTTGTCCAAGCAGGGATGTCAGAAAGACTGAGCAGAGCAGAGCTGGAAAGTGCACATCTGTCCTTGTCATATGCTGTGGCTACTTTTTGCTTCCTCAGGATTAAATTCCCACTCAGATTTAGGAGGGCCTTACTGTAAGATCATGGATCACACACTTTTCAGATTGCACAGAGCCAGGCAAGGTGGAAACTTGAGGTGAATGTCACTGGTTATAAATACATCTGTCTTTTGGTTTGTTCTCTGTAGGTTTGACAGTGATGCTTTTTGCTACCTTTGAAAATGTTGTCTTTCTGCATGATAGTAAAATGGAAACCCCACTGTGAATTTCTCTCTTTATGGTAATACATATTTTGTTCTCTTCCATCAAACAAACTGCTCAGAGCAGTAATTTTGCTTATTACATTCCTGAAAACTAGAATTTTTAACAGGGCCTGTCCTATACATTAACCTACTGGGAACAAACTTCTACTATGCGTTCGCTAAAAGTTTCTTTCAGCTGAGGGCAGAGTAGAGCCTGGAGGTTTTGTGAAATGCCTCCCTGTCTGTCAGGGCCCACCTTCAGCTGACACCAAGCTATGCAGCCACAAGTTTGTAACCTTGGTCCTGGAGATGCCCTGGCAGCTTCCTCAGTTTTGTGAAAGGGTTTTCAAGCTTGAGCCAGGTCAGGGCAGAGAAGGAAGGAATGGGGGTCATTAGTACTTCAGTTCCGCCCTCTGGCCAAAGGCATTTGTGTTTTAGCTGCCAAAGGGGTTTGATGGATGCTTCCTCCTGGGCAGCAATGTCCTGCAGGGCCAGGATAACATCCTGCACAGTACAGTGATGCCAAGCTTGTATGTACCTGCCCACAAGCCACATATGTTTCATCAAGGTGATGTAGAACTGTAAGCTGTTGCTGTGGCAACCCTTGTTGGCCAAACTGAGGACTTTCTCCCCCTTCTCTTGTGATGGATGGAGATGCTTTCATCTAGGGAAAGAGCTGGTGGATGAAGGGCCACAGTTGTGTTGCTCCCTTTGCTGCTATTCACCATACAAGTCCCTTTTGGCAGCTACCACAAGCTCCCCTTTCCTCCTTCCCACCCTCCCTTCTTCTTTTTCTTTAAAGGTCTCATCAAGTCTCGTGCCAGCAAAGTTTGGTTTGAATCAATGTTATTTCTACAAAGAGCTTCCTGCTACTGTCTAGTGCTTAAGCCAGTATAGAAGCTAATGAAAAAATATCCATAGAAAAGCACTCTGGGTATTTTTGGCTCCCTGTTGTTAGTCTGGAATGCCTCTTGCCAGAGGAGCTCTGGGTACTTAGCATGGCAGTTCCTCATGGCTGCTTGTGATTATTCCCACCTTATGGATGAGGAAGGTGGGAGGCAGAGCAGATGCTCCAAGCACAGCCCCTGCTCTGCCTCCCCTTGTGCCTCTGTCAGCAGTGCAGGGGACAAGATCCCGCATGAGCACAGTCAGGGCTGCGAGGACAGGACGTGGCCATCTGGGGCGGGCTGCCCGGCTGCTCCCAGCGCTTGGTGACTCACACAGGAGGGTGAGCAGGAGACTTTTTTATCAAAGTAATATGACAGAGCTGAATAAATGGAGAGCAGATATTTAGTTAAGGAGGTCAGGGTGCTCCCAGAGTGGAAGCTTCTTTCCAGGATGAGGAGAGAAGGTAGGCGATGGAAACAAGAGCTGTGAAAAGGTGAAGAGGATACTGCATGCTGGCTGAGGAAGAACTGGTGAGGGAGAGAAGAAATGGCTCTCAGGAGGAATGACTGGTTAAGAAGAGGCATTAGGCATGCTTGAGTTTGGAGGATAAAATGGCAAGAACTTGATTCCTTCTCCGTGCAGGGGAGCCTGGCTATGAAGTGGGGAGCAGGGAGTCTACTGATCCTGTCATCCTCCAGCACTGTCTGATCTGATCACATTGAGAGCTCCATTGAGCTCTCAACAAGCATTACGGAAACTGTAGAAATTTTAGATTTCATTGTTCTCTGATTGTTTTTTCTAATTCTTGTTACACTGTTTGAATGCTCTTCTCAGACACTGAGTCATAAAGATGGTAATTAAATCTTAACTGAACAGTTTCTCCCTGTCTGCTGCCTTGTGGTTTGCAAAACTACTTCAGCAGACTAATTTTGGAGTGGGGTGCTTTGTCCTATGACATCATGCTCCAGTCCAAGTGATTCTGTGTACTTTCCCCAGTCCTTTCATCTCATTACAGTAAAATGAGGTTGTATTCCATTAATTTCAGCAGGCTCTGGTTGCAGTGCCCAGACACATGCCAAGCACGGAGTCTCCCAGAACATTACTGGCTGACACGGGTATCTCTCACCCTTTTCAGATATCGAAGATATTTGTCCTCTGCCCTCAGCGTAAAGCAGTTTTGCAGGAAGTATTAGAACAGCAATCTAAGCCTTAAAATAGAAAGGCATACCCAAGGGAACACCTTTCTCAACAGTGAAAAGCAACTTTTTAATTAAAGAGGGAGAGGGCAAAAACTAGCAACCCTCTCCTTTAATACATCAGCACATGGAGTATGTGCAGTATGGATAACAAAGCTCTTCCAGGGACACTTTCAAGGTTGACCGATTCCAAATTAAATGCACCTTAAAATTACCAAAGCAATTTTTGGTGCACTGTCCCCTTCCCACATGACATGGCTGCTTCTTTCCTGGGTAGCAGAGGGAAAGCACAAGCTCTGCTCGGAGAAGGATGGAGCCAGATGCAAAATGCTGCACGTGGGCTGGGGCTTTGTGCTGCAGCCCAGGAAGTGTGTAGGGCCACAGCTCTCCTTTGTACAGAGGTGCCTGTGCGTACCCAAACTCATTTCTACCTAACATGTAGATCAGGTAAATCTATGGGTCATAAAAAATGGCAATTTCTACCCGAACAGGAAGTGCAAAGGGTGTGAGACAGGCACTAGGGCAAATCCATTGGATAACATTGCTGGAAAAGAAGGTGCACAAAATTTTAACTCCTTGGTGACATCCACTTTATGTACAATTTAACAGCCAGTCCTATTGTTTTCCAGGACCAGCTTATGTTCTTTCAGAGATGTGTGTGTCCCAAGAGGCTAGGCTTGCTGCTCTTCCAGGAACTCTAGCACGAAGGAAGTAACTTTTGCCCCTTTCTGTCCCCTCTAGGCAGCTGATAGCATTTAGTGCCTTAAATCTCACACAGTGGGCTTCCACCTCCATCAGCTTTCCTGCCTGCCACCGCCACTATGTTTGGCTCCTTGAGGAGCGAGCAGCTTCTCGTCACAGGCGAGCTCTTCAGCATCTTGGGAAAGGAAGTTTCCAGCTACACTTGGCGTTTCTAATCTCAGTGTTGGCTGCTGCCCAGCCTGCTCAAATGGTAAAGCTTTTATATAAGGGAACATAAACGAGTTTCAAAAGTGCTTTAACTGTCATAAAATGTCTCGATGGGTAGCATTTAAGAGGATCCCAAATGCCTATGTCAATTTTATTGGTTGTTTTTCTTAAATATTGGAAGCTACAATGTTCTTTTTTTATTTACATTTTATTACTTTATACCACTATGAGGGAACATTTTTTGTTAAACTTAGCTCATGTTCATGAACAGTCATTTCTTGACTTTCACAGTTTTTTTTTGTGATATTCAGAACTCCACTTCCATCTGCAGAGTTGTAGCTGCTGGCAGGAATGCTTGCGGTATGCTCAAGCCTGAAAAGCTGCCCAGTCCGGGAAATCTAGAGTTAAAGCTGATAACTTCTATTGCTTTAGATGTATTTAAACAGGTGGTACGAGTGCCTGGAGATCTGTAGCCAATCCACCTCTGCATTTCTAAGGTCCTTTCCCCAAAGGTGAATATTTGAAGTTTGAAGTAGGCAGTGGGTGACCATCAGCCCTTATTAAGGCAAGAAGAAGGGGCTGGTGGAGCTAAGTCTTTGGCAAGAGGACATCAGAGAAGGGGGACAAGGCTACAGATCAAAGAGTGTTCTCACGAAAGCATTCTGCTCTTGCTAATACAAGCAGATAATCTGAGTGAAAAGCAAACCTTTTTGCTTTAGGGAGATGAAAAGAAATTCCCAAGTTATTATGTGAATAAGATCAACTTGTTTGTTGCAGAAATTTACCATCTGTGCAGTAAGATAGCTGAGGAAACATAGCTTCAAAGGTGGGACCTTAAGTTGACTGTCCTTCATCTCACTTTCCAGTTATGATATCTGCAGGCTGGATAAAAGTAATCATCAGAGACTAGGTTTATCACAGACATTTATCACAAGGTTGTCAGTGAGCAACTTAGCTGAGGTCAGGAACGTGGGGTGCACATCAGCCTGGGAGAACAACTGCATCCATCTTTCTGTTTCACTACGGAAATGTTAACAGACCTTTGGGAAGAGCTCTGCTTCCATCCCAAGAGGCACTCTCTCTGTGAACTATTACATGCAGTGCATTTAATTGCCCCCCCTCTTAGAATGTGCAGCATCTCCTGCTGGGAGAGCTCTGGCAGTGGCAGCGCTCAGCTGAGGAAGGAGTGCTCCGAAAAAGAACATCTATCAGGGAGAGTAGGGTGAGAAGAAGGAAGGATAAAGATGCAGTTGTGATTCTATCGTGAATTAAGGCCACTAACTTGTCTAAGAAAGGAGATTTGATAAGAGACTCATAAGGCCACTTGGGCATCTCCTTCTCATCCCCAGCAGTTGGCCGTCAATGAAGCACATCACCAGGGAGACATATGCTCACACCTCACCTCTGAGTTCCAGCATTTTAGAGGGGCACCAAAGCCTCCAGGAATTAATTACACACTTAGTGAAGAAGCAGTCGTAATATCCACCACAAGTCAAGTGGCCTGTGGTATTTTTATGCCTTTCCTACTTCTAAAACCACAAATCCTGCCAACTGGAATGCACTGGGCTGCAGCTTTTGCTGAGGTGTGCCCTAAAAGTCTAGATCCTGCTGCTTGGGAAATTCTCGTATCAAGAGTCATCTGAGTCTCTCTTGGAGGGTAGCTCAGACTAAACAGGGAAAGCACCTGGAGAGCCCCATCCTGCCTTGAGGGTCTGTAAGACTGTTAAAAATATTGGGGTGGAAAAGCTCACTTTTGAAATCTGTGGGTGGCACCAAGCTGCGAGAGGCTGCAGCCCCAGGGACAGGACACAAACAACCTAAGGATGCAAGAGTTACCTTCTTTGTCTCCTGTCACGCAAATTCTACTAAAGGATCTGCAAACTTGCGTGGAAACTTCAGCTTCAGAGCCTGTATTTTCAAGGTAAGAAAAAAAAAGTGCTTATAAGCAGTTTAATACCCTCCCTTACCCTGTCCTATTGACGCTTGTACTTCCCTCACGAGCTACAACCTAAGCCGCCTTCTAAGCCCGTTATTGCTCTGCACCCCTCATGCCTCCGATGTAATTCCCAACACTTGCAGAAGTACATGCAAATGGCTCTAAATCCCTGTTTGCAGATGTAGTGGGTGTCTGGTTTTTCTCTGAAGGGCTGCTTCACAAATACTGAATTATACTTGTACTACCCCCACCGCTCCCTGCCATGTGAGACAGATGTAAGCAAGGAGATATTCAAAGATGTTGCTGAACATCACGAACTGCATCTTCGCATGCACAGGGAGTCACAGTCCCTTACTGTCCAGGAGATTGCATGCAGGGCCTTGAGGCAAGTGAGTGGCTCAGTGAAGGCTGCAGGGTGAATGTTTCCAGTCCCTGTTGCTTGTACTGTGGCCTCAGGAGCACACTGCTATTTAGATACGGGACACCCCTGTCCATCAGCGTAGTCTCATCTCCACGTGGGCTGTAGCACACAAGCGCCACAAGCTGCGGCCTAAAGCCGGCCAGGCTGGCCTTAAAGCATAAAGAATTGCCTCTGTTCATCTCATGATCTCCTGTTGCTATTGTTGGGATGGTGGCTGGAAAAAAATGGAAGAAAAAGCCAAGAGGCACACACTTCTGCAGCAATCGGCTGGGGAACGAACCTGGCAGATAAAATCTTACAGGCAGGGAGGGCAGAAAGGTCAGGGTTGTGCACCCTGCGGTGGGCTGCATGTTGTGCCTCTGCCACACAGCTGAGCTTCCTGGGGAAAGCCTCCGAAACCCCATGAGGTTTTTCAGCTTCCTGCTTTCTCATTTGAACTGCCAGAGCTACGTTCAGGGCTGAGCTGTGATGTGTGTGATATAGAGTCATAGAATCACAGAATCATAGAATCAGATGGGTTGGAAAGGATCTCTGAGATCATCAAGTGCAACCCTTGATCAACTATCACCGCAGTTACTAGACTATGGCACAAAGTGCCACATCCAGTCTCTTCTTAGATACCTCTAGGAACAGAGAACCCACCACCTCCCTGGGAAGCCCATTCCAATGCCTGATTACCCTCTCTGTAAAGAATTTCTTCCTAATATCTAACCTAAACCTCCTCTGGCACAGCTTGAGACCATGCCCTCTTGTCTTACTGAGAGCTGCCTGGGAAAACAGACCAACCCCCACCCGGCTACAACCTCCTTTCAGGGAGCTGTAGAGAGTGATGAGGTCTCCCCTGACCTTGTACAGCACTGCACAGCTGTAACGTTTCTTGGAGAGGTAGGAATAGGGAGGTAAGGATGCTGCAATGCAGAACCCTGCCCCAGGCAGCAGCAAGCCAGTAGTTCATAAAGCCTCAGTTCTGGTGCCTGCACCTGGCAGTGCCAAAGGAAAACAGAATCATGAAATTCAGAATATTTTCTTCCCAAGAGCTGCTGCAGGCACAGGCATTCCTCTCCTTATTTACTTCCAGTCCACACAGCTCCTCCTGCTCCCAGCCTGATTCTGGGGCTGAAGCCCGGGGTAAACCTCTGCCATGCACTTGGCCACATGAAAAACTGGGTCCTGGAGCAGCCTGCTGTGTGCCCATGGCACTCTGGCCACCATGAGTTTGGGTCTGTCAGCAGAGCCTGGCCCCACAGCAACACCAGACACCAACACACACACCCCACCCCACATTTCTAAGCACTCCCTAAGCCTAACATAAGCAGGTTTAAACCCTGTCAGAGACTGGGATATGTTCCAATTTCTGTTTTCTCATGAAGGAAGGAAGACGAGGTTACACAGAAAGTGTGTGGCAGAGCAGAGGACTGAAGCCTGCTCTTTCCTGAGCTCATGAGAGATGCTGTCAGTACAGGATCATTTAAAAGAAAGGATGAAGAGCCTGTTGTTAATGGTATCTAAGAGCAAATGCCCAGTAAGAAGTGGTAAGAGAAAACAAACAAGAGCACTGCTTCCCCATTACTCTCCCAGCCACCAGTGAACCTCTGCTCAAGGATTTCCCGGCATCTTTGTGTTTAATTGCCCTTGGTGTCTCTTTTTCATGTGAATTTCTTTGCTTTTCAGACAAATGTAAAAATCTGGCATCCACACATTTCTGTGGCAAGGAGATTTACAGCTTAATTACACCCTGTGTAAAGTGTGTGTCTCCTTTTGACGCAGAAACTCCTACCCACAGCTGTATTTGCTGGGCACTGCTGAGACATCATTCCTGCCAGCAGCGCAGGCCGAGCGCGACAGCGTGTGGATGGAGCAGTTCCAGAGGGGTCGCGGCTCCCACAGCAAAGCTTTGTGCCGCCGCGGCAGGTTTGCCCTCTTTAGGCTCACGCAGCACATGCAAAAGCTGCTTTGTGGGACAGCTGTAGGCTCAGCTCGGGTTCCTGTCAGCACGGCTGGGCCGGGTCACTTTTCATCTCTGATACAGATTAATACATCTGAAGTTCACCGGGCCTTTTGTAGCGTCTCTTTTCTCCTTTTGCACTATGTAATGTAAGTATTAAAACCAGAGAGATCCACTGAATATTATTTAAAAAAAACCCTGAGATTGATGTCCGCATTTTGTAAATGTGCTTGAATTTACACACGAATTCTGTTCCTGAAATTTCATTCTGCACGTACATATGACTGGTTCTTGTTAATATTTTTTCTTTAAAAAAAAAAAAAAAAAAGCTTTTTTTCTTTCATTGATAATTTCTAGGCAAGGAAATTCTTATTGTCATTGTAGGCAAGGAAAGGGATAAACTATAAACATAGTGCTAATAGTCAACTGATACTCAAAGTCAAAAAGAAAAGCGACAATCAGCCTTACAAGCATAACTTTTTTGCACAACAGGACTGTTTTCTGAAAATTTATGATGGCCATTTTTAAGAAAAAAAAAGAGCAAGCCAAGAGCCACTAAATACTTGCTGTCTCTATCTGTTCTGGTTTTTATTTCTCTCCTTTTCTCATCACTTTTAATTCAGGTACATTAAATTCCATTCATCAGGTTGCCAATTATGAAAATGATATTTATTAAAATCTCTAACTGGATGATTAATACTAATTTTGGACTGTTTCTATTAGCATTTATGACAACACGCTATTGTTCTGCAAGCCTGTTTGTACAATGTAGATGATCATAAATGTTTTGCCAGTGATAAGAGTTAGAGATAAGTTACCTGGTGTTGCTCTGCTCACCAGCTGTGGCAGATGAGCCATGGTGCATTCAGTTTGAAGAGAAAAACAATTGCCACGAAGGAAAATATGGAAAACACGAGAGACTGTGGAGTACATTTAAACAACGGTACTGAAACCCTTTCAAAGATCTTGCAGCTAATGGTGTTGGAAACAATCACAGAATCACCAGTGCAGAGCAGAGTGGGACAATCACCTCCCTTGACTGGCTGGTGATGCTTTGCCTGATGCCCCCTTGGACATGGTTGGCCCTCCTGGCTGCCAGGGCACTGCTGACTCATATCCAACTTGCCATCAACCAGGAGCCCCAGGTCCTTTTCTGTGGCACTGCTTTCCAGCATCTCATTGCCCAGTCTGTACAAACATCCAGGGTTGCCCCATCCCAGGTGCAGAATCCAGCACTTTTCCTCGTTGAACTTCATATGGTTGGTGATTGCCCAGCCTTTAATTTGTCAAGGTCTCTGCAGGGCCTCCCTGCCTTCCTTGGAGTCAACAGCTCCTCCCAGTTTTGTATCATCATTTGAAGTCCTTTGAAAAGTACACACACGGCCTGACGTGAGACGTAAGAGCTGTGCTCCTGTGTGATTCTCACAGGGTTTCCCCACTCTAAACCTCTCCACCTGCTGTGGCTGCAGCTGTTTCAGTTCCTTTCAGTCCAAAATAGCATCTGAAAGGGACTGAGAAACAGAACAGAAAAGCAGACTAAATAAATTTGCGTATGTGTATATATTTGAGAGAGTTTCCCTACATGAAGATACTAAAGGAGAGCTGCTAGGGGTCACCTAGAGACATCTGGGTGAAGGGCAAGTGAAATCACAGAATCACAGAATGGCTGTGGGCATCCAATCCAACCTCACAGCTCCAGCAGGGTGATCACAGAGCACACGACACAGGATTGCATCCAGACGGTTTTCAAAGAAGTTTCTCCAGTGAGGGCAACTCCACAACTTCTCTGGGCAATCTGTTCAGTGTGTGATCACCTGCACAGTAAAGAAATTCTTGCTCAGGTGGAACTTCCTGTGCATCAGTTTCTGCCTGTTACCTCTTGTCCTATTGCTTGGCACCACCAAGCAGAGCCTGGCTCTATTGACACCCTCCCTTTGAATACTTACATACAAACAACTGCAGTTGTGTTTAATTGTTTTTAGCATTGCCTTGCTGAAAGATGCATAAAGAATAACGCTGACAGAAACGCCAAATAACTTCCCAGCAAATACCTGGAGAGGAAACACTGTACAGCCTATCTGAAGAAGATGCTGAACTGCAACAATGGGATGTGATGACTAATGGGAGGGCCACCAGCATTGTTTCAAGCCCTTGAGCTGCCACCAGTCCTTTCTGAAGGATACTATGCATGGAAATCACAGCTGTTATATCACCCAGCAGCCAAAATAAAGATCAAAGGAGACTTCTAAAAAGGGGTTCCTACTGCCAGGAAACAAAGGACAAATTCAGCTCCAGAAAGAAGGAAGACCTCTGAGAGCTTCATCTTTCAGGTGAAAGGCAGAAAGTGACACTACTTTATCAAGAAATTCGAAGCAAGGCCATTGACGATGACAGTATGCTAACTGGGATGTCCACAACACCTTGAAGCTCTCCAGGTGACTGCTGCAATTGCCACGGGGCATGTTACCCTCCAGGGCAAGGAGGATCCAATGGTTTGAAGGGAAGACTCACAAACATGTAAGAGCCGGTCCCCTCAGGGAAAGCACAGACAGTGGGATGTAGTTGCAGGTGTCAGAAGAACTTGAAGGACAGGGTAGGGAGTTCGCTAACTAAAACAAAACTCTGTTTCTTGCTATTCCAAAGATACTTCCAGTTGGGTAGGATTAAAATACTATCCCGAAATGAGGAGTAAGTGTAGTACAGTGTGATGCTGGTTCACCTCGAAGATGCCTGGATGTTGTTTTCCATTTGGAAGAATTTCTTGGCACAGATATGAGCAGTAGTCCCTCTTGTGGAAGGCCATTTGTTGTTTGCCATGGTTTATAGAGGATCTGTAAAGGGATAGAACACAGAGAACTGACATAGCTCACAGGACTGCATCTCTGCAAGAAGCATACTCTTTACTCTTTAATGTCTGTAATGAATAGATAAAAGAGGTCCTAAAATTGTAGCTATGCAGAGTATGGCATTACCTCTTCTTCCTCTGGTCTCAGGAGGGAACCTGCAGTGCAGTAGGGCAGGGAAAAAGCCTGCATGGGCGGACTTCTGACAGTGTGGAGATAAGCGTGCACAGGAAGCACCCTTGACCGCTCCCAGCCTGCAGGGTACGCCTGCTGTGCAAACCAGCCTCCTCCCAGCCACTCCCAAGTCAGACTCAGCTCCTCCTGAATGAGGATACTTACAAGTCAAAGAGGCAGTGTGGTGCAGAGATGGAAGATGTGGGGAGACAGGAAAGGTACTGGGCTGTTGTGCTCACACAGGCACTGGGTCAGTGATTAGGAATGAATTCCATACCAACTTTCAGCTAAGTGGGAAAAGACTGAAAAAAACCACATCCCAGCATACTAGGATAGATCTTAGCAAACCGTGACCTTTGTCATAATGACTAAGCAGCTACAATAGTAAAACAAGTCTTTCACAATAAAGAGATGCAAGCAAAACTCTTTTCCTGAACAACTGGCAAGATCTATATCAGGCTCAATGTCCGTAACTTTAACTGTGAACAGGCGTTCCGCTGGAAAGTTTGTGGTGGGGTAGGGAGTCATCTCCTTCCTCTTAGACACTAAGAGGTAATTGCTGCACAACCCCTAGTAGTGCTTTTTTTTTTTCAGTCCCTCTGAGCAGAAGGGAAAGCATAAACCAAGTATTTAAATGACCCTTGAAAAGTTCCACCTGCCAGGATGAAGCTTTTCCTATTGGTAGGATAATTTGCTTTCACAGCTCATATGAAAGAAATACTCTGATATTCACCTATCAAAAGCGAGATGCTGGGCTGGAAGGCCAGGCAGGGGAAATACGCACACAGTAGTCAGATATGCTCTTCACAGTGTGTTTGCTCTACCTTTTGAGGATTTATTTCAACTTGCACCTTGAGAACCAACCAAAATTTTCATAAAAAGCCAAAATCTGGTAAACTTGCATTTGAAAAAAAAAAAAAAGACAACAGTAAAATCCTATTAGAGTTCAACTACACTGGGCAACTTAACCATACAGCAGAAGACACACAATGGTGTTAATTTCTCAAAAAATTGATTTCTCTGTAGTCCTTTTACCGTCCTGCATTTATGCCTAAAACCCTAATCTCATTTTAACATACTAAGCAGCAAGACAGATTGCTTAAGAGGATTAGTCTACGTGAGAAAAGGAGAAGTTAAGGTGTTTACTGGCTAAGGAGTAAAGATATTTAGAGAGCTGCTTTGAAACAGCAGTTTTGAACAGTTTTTAAGGGATGCCTTTTATGACTCAGTGGCAGCTGGACTGAAAAACAAAACTGAAGGGGTTTCCTTTCAAATGCAAAGCAGTTGTAAGGCTTCAGCCATAGCCTTAAAAACACACACAGAGAAAAAGGATTAATTTTCATCTTTAACAGAAATGCATTCACTAGAAAGGAAGCAAATGGTGTCCAAAAAGCAACATTTGTGATATGAGAGGCCACGCCAGCTTCTCGAGTGCAAGTTACAATATGTGCTGACAGCTTAAGCAATGCAGTGTGCAAGATTAGTCATTGCTGTGCTATTCATAGATGCTCGTTCCTTCACTGGCAATTTGTAGAAAAACATGAAAAATTCCAAACACAAAACTTCAGTTTTTGTTACAGGGAAAGCATTGCAAAGTCATTGTGTGGTAGCGTTTCATGTGTTAACTGTAGCACTGAACTGAATCCTGCAAGGATAACTGCATATTGAACAAAATAAAGTTTAAAAAAAAAAAAAAAAAGGAAACAACTGAACAGTTACTTTACTGGTAACCTTAGAGTTTAGCTTGTAACCAGCTTTTAAGCATTTCAGGATTCATAAATATACGACAGAGAATGAATTCAGTGCAAGCTCCTGTAAACTTATGACCTGACAATGTTTTGGCTGCATGGTACAGTGTTTTAGATAAAACCAGAAGCTGTGAGGATGAAACTGGCAGAATATTTACTGTAAATGTATACAAATAATCAGTGAGATTTTCACAGATGTTGTAAAGGCTTTAATGTATTTAGTAATGTGTTCTTACAGCATCAAGACTTCAAGCTTCTCAAGTAGGACTGCAGAATATGCTGCTTTGCTTTGGTAGCAGGAAGTACACAAATTTTATTTCTCCATTCTGAGAGGAAACAGTTTTGTTTTGAGATGGTTTTATTTATTTACTTATTTATTTGTTTATTTGTTCTCACTTACTACCTTTTATCATAAAAGTGATCTAGTACTTTGAAAAAATGGAGATACTTACCCAAACTTCTGCAGCATGCAGTCAGGAGCCGGCCAAGTAGTTTGGACTTGAATGAGGAGTATTATCCAAAATTTGGATAATTTTGCTTTTGTATTCACCTTACTTTTTAGATTTTTCCTTTGTTGTAACATAAAACCTCAATGTAAATCACAATTATTTTAAAGTTGAAGTGAAAACTGAGCACGTTGTTTTAAGTAATAGTGGCATTTTATCTGGATTTTAACACACCAGTCCACTATGTGAGATGTTACCAAAAGCCAAACTTGGAAACACAAAGCATGTATTTTGGCAAGACATTTTATTAAGGTGTCAAATCTTTTTTTGTTAGCAGCCAGTCATTGAAAACCATCTGTATACATTTAATTTAGTCAACAAAATAGCTGTCCAACTTTAAGCGATGTGCCCCATTTATGTAGCTCAGTAAGCTCTGAAGTGATGCTCTTCATTGTTTAAGTTCTCACATAAACAATTACCAGTCTTCACACATATTATAAAGTATGATTACATTCTTCTCTCAAAAGTACAAAAAATAACACTTTAAATACACACTGGCTCCTAAGCTTAGAATCCTGTCAGGAAGAGAATTTTGCACTTCAGTAGACAGTGCCTTCAACATCAAGAGCTCTTCAAAGTGCTTTGCAGAGTGTGTGAACACTATCCCCACTTAACAGACGATGAAATAAGGCACAGAGGTCAACTACCTTGCCCACAGTCACACAGAGAGTGGGTGGTAGAATGAACAGAGCAGAATTAGGGCTTTTCAGTTCTCCAGTGTAACCAGCACAACCCACTGCCACTATTCAAATGCAATGGCTTAAGCATTTTTGAGGAGCAAAACTTGTACAGCATACAGTGAACAGAAGGGAAGAGCCAAGGCCAGTTAAAGGCTGCAACAGTTTCAACCCAAACCAAACGAATTTGGTAGCCAGTAAATCATAATGCACTTCAGGGAATGATCACATAGAAAATTATACATTAACCTGCAAAGAGAAAGCTCATTAAACATAAGACATATGGTGTTAGCTTTGCAAAAAGTACTGGTTATCTTAGGCTTGACAGCAGCTCAGGTAATGTTGACTTTGTCAGTGGTACCTTCTGACCCACAGATGTCTTAAACACTGTTCTTCTACCAGCAAGGTGCACTTCTCTGGAGAGTCACAGAGAAATGGAAATAAGGAGCCAAATATCTCCTCAGTAAGCATGGATGTGTATCAGGCACAAAATCTCACATTAATCATCTGTGAGGTATGGACTAAGTGGTAAAGAAATACCAATGTGGAAAAATGAAAGAAGCCTAAATATAAATAAGGTTAATAAAACTAAGTCACCCATCTAAAATCACCAAGAAATGCATCCTCAGATAGATTACGCTGCAGAAAAATAAGAATGATACACGTAATCCCTGTCTGGATGAGAAGCATGTTATGTCCTAGCTGTCTGATGGCAAATATGCGTTTCAGAAAGCCTGTCCTTGGGTAGGATGGTCACAAGATGACTCATTTACTGACAGAGACTGCTGATGGGATTCAGAAACATGCACACTTTGATTCTGTTCTTCATTGATTTGATGGGAAGAAACCGTATCGTGGCTAGAATGGGGCTGTTGACTTGATTCCTGAGCCAGCTGCACACGCTGAGCTGAATGTGAAGATCCTGCTAAGTGGATTTGTTCATTTTGTCCTTGATGAGCATGGAGATGTTCTAGTGCTTCCTTGGAAAGAGTGATTACATGCATTTGTTCAGGCTGGGCAGCCTCTATTTGGTTTGCCATCATACTGATACTTTGGATTTGTTCTGCTTGCTCCTGCTGAGCTGAAAGCAACAAGTTTTGCAGCTGCTGTGGTGGCTGCGCAAGCAGCGTGAGGTTCGCGGCCTGCTCTGTTGTCATGTTTGGGGCATCTTCTGCAGTGACAATACTAATGCCTTGATTATGGCTAGGCACGAAGTTGATGTTGTGCACTGCATCTGTAACCAGCAGTTGAATTTCCTGCCCTCCAGAGGTGGCAAGCTGGTACTGCTGCAGCTGGAGTATGTTTCTCACTTCTGGGTGAGTGTTGGTGCTCCGGGCAGCGCTGGCTTCCTGAAACTGCTTTTCCTTGCTGTGAATTTTCAAATGAGACTTCAGGTTGTCCAGACGAGCAAACTGCAAACTGCATTCTGGACAGGAGAAAGGCTTCTTGCCTGTGTGTAAGATACAGTGTCTTCTCTTAGCACTGGAATCAGAGAAGGATTTTCCGCATATACCACAAGAATATGGCTTTTCTCCTCTGCAAAAGGAGAAAATTTGATCTCATTAAAATATTCACTCAGACAGTGTTGCTTTCTGAAACTTGTTCTATAATATAATACTTAAATGATTACTTTGTTTTGCTAAAATCGTAATCTCTTAAGAATAGCGACATTAAAAATGTTCTCCATTTGTCTGCCTGATTATTTCTATTTGACTTCACAAACTGTACAACTCTTTGATTAGTATTATACTCAAGAGATACAGAGGTATCTGCCCTCGTGTCATAACCCCAGAGGTACAAGCTTCGTGCTGCTAGACTTTGCCAAGAATGCAACAGCTTACTTTGCACAACTCTAAGGACTGACTATTTTAAGAATATTTACTAACAGGATGGGCTTTAAAACAAAGCGTTGCGTCCAAATCCCAATTGCTGCCTGAGTCAAAGGGACAAGAAATTTTACTGGAAATGTTTTCTTATACAACAGTTCTCTGGAGATTTAAAATCTAACATGCCTTTATGCAATGCATCACACTGACAAAGGTAAAAGACAACTCACGCTATTAATGAGACATGATAGATTACAGAGTGACGGGACAATGCTCCAATAACGTTGTTACACCGTGCCTACTGTTCTGCTGTCGCACAAAAATTCACAGTAAAACTTTCACATAAATAATATGGCAGTAAGTACCTTGTCACTGAACAGACACAAAACACCAAAGGAGACTCTTACAATGTCCTGGCACACGAGCATTTAGCAGTTTGGTACTTTCCATTACCACTTATTTCCTTACATAGATTAAGCAAAAATTTTAGTCTTTACCCATCCACCCAAAATGCAAAAAACTTCTGACCATTCTATAATTGAACAAGCACTGCTTACAGGTTATCAGATTAGAAGTTACATTTTTAAAGAATGTAATGAAAATTAGACATACTCTACCTGTGAATTCTAATGTGAGTCTGAAGTGAACTTTTAGCTGTAAATGATTTGCCACAAATCTCACAAGTGAAGGGCTTCTCACCTATCAAAAAGAAATGTGACATCACTTTTAATAGAGCAGTTCTCATCAATATATTGAAAACATTTTATATTTTACCATACACAGTATCAAGTGAGCACTGACAGTTCCTCACGTTTCTGACATGGATCAGGACAGATATCCAAAGCTGGATCAACTCAGTCAAAATGAGGGTATAGTATTTTAAATGTACACCTCTGGCATTTCTCCCCTTTGAAGATAAAGAATTAGGTGATCCAAGCCCTCAGAGCAACCAAAAGCTGTACCTATGACACAGGTGTGGGTGTTCCACAAGGAACAGAAATGTTTTGAGAAAGGATGGCCCTGAACCAGTAGGCATTAATGCCAGGATCACATGCAGCACCATGCAGATGAGTAAGCTTGAATTTTCACAGCTAGAAAGTGAATCCGTTATCTTAACAAGTTGGGTGGCTTTCTCTAAGGCTCCATCACACTGGGCCTACGATATTCTGAGAACACCAGTTGGAAAAAAATTTAAATTATTATGGGTTAAATAAATTGCGAGATTGTTTTGGGTTTTTTGTTTGTTTATTTGTTTGGGTTTTTTTACTACATTTGGAATTTTTGTGTTTAATTGAGTGGAAGCAGAAAGGCCAATTAAATTATAAGAAGGTTCACAAGAAACAGATACTACCCAACTAAAGCAAATCCAAATTTACACCATAACAAATCCCTGGGATTGTGTTGAGGTTCTTTAAGACACCAGACATCAGAATCCAGATCACCACTGCGTAATTCACACCATCAAAGCACACTAAACCCAGGGATTTGACAGCAGCCAGTTTCCAAGAAAGCTTCACATTTAGCATAAAACTGCAATGCTTACCTGCCTTCATATGGCTTTGGAGGGCAGGAATAAAGGATGAGACAACATGAAACATTTGTCAGAAGGGACCTCTGGTCCTCTCGTCCCAGCCTATCACTGAAAACAGGATTAACTTCCCAGGTAGACTCTATTATTATGGCACTGCTGCCGAAGCAGAACAGGCATATCAATGTTAACACCTGTCCCCAAAATGCCTTGGAATTTTATTTTTTGCTTCTGAGATGGGACAGATCAATTACTATTTCTGCATAATTAATACTGGTATCTCGCCTGTCTTTTCTGGAAGCAAAATATATCGCAAGTGAGTTCCTGCTAGAATTCAGCTTCGTCTGTTTTTGCAACTTCCTTTGCGATTATGCTTCCTCTTCTCATTTCCCCCACTAAACTCATTTCCCACTACATTTAGAGAGCTTTATCACCTTCAGCTACAAAACTGCTGTGTGTGTGTCAATAGTATGCTGGAGGCTGAGTTATGTTACAACTGCAGACAACATGTGAAAGAATAATTTGATTTTGGGAGGAAACAATTGCCACTGTTTACAGTTATTTTAAAAGACAAAATTATTCACACATCCCCTTATGGACTTACCCTTCAAAGAAAACTATTTTACGAAGTTTATGCCTTGTTATTACAAGAGGGTAGATCAACATTTTTGTCTGTTCCCAGTCATTCACTACCACCTTGCCCTCTAAAACTTTTAAAATGCCCTCTGACACACTTCCTCCCAGCCCACCTCCTCTCAATATCCAGTTTATTACAGTGCAATAAAAAGGTAAATGGAAACAATTATCTGGTCACAGCCCTTTTCATAAACACCCACCCCTCACAGACAGGGGTGCCCAACTCATTTAGGACACAGACTTTCTGTTACTAATTAGCTTAATGAAAGCCCCATAGATGCTGGATACAGCTCTCCGGACAAACTGAATTCCCAGTCTAGGATTTTATCACAGGAGAGCTAACTGGCATTTTCCGCAGTAGGCTTTGTAAAAATGGGGGATAACCCCTCTTCCTGTAATAGGCACTGCTTCTGCTGCTGTAAAACAAGCTTTTTTGTGCTCCTGCATTCTTGACGTCAAATCTCTTCATTAGCAATACAGGCTTCATTAAGTACAAGTAGAGCAGACATTCCACAGAAACAACTGTCATTTGCCCAACATTGCTTCGTCTATGTAACTTCAAGAAAAAACAAACTACAAAACCCACAAAAGACCAGAAACAACATTACCTGTATGTGTTCTTAGATGTTTCTTTAACTGAGCTGCATCCATGAATTTGCGCCGACACTGGTTACATTCCGGCAGTGAACGGCCTTGTCGCAATAATAAAAAAAGTGTCAGTGCATAAGTGATCCCCTGTATCTCTTCAGTGATCTTTGTTAAAGCACTTTCCTGTAAAATAACCACTTTGATATAATATAGAGATAAAACAAAAGGTGATTCAATGCCTCCTCCCTATCTTAACTGTCACACTCCTGTTTCTCTATTAAATATTACCATGGGAAAAGAGAGGACTGACACCTGCTCCTGAAGCTTTGTAAATTCTGATTTTCTCCACCACTTCCTGTGTGTGTAACTTAATCTCCAACCTGCTCCAGAAGTGAGGAGGACACTTCCTAAAGTTTGCTTGCCATTACTACTCCAAAGCAGTGGACAACTACAAGGCAATTTGCACACCAGGCAGCTGACACAATTATTTATGTAATTCCTAGCTTTGATGTAGCATGGACAGCAGGGCTAAAATAATACAGTTGTATGTCAAATACAGCATAACTAATTTTTAATCATTGTAAGAGCCCTTTTCTATTAACTATTTTTTTACACACACCGTTTTATCTTTTTCACCCTATCCACTGTTATATCAAGATGTGACACATCAGACACTAAATACATCACTGAGTAAGAATTTTCAGCCTTAGTCAATCTTGGGGAAGACAAATCAACGTGGACTGTAAGCCAGCTCCTCAACCCAAATGTGTTATACCTGTGTGTACTCGATAGTGGCTCTTGAGCTGTCTCTTTTGGCTGAAGTATTTCCCACACTGATCACACGTGAAAGCCTTCTGCCCTGCAAAGAAAATCACTCATTAAAAAGTAAGCCACGTCCAAAGCAAGTGGAAGAAAAGAAATACATAAGCCAGCACACACGAGACGGAGCAGAAATACCCTTTTTTCAGAAAGGCAAATTCTTGGAGCAGAGAGGCTACGTATACCTTTAACTATTTACCTGTATGTAGGCTCATATGCTCCAGAAGAGAATGCTTTGTTGTCAGTGCCTTACTGCAGACAGTGCACGTGTATGGCCGTTCCCCAGTGTGCATCCGCTCATGGACCTGAAGAGAATGCTTCTGGGAAAAGCCTTTTCCACACTCACTGCACTTAAAGGGACGCTCTCCTGAAAGTAAAAGGTGACATTTTTAGGTATAGATGCATCATTTCTCACTAGATATTCTAAGCTGACAGTGAGATGCACTGCAATGTAGTAGCTACAAAAAATTACTCGAGCAGTGGTGAGAAGAATTAAGAGACAAGCTTCACATAACAATAAAATAATTCTTTAACTATTGCCATATAATTCAGTCTTTAAACAGCAAAATTATTAACCAAACTGCAATCAAGATGAAACATAAAGGCGCTGAGATCTGCTGGCAAGAATAAAATAGCGAACACAGGAGACACACCATAATTTGGATCAGCATGCTATTTTTGATAGCTCTTGTTCTAAAAAACAACCAACATTTCAACAACTTCCTCGCATTTAGCACCATCATGAAACCCTAATGCAAAAATAGCAGTCTTTTAATGCCTACCTGTATGACTTCGCTGGTGAATAGCTAAGAAGTGATTATACTTAAATACTTTGCCACAGTCTTTACAGCGAGCTTCAGAACCCGCACGTTTTCTTTTTCCATCGGTCCTCTTTGCCAGTCCTTTTTCATCCTCATCCCCGAGAAGTTTATAATCCTTTAGTTTGATTGATCTCCTTATTCTGCGTTTGCTGTAACGGCTCTGAGTACTCTGTATTCCTTCAGATTTGGGATCACAGTTTTCATCTTTCTCAGTCGACAGATCAACAGCAGCCTCTGAGCCACACGCAGGTTCAGTTTCTTCTCCATCTTTCCTCACTGGAGCCTGTTCACTGGAAACTGCTTCTTCTGCTGCAGTATCTTGTTTCACAAAATTTTGCTTATTTTGCATGGAGTTGTTCTCTCTCAGCTGCACATCTTCGGCAGAATTTGCTCCTGATTCTTCTTCTTCTTGGACAACCTTGATTTTCCTCGGTCGCCCTCGTTTTCGCTTTGGTGGATCTTCATTTTTGTTGTCACTTGCAACAACAGCTACAGAGGCTCCACCGTTAGCTGGAGCTGGCAAGGCATTACCTGGGCTACAGCTGGCCAGGTAGTCTGTACAGACCCATACCAAGTCAGTCACTTTCAGCAGCTGTGCAGTGGCCAGGATTTGTTCTGTGCTTTTCTCACTGGCACAGAGGCAACCAGTGTAGATAAATTCTAGCAGAACTCCAAAGATGTCTGCAACCATTCCCTCCAACATGTAAACCGACTGTCCTATTTCCCCCTCATTTACAAACATCATCGAGAAGTATTCACTGCTGGCAGCCAGCAAGGCTTTATGGGCTCTGAATTGCACATTCTCCACTATCAAAGTAATGTCGCAAAGAAAATCCTTTTTCCTCTGCTCTTCAAAATTAGCTAGAATGATATCTTTGTGAGCTTTGGAGTGGATGATGACCAGTTTCTCAGAACCATCAGGAGCTGCTTTTGCCATTTTAGTTATGAATACAAAGGAGGTGCCTACGAAAACAGAATAGCTTTAATAAAGAATTATCTTAGCAATCTGCATTACAAGACACCAAATATCTGTTTACTAGTAATAGAGTTCAAGAGTTTCTGAAGCAATTCTGAATCCTCTGAATGTTTGAAAAATCAACACTATTGCTGACACGGATTTTCTTCAGAAAGTGTTTTTAAATCCTATGAAACGGCTACACATAGTTTCTTTGAGTAGAATCACTACCTATCATTTGTTTATCTCTGATGTACTGAGAACTCTGTATTATCTAAAAAAATTTGCGACCTGTTCTGAAATCTCCTTTCCTAACTAAAATAATCAGACAAAAAGAATTGTTTGTTCACGGCTCCTTAGGAGAGTTGTGGGTTTGCATGGCAAGGTTTTGCTAGTGGGGCAGGTACAGGGGTGGCCTCTGTGAGGAGCTGTTAGAAGCTTCCTCCATGTCCTACTACCTGGATCCAGGACAGACCTGCTGCTGGCCAAGGCTGAGCCCATCAGAAACAGTGGTAATGCCTCTGGGACAACAGATTTAAGGGTGAAAAATACCCCCACAACTGAGCTAGAGAGAAGAGTGAGAAACAGCCCTGCAGACACCAAGGTCAGTGAAGGAGGAGGAAGAGGTGTTCCAGGCGCTGGAGCAGAGGTTCCCCTGCAGCCTGTGGTGCAGACCATGGTGAAGCAGATTGTTCCCCTGCAGCCCATGGAAAACCCCACACCAAAGCAGGCTGGGACCATTTGGGAAGCCGTGTTGGAGCAGGCTCCTGACAAGATATGTGGTCCTTTGCAGAGAGAAGCCCACACTGGAGGAGATTTGCTGGCAGGGCTTGTGACCTTGTGGGGGACCCACACTGGAGCAGCCTGTTCCTGAAGGACTGCAGCCATGGAAGGGACCCACACTGGAGCAGTTTGCAAAGAACTGTAGCCTGTGGGAAGGACTCACTTTGAAGTTTGTGGAGGACTGTCTCCTGTGGGAAGACATGCTGGAGCAGAGGGAGAATGTGAGGAGTCCTCTCACTGCAGAGGAAGCAGCAGCAGAGACAACGTGTGATGAACTGACCACAGCCCCCGTTACCCATCCCCCTGCACTACTGGAGGTGGACAAACCAGGGAAAAGCCTGGAGAGAAGGGAGGAGTGGGGTGACCTGTTTTAAGATTTGGTTTTATTTTTCATTATCTTGGTCTGATTTCATTGATTTCTCTCATTAACTGATTTCCCCAAGTCAAGTCTGTTTAGCCTGTGATGGTAATTGCTGACTCACCTCTCCCTGTCCATATCCTGACTCATGAGCTTTTTATTATATTCTCTGTCCCTGGTCCAGCTCGGGACAGGAGAGATGGAGTGGCTTTAGTGGGCACCTGGCATCTAACCAGTGTCAGCCCACCACACTGAAAACAAAAAAGGTCAACTGCAGTTTCATCACTGCAGATTTTTCAGAGATGAGGCTATGAAACCCTGTAACTGATGATAAAATTTCACTCGTATCAGTATGGCAGAACTTCATGACTTCTTTTACCCACTTATGTCATCCTGACAGTTTCTTTTTCGTAACTCTACCCACTAAGCTTCAGCCTACAGAGGTAGGCAATAAAAGTAGAAAAACAGCATCATTTTAAAGTAGTCTCTCTAAAATAGGGTTGATTATGGTAATTATTAACTATCAATTTGACTTGCTAAGAATTGTAAATTGCAAAAAATTAATAACAAACAAAAAAATTCCACAAACTTCAGAAGAATCCACCAAATGTTATTATGGAAGAGATGTGCCCAAAATGTCCAATTTGCAAGGCTCAGCTGAGCCAAGGATAAAACAAATTATATACCTAACATCTTAATTTATACAAGTGTCCTATCAAACACAAATAAATTTGCACATTTCTATTTAGGGAGTGCAGCAGTTTCAATCACCTGAACAAATGCTGCATGAATCAACATAACACTACCTACAGATCATACCTAAATGCTACTGCGGTGATGAAAAAGTGATGCTTTAGCCCAAATCATCTACCAAATAGTTCATGGTGGAGTCAAATTGTTTCATCTGGGAGCTTTTAATTTCTGGAGGATGTGAGCCTGATGTTTGTTGCTGGAACATCTGAGGAACAGCTGCAGGTGTGATCCAACTCTGCCTTCCCGTGCATTCCAAGAACTCCCGAAGAGCTGCTGCCAACCCTGCCTGCAGGCATCCCCTGACACCCACACGTCTCAGACGGGGCAGTGGGTGTTTTATGGGTTTCGATTGCAGCGAGTCAATAACTAAGCGATCCCAGGGGAGGCAAGAAACTGGAACGGTTTCCTGGACATTCGATCACATCAAAAACTTTGGCGTCGAATCAGGAGGTGACACCATTCATATTTTGACCGCAAAATCCAAACCCCCCGCCTGCCTTTCCTAAAAACCCCTAACAGTTTTAGAGCGAGGCCCCGCTCCAGCCGTGGAAGGGCTCAGGAGCTCCCGGGGTGACCCCGGGGCGCAGCGCACGGCCCGGGGATGTGTCCCGACGCGGGCACGGCCAAGGACACGGCGCGGGAACAGCCCGAACAGCCCCGGCCGGAGCGGGGCCGGCAGGGCTCCGGCGGCACCGCAAGCGCCGCCTCCCGCGCCCGACACTCGCTCCGTGACTCGCTCCGCAGGCTCGGGCCGCCCCCCGGGGAAGGCCGCTCGTCCCCCTGCGGGGCCGGGGCAGGGAACGGGCGCCGCCCTCCGAGAGCCGCGGGCCCGGGCTCCCCCAGCGCGGCCGCCGCCCGCCCTGCCCGGCGCTGCCCCGGCGTCCAGCCCGCCGCAGCCGGCACTGCCCCGGCACTCACCCGGCGCTCACCCGGCGCTCACCCGGCGCTCACCCGGCACTCACCCGGCACTGCCCCCAGCGCTCAGCCGGCACTCAGCCGGCGCTCACTCCGCCCGCACTCGGCCCCGCCGCCGGCGCCGCCGCCGCCCTTCCGGCACGGGCGGGGCCGGGCCGCGCGGCCGCCGCCGCGCCTGCGCTGCCGCCGGGAGCGGTGCGCGCCGGGCGGGACTGGGAATCGCGGAATGTCCCGGGACGGGAGGGACGCGCGGGGATCACCCGGCTCGCGGCCCTGGGCCCGACAGCTGCCCCGATCGCACCCTGTGCCTGAGAGCGTTGTCCAAAGGCTTCTTGAACTCTGTCAGGCGTGGTGCTGCGGCCGCTTCCCTGGGGAGCCTGTTCCAGTGCCCAGCCACCCTCTGGGTGAAGAACCTTCTTCTGATATCCAACCTAAACCTCACCTGACACAACTTTGGGCCATTCCCTTCGATCCTGTCACTGGCCACCAGAGAGATCAGTGCCTGCCGCTCCACTTCCTCTCGTGAGGAAGATGTAGACTGCGATGAGGTCTCCCCTCAGTCTCCTCCAGGTTGAAAAAGCCAGGCAACCTCAGCCACTCTCTGTACGGCTTCCCCTCAAGGCCCTTCACCATCTTTTCGGCCCTCATTCGGAGGCTCTTTAATAGCTGAATATCATTCAACTTCAGACAAAAGATTTTATTTCTAAGATTCTGTGGTTAAGAAGCTGATCCGAGAAGGTGTGACGTTGTTCTGGGGCCACATTGCAGCCATGCTTGTGGCTCATGGCAACATTCCACACGTTAATCCGTGGAAATTGGAGGGGGAGAACAGCCCACACTACACAAAACTGGGGCGTGTGTCTTTCAGGGAAAGGAAAGTCTTCACCTTGGCGTCAAAGCCAAGGGGCCGATCTCTTGGCTCCTTGTATGGGCCTGCCATGGCAGTCCCCAGGTAGGGGATGAGCTGGCAGTGCTCCAAGAACTGCACCAGCTTCCTCTTGTACATCTGTCGCACTGGCTCTGAGCTCCGGGGGTTGTATGCTGCAAGAAGTTAAACAGCATGTTAGTGTCCCCTGTCAACTTTGTGGAATTATATTACGGAAATTTTCAAAGGGACCAAGTCTACCCCTGATGATGTTACCTGTGGTACAGATAAACCCTCTGTGCCCATTGGTGCCAAACCAAAAAATCAAGTCTGGTGTTTCAGAAAGTTCCAAACTCCAAATCAAGCTTTTGTAAACAAACATGCTCAGCTGCTGTCAACTTCCCACTCCTCAGGGTGTGAGGTGCTGGTGAAACTCCAGGCCATTACAAATTTGGGTAGTGCAGCAGATACCCTTAAGAGGCGCAGCCTGGGGATAGCCCAGGCCTGGCGTGGCTGGCACCAGGCCACTGTGTCCTTGGCACAGCTGTTCTATGACCTAAATGCTTTGCCCATAAAAAGTGAAGAGCTGATCAGCAGTGTAGAGGAGGGAGGGTTTCTCTCCGCCCTAAGCTCTATTTTACATTAGTACTGAGAGCCAATCCTCAGAGTACACTTTATTATTTTAATTGTTATTCTGCAGCAAAGGGGAAGAAGTGACAGACAAAGCATAACCAGTTTTTTCCTGTGGACAGTATTTTATATCTCATTACAAAAACTGGACAGCATGAAGAACTGTGCTATGAGATGCTTCTGCCCACTTCCTTTAAATTGCAGACAGCTGCATTTAACAGCTTCTGAGAGATTTTTCAAGCATAGCTGCATGTAGAGCTCTTAAAAGGAGTCAAGCTTGAAGGGCACTCCATCACTAGTGATATATGGTTTAACACTCTTCTCAGAAGTAAATCTCTCTGCATTTATGGTTGATCACCTGTACCTTCTCAGATACTGAAACCAATCCAGTGTTTTTGTGAGAAAAGCTGAAGGAGCAACTCAACCACTGTTTCTTGTCCCCTATTTAAATGTGAGATTAGAGAGTGACGTGAGTTGAAGATGAGAAAGTCTTACTTCAGGTAGAAATAGGATGAAATAAATTTCCAGGAGACCACAGAGTGAAGCACTTTGATCAAATTTTTGATCAAGGATGGCACAACTACTCTGAAGAAATACACAATAATAAACAATGCAGTATTTGCAACAATCACAGAATGGATTTGGGCTGGGAGGTACCACAATGAGTCATCTGGTCCAACCTCCCTGCTCAAGCAGGGTCATCCTAGAGCACATGGCACAGGATTGTATCTCTCCAGTGAGGGAGACTCAACAGCCTCCCTGAGCAACCTGTTCAGTGCGTGGTGACCTGCACAGTAAAGAAATTCTTCATGTTCAGGCGATTTATCAGTGTGCAGGAATGCTGTGTCTTAAAGTTTCAAGCAGTTCTACCTGGTCTTAGAAGAAGATAACTTGTTTTCCTGGATTCCTATGGTCAGACTGTTCAGCACTGAATGAGGAGAAGAGATTTGTGCACTTGCATAACCTTTCTGGTTCATCATCCAGTGCTAATAATGATTTAATGTTGCAATATTTGAGCAAAGCATTTCCTAGAGTCTGCATTGTTGCAGACAAAAGACAAGGTAAAGTACACCCACTGAACAGGTTGACTTCTATAAGACAAAACTGGTGGGTTGAAAGAAATGTCAGTGTTGCTCCAGAAATCTCCAGCAGTACTGGAAACCAGACCAAAGCTGCAGCAGAGCTGCAAACAGAGATGTTGAAATCAAGAAAGCTGGCACCATTTAAGCTCACTGCCAACTATTAAAGATTACTATCTGCAACTGATGTCTTGGATTAAAAAAGCTCCAAACAAATATTCTAAAAAATAGCAACTATGAACACGGAAGATAAAACTAGAGTAACTTTCCTCAGTGCAGAAGTAGTCCTAACTTCTGGTAGCTCCATGAGAAGTTTTACTTTATGCTTATCTTGTGGGCTGAGCAGAAACACCTAATTTTAATTTCGGACTGTTTATCTTTGTTATGGAAAAGTAAGGTCAACTGGACTATCAATTAAATTAAGAAGTTAAAAATAATCAACACATTATTCTGAATCACATTAATATTGAGATCTTCCCAGATAATTTCACAAATAAACAGACTGATAAATAACATTTCATTTCTCTGCTAGAAACTTAAAAATCATAAAGTTGTCTTCAGGGTATCTGCAAGGCAAGGTTTCTTACTGAGTTTTATTTGGTCACAAGATGCCGTTGAAAAAAAGGCAGGCATTCAGGCACCTAAACTGTGCCTCAGACAGTATTTCAGCAGCCTTTTGATACAGTAATATGTCAAATTTTAAGACAATTCAGGTTGTCTATGACTAGTTTAAAATGTAGTACCACCTGGAATATAAGATTTCACTTCCTGTTTAAAAACTCCAACAATTCCTCTTAGAAATGTTTTTAAGGCCATCAGGTTGCTGGTGATAAAGCGTTATTAAAGTCTCGTGATTTGTGAGATATCACTTATGTATCTACCTATTCTATTAACCTTACTTTCCTCCCTGGTCCTTACACATTTCCGAGAAACCTGGCAGTGTGTACTTAGATCAGTAAATAATAGTGGTTTTCCATGTTGGACATAAGAAAATGACACCAATTAGCTATAAATGTTGTATCAGATTATTTATATAATTTTTATATTTAATTATTTTTATAGCATATTATTTTATACATCATGGCTAGGCTTCGCGAACGAAGATTTGAGATTATTTTTAAACGCTACCTTTTAAATGGAAGGAGACAAACAGCAGAGCAGTTTCTTTCACACTTAGGAATGGAAATTTTGGCTTAAGGCTTCCTACTTCATGCAGAGCTTTTATTAGAGAAGTTGCTACTCCCTAAAGAAAGAAAACAGTTTTAGGAGACATTACAGAAATCCTGAACAAAAATATATTCAAAGCCTTATCCTGTTGTCATGCAGACCTAACAATATAGGATGATACCCTAAGTTGGTAAATAGTGGAAGGTAACAAATAGTATAAAATAGGCAGGGCAGTGACCATGAATAATTTTTTTATTTATTCAAGTGTCAAAATGTAACAACTATCCTTAGACAATTCCAGATAAGCTTGTGTCTATTCTGGTGTTAAAAATCAAACAAAAATGTAATTATACAAGATACCATAAAAAACTAAGTAAGAAAAACCATCATATAATATTGCAGTTTATTATCCCCCTCTGATGGTCTTATTTGTACTTTTTCCCTTAAAGCTACAAATATCTATTATTTTAAAGCTTTTAAAAATTCTTCTCAATTGTAAGTATAATAAATTTTCAATTTAATATAATTCCATTGATAAACATAAGACTCATATTGCATTAAAAATTAAGTAAACTGAGTGGGACGTACTACACATCACAAAATCATGTTTTAAAATACAAAAAGCAAAAACTGGCCTGTTCAAGGTATCCAGCCAAAGGAAGTGCAGTTAGTAGCACTGGCTCCTTTTTTGGAGGGAGTTTGTGGGGAAGCTTCAGATTCCAGTACTTCTCTGGTACCCTAACCAGATAAAAAGTAAGCACTTCTAACATTTATAAACCGTGACATGACTGAAGATTAAAATGCAAAATTGGTATATTCACCTCATAAACTTCTGAAGTGTCTCTTCACTTTCAAAAATATATACTTTATCTTGATATTTTGCTGCATACTCAATATTGCCAGGCACCAAGGCTTCATATCTGAAGAGATGGAGCAAGAACGTCTATTCATTCCCAGGAAATGTAAACATAATTTGTGCGGTGTAAATTCATGAGCTATTGGGAGCCTTCTGGTTATTAATAAGTATAGGAACACCAAAAAAGTAGCAGTTGTATCATCCAACTTTCCACTACATGACTGACAGTTACAAGGCTCAAAATCTGAAAAAGCCTCTGCCTCAAAATTTGCTTATTAAGGAGCTTTTATTGTGCTTCTTTAGAGCTCCTTCATTTAAAATGCCAATCATGGTTGTTCAGGAGATTAAGAAGGGACAGCATAGAATTGGCTATTCTGATGAGAAATTCTTGCACACTGAGGACTTTATAGTGGAACTTTATGGATCTCTTACAAAAATCATAATAGCTAGTTTTGCATCTACTAGGATTTTATGAGATTTCTGTAAACCATTGAAGGCTTGTAATAGAGAGAATTTTGTCTGTCTTCATCATGAAAAGACAGCAAGCCAATACAGATCCTTGTAGAACCTGTAGCCATATAAGTTTGAAAAGGTGGTTTTATATTGATTTCCAATGCCACAGGCACAATATAGAGAATTGTAATTGCTTCCTGTCCAAACCCTGAACACTACTGAAAAGTATTTTGAAAGTGTTTCTTCATTAACGGGCTAATATAGGACACATAGTCTGTAATTCCGATTATGAAAACTCCAGTGACCTACCTCTGTTTTCCATCTAGGTAAGTGACTGGACAGTATCCCTGCATTTCAGCCCTTAGAGGGAATGAGGCCTTCACTTCTGCCACAGTCAGTCTCTTTGGTAGCATATGTGGGGGTGGGAGAGGGTGAGGTGCCAGTGATGACACATAAATCTCTGGTGTGATCAAGAATTTCTGTAGAAAAGGAAACATTTTTATAATATAAGAAGCACTGTAAGACTGTTAGTCAAACTACAAGAGGGCTGGCTCATGCAGTTCAGATACTTATTTCTTCTACAACACAACAGTGTGTTGGCACTGATGCTGCTCTTGGATAAGTAATTTCTTTTCCAACCCACTCTCAGTTGAAGTCATCACTACCCACCCACCATCCATCAATATCCATTGCTATCATTACCCACTCTCTACAGCCAGTCTCCCTGAAACAGGTGGAGAAAGGAGGAAATTAGTGGTTTAAAACTTCACGTTTGATCTGTGACAAGCTGAAAGAGGAGCTTTGGTTTAATGGACTCTGTGCTGCATTTTGTCTGCCTAGCTGTTTGATAGCAGAAGTATACAGAACAAAAGCTTGAATACTAAGAAGAAGAGCAGTCTAATTCAGATTGCATGTTCCTTATTTCTGCATGAAATCAAAGAATCTAAGCAACAACGTTCCCCTTCCCATAATCCCCTCCTGGCCTGGTTTTTGACACTTACGTCCAGTTCTTCCTGTGAAGCCATTTTGTAATAGTGCCCTTCAAATTCTGCAGCAAACTGCAATGAGGAGGCTACAGAGCAGTCGACCAGTTCACCCTTCTCTGCAAGGCTGACGGGACAGTACTGCCCAAACTCTCCCAGCCGCTCCTGCAGCTCTTTGGAAGTGATACATAAATCAGCAATGCTGGCAGCTTTTCCTGTTAATAAAAGCAATTAGTGATAATGTTTTATTTATGAAAGACATATAAACATCAAACAATTCTACTCAGAAATGTTAGTTTAGAAGGTAATTCATAATTTGAAAGTGATATGAAATAATGAGAACTAAAATAACAATTTTTAATAGATTGATAACATGAAATTGCAACTCATTTTACCAATTAATTTTAATAACATTTTTGTAGCAGTTAAGAAATATACTAATTATTAATGATGTGGGTTATTCAGCATGCTCAACTTATTAGTCTACTTTCCCTGGGATGGTTTTATTTATGATTTATTGTTTTACTTCTTTGTGTTACTAAGGAACATTTCAGCTATTATTTTATTTCATTACATTACTGAAAAAGAGTACAAGGTCTGATGAAAGCCTCAGTTTTATTCATCCACATCTTGCAAATGCTACAGTCTATCTGCATGAAATATATTCAAAATCTTGAATGTTGTCTCAACACCAAGATATTTACAAATTGTACCTTTCAGGCTTGATGTGAAAAAAGTTAAATGTATTTTAATATTTTTGATTATGGCTCTGGTTTTTAAGAAGGGTGCAGCCACAGAGCTGTAAGAGTTGAAACCAAAAGGTGGATATAAGATAAGGAAGTCCGTTTGCCCTTCGGAGGAATTCTAGTTAAACAGTACAGACATCTTTAAAAGGCATGTTTAATCCTGACCAATGCTGACACACAACAAGTCAAGCGAGAACAGTGTCATTTTAGACTAAAGTGGTTTTCTTCCCAAAGCACAGAAATTAACTCAGATGGCATATTTAAGCTTAATTCTGAACCTTTAATTTAAACATCTTCCCTCTCCTTCCCTCTTGCTCTACTAACACTAAAGTGAAGTTGCAAGTCATAGTTCCCCTTGTATACTTTGGGATAGCCTTTCTGATTTATCAGCCAGTGTTGCAGAATCTACCATGGGCTCTGACTTCTTCCAGCATATTTCTGTTACCCTGTTGTTTGGGGGATGGCCTCTGACTACTCAGTAGCTGGTTTTGTCTTCACTTTCTTCAAGAGATCTCTTCAAGATCTCTGCAGATGAGATTGAAGAATTTGAGGGTATGAATGTGCCCAAGTTCCAAAGAAAGTTGAAATGCCCATATTACAATATTACAATGGGAATGTAATGGGAATGCCCATATTATTGTGGGAAACTGTTTTTCTTTTACCTTCTCTTATTCTTTCCAGGTATATCTGTATTTGTTTAACAACCTCTTGAACTTCCTGCGTAACTTTGTTCCAGATCTTCCACTTGCTCTGAACAGCATCAATCACACACCAGTTCTGACGCTCCTTCATATAGTAAGTCCTAATTGCATCAATGTGCTGTTTATAGCAGGAATTTTTAATGGCTAGAATCTGTGAGCTGTCATGTTCAGGATAGGGAGGACTGAAGACAATGAAAAATAACACTCATTTACATCTGAAGGTTACATAATTTCATGTGTAAATTCTAGAGTTCACGTTAAGTTCTTTTTACAGAATCATCCTTGCTTGAGACTGTAGAAATACAAATTTCTTATTAAGAATATTAGCAGGTATATATGAAAAGGAGCATACCCATGGTTAGACAGTCATGTTCAGAAACAAAGAACAAAACCTTTTCTACTTATGTCCCAATACAAGTAAAAAATTATTTTGTAAATGATTTGGAATATATCAGCACATATTAACTGACACACATGCTGTAGATATACCATTAAATGGTACCCCGATATTGCATGTTTGATTTGTATTTAAGCCTATGAAATGTAATTAAAGTTAAAATGAAGTTTAAAGTAAATATTTTCAAAAAGAATCATTAATTTAATTTTTTGCAATGCAAATTCTCTTTAGTCTCTCAGTAAACAATGTAGCATTGTACTGATTACTTGATAAAAAGAAAGAGACAAAATCAAAGAGATATGCAATAATGCCCAAGCTATCTGGAACTTCTTAGAAACACTTTGTCTAATGAGAACCAGGTTCTTATGCAATTTAATTTTAAGGTGAATGTTCTGTTCTTTTTCATTCTCTGCTTACTGCTCTTCCTCAAAAACAACCAGCAGTTCTTTAAACAGAGTATTTACCTCCTCAGAAAAACAAAGGAGAGTTGAAAGGTTTAGATTAATAACTCATGAATTCTGTATGTTACTAAACTATGCATTATTTCCATATTTTAAAAAGAACTCTAATTAAGACTTAAAAGACAGCTTATTAGATGAAGTATCAATTTCTCTTACGATGGTAATCATTGCATGAAATTGAAAAATAAACTTCAGCAGCAGAGAGAACTGGTAACATTTCTGACATACAGTTTCATTAAACCAGTTTAACTCAGCAGTGGGTGAACAGCATTGCACATCTGTGATCTCAGACACAAATCGAGGGATCTGGCCAGACCATGCCACAAATACCTGACATCTCCGTTTCTGGTCTATGGAAATCAAAGCCTTAGAACATAGAGGGACTGGTTCCCATGCCTTTTCATTTGTGGAGTTCAGAGACAGATGAGTAATGCTCCAGCTTACATACAGCCTCTCTGGGTACAGCACTGAGGCACATAATTACAGAAATTACCATATCGAGTAGAAAAAAGCATTTCTATAAGAGAGCGTCACTACCTATTTGTGCTTTCCTTATCCAACAGTGCTCTTCTGAACACTTCCTTTGTATCCATTTCTAATTCAAAGATTTTCACTGGAATTATCTTCACCGATTCCAAGAGCTTTACTTGTTTTCTTGTTAGAGGATATCCATCAATTACAACTCTGCATACAAACAGGAACAGAAAAAGTTTTCCTAAAAAGTAAGGCTATGTATAATCCTAGTACATCCTCCATGGAGAAAAAGTCTACACCCATGCCATGAAGTTATCACTGCTCTGACTTGATAGACACAATCTTCACTTCTAAGAATTTAAAATCAGATTAAAAAAATCAAGTAGGTAGAATATAAAATAGTAAAGGGAAAAGGAAATGCACAAAGGGCAAAAGTTAAATGGATGGCTGTGACTTATAAAAATGGTGGATTTTAAAATTCTGACATATCAATCATTCAGAAACATAATTTTAACTATGAGAAATCTCCATATGGATTGGAATGAGCAGTTTTCAAAGTGGTAAGAAAAATGATTTACTCCTGTAATTGAAGAATTTTTAAAATCGTATTGAAGAAGAAATGCTTTTTGCATATTAGGCAATACTGGAACAAAATATACTGAAACAATATTCCAATACTTAACATGAAAGAAAAACTGAAATAATTCTATCTCAAGCTCAAATAATTTTCAGAGATTATTCCAGAACTGCCTTTTCCTGTAACAATTCTTTTTGGGGAGAGGAGTTGAACGTCATGAAATCATCATCATAAAGTTTTTTAAGTCTGCCTAGTTTTGAAGGTGTTTCAGTGATGGAGAGAGCGTCTAGGAAATCAGGATCTCATATGAATGAGGTGGAAAACCTCACTGGTTTCAATTCCTCCTTAATAACTTCAGTTGTTAACCAAACCAGAAGAAAAACTTGAATACTGAACCAGTCTGCGTGATCAAAGGGAATCAGATGTGTCCAAGTTGGTTCTGGAGTTGGTATAAGAGAGACAAAATGATACTTCTCAACGGACAGTAGAAAGTATTGGCCTATTGACTGAAGAAAAGGTAACTTTCATAAAGCATATTACTTGGATTGACTGGAATATACTTACTTGAAAATTGCAGAAAATTATGCTTTGGTTTTATTTCCCAGACTAGTGTGAAGGACCTCTTTTTTACAGGTTATTTTCTAAATGCAGAAACCACTGATGTGTTTTATTGAAATTGGTTTAGAGTGATAACATGGGAAACCCCCCAAATCCAGACAAGACTCTTACCCGGTGATGCTACACATGTGGTTTAGCAGAGCCACATCTAGAGCCTGTATGGCCAGTTCATCAGGTACAGTCAGTCCTTTGTGAAGGTGCCCCTTTATCTTGAGTGCCAAGTCACTCTCTGGCTGGCTGTCTAGCACCAGCCGTATGGCATCTCCCATGGACAGGCGCAGCAATCCATACACACTTGCAAGCTTCTTGGCAACTGCAAAACATTTTGATTTCAACTCACAACTTTTAACACAAGCAACATCACAGCCTATTGAAGTATGTTCTTGGTCTCAGAAGCTAACTGCTCAGCTCATTTCCCTGGTCATTTCCACTGCATAATCTTGGTAAGTGTGTACCTAACCCTGCTTAGGCCCCTGTAGGTCCCAGACCACGCATGTGCACAGAGCACACCCCGTGCACTAACACTGTTCAAGTCAGCACAAACCTCAGGAGCAACAGTCAATACTATTATAAAATGTCTTAGAAAAGACATTTGCTTCTACTGCTGCCCCTTTTACAGAACAGCCCAGCAATTAGATCACTTATTCAGAAAGTGGGAAATATGGTTAAAATCTCCTCCTAAATATAATTTGAACCTGTCTCTTCTTTTTCTAACAGTAAAACGCAGAGAAGTGGATGGACAGAGTCATGGAGGAAGAACAAGAGGAGAGAAAGATGGAAATCTTGGGGTTTTTTTAATCTAAAAATTTGGAAACAGATTGGGGAATAGGAAGTTTGAGATCCTAGTCCTTAATCCTATGAATATTTTTCCATTCCAGAAATAAGGAACAATTACAAAATAATAATAAATAATATTCAAAGAGTATAAATAGTGTAAGTCAAATTTTTCTAAGTGCAAGTCCAAGTCACTAACATCTTAAGAACATGGGATAAAATTCAAATGGACAATGCATAAGTATCTGACTATCAAATGAGACACTAGAGAATGTAACTAAAGGAATTTATGCCCAGCAAGGAGAGCAGGAAGACCAACAATATTAATGGTTTATGATTTTTCAATAACAATGACAAATACAGCTTTAGTTCATTAAGTAAGATTTTGCTGTACAGATAACTGGCCCATACCTGTAGTCTTTCCAGATTTTGGAGGTCCCACAATTGCAATCTTAACTGGTGCAGCTGGTTTAGGTTTTGACTGACGAATATATTTGATGGGATTTGTCATAAATGTTTCTTTATTTTCTTTACTTGAAAAGAAATAAATATACTGCCGATGGATTACAGGAAAGACTTCATTTCCACGGCTTTGGTGTGGCCTGATTACGTCTCCTTTGCTTATCTGTAGTGTGTACAAGATGGGAATCAGTTCATTAGGTTTGACAAAACCTCTTCCCCCTGTGTCCCAGAAAAGTGGCTTTGTAGGCAGGTAGAGAAGTACCAACCATATGAAATAAACCATCAAAGCATTCTGAATGCTTTGGACATAATATTTGTCCAAGTCTAAGTAACTTCCATACATACACAATTACTGTGCAAAAAGATGAAATAAACATTGAAGACTGAAAGAATACTCACTACTTCCAGTAGGTGGTACCGTAACACTTTATGTCCATCAAAATACTGGTCAGAGAGGATTAACATAATACCTTTTCTAATTTTCATAGAATAAAGAAAATAATTTTATTCCTCAGTGAATTAAACTTGCTTACCTGCCTGACAGTAGAAGATACACTGTGAATATTGTATTCAGCAGAAGTCATGTACAAATGAAGAAAATGTAAGAGCATATCAGTACTTACATTATGGTCAAGTGTAAAACCACAACAACATAAGTCAAACAATTTTTGGTAAAATACATGCACCACTGATTAAATGTTTTCAAACACATCAGACAGCCCACTAGAAAGTCTGTAGTGTTGATGGATCATTGTCAGAAATGGTCACTGCAGTAATGCTAAATTAATTCATTGCGCCACTGTTCTCTATAGAAGAACTTACTCATGTCCCTGTTGCAGGCCTTCTTGGAGGAACTGCCTTGAAGTGTCAATAAAAGATGTTTTAAAACTAAATGTTGACATCTGTAGAAAAAATCATCCAGTTCAGATGGCATTCACCTTATCTTTCTAAAGGGACTCAGAAGTGAAATTTTTACTGATAAATGTGTAACATTGGCCTTCCTTCAACAAAAAAGAAAGGTGGTGAAAGTTACCATTTTTTTTAAAAGTTCTCCAGGGTGGATCCTGGCAAACACAGTCCAGTAAATCTGACTGTATTGAGCAACTTGATATATATTAAGGAAAGTAATTACATGCATACATATAAAATAATGGGGAAGAGCCAATTCAGCTTCTTGTCGAGGGAAATCATACCTCACAAATCTATTACTATTCTTCGAAGGAGTCAATAAAGTTGATCTGGTTATTACAGTAAGAGATGGGACTCTTCTACTGTGTGGCATTGCCTTGCCAGACTCTTCTCGTATTCTTAGGTTCCTATTCCTGCATGAAGTCATTTCAGAGTGCTTGCCCTCAATTTATGAGATGTCATGAGTCTGTTCTACTGCATATCTGCTTCCATTCTTCCCTCAGCTCATCATTTTTATTCTCTGCTTATCTAATCAGTCACATTACTACTTCCCTCCCCACAGATTTAATCTAAAAGTAGTTGGCATATATTCTTATCTGCTTTTCTACCCCAAAACTTCCAGTCTGTAATCAGTTTCATAATTTCTATTGTATCCTGAAATACCCATAAAATGATCCTATTTCCCTTTCATTATTACCAGCTCGTACATTTTCACTGTCAGCACACAACTCTGATTTTATCTAATAGCTTCCTATGACTTCTTTCTTCTAACTGAATTGTACTTTTTTTTTGTGGGCAAGAAAAACTGTATAGAATAAATGAGTCAACTGGAGAAATGGAATGACAAAAATGTAGTGAAATCTGATAGAACCAAGTGTAAGGACTAGAGTGTAGGGACTAATTAGAATTAAACACATGAACTGGTTCAGTAGTTGCAAATGAGAGAAGAGTAGAAATACCTTCTTCTATTAATATGCCCCTAGATTATTAGATGCCAGTTTGATGCAGACATGAAAAAGAATGAAGATGCTGCCCCTACTGTTAAAGAAAGACAAACATGGTCTGGAAGAGGTGAAGACCCAACATGATGACTATACAAAAGGGATTAAAAGTTGCTTGATTAATTGGCATAGTAAAATGAAGGCCAAAGTATGTTTCTCTCAGGGCCTTTCTGCTTTCTATATGGTGTTCACTGGACTTTTTTTTATGAATCTTCCTTTCCATTTTTGATTTATTCATAGTCCAACCTGCTTTTATTTCTTCCATTAAACCACAAAGATTACCTGCTAACATTTCACTTCCTACCTACAAAACTGCATCAGCCCACTTTTGGGGATAGACATGAGTACTTTCTGACCTCAATTTTCCAGATCTCTAGTAAAATACTATGGAAGTATATTTGTTGCTTTTCAAAATTTGTAAATTTTCACAAGAAAGAATAATTGCTGGTGAATTACATACATCTAACATTTTCTCTAACTTTTTCACCACTGCTAGGGTTGGTGGCCACATGTGTGTGTGTGGTTTCTTATAAATTTATACTCCAAAGCCTTTCAATTTGCTTTCACCACTTCTGGAAGGTTCTAAGACCTCCTCTGTTGTCCTGTCGTTTGTGTATCATTAAGAGATAGGCATTTATTTATGTTTCAATGCCACCTTTAATTGTGTCACCAACGATAATGTAACAAATTTCACTAAATGCCTCTCAGCCTTTAATTAGCTGCAACACTGAAAAGACTAACACCTTTTATTATCAATGCTTGATGTATTTTTGGTTTATTCAGTGGTGTCATTTTGATTTGGTAATGTAGTTTTCATTCAACAGCTCTGGTATTAATTGCTATTGTCTCATAACATCTTTTTAAAAAGTGTTACCTCTTGAAAATTTTCTTCAGCCATTTAAGAATATTACCTTGATTGGATCCCACTGACCAAAAGAACTTGGAAATTTATATGAGAGAAATAGCATCTTCTCTGCAAGTGGCAAACTGATTGGGTAACATTTCTCAAAAATGCTTTCACGGTTTTCTGTTAGAGATCTCAGTTTGCTATACACTTGGTAGCACACAACGTGAGGCTTCCGTCCTCCATTGATCTCAATTGGTGGTATTAATAATTTTTCAAGTTCTTCCTGGTTATGAAAACATAATGAAATGTTAGAATCATAAATACAATCAGATTTATAATAAAGACTGACAGCAAGATTTTCTGTCAACTATCAAGGATTTCTTGAGCATGTTGTCAGTCACCATAAATCAGCAAAATTTGGTTTGAGATGAGAATTGGACTTCCTGCCCATTGAAGTTTAACTACGCAGTCTATATTAAGTATCACACAATTACAATATTATATTATTATCTGCTTTTGTAAACTTTCTCTCTGATCAGTTGATAGAATCTGGATCATGATTAGTTTCTTCATGAAGATATTTAGTACATAGTAAACAAAGGTCACCCATCTGCTCACTGCTTTAGATGTGGCATTATCATTACAGACGTCTAACGTTAGATGAGGTTACCGCACCATAGGTAACTGATTTCAAGAAAATTATGTTACTAGGAACTGTATTAAAAAATAGAGCTGTCTAGTAAGAATTTTGTCTCAAAAATTATTTTGAAATACTGTTCATATATTTGTAACTCTCTAGTTTAGTTGCCTGTATCAAGTGACCTATCAAAAAGGAAATAAGGACACCAAGACTGGGTAGGCCTAACCAAACATTTTCTTTCCCCCCCCTACGGTATTAGTCATATAAATTACATACTCTTTAAAGTCTATGCCTTGTCAGTACAGCCTTCATCTTGCTCACATACTTAGATCATGAGTACAGCAGCACAATTGTTTAAGCACTATAACTTTTAAATGTGACAAATAAACATGAAAATTCTTCTTGTATCATGTGAAGCAGTGGTATCAGTACCTGTACACTTTGTAATCTCTCTACTTCTGAATCAAACTTTTCTGCAATTTCATTTTGCATGCGTTCAGCAACATCTTCTTCATCTTCTTCTTCTTCTGCTGCTTCTTCTTCTTCTTCTTCTAAAAATTCTTCTTTAAGTATAGCTTCAATTTCTTCATTTTCATTCTCATCTCCCTCCTCAGTGGCTTCAAAATTCTCCTTATTTGCTAGAGCCTATAAAGGCAAAATATTTTGTTGTTTCATGTCTCTGGTACAGATGAAGGACTATACAGCATTCCTGTCTCCCTTTTAATTAGAAAAATCTTTAATTAAAAAAGCCCTCATTTTGGGGTAACCTTTATTGTAAGCAAAAATCTGGTAGATCCTAGTATCTTATTTCAGAAGAAAATACAGGGGTATCGTGTTGTGCATACAGTGAAGCACTGACAAAATTGCAGTTTTTATAAGAGGTGGGTTTTATCATACATAGTATTGTAGTTTGACAGGACTTTGTTTTAAACAAGCATGTTTACTGGAAGTGTAGCTGACAGAATATCTTGAGCAGTCAGGTAGTACATTAGTACATTTATAAATATACTATGTAATTGACTTTGGGCAGAAATTGTGGTACAGTCCTATTCTGGACTGACCATGGATTTGACAGGGTACTTAAGGCACATGCCTAATTCCAATTAATGGGGCTACTCTTAGTCCACCAATTAGATTCATTAAACACATTCATAAGTATTTTGTTGACTTGGAGCACATACTGAGAATTCTTTTAAAATTGTTTTTAGTCCTCATGAATCAATAGTTTTTACAACAAATTCAAACATCATATTAAATTATTTTTGAAAGTAGAAGTTTCTCACGGTCTATCCCATTTTTACTATTCTACATTGTCCTGAAGTCATTGACTAAAAATTTGTAAGGGATGAATGCAAACACTTCTATCTAAAATCTTTCTTATTAACTTGTTTTCTTACCTCTTGCTTCTTTTGTTTTTGTTCTGCTAGAAGTTCTTCCCTTCTTTTAGCAATCTTCTCATTCTGTTAATGAAAAAAAGAGGTAAGAAGACGGATATTTGCTAATAGAAGCTCTCTGAGAATTGGTAGTGTGGCCTGTATTTAACGTTGTTCTTTCCACCTTGAAATTCTGTTTCCAGTTGGTTCTAATCTTAAAACATACTACCTAAAGTCTGAAATTTTGCAGACCCAATATACCTCTCTACTAAGCAAACATGTAATTTAATTTTAGTAAAACTAATTTGGCAACTTTTGAGATTGAGAATAGAGGGGGAAAAAAATACTGTGTTCTTATCACACTGGAAATATAGTAATATTTTTATTGGTAAACTATAGAGTTCCTAAACTTATAGGTGATTTCTGTCATTTGGCAAAGGGGTGACTGAAGACAGTATTAAATGTGTGCTGTTCCCTTTGATAGTTTAGGGATGTTAATGGCAGTGTATGAGTCTTGTTCCAAAGTCCATTGTCCTAACTTCCTATGTTTCAGCTGCTCTGTAGTAACTTATTTTCAGACCTTTTCTGATAGTACATGTGAAGTACTTTATCTCACTTTTATAGAAAGTTAGGAACCTTGAATATATTACATGTGCCAATTGTAAATGTCTGCAAAAAGGCTTCAGGTTACTTAAAATAATTTGTAAATTTTATCGACAGTAGATGCAGCGTTGTTTGAATGGGAGACTGTGCAGCCACAACAGCACTAGAATGTGGCTTAGAGATATTACATTTCTATGCAGAGTATCATAGATGGAAACACCCCCCCCCCTCCCATACAGTACCTGTGAAGTCAGCCTATGGGAGATGCTGATCTCCAAAACAGCACATGCTCAGGGAATCTGGGATGCAACAACATTACAGTCCATGAGCCTGCTTTGATTTTTTATGGCCATATGCACTCCCTCCATCGAGTTGCCTTTTGTCCAGGACTTTCCAGTTGTCTGGCATTCTGTCAGACTGCCATTTGTCTGGTAGCACGGCTACTTCTCTTGGGCTGCAATGTGCCTAAACTCCTTCATAAACTAATTGCACAGAAGAGGAAAGGAGCTCTAAATTATTTTTTAGTTCCTAGGGTAAGCCTATGAATGTGTTGGACTGTGTCTCCTGGCTCCCATATCTGTTACTCTATGTGCTCCTCCACAGCTTTGGGAGTTTTAGAATCTATATTTAGACCTATGCTGTTGAAATGACAAAAAAAAAAAAAAAAAAGAAAAGATGTAGTACTGAAAACTTACCCTCATTTTTGCTTTCAGGTCCTTCAGCTTCTTTTTATATTCCTTTTTTTTTTGTTGTTTGTCTTTCCATTTTTTCAGACGTGGAGGAAAAAGACGGTCAAGAATGTCACTGTCTTCTACTTGAATATAAACTGCAACATCAGGACAGAGTCCTCGTTCTGACAAATATTTGGCTTCATCTACAGTACGAGGGAAACCATCCAGTATAAAGCCTGTGGACCTAATTGGAAAATGAGATATTTATCATTACACACTGTAGTTTAAAGTGCAACATAATGAACATGTAATTATTTTGAAAAAAACCCAAAACCCTCCCACATTAAATGCATATATTAAGAGTAAAATTAAAAAAATACTTTCAGCTCCACTCTTTTGACAATGTAAAACTGATATTTCAGTATGTATTTTAATTATGTACTTACAAATTAATTTCTTCCAAGGTTTTAATGTGCAAAGTTCTATTTTAAAAGAAATTATAAAAACCAAAATAAATTGTGTCTTCAGACTTGCTTGTGTAACTCTAAAACCAATATTTCTTACGTACTGCTCTCAAAAAACCAGAAGTGACTCCAAACATTATTTGGGTAACAACTGCCGAAGAAACCTTGTGCCTGAAAATTTATGTTTCAGAAATGTCTGACAATTTCTCCTCTAGTACAGGATCAGAAATTTGCTACTCAGCGTGACTTAAGTCTGTCTTCCTGCAGACATTAAAATCAAGTCAGATATGCCTGGAAAGCTCAATGGCTTGTTGGACCTTTTACAATTTCAAATTAGATGAGTAGTTATGTAAGGCTGAATGTGTGTTGATAAGAAGTGAATATTTATTTTTATTACTTTAGACCTTAAAAGGATACACTGTAAAACTGCAAAAAAACAAAGAAGCTACAAGGAGTGGAGGGAAGAATAGGTAGCCCTGGATGCTGTGTGAAAGAAGAGTGTAACGTAGTGTAGTATAATATAGTATAGTCTAATGTAATGTATTGCAATGTGATATAATACAATATAATACCACAACATTATGTGTAATGCTGGGTAATTTTTAGTCTTGGTGCATTCGTTTTTTCCTAAAACTGGTGTCCTTGTTTTTATACCACTTGGAGAATGTCCCCTATCTGTGGTCTGACAGGATAAAAATTACATGAAAATGTAAAAGGTTTGTTTACATATTTATCCTGTAAGCCCATGAAAACTACCCAGCTACTTAGGAGATTTAATCCAATTCATGTGTGCTTGTCCAGTACAGCATATGAGATATGATATAAATGTCAAAATATCAATCAAAATAGTACAACATTACCAAGACTGAGAGGTAGGCCATAACTCATAAAAAGTACAAGAGTGTTCAAATAATTTCTAAGATAGTTATTTACAATTGTGGACCAAATGGATGATAGACTTCCTAAGATTATTTAAAGAAAGAGAGAATCTAATTGCAGTTACCGGAATGGCTCTTTCTTCCACCAGTCAAGAACAATGTTATCAAGGACTTCTGGAGGCAGTTCCTTACTATCCATTAGATTTGCCTTGATTGCCTCTTCCTCATCTGTTAACACCTCTTCCTTTATGTAAAGAAAATCACCCAGAAAATGAAAAACATACCCCAAGAGAACAAATAAACAAACAAAAATCAGAAAGAAAGAAATATCTACTTGACACATTTATTGGGTTTTGGCTAAGTAAGGTACTATTCTTCATTTGACTTAAACCGGCAGAAACAAACTCATTTCCCACATTTCACCATACTACATTATATATTTTAGGTCAGGCCGTAGATTTTGGGCAATTGCTGCTATATGAGTTTTAATAAAACCTAAAACCAAGCACAAAAGTTAAGTATTTAATTAAA
>JAYRBT010000114.1:69478278-69517048 GCA_036023395.1 Myiotriccus ornatus | reverse complement strand
GTACATATTTGCATACTCTATCTCTCTCTCTATATATATATATTTCAAGTATACATATCCTCCCTCTTCCTATATCTTAAAGGCTGCTATTGTGCTTTTCAGCTGACCCACAGAACACAGCATGAGCCATTTCACATTAGTAATATCAAACTGAGTATAGCCTAAACCCCAATTTATTAATCACATAAGCTCTCCAAAATCCCTCTTGACAGTTTAAGTGCCAATCACATAAATAGTATTACTTACTTTCCATAACCAGCACTGTTTGATTGAGCAGACTTTCTGGAGTTTGCTCTGCGATCTCTAGAACAACAACCTGGACTAGAGAAGAGTTCTTGATTTCTGATTCCACTGTTTGCCAATCATGCATGAAAAGTTCAATCTCCTTTTTAATTGTATTCATTTCTTGTGCATCTGGAAAAGCATCCTCTGCAAACTTGGGTAGCATGATTTCTGAAAATCAAATCATATAATATGCAATGCTCCTCTAAAATGTTTTACATTTAAAAATTATCATTATGCTTTAGGATTATTTTTATTTTGCTTAAATATGGTGGCATATTTTTTTAAAGCTTCTTCTCTCCTGTATTTATGAATTACTATATTAGTATTTTACAAACACACTTTGTAAACTCCAAGTTTAACTATGTTGATGTTGTATATACTGATCCTTCTCCAGGAAAACAAACAAGGTCAGATTGCTTAACTGTATTTCCATATGGTTATTTAAATTGTCTCTCAGATAAATATAATGACTCTTTCTGCAAAGAAATATAATATAGAATACATTAATTTAAAAATTATGATTTAACGATAACAGCTTTTGACAGGCTATCCATATAGTCATGCCTCATGCAAGTATAGAAAAAAATAAAGAGCAGGAAAACCAGCATACACTGTAAAGAAGCAACCTTGTGTTCTGACCTGGTTCAGGTTCAGTTACTGAAGCTGTTGTGGAGTGTTCAGGTTGTATGTTAGGTATTTGTTCTTTTTCAAGTTGAGCATGTTCTCTTTACAGAACTAGAAATATAATACTACTAGGTGTTATTTCTCTATGGCATTAGATCTCAATATACAGATATTAATGAATTAAACCTTCATTTATGCAAACTACAGCACACAGCAAAATCACAGAGGAAATAGAAAATTTAGAGGAAAAAGGAAAAAGAAAGGACTAAAAGAGAAGGCCATTGTAAATATCAAGGATATGAAGGATGGTATCGAAGACTGAAATCCTAAATTAATAAAGGCAAAGCAGTGAGCTAAAACACTAAATCATGCCGTGTAAGAGTTCTTAAATCGATTACAACTGTGGGACTGTTCTGTGCAGGGACAGGAGCTGGACTCAATGATCATTGTGGGTCCCTTCCAACTGAAGATAATCTATGATGCCTCTAACCATAACTAACAAATGAGGCAAGACACACCCACAAAAAGCAGCCTAAAAAACCAAGCTACCAGGAGGGCTGCAAACAGAGCATGGTGCATCAGCTGGGGCATGGCACAGGAGTTTGTGCAGCAGTTTGTGTGGCAGGGCACACGGGGGGGCACAGTCCCCCCCCCGAGCTAAAGAGGTGAGTTCAGTTGGTGGTCATCACCCTCTTGGAGCTTAGCTACAATGACCACCAGGTAGAAAGCTATGTCCTCTGCACTCACCAGCATGGATATGGCAATCCAGACAAAGCCCTGGCACTGGTAACATGAGAACAGCTCTATGAGGTGCAAACAGGTGTATTAAGTGCTCAGCCTGGTGGCAGAGCTGCAAGCCAGAGACTTAGTTGTGAAGGCCAGTCAATAGATAATGTGAATGAACATCCATCTACACCAGAAATGTTGGCAGGGCCAAAGGCCTACTCCCTGTATCCTGACCACCTCCTCAAGGAAGACCAGTGGAGTGGTCTTGCACTGGATTATAGTGGTAGGCGACAGTGTGGTGATGTTGCTGCTATTCCCACTTCCTGCACCCATATAATTTTCAACTCCGATTTTCTTATTTTTCTTACCATTTTTATTTTTGTGTTCTGTTTAACAAGTCTGACATCAATGCCTTCAAGCTAACAGACAGAAAAGCAGTTGAGAACAATGACTTCAATGGTCTGATATTACTATAAGTTTGCTGGGACACAGCGAGAGTTGCGTTTGTCCCTTGCCAGAAATGAAAATGCAAGAAAAACCTTGAGCAGTGGATGGAGCGATTTTCTGTTTTGCTATAATTTTCCCATTCTCTTGGTGTTTCTGTCTTGAGTTTGAAAGAGCAGGAAGAGATTTTGACATAAATAACAACATATGCAGTCTATTCCAATGACCTTATACGATTTTTTACAAATCAAAGGATCATTACTACTATTTTTCCTTATATAACTTCCAATACATACAAAGGAGAGGTATTATGAAAAATGAAGGTCTTACGCAATGCCTTGTATGTTAAAAGCTTTGACTACTTTCTTAAAAATACAAACCGCTAAAGTATTAAAATCTCAGTGTTTTATGGTTAGTCCCTGACATTAAGCAGGCCAACACTGACTATATCAGATTGCAGCACTGTAATATTCGTTTTGAGCTTGTCCTAACCTGAAAAATCCAAACAATTTTTATGGCTTATGAAGAGTTAGAATGCCCTGTTACAATTTTCATCATTAAGAAAACTAGTATTTCCTCCTTGGGGATTGTTGAAGAAACGCACAAATGACACATTTAGTTTTCCATAACAGACCCATATCAAAAAATGCTAAGTACAATGTAGCTGGATCTCAGTGATTAGGTACCAACAAGATTTGGCAGGAAACAAGACTAAACATAATGGTCAGAGTAGAGATGCTGCCTAATTTTTGTCTGAAATGCTACTGACTGAAGCATCACCTGGAATAGCTGGGATATGTGAGTGCCTGCAGGACAAGGAACATATGTTAACATTTTTCTGACTTATTCTGACTTCTTTCTAGACTTTTCTGACTATTCATGAAGCTATTGTATCCAAGGGCAGTACCACTACTTTCTCTAGAAGAAAGCAAGCCAGTGCTCTGCCTCTAGGGGTTTAATTGCCAAAGAGGTAAAGTTAAGGATTTCCATTCTTTTGTAACTGGCCAAATTTAAAAAGATGTAGGATTTCAAATACATGCCTCCTTTTGACATCCCTTAGTGTCTCACTAAGGCTGGCCCCTTGCTAATTTGCTACCTGTTATGGCTATCTCTACAACTCTTTAGTCCATATATGAAGTCAGGCACTTAAAAGGTAGTACAGCAGTTTTGGGTACTGCAATGTCTACATCTTCTTATGGCTCTGGGTCTCAATGTGTAGTCCTCCAATACTAAATTTCTAAATACTTCAGTGCTTTTAATAATTTCATTCTTCTACTTTTGAGGCTGAAACTTTTATTCTTTCAAATTACCTTTACTATATATATGATAAACTGAGATTTGAAATAAGTCGGGCACTCTATAGCAATTCATATGCTGGCTCAGGGACCTGAGGGCACCCCCGGGCCTGGCTGTCCCCATCCAGCCCCTGGAGCTCCCCTAGCCTGCCCAGGACTCCATGTCAATGCTTGGGGCCATCAGCCACTGCCCCAGCAATGCTGCTGCAGGGCCAATCTGCAGCTCCTGACAGCCCTGCCCGGCCATGGGCTCTGAAAAGCTGGGCCAACCCACAGGCTGACATCCCAGCCTGGCCTCAGCTTGTTGCTATCCCCAGGGAGCTGCTAGAGCCAAGGGCCAGAGCTACCCTGCTCCTGGCCATGCTACCACACTGCACCGCCAGCTCTCTGTTCCTTCAGGAGCAACTTGCCCTCACAGTGTCTGACATGTTGCCCCCAAGCTGAACTGCAAAACTTTATTAACAAATAATCATTTTGTTATGCATTTTTGCGATCTTTAATAACAAAGAATACTTAATGGCTTTTCCCCTTCTTTCAAAGTTTGAAGAACACAGCTGTCAGACTGATGCTACAGTGGCTAACCTTCCTCCTGTTTGAATGATTATTAGCCTAAACATAAACTGAAAGTGCAAAAGGGCATGTCATTAAGCAGAAACACCTTGCAAATTTCAAATAGTCTGACCTTGAATTAAAAAGTTGTTTTTTTCTTGAAAATGTTTATGAACATTTGCATCTTACTAAACTACACTTTCATCCCATGTATATCATTATATATATTATCCTCTGCAGTAACATTTTTCTCTTGATGTGATTTTAAACAGGAAAGTGAAAATACCTTTTTATGTGCTTTAAAAAAAACGTTGTGTAAATGGTACCATTAATTATGTTGCATTCTGTAGTGATGTATTCCAAATGAGACAGAGATGTAGCCAGGTGATTTGGGCAGCTCTAATGCAATATGTAATGATGATTCCATTAGAAATATAGATTTTAAGAAAATAAGCAAAGGATACATTAATATCTAGGTTACGCTAACAGCTTGTTGCACGTGTTATCCCTGGCACAGTCACACTGTAGAAATCACATGTGCTGCCTTGTGAACCACAGCCCTATTCACAGCAGTAACACATGGAAGACAGGGATGAGGGCTGTCTGGATCCAGCTTTCAACAAATCATCTCTTGTAGTTCAGCCCTTTAAAAGCCTCTCAGTTCTGAGTAAGTCATGAAACTTTGGAAATATACAGGCAGAATAATGGATTGAAATGAATATTTGGCATCATCTGAGACAGAATCATAGAATCATAAAATCATAGAATTAACTGGGTTGGAAGAGACCTCTGAGATCAAGTCCAACCCTTGATCCACCCCCACTGTGATTACTAGATCATGGCACTCAGTGCCACATCCAGCCTCAAATGTTGAGTATGGTTGATAAATCCACTCAATACAATGTTTCCCATTAGAAACTTTATCCCAGGGGCACACCTCTCCTAATATGATATTTAGCAAATGATGGACCAGCATGTGATCCAGCTTTGTTTTGCTACTGTAGGCACATAATTCCATCAGATTACCTCTATCTGGGAGGTCTTTTTGTTTGAGGAAACATATCCATTAGCAATTACTGCATACTTACAGAGTTTTTAAATAGATTACCCAGGCCTAAGTGAATTGGAGAAACTTTTCCCTTGAAAGAGGGGAGAAGTAAAAAAAGAGGAAAGGTTTACATTCCTAGGTAAAAGGGATAACCCAAAAATCAGACAACCCAAACCTGATTTGGTTTTGGTTCAGGTATTTGAACCTTATGATGACAAAAATGTTGACTCCCTGGCATTTAGTTTGTTTCAAACTGGGTCTCAGGTACCGAAAAAAAAAAGGAAATATTTTTATGTAAGGCAGCTGTACCTTTGTCATTAGGTGTAAATTATAATAATTTTGCTTAGAGAGATTATTTATGGTGAGAAGATATTTTCAAAGATATTAAAAACATAGTCAAGAAAAACACTTGAAAAGACAGTAATGGTTTAAAAATAAATTACATAAAAATGTAAACAAGTTTCTTTCTGAGAAGTTGGTGGTCTGTCTAACAGTGCTGTTCATAATTTCATTTCCTTATCACAGAGGTGATAGGAAACAATCCTTCCCAGCCTTAAATCTTGGGCTTTCATAGGTATTGCCTATATGGCAATCTCTCATACTCTTTTTCTCTGTCTTCTTTGCTATTACTGAGCATAGTTACCATAGAGACAAACAATCCTCAAAGGCTTTCTGCCCCTACATTCTCTAAGTGAATTGCTGGGGAAGGAGAGACTTTAATGTCTTTTTTCCCCAGTGTTCTGATAGTATTAGATATAACATTTTCTGCTCTCGGTCCATATTCAGCAACAAAAAAGATGAAAAAATCCTTCTTTCCTCCCCTCTCAAACCCCACCAAAGCTGAGACAGAAATACCAGAAGCTAGCATGTCTTCTTCATTAGAGCTTAAGTATCAAAATAAAGAGAAAGGCAAAATGTAGGATAACAGTTACACTTCCATTTCTTGGAACTGACATGTATTTCATTATGAGCATATTTATAGTTGTCTTTTTGAAACAGACCACATAGTTTATTTATACAGACTTTTCATTACTTACTTATAAATATATACTGCCAAATAATTTTAAGCATATTACAGTGCAATGTACTTAATAGACAAACTTATATGGTGTGTACCAATTTATGGTATTTGGAAAGAAAACTTTGGCTTACAGATTAAGTTGATTCTTTCTAATGCACAGAAATATGTATATTTAACAACTTGCTATTAAAATAAAATGGTTTGTACTGGATTTATTTCTTTTTTGCACTTTAAAATATTCTAAAAATCCTCGTAGATAAAAGCTAAAATGTATATTTTTAAAATCTAAACCAGACTTAAAGATGAGTTGCCTTCAAAGGGTTTTTTTGAGAGAAAGCAGGTATAGGATTTTGGATATCTTTTCATTAGCTTATGGTTCTGCTGCATTAACAAGACTGGTGTTGGATACAGTCAAGGAGGACAGATGGACAGACATTAAGCAAAGTAAATTACAGTGTCCTTTTTCTTATTATGTTTACAAAGTGACAAGAGTTTTCAGAGACTGATAGCTCTAATCATAGGCTTTTGTTATTTTTTTTTTCTGCAAAGTATTGCACAGTTGTTCTACATCAATATTCCTTAGCCTTTATTCCTCTGAAAGAGAGACTAAAAGAATTTAAGAACTGAAGGTATTTGGGATTTGAGAAAGTTGTTCTTAACCTCTTTGTTTCAAATTTTGAATTTTTTCTGCCTAGAATGCTGTGATTACAGGTATTAAAATGTAATTATCACATCTGGCTTATGAAGGAGGGCAGAAATTGGCTTTGAAGATCATGCAGTTTTCCTCAAAGACTGAACAAACTGTGAAGTTAATATCATAGAGCTTGCTCTGAAGTTTACAGAACAAGTAATTTGCTATCTCTTGTCTGTAGTTTAATTAACTGTCCTTGTCCAAACTTTCTCATTGAAAGCATCCAGTTAGAGGTAGGAAAAAACCCACAAATCAGGTTGAAAGCCATCCAAGAAAAACAAAGGAAATATATTTAGAGGCTGAAGGACTAAGTACACATTATCTGCCTGGTAAATGTTATAATTACAATTGATTCCAAAAAGGATTTCTCTTCAAAGACTAAAGAAGAAATATCCTATCATGAACAGGTTTAATTTTTTTTTTCTTTTGTTGTTCCAAATATCATACTGATTTTAACATGATGATATGAATAAAAAAGCAAGAACATAAAATAAAAGCCTAAGAGATGCGTATTAATTAAACCCTCCACCATCTGTAATATGGGAAAGGGGGGGACTGGAATCATTATTAAAGAGCTTCTAACTAATTGATGTTAACAGCTGTGAAAGACAAGTATAAGAGATGATGGCTGGAATTACCAGCCCCAGCTACCCATTTACTTTTGGCAAGAACTGCCCAAATACCAAGAGCAACAGAAGGGACATCAAGTGAAGATGGGGTTGTACTAACACACCACCCTGAGCTACTGAGGCATAGGCTTGTGTGCTCCAGTGGAGTTTCTTATAGAAAGGGAGCAGTCTCTGGCAGAAATGTGGCAGGAAAGGAATATGACAAATTTTACTTCAGGAAGACTGGAATGAACCCACAGATCTACTTGAAGCTGGTAACTCTTTTACAATGCCTGAACTATATTCTCATGAAGTGATATAACTGTCTCCTAGTAAAAAGAAATACATATTCATACAAAGCTTCTGCAAAAATGCTTAACTATGGTAACAAATTCCTGAAAATAATTTAGGCTCAGAAAAGTTGTGTCAAGGAACATGAAAAAAAGATGCGAGGCTTTAATTTTCAGCCAGACACTACAAGCAAGAGTTACCAAATAAATTGATTTGTGTACCATCAATAGACCCTTCAGCATTGAACTTACCTTCTTAACTCATTTAAATACATTTGTTACATTTACACGAAGTCTCCTTCTCCATGTACTTTCACTCTCATTAAGACATTACTAGAACCACTTTTTCCTTTTAAACACAAACAATATTATAAATTTGAATATGTTCAGTCCTCAGGCAATCCCAGGTCCCACTGAGGTTAAAAAAATTGTGATTATTAAAATGTGAATCTATTTATGTAGAATAGAATTATTTCAGTTGGAAGTGACCTACAGTGGTCATCTGCTGCTCATCAACTGCGTGAGCAATTCAAGGCTGACCAAAAGTTAAAACATATTATTAATGGAATTGCCTAAATGCTCCCTAAATGCTGACAGGATTGGGGCATCAACCATATCTGTAAGAAGCCTGTTCCAGTGTTTGACCACCTTCTCATTAAAGAAAGGCTTCCTAAAGTCCAGTCTAAACCTCTCCTGGTGCAGCTTTGAGCCATTCCCAGATGATCTCATATATGAGAGATCAAAAGAGTATGATTTGGACTCTGGAGTATTTTTCTGGTTAATCACTTTTCTATCATAACTGTTACATACAAAAAAACCCCGAACAAACTACCAAAACTGTGAATATATCACTCATTTATATTGGTGTAAAGACATATCACACGGGAGAAAAGCTGCAGCAATGTGCTGATGGCACTACATGAGAAATAAAACAGATGTCAGCTGAAGAGCAGCACGACTGAAGTGTTTCGGTGAGTCAGTGTTTGATTATTGAAATAAAATGTAGGCGTAGGAAAACATGGTTTTCTCTGAACAAGGACTTAGCACATGTTAAAAGCTCAAGTGTGTACATGACATTATTACCTCTATCATTAATAAATGTTCTTTTGATGTACTCAGATCAATTAGTTAGATATATCAAATTAGTTAGATATTCAAAACTAAGATGCACTTCGTTGTTTGAGACACTGATGATAGAGTATCTTTGTAAGACCCTTTATGGTTAATAATATAGAACTCATTAATTTTGGAGAAGAGCTGTGTTTTTTATTAGAAGCTATAAAAAGTTACAAAGTGGACTTTCTAAAGAGCTTCTATGTAATTCAAAGAACCCTACAAAGCTAAAGTATTTCTTTCAGAGAGTAGGTAAAATGTTACATCATTAAAAATTAAAAGCATGTCATCATATTAAGTCTATCTTACAGTACCTTTATTACTTAGGCCTTGTTATATGTAGGTAAAATAAAAGCTAAATAATAATAGAATTATTTTCATTCCTATTTGCTAAGTATGGTCTGCATAGTATACAGTCTTCTGCAGTACAATTACAAAACAGTAATGAGTTTTAGGCATCTGAATAAAACTATATAATATAGACAACTTTCTTACTTCTTTTTAAAGTCAACAAAAGGCATATATACTGCTGAAATGTTATTATACTGTTGATTTCTATGGTTTTAGAGCTTTGTTTTCAATTTCAAGCACCTAGTAAACTGAGTCTGGGATACTGGAAGGTTATGATGAAGGCTGTAAGGGCAGACAACTGAAAGGATTTATTTTATATTCTCATATATCACACGTTACTCCGACATTTATTTTGTTTGCATGTGTACAAAGAAAACTATGAAGAAATAAATGAAAAACATTCAAATAGAATATAAATAATGAACATACCTCTACTACTACAGCTGGTTGACAGAAATGAAGAATATGCTGTTCCTACTAGGAACTCTGCTGACTTAGTTACTTTGGCAAATAGATTTATGATACATGGCTGTGTGGCTAAAATCCATTTTCATCGTTGGACTTACGACAGTTTAGACTTGTTCAGGGAATAGTTTATGAAGTAATGACTCAAATACTGTGAAAATGTAAACTCCACAACTACATGGTCATTCAAATGACAGAAATTAGTGGGAATCAAACAAAGAGTTAACACAATTGCCCAAATAAAAAGCAAAAATAAAATGAACAAAATGAAACAAAATAGCTAAATTCAAGTAAGTGTATCCTTAAGCAAAAAGCTACACTTTTAGCCAAAGGCTATAGCAGACATTATTATTGTCTCTTTTACCTCACTTTACTAATACTTGTTCCTCCCATATCTCACATGAGCACTGTCATCAACTAACATAAAATGTATTTTTATCTAAATTTAAACTGTGAGAAAGATGTCACTTAACCGTTAGAAACACTGGTGTTGATTTGAAGTGACGACAATTCTGTGTGAAGGGTTTATACTTTAAACAAATACTTTCAATTAAATGTATTTTTGAAAAACAAAGGGTAACTGAAAGGAATGTAAAAGAATGTAGTTCACAAAGCCACGTTTAGATAATTCAGTCTTGGTATTCTTCTGCAGCTTGGAATGTCTGGGAAGCAGAGATGAGGCATCAAAATGCAGTTTGCCCTTAATTTCATTCTGAAAGTATCTGAGATGAAGTCTTGAATGATAGGTATAGCAAATACAACTTTCTGACAAACACTGGATCTAGACCTGTCTCACAGAAATGTTCACTCTGTATTTGGTCTGTATATGAGCTCCAAGCACACTGAAAGACTTTTGGTTGAGATGTGTAAGGTGTTACAAAATTTCACAAAGCTATGTGACTAAGTACTTTAGATAGGGTACCTGAGTTGTGAGGATGATTAGCTGATCAGCTGACATGCTTCTGAAAAGCTTTTTTTTTTTTAAATTAGAAATCTGTTCTGAGTAAACTGTATAACCTTCATGTGTTCAGGTTGATTTTTATATTCAGGAGCAAGGTTTTGAAAAGCTCTCTGCATTGATTCCAATGTTGGGCAGTTACTGAGCTTTCTTGAACTACATATGAATAGACCCATCATGCCTCTCTTGAATGGAAGTTTCTGCCACTGGAAGAACTTTTGATAATGGACTGGGTTGGACAGCACTGACCAAACATTCCCAGAGGTCACTTAAACTTGTGGTGTGGTATGAATTAGACAGACATAATCCATTAAGACATGATTTGGTAGGCAAAACTTCTAACAGTATATGAATCTGTTCAGTTATTCATGCCTGATACCAACCTTCCTTCCTGCTTGAAACAATAAAGTAAAAATCCCTTCCTCTGATTCACAGATACTAAGCTATTGTATCAATTTGGGTAAGAAGTTACTCTTTTATTTTGATCCCAGGATGGAGAACAGGATACACCTACATACAACTGTTTCTCTCTCCCTTTTCTCTCCAGCACAGAAATTTCATATATGATTCGGCAAATGGGGAAACCAATGCACAGGGAAATTCGACAGAGAGCCATACTGCAAGCTGGTGGCCAGCCAGACACAGAATGCAAAAATCTGAAAGTACAAGAGTCCCCTGGTAATTACTAATGATTGCAAATAGGAGAAAATTGAAAACTGATTATAAATAGGAGGAATTTTCTTTACTGCTTTTGCAAAGTGTTCTGGTTTTCAATTCTGTGTAATTCCCTCAGTCCAAACTGTAAGAAATTTGGAGTTCTATTGTTGATTCACTGAATTATTTCTTCTCTAGACCCCTGAAGCTTTATAAATGGAACATAAAGAGTAGTATTTCTCAAAAGTGTGCCTTATATACAGATATCAACACAGAAAAAAAAGAGAAAAGATTAAACTTCACCATATGCATTTACTAACCATCTTTTTCTGTATGCTTCAGACAGACAACAGTGTCAGGTAGGAGTCGTTTTTCTGATAAAGCTGACCAGTGATCTACTGACAGAGGGTAGTTATCCACTACCCATCCTCCTTTTTCTGGAGCACCAGGAAACCTGTCTTTGTTCTTCTTCATGAGCTGTTACAAAATGTCAGGTTCAGTGATATAAAAAGACTAAGTCTGTCAGCTGTACAAAAAAGACTGCACAACATAAAATGATTTTCACAATGTTATGATTTTTCCTTTTTGTCATTTCAGGTCAATAAGAAATAAGACATTTTCTGAATGAAAATTAAAAGCATTTTAAACAAAAAAAAGGCAACTGTGATAATGATTTTTAAGCTTGCTATAAAGAATTTAGATTCCAATTTCAATAGTTACAAGCAAGGGAACAAATTTAAAACAATTCAAGATTCTTGGATAAACCTTCATAAACAATTCTTTTCAAACTCCTATATCTGGTGTTGAGCTCTTTAACAGTGACTAAGAATGTAAGAATAGGGCATACAGTGATCCTTCAGATAATTCTCCCAGCCTTTAACAATTTTTAGCCCAGGTAATTTGCAAGACAGAAACAGTTTGTGTATCTGTATATACACATATATAAAATAGTCCTCAATAGATTTGTCTTTCAGGACCCTGCTGATACTCTCCTCAGTTGTATGTAGGCTTCCAGGCATTGTGTTACAAACTAAACTGATCTTTCAAACAGAAAAATTAGGAACATATATCGATAATGTATAAACTGTTTAAAGTTGCTCTTAGGAAAAAAGTGCTTAGCTATATAGTACTCGTAGTCCTACCTCTGCAATAGCTTCCTCCAGTACTTCAGCATATGTTTGAGGTGACAGTGTGGCTTCAGAGACCGATGCACTTTTCATGGCTTCTTCTACCATCGCTTGAACTTCTGGGTGGTCAGCAGTTATCTCTGATATTCCTAACAATACAGATTTTTTTAAGCACTTCCCAAATTAATGGGAATCAAACAAAAGATTAAATCATAACTACAGCACAGTAGTCATTTTAAGCAATACTACACAATTATGCTGAGAAAGAAACACCAGTTCTTCTGAATGCAGTTCTAGGGAATGTTTCATAAAGATAAGTTTTAGGATCTTGGTTTGCTCTCTCATTATAAAAAACTCAACCTTTTTAGCTGTTCAGTATTTTCTACCACTAAGTGAAATATTGTTTCAATATGAATAGAATGACATTTATGTACTAGAACAATCAAATCAGGCACTTGCAGCACCTGAGAATTTCCCTTGATTTGATTTCTCTTTGATTTCTAAATCGAAAGGTTGACCAGATTAATTTCAAAATCAATACAAATCACAGATCAAGGCAGTGTATTTTCTACAATCAAGAAGCCTGCATTCCCTAAGATGTACAAAACGTTCATATTGGACCCATATTTTGCTATTAATTGCTGGCACAACAACTGTAATTATTAAAAAAAAGAAAGAAGGAATACTCATTTTACAGTTAATGTCCTAATTTGATAAAATTTGATGAAGAACTGTTTTAGCCAAATGCATTATCTACTAACAGTATAATTTGGGAAAGAAGCCACATTTAGTTTCTGTTATTATGTCAAGATGTTTCCCTGATTTTGTTATTACTTTTTATGTGCACAAATTAACACAAATTTATCAGGTTATTTTTGCCAAGTTGCAAAGCCCCTGGGAAAGGGACAATAACTTACTAATTTCCATTCTGCAAAAAATCTCCATGCAGCCCAAACCCCAGGCGGAGCAGACTTTACAGTTATCATAGCTAAAGATATTAAGTCCTACTATTGCAGTTCTGCATCTTTCTTTAGTGGTCCCTTTAGTATATTTTTCTGGTAAAGGTTGTAATAAATTAAAGGAAGAATATCATTGAAGGAACAAATGTTTTTCTTTAAAAAGTCAAAGAAACTTGCAAAAACGACCTCACAATCCACATTTATTTAAATTTGATTTTAGCTTCCTGTCTCTATATTTCATTAACGTTCATTAATTGGATTTACCTAACAACCTGTCTTGTTTGAGATGAAATAAGAGTCTGTTCTGTATGCAAAAATTACTATTATTTGTAAACATATTAGGTTTACAAACATATTTCATTTGTTTAAGCATTTCAACAGGTTAAAACTTAGCATACTTTTAAGTTTCTCATATTCAGGTGGCAAATACTCCTACTTCTGAATTAAGACCCTCTCTTTCTTGAGTTTTCGTGTGTGTATTAGTACCTATTCTTATCTATTAAAAAATTCCGAAACAACCTCATGCTATAAAAAGATCTGTAAGTGAAAACACATCATCTGTAGTTCTGTTTTGGAATAAAATTGCTTGAGCTCTCCCAGGTTATTAATTAGGATTAAATTCTCTTTAATCCTAATATCATTTCACATACCTGCCCTCAAAAGTATTTACATAGCCAAGAATCTGGAACATGACATTGTTAATGGTTTTAATTTTGGTGTCATAGCTCACCATTATTCTTATTGCAATGCCAATCGTTTTTTATCACTGTCAGCCTGTTTTGCAGCACCAGAGGAATATATTGAATTCTTGTTAGATATGTATCAACCCATAAGAAAGTCAAACACAGTGATTTGTTGCTTATTTGAATAAAGCAAAATTGCCTGGTTGTCCATTTGAACCATAACTGGAAAAAGCAATTCTAATTCAATGAAGAATTTTCATTTCAAAAGAAACTATTTTGAAAAGCCCCCATTAAGTTTCCTGGACAAAACCTCACACATTTTTTTAAAGCTATTTTACCATGTATTATGTTCACCTTTTCAAAATATTTTCTGAATTCATGATGCAAAAACTTGAGCAGCTTAAGAAGTCTAAATGTGACTGGAGCTGGAGTGCCTTGAGAATGTGCCATCTGAGACAGCATACTTGGAAGCTGCTCCAGAGTGTAAAATCTGTAGGCTGTGGATTCACATCAGCCTAGCTGACAAGCTTCTTTCTTGAAGAGAATTTCAATTTTGTAGAGATTTAACTTAAGCAAAAGTCATTCAAATGAAAAGTTTTCAACCAGTATCAGTCAGAACCAGTTTCTACTTTCAGTTCAGAGCTCAGAAAATTCTTTCTTAATTGTAATGGTCCTGAAATTCAGAGGATTTATATACATATATATATGTATATACATCGAATTCTACTAAGCTTTCCCCCTCACTGCATGTTCTTTTAGTTCATATTTAATACACAAGAACCGTAACAACTGTAACTTTTTATAAGTGACAGCAACTGCTTCAGTTAAATAACACCAAAGCAAATAAGATAGCTTCAAAGACCACAGAACGCTTTGTTCACCTGTTTCTTCTGACTGTTCTTCTGATTCCAACCTATTTTTCACTGCTGTTATAGCCTTTTCTACTGCATCCCTTTGCACTTGCTCAGTGTCTTTTTCTCTTGATTCTTCTATATGATGTTGAATGAGTTTGGCCATATCAAGAACCTAGGGAAATGATTTGAAAAAATACAAATATCACAGAAAAGAAATATAACATTTGATCAATAAAAATTTACATAAAATTCAAGTGCAGGGTTATTTTTAATTTGCATTTATATTTAATTATCTTAGATACAAAAGTTATTAATAATATTCTAATGCTAATTAATAATTATTCTAATACTAAAAGCATTTTTGAAAAGCAACTACTTTCATATAAATGAATTTCACTGAAATATGATGTTCCCTCTGTAATCCATATATTTGTAATAGGTATGTTAATAACACAACAGGAAGAGGAATGTGCTTAACTGATTTCCAAGCCTCAGCTGATACCCTTGCTACATAAGACATTTATAAACCTACCTTTCCTTTATATTTTTGTGCAATTAGGTTACAAATAGTTGTTCTTCCAGAGAATGGAGGACCAAATACTAATACTTTGCAAGGAGGAAGCGGCATTGGTGGTAAGAGGTAAGGCCGTGGATTCAACATAAATGTTTTCAATGCCTCTGGGGATGACAGTACGTACATTTTACCTAGAAAACTTAAAACAGAAGAGAAACTAACAGATATGGACAGTTATATCATTAAATAGAAATGAAAACTGAGTGTCAATTTCTGCTAACCTGACAGCAAAGTCTGGGTTTCCCATTACAATGTCACCTTCCTTTAGAGCCACGGGACATGCTTGTCCCCACCTGCTTCTACGCCATCGGTATCTGGGTGCTATTAGATTGTAAGATGACAGAACACGGAAAAGTTCGTCCTGTTTATTAAAACAGCAATAACAGCATCTGTAATTTTTGTCTGAAGCTACATATGCCTTTTTCTTACATTTTTTTAAAACATTTTGATGGAAAATACGCAAACCTAAAAAGAAAACCACATCATGCTTTTTAGAATATTTTTTATTAAATTATATATTTCAGAAATGTAGGACAATTTTAAGGCGAAATTACTTAATTTTTTTCAGGTTTATTTAACAAAAATAGTACTTAAAATAGTTTCTGTAGGCTCTACTTATTATTTAGAGTTTAAAATTATAATGAGACACTTATTGAAGATGACAGAAAATGGCCAAGAATTCTTCTAAAGGTGATGAAAAAAGGACCATGGTCTGTGGTGGGGAATAGCAAGGCCAAAATATCTATTTTAGGCATGCAGAAATACCATGTGATAAAGTAAGTTTAATAGACCTTTCACACAAGGTGAATAGTGAGTGAATCCTAAAGTTATGGTGACTCTAAACTATTCAGAATAGTACAGACAAGTGCTGGCTGTGAAAAACTGCAGAAAAACCTTTAGAATCTATAAAGTCAGCCATTAAAATAGCAGTTTTACACAGAAAATTATGAACTAGGAATTTTCATTGACTGTCACTACTCAGGAATAGATCCTGGAATACATACTCCTATGGAATAAGATTATGTAGACTGAAACTCTTCAGTACAGCTACATAAGAGCAGGACATAAGTCTGAAATTGTAAGTTATTAGAGGGCAGATGTAGAGAACAAAAGTACTGACTTACTTCTGCATATCAACAGCTGGAGGACACAGAGCTGAAAGGCTGCAGATGCAACATGAAGGGAAGTAATTCTGTATATAATGTCCAGTTAAGACGCAGAACTCCTTGTCCCAAATACTGTGGTTACTAAAAGCTTATACACTAACTAAAACAAACACACAAACTAACTAAATAATAAATACAGGTGACCTGCCTTTCACCTGTGAATTTGTCAGGAACTGAGAAAACGGAAAAGTGAAGGGAGGGATGTTTCTCTGAAAATGCATGATGGAGTCTCCTAGTTACAGTTCGGTTCATATATTCAAAGTTCTGTCAAGAAGTAGGAAAGATGACCGCAACTAAATACAGGTGAAGACATTCATACAAAGACTTACGTTTTTCAGTTTTACTTGAAAGGGACAAAAATTATAATTGTCGTGATTCAGCAAAATTCAGCACTAACTTGCCATGTTTCTAATTAATTACAGGAAATAGAATAAGTGTGATTCCACTTAGGCAGAATGTTTGTGGACTTCTATTAGCACATTGTTTCTCACTCAGGAAAAGAGTAAAGACTGAGCTAAGTATCAGGTGCTGAGACTGTTATCCTTTGGCTAAACTTTCTTTATTTTCTTGGAAGGAATTATTTCTTTATTGCTGAAAGAATAATTTTGTTCAAATTTATTATTATAATAATCTAAACTTTTTTTTTTTTGTAATGACAGACGTTTTTATTTTCATACTTTTAAAGTGGATTTCAGTTCCAGAATTTTCTTAAATTCTCATTTCTGAAAAACAGAGGTTTAAAAAATGCCCTTCTTGCATGGTAAAACAAACTGGCTCCTGTGAAGCAAAGATGTTACAATATGAGCTTACACTGAAAAAAAAATCTAGTTATTACAGTCAATCACAGTTCAGAAAAGCATACTTACATTTTTCTTTCCCCCCAGTGTTTCTTCTTCTTGTTCACTTTGAAGTTGAGTTATAGGAGCTGCATTTCGAACATCCATAGACTGAAGCTGAAGTACCACTGACTGAAGAGAAAATTCCAACTTAGTACCAATCAAAACTGCTTTTGTCCTCTGAAAGGGCCCCGAAACTATATTTAAAATTGTAAGTTATTATTTATATAATGGTTAAATATACACTGAGGCCCAGTTTATAGTTGGGAGACATGCTAGCTATTGAGCTGAGTTTTAACAAGCTATTTGGTAGATACAGGCAGTGCAAGATGCCAAATCACAGCCTTTATATCTCCTCATTATGCTGTGAACCCCAAGTCTTCTGAAGGCATAAGCTGTGAAGGATCAAATCACTGGAACTACTCAGATGAGCTCCAATCTGAAAAAGAGGCAAGTCTCTTTAAGAAATCAGATTATGCACATTCAGAAGTAATATAACTTTGGGTAGTTTATTGTAACAGGTATTTAAATCAGATGTCTACCAATGAGAATCAGATGATATTACGTTTAAATTAAGTATTTCCTGAATGTAATCTTGCCTGAATACAAGTGTTCTTGAAATGAAAAAGGCAATTCTGTCATGTTTGTACTAGCCTCATAATAGGTCTTTGTTTGTTTCTCTTTGTTTCATAATAGGCCCTTACTTGTAGGTTGGAGTCATTATATAACTCGATTGCGTTTGCTATAAATTTTGTGTTGTAATGGTCACAAAGAGATCATAAATGAGGAAATTGTATGTTCCATCCCTGCAAGATTACTGGAGTTTTTTGTCCATAGGACCAGTCTTGGTAGTGAAGTTCAGCATAAACTGAAATAGTACTTACAGAATTATAATTGATACAATTTGCTTCAAACAACAGAGGAGAAAATGCAGGAGCAGCTCATCTTCTACATTGTCAATCTCCTACTTAATTTTCAACCCCATACTTTAGATTCTGTTTTGAAGCAACTCTTAATTCTGAGGCAGAGGATAAGATTATTTATTTTCAAGATTTACCACTGCAGGTTTCTGAATAGGGAGAATGAGTTGCTATGTTATAAGCTAAAAATCTAGACACAAGCACTCAGCAGAACTGTTACAAGAATGAAGTGTCTTCTATCACATTGCAAAACAATATAAAAATTCATAAAAATTCTGTTATTATTTTAGACACAAGCACAAAATAGGCCAGTTCTGTAGATATACAGTACTGAAAATGTTTTAATTTCTCGTTATATTTTACAATAATACACATCAGAAAAAAAGCTAAAACCTGATGGACACAATACAAAAGAGTCTGTAGCCTTCCTGAAAATATTAATATTCTCATGTAACATATACATAATCCTGCAGTGAATCTTATAACTAATAGAGCAATGAAAGCAAGTATTTCAAAGGTCATGTTTTCTAATAGTAAATGAATAAGTTTTAAACAACTTAAAATTCTGCCGACAGGAAAACAATCCACAGAATTGAGAAATTATTTTCTAGTGAAGGTTAACTTAGTTGGTGCATAGTTTACTTACCTCAAAAAGATCATCTGGTTGCTGATTTCCATCCACTTCAATAAGATATTGACAATCCTGTTGAGCCATCAGTTCCTTTTTAAGAACAAAGACATACTCATCAATTGTGTATAGTTCCTATACATATCTAAGGCTGGACTCCTATGGACTTCAGCAAAATCAAGATTTATTGTACTGATGGCAACCCTCACAGACTGCAGATTGTCTGCAGTACTGAGGTCTAGCCAATTATTTCACATTTTAATTGTTCCTTAAGTGTCCTCCCTCAGTGTAGTATTGCATATTTATTTCTAGTCAATTTCATCCTAACAACTCATCAAGCAGTCAAAGTGTGTTCTCCAAAGCTCATTCAGCCTATCCCGGTTCAGTGCCAACTGCACACCCTAAAACCTTTTATTTTCAGTTCATCATCTCAACCTCTACCTGGACCAATAACAAAACTCTATGTTCTTTTAATGTATTAGTGGACCACTAAGTATCTTCACTAATACATTCACCACTAGTGAAGCCTAAGTAAGACCTACCAACTAGGGGAATGTGTTGAACCTGTTGAAGTTTGGTATACATCCTACAGAAATTTAAACAACTTTCCATTAGTTTGATTACGAGAAGTCCATGTGAGATTGTGTAATGATTAAAGACTTCACATCTTTTGTTTTCCCCTTCACAGCAGTAACAACTTTGTTACTCTAGCGAAGAAGGTTATACCAGTTTTACACAATTTTATCTATAGGATTAACTAATCCGTAGGGAAATCAAAGGGCATAATCAATAATTGTCAAGTGGGCATCAAACATGAGGACTTTGCAGTTGCTTATACCAGGAGATAGGAACAAAGAAAAAAAAAAAAAAAAGAAAAGAAAAGAACAAATTATTACTTTGGACCTGTTCTGGTTTTTTTTAAATAAAAAAAAAAAAAAAAAGAAGAGACACATAGTACCTCCACTTTCCTGAACACAACAGGGAAAGGAAAAAACAATGTCATAGCTGCAGAAATGAAAGAGGCAACAAAGCAAACTGATGGGCTAATTACTGTGTATGTAGATCTGCAGACAATGAAGCAGCTGAGGAAGGGAATCTATTGGAGTGGCAGGCAATGGATGTAAAGGGCAGATTACTTATGGGATTGCATTCTGGAATGGACTCTGGTAATTGTGAAGGAACACTGGAGTCTTCAAATACTTCACTTTACTAGATCAAGAAAGCGTCTGTGCTGGTAGGTATGGCTTCCCTTTTAAAACTCAACTTTTAAAACTCGATCTTGATCCCAGAGTGGAAACATAACTTACAGAAGACAACTTTGTATCACTGATTTCAGAATGAATTCCAGAATTTGGGTATATGTTGTAGCACGACCACCTTTGTACAACGAATCTCAAAACTAAAAAACCCAATTAAAACAGCGCAAGATATTTTTAGAAATCTTCTGTTATGTGTGATCATATTACTTTGTTTTTCTTACTTCTAGAGGGTGAAGCATTATATCCTTATATGTTCCAACTCTTTTCTCTGCATTTTCAAGAATATCTTCAGGCCTCTGCACTAATTGATGAAAAGATTCTGCTTTCTTACGTGGATCTTCTGCAGTCTGCAGAACAAAATTTCAAGATACAGAAATAATGTATTAAAATAATTTTTGTCTTCACTCAAAGATAAATAAAAGTAGCTTTGCAGAATATTGCAACGAGTATCAGTCGGGTGATTGCTGACAATGATCCTTTCCTGGTGAAGTGTAGCTTTCACAAATTGAGAGGAATGTGTCTAGAACTTGCCTTAATAAGTCTCTGTCCACTGTTATAAAAATTCAACTTGAATTCAAAATTAATACCTTCATGACAAAAAAAAAAAAAAATTCATTTGTAGTAATGTAACACCAAAACCAGAAAATGAGCTAGTGTCCTGCAAATAGCAGTAAAACTTGCTACAATAAACAAAATTTAAGAACTTTTTATTTGCCTAGGTCAAAAACAGGCAATGGAGAATCACCCTTCTCCTCTGATGCACTCTTTTAATTTATGGCCAGGAACAGTTCAGTGACTTCTGTGTTAAAGACCGAGTCCAGGTTAAGCTATACAGTCATCAGCACTTGCTGTCATTTAAACCTACCTTTTAAGTATGATCCCACATCTCTTAAAACAGAACAGAAACAGAATTAAGGTTAAAGTTGAGCAAAATTAATTCATAATGTAGTGTAGTGATATTTTAGAGTACCAGAATTTGTTCTGTTTTGTCTAAATTATAATGTCTACATTGTAATACTTTGCATTGTTTAAAAATTAGCAATATTTACCTCTTCCTCTCCTCCATCTTCTTCTTCTTCCTCTTCCTGCTCCTCTTCTTCATCTTCTTCCTCATGCTGATTTTTCTCCTTCTTATGCTTCTCAGTAGCTTTAGGATCCCACTGGCTCCTCTGATATACCTGCCCTGAAACAGGGTTTTGCCTTTGTCCTGATATTCTTTGGCATAAGTCATAGTCTGGACACTAGCAACGAGTAAGAAAAAATAAATCAGGTGTTTATTGTCCTGCTATAACATCTTTTTTCTTGGAGTGACAAAATTTCTCTAAATTGATCTACTAATAACAGTATTTTATTATTTCCAGAGTTATCTATAATCTCCCTTCTCCCTTTCCTTTTAATCTAATGAAAATAGTCACATTTCTGACATATCTGTGAAAGCAGCTTGAATAAACTGAAATCAAAGGCAAAATTATTCATTCAACTTTGGGACAAGGATTTTTAAAGCACATTTTGTCTCAGTCTTTTTCCCAGAGGAGAAGATGATGATGTCACTACATGAAGTCAAGAACTACATTTTTCATTCTAGTGTAGTTAGTATATCCATTTGTACTGTTGCATATGAAACTATACAGCACACATTCTCAAGAACTGGGATTTCTCACTACCTGGTATTAAAACAAAGACTGACTTTCTGAAAAAAAAATCAAGCCTGCCTGAAAAGCAGCACGAATTATGTTTCTCTAATGTTAAGATCTTTCCATGATCATAGAAAAAAGGTTTGAAGGAGGCATTCACAAATTTTTATTATGCATGTTCAAGCAAATTAAGTCTTAAAAGTATAGGATTAAAACAAACATGGAGTTAAATCTGCAAAGTCATAGAGTAGGTCCATACCCTGAAGCTTAGCATCTGAAAAAGCACAAAGATATGACAACCAGAATCAAAATCCCAATGAGAAGGGAGCACAAGACCAGAGGCTGACTATTCAGAGGTGCCTTGGTAGCTCATTCTGCACATTCAAAGTAAAAGAGAGAAATAATCTAGTTGATAATAAATAAAACATTACAAGAAGAAGGGTCTGAATCCTTGTTCATGACCATACATACCGTTATTTTACCAGCATGGGATCTGGCAGTTTGGTGTGGGCCAGCAAGTATCCTCCCCAGTGAACAGCTGGGCACAATCTGGAGACTGACACAGGCCTGGGGCCTTTCCTAGTGGGCAGTTTGGGCATGGCCATCCCATTCTCACTAACTAGACAGGTTAGTGATGTTTGGCCAAAGCAATTGGCCTGATATCTAAAGAGTCCCTCTTGCCTTGTTTTTTATTAATATGGATGTATAAAGCAAGTCCATTCTTTTAAGCTATAATGAGAAAGTCCTCTTAATCCTAAACTTACAATGATTTATGGTTCTTTGGTTATATCAGAGTCACTTCTGTAAAATATCTGGTATGTCCCATTACAAATTGAGATTTGTAAACGAGATGCATGAATAACGAATAAGAAGCAGTTTCACAATTGGCCAATATAAAAATAAATCAGTTTGCTTTCTAACTTCCATATGTGGGAAGTTTTTTCCTGCAATATGTGAATAGCAGATGTACATTTATCCAAAATCCCATAATAATCATGTTACTCAAAATTTCCTTTTCTTAAAAACCTCTGTCTTCTAATCAGTAGAGGTGCAAAGATTGTAACCGCTGCTGAAGTTTTAGGAAATGTTCACTATTTTACCTGAGCAATGCTTATAATGCAACAAACTAATGAAATTCCACTCTGATATAAAAGAGAACAATTTATCATTCCTCAAGAAATACTATACTCAAGTGCTCAGAGAAAAATGCAATCTTTTGGTGTACGCAACATATGAGTCTACTAATAATTAAGAAAATTATTAGCAAGTTAATGAAGATGACTTTACCTTAATGTTAATCAGGAAATCCGGTTTTAATTTTAGATTCTTTATTTTCTCTATTTGCTGTGAAACAGTCATGTATTCCTCCGAGAGAGAAGGAAATCCACTGAGAACGTAGCCTGACAAATACATTTTATGAAACATATTTTTTAGAAGTCAAACATAGGACTAGTTTTACTCATCTTTAAACAATACATTTAGTGGCACAATTTTAAGCCAGGTACATGATGTAACACTACTAAAAAAAAAATGTGTACCCATGTCTACTTCAGATGAAATACAGACAAAAAAAGTGTGTAGTTTTCAACTTTATAGAGTACTCTCAACATTAGTTAATTAAGAATTATGAGGACATAAAAGATCATACTCAGACCACCTGCTTTATACAACCTTGGAAGGTCTTTGCTTCTACGGGCAAGGAAGGGAGTCTGAACCTCCTTTTGCCTCTCAAAAGGAGGCACTATGCACATGGTATGCACACAGAGGCACCCAACTTGGTAAGCATCTATTCACTCGGGATTTACAGTGCTGAGTCCTGTTTGGCAAGCAGACATTGGCTATATATGACAAGCATAGTAGTAATAGTACTTTTTTTCCCAGTATTATTACAGTGCTCAGCCCCACAGATGAAATTGTGGCTTTGAGTTCCTAGGATAGTACTGTAACTCCTAATGGCTGCGTCTGGTACAGCAAGAACTACCGTTACAGCAAGAAAATCAATATTTATGAGGCCAGAATGAGAGACTAAAAAGAATTGGGTGGATTTTTTTTTTTTAGCCAAATAATAATATTCCCTTAGAGAAATCGTGCATGCTTAGAATTTTATGTGCTAACATTTAAATGCAAGTCTGGGCAGCACAAAAACATAGCAGTGAAGACTCCTCCTTTGGGGAGCTACTATCCATAGATGCAAAATTTATAGAAGAGGATAAGCAAGAGAGAGCATAATATGTAGTCATTCCTCTAGGAAATTAAAATCCTGGATTCTAGGTTGTTGATACCTTTAGAGAATTCTAACTGGTAGGTGTGAAGAGTCTGCACAGTCTCTGCTTACCAGCACATCCCAGACAACAACAGCTGATGTGAGGGGAATGGGAGTGTCACATGGGAAACTGTTTGTTCTCTGACAGGGTGTTTGCCCCAAAACCAATAATGTGGGGAGACTAACAATGATGAAGTATAGCTATGGCAACCATCAACCAGATCAAACAGTAATCAGAGGATTACCAAGAAACTTTTGAGAAGATAAGGAGCCACCTTGAAAAGAAAGGTGTTACCATCTAACGCAAAATAAATCATATTTGAACACGAATGTAAAGTGAGGAAAGAGGGCAAGCCTTATGAGGAGTGGTGGAGGTCCCTTGGTTTGTTCAGTCTGGAGGAGACTGATGTGAGACTGCACTGCAGTTACAACTTCCTCGTGAGGGGAAGAGGAGGGGCAGGCACTGATCTCTTCTCTGTGATGACCAGTGGCAGGACCCAAGGGAATGGCCTAAAATTGTGTCAGGGGACCTTTAGTTTGGATATTACAAAAAGGTTCTTCACCCAGAGGGTGGTTGGGTGCTGGAACAGGCTCCCCAGGGAAGTGGTCACAGCACCAAGCCTGACAGAGTTCAAGAAGCATTTGGACAATATTCTAACACAGATGGTGTGATTCCTGGGGATGGTCCTGTGAAGGGTCAGGAATTGGATTCGATGATCCTGATGGCTCCCTTGCAACTCAGCATATTCTATGATTCTGTGAAAATTACAGCTTACCAAAAATACACTTACCAAAATGAGCCACTTCTGGTGACTCAAGCTTTTGCAGAATCATTTCAGTAACCAGTTCCTCAGAAATACTATCACCTTTAAAAAGCAATTCTTGACACTAAGGTAAAATGCAAAATATAGTATTATACAATATGGATTTTTAAAGCATGTGAAAAACTTACTAGACGGTTAGACTTAATTACCTTAAGTCCATATTCTGTTTTTTCATGAATATTTGCTTGAATTACTTCCAAAGCTGACAGAGCACATCAGAGAGAAGAAAATTAAAATACTTAATAAAAAGTATTTTCTACACATATATGCAGATACATAAATACATACATATACACACACAGGAGTATGTATGTGTGCTGCAAGCAAGCAGACTACTTTTGAATGAACAGTCATTATAATTAGGGTCATTATTGTATTTGCCCACCCAGGACTTGGTGCCTTCTGGCAAGGTTTGGGTAGGTGTTTCTCCCTATAATTTAACTCTGTATATACTACAGAAAAATGCACAACAGGAGTTTTGCAGGATTATTGAAACTACTGATTTATATTAAATCGGCATTATTCTTTTGTAACCCAGAGATAAGTATTTGAGTTCAATCCCTTCCTAAATTTTAAAAGCAAGATACAGCAGAACTGCTTAGACACACAAAACCATCTGCTTAAAAAAAGTCATTAAGAACCTATTTCTTACATAATTTAATTATCTAAAATTAAATAAATACTAAATTTGACATCCATTAAATTCAAAGACCTGCCCTCTGTCTATGTGGACAGTGGCATCATAGGAGAATGACCCTGGAAGTCTTTTACACTTCTGTACAAATGAAATAAGCAGACACTCAACATAATTTTTTAAGAATGACCCTTAAGGCTACATTTATATTACTAATAAACCAAGTCAGGGAAAGGTCCTGAAACCAGGTGGCTCATACCTATACAGCCATAATCTTTCTTCTCAAAACACAGTGGCTGTTTTCCAACTGTTCCTACTATTAATGATGACTGTTGCACATACCATCCTTCATACGATGAATGGGTGTTTGGGAGAACAGTATTTGCCGTGGGCCAAAGCTGAGACAGTGAACGTACTAATAAACAATACAGACAACTGAAAATCAGCACTCTGTGTGCATCCTGGCCCTGTTTTATTTATGAGTATTGGCCTATTCACTGGATAAATGGATAGAAAATATTATAATTAAAAAGACTCCAAACACCTTTCCTATTTAATAATTCTCTATCTTGGTGTATTTTTAACACAGCACAGGACAGATACTTTTACACTGGAGCAAGTCCAGCAGTGGGCAGCAATACAATTAGAAGAGTCGAACGTACTAGGAAGGCCAAAAGAACTGGCCTTGTTCAGCCTGAAGAAAAATGGACAAATCTTACTGTTGTCTAAAACTTAGGTGGAGGTCGCAAAGACAGAACCACTGTCTTCACAGAAGTGCAATTAGGACAGGAGGCAACAGACACAAGTAGGAACGTGAGAAATTTGAATGGGGTAATTAGGAAGCAATTCTTCATCATGAAGGTAGTCAAATATTGTAAAGTGTTTCTCTGGGAGGACATGGAGTTTTCATCCTTGGAAATATTCCAGACTCAACTGAGCTAACCTCTCTCGTTGGCTCTGCTTTGAGAGGCAGGTTGAGACTCAGTCATCTCTGGAAGTCCTTTCTGAACTCAATTATTCATGTTTATATATATTGAATTTCTTTGTTTCTTTCTTTTTTGATGCAGAAAGTGAAAAAAACCTTACTAGCAAAAGTTGAAGGAATATGCGTGCACACAAGTGTGGGTACACTAACCAAAAGATTAAAAGAAATATGAGCAAAATTAGAAAACAATAATTCTCTGAATCTACTAGAAATAAGGCTTAAAAATGCATAAAGTGAGCTTTAGGTAAGAAAAACTGTGTTACAGAGATAGACTGCCTAGAGATTCTTAAAAACAAATTTGATAGACATTTATCAGTAATGGTTTAAATACTTTCAAACAGTGTGGACTGGCTTATCTACATTCCTAAGGTGCCTTTGATTTTGGTCTGATTTATGTTTTGGATCAGGTATTAATTTTTTGTTATACAAGAATATGCATTTAAAATTCTACATTTACATAAGTCCAAAAAGCACTTTATTAAAACTGAATTGTACCATGTTAGAGTTCCAAACCTTCAAAAGAAGATAAAGATGCTTCGTTTGATAAATAACTACATACTCACAGGAATATGAAGTGTTACCCTGTCCACTAGAGGGCTTTCATTAGAACAATAAAAAATACCAGGGGGCAAATTTAAAAGACAAAACTTAAGCATAAATGACATGTAAAGAATAAGTTCATAATCAGAACAATTTACACATATATACTACAATATCAGATTTATAATTTGGTGTCCCCAAAGAGGTACTCAAGAAATTCCTTCATAGTTAAGGTTATATTGTGCTTCTTTTTTTTTTTTTCCCCACTTAGAAATATTGTATTACCCTTCAAACTGGTAGGACATAAGTGGCGTAAAAGTTTTCTTTTTTTCATAAAACTTCAGTAACAGAATCAAGATTTGTGAATTATAATGTCATGGATATAAAAATATTAGTATGTCTTTAAAAAAATTACACCTATTTTAGCATTTGTTTAGTTACTGCTGACAAAATTAGTAACAAAAAAAACCCACAACAGCCAACTTCCAGAGACTTAATTATTTTTTGTAGGAACTTTCTTTCTGAAAAGGAAATTTCAAGCAATGTGTTGATAGGGAATAAGATAATGTTATACCCGACAGGTTTTTCTCTAGAAATCTTCAAAAATCTTTGATGAGAGGGACTGTCAGAAAAAGAGCTCAGTAGCTTAAGAAATTAAATGACACCTTATATTCTGGCAAATGTATGCTGGGAGAAATTAACTACACCTTCTGAAATAAGCCATTGGATATTTTTGGTTTAGAAATTTGAAAGTGCCAGTTCCAATTACTTCCTTTATTACTTGTAGGAATACAAAAGCTATGCTTCTATTTCCTGGAGGACACCGGCCTTGCACTGAACACTGCATAAAAGAAAAGAAAGATCCTCCTATTTATTCATGGTCTGTATTGGAAAATGCCTGTGCTGTCTGGAGTTGAATGAGCTGCCTCCATGTGAACAAGAAGGGTCACATGAATCACCCTTAAAGGATTGGAAATAGAATTTGATTATGATGAGAAAAAAACACCCACAGTGATTTTCTAAGACTTTCAATAACTAAAAAGCCATTATCAGCAATTGTATTTCTGGCAAAATGGTTCCTTGGTCCTTATCAGAAGCGTTTGTCGGAATCAGAAACATGGCTTTTTGAGTTACAGAGAACGGTGTAGACATTCTAAACCAAAAGATATTGTGAAACAATTGCAATGTCCCAAATACAAGGTATGTTTACCTTCTATGAAAATGCAATTCCATCTCTGTGCCAGTTTTCTAGCTAATGTTTTCTTTCCAGAACCCTTAAAATGAAAAATACACTTTTAAAAGAAAAACAGGCTGAATAAAAAAACCCACCAAAATCGCAAACGTATCACACAATAAAGACTATATTTCATATGATAAAAACAATTAAAAGATACCACTGGGATTAGCGCCTCTGAGTTATGCACTGGGTAAACATAGAACACTCTTTTAATACCATCCTGTATGGTATGCTGCCTAGCATTGCTAAAATACTGCTACTGCCCTTTGCAATCAATTATCATCAAAGTCATTATACTGACTTTGTTTCTGAGTAATTCTATCTAAAACTCAGCTATGATTTGCCCACATATTTCTATGAGAAGCCCTTTAGGACTGGAATTTATTATCGTCAGCCTCAAAGCAAATTATGATGCAAAGCTGCTCAAGCCTTTCTGAACAGGATACATAAGGATAATATTCTTTGACTGAAACAACTGCTTAAAAACTGCCCTTGTTAGTCCACAAATTTGGTTTGATACTGACAAAATATTTATTTTATCATTTATGAGTCCTGAGGAACTGACATAACTGAGAGCAATGAGGCATCTAAGAGTACAGCTACCTGAATGGGATTTTGCATAACTCACCATCTTCCACCTTTAGGACTGTGTCCCTTTTTTCCAAGGGCATATGTGAAGACCTGTTTTGACAGTCTGTTTGCCCCAGGAGAATTTTGTGATTAAAAAATAGTAAAAATCCACAAATAAATCACAATTCCCAGTTAACAGTGTATCAGCAAACACTCCAGCCTACTCACACCTTAAATCTTACAGGTGTGATGTAAGTATATATATTTGGTTTTGGTTTAATGGCACTATGCTTTTAACTTTAAAGATCTATCTTAAATAAGAAAGGTGCTGCACATATAAGTCATATAAATAAAAAATATTACCATAAAAATAGACTGTTTAATTCCCTGCTTTCCTGGTAAGGCCTATACAATTTTAACCCTTTGTTAAAATTTTTACTAATGTAAAGCATCTACTGCAAGCAATGATTGAGAATATGAGAATTTTTTGTATTGTCTTTCAATGAGCATTTTCTGCTGGGTTAGGCTAAAAAATGTAAAGTCACCTTTTTCACGTGCGGTTAGAAATTTGATGTTTGTTTAAAACGAGACAAGTTAGGTCAGTGTAGTTTTTTGGTGAGCTAAGCACACTCTTTTAAGTGCATACAGCCATACCGCAAGTTATATGGCAACCTTGTAGCAAAAAAAGAACTCCCTTCAGCAAACTAAGACACTAATGCACCGCCACACGAAGTCTCCTACCTTTCGTAAAAGAGAAAAATCTGAGAAGTTTAGGATTACAAAACATCACATTTTCCTAAGTGCAGGAGGCCACAAATTATTTGAGAAAAAGACAGACCTTGAATTATAGTTGAAATGAGGTACAAACCTTACCGGGACACCTTGCTGGATTTCAGATGTTCCCAAATACATGATATATAACTATGTCAGAATTCTGATATTAAGGTTAAGATATGTAATATCTCATTGCACGTCTGTAATTCAGTACCTTAACCTTAAGGTTCTTTTATGGCTATTTATGTCTTTAATCCATCAAGTTTTTTTAAAGTTAATAACATTGTTCTGGTTTTGGTTGGGGTAATTTTTTTTCACAGTAGCTAGTATGGGGCCGTGTTTTGGATTTGTGCTGAAAAAAAACACTGATAATATAGAGATGTTTTTGCTGCTGATGAGCAGGGCTTACACAAAGCCAAGGCCTTTTCTGCTTCTCACACTGCCACACTGATAAGGAGACTCGGAGTGTACAAGGAGTTGGGAGGAGACACAGCTGGGACAGCTGACCCCAGCTGACCAAAGGGATACTATATGGCATCGTGCTCAGCTTATAAAGCTGGGGAAGAAAGAAGGGGGGGACATTCAGCGTTATGGTGTTTGTCTTCCTAATTAACCGTTTCATGTGATAGGGCCCTGCTCTCCTGGGGGTGCCTGCCCACAGGAAGTGGTGAACTAATTCCTTGTTTGGCTTTGCTCACGTGCGTGGCTTTTGCTTTATGTGTTAAACTGCCTTTATCTCAACCCATGAGCTTTCTCACTTTTACCCTTCTGATTCTCTGTCCCATCCCACTGAGGCAAGTGAGTGGCTGCATAGGGTTTGGTTGCTGGTTGGGGTTAAACCACCACAAAAATAAAAACAATCCAGTTGTCAATGTGAAAAGAAACTTTTTGAGCAACACGTAATTTTTAATTGTACCTGACTGATCACTCAGGCCAAAAATTGGCCTCACTAAATGAGATCAAACTCTTTATCACGCTGAAGGATTTGAAGAGTGGAAAAGGTGTTTGTTGGCAGCATTGCTAAACTAATATTTGGAAAGGAAAAGTAAAATTGTTAGCAAAATATCCGAAGAAAAAATTTCTATCAGACATCTTACTGGTTTTCCAAAGATAATTAAGCAAGTGGGCTTGGACAACAGAAAGGATTTTTCAACTTCATCTTCATCAAAGATGTCTGTAAAGGGCTGAGCTTGTTTTTCCTCTTGCGAAGCCATGTATTATCTAAGACTGGGAGAAAAATACAGTAGTTACATATCTGTAAAATGATTTTCAAATGGAACTGAATTACAAGGTAAATGGCTTTGGTAAAAAAAAAAAAAAAAAAGCTGTTATAAGAAAAAGCATTTAGAGAACATACACAATTGAGAACATGTCCATTACTAAGAGAAAAGCCACTTTTGAAAAATAAGGGATTGTTGGAACTGCCCCTGACCCCCAGCTGGAACTTTATGGCAGTTGATAACAACTTCTTCCTGACTCTCAAACTGCCCGTTGCTCTTTTTTAGTTGCTTCATTGCCTCGTCCTTCCTGCTCCAATTACCACACAGTCTCTCTGGTCCCTGAAATGGACTGTGGGGCTGCAAAGACCTTCACTTGTGAGCTTCAGACACAGAAGGGCCCCGTCATGGTCAGCGGAACCACACGTAGGTACATGAATAAGGCTTTGCAGAATCAAATCACTGTTCATAATCTGTCCACTCACAAATCCCAGCTTTTCCAGGACTGCCAGAAGCCGCACATCCAGTGCTACACAACAATTGAAAACCCAAACAAGTTTCTAATTAAGGTAAGCTGGAGGAAAATTTGGGTGGGCCTTTCACACAAATGGAGGCAAAGAACGTGAGGAGCTTGTTTAAGCTTGTTTGAAGAAGGCAAAAAACCCTCTCTGGCTTTCTTTAGAGGGCCACTTCAGTCTCACCCATCCAGCCCCCGTACAACCTCCATGCAACCCAGTACAGCCCCACAAAACCCCCAGTCATTTTTAAATTCAGTAACTGAATTTGAAAATTCTACAAAAATGCAGAACGAGAATCTGAAAAAGTTTGTCTTGAAACGTCCAGCTGAAACATTCAGATACTTTCACAGTAAGCATTTTAATATTAAAAAAAAAAAAAGGCCTCCATGTGCGAACCAACCCCCGGTTTCTCTCACGGGAAACTCACCCGCTGAGCTTTACCTGCCGTTCCCCGCCCCTTCCCCAACCTTCACATTTAAGGGTCAATTTCCAAATTCACAGAATCACCACAAGAAAGCATTAAAGCGGACAAACAGACGCACACCCTCCCCACCGCCAGGACCGTGTCCCGGTGGGCGCCTCCCTCGGGCCGGGCCGGGCCGGGCCGGGTCGAGGGGGGGTCACTTACGTCGGGCGCGCGCGGGGCCTGCGCGAGGGCGCGGGAACCGCCGCGCGCGCCCCCGGTGCCCGGGCAACCGTCGAGCCCCGCCCCCTTCACCTGGCCCCGCCCCCGGGATTAGAGCCCCGCCCTGCCAGGGAGGGTGAGACAGAGGCCCCGCCCCCCTGGCATTGGCCCCGCCCCCCGTAGGCGGGTGAGGAGGAGGCCCCGCCCCCCGGGAAAGGGAAGGCGGAGGGGGTGCGGGGCGGGGCACTGCGGAGCTGTTCCTGGTGCTGACCGCGCTCCCCTCGCAGGGAGCGCGTCCCCGCGGGAGCAGCGGCTGCGGCCGCCCCGCCCGCCCCGATGCCGCTGTCGGGAGCCGCTGCCGGGAGCCGAGGAGCGGCGCGTGACGCTGCTCCGCCGGCCCCTCCGGCAGTGGCGGCGGCGGCGGCGGCGCAGGCGTGCTCCGGCGCCCGCCCGTGGGTGCGCCTGCGCGGTGGCGCGCGCGCACTTCCGGGTTTGCCCGTCGCCGGAGGTGTGTCCCAGCGCATTCCCGGTGTGTCCCCCTCGCTCTGCCGGGGACCGACCGCTTCTTCCTGGGCTGTACCCGGGCAGCCCTCGCCGCTCCCGCCCCGGCCCTGTCTCGGGGCCGCCATGCCGGCGGCGGCCGCCCCCCTGATCAGCTCCGTGCAGAAGCTGGTGCTGTACGAGACCAGGGCTGTAAGTAGCGACCACCCCGCCGCCGCTCCTGGGGCTGACAGTCTTCTGGCTCCCCCGGCGTGCTGGCTCGGCTCTGCCCGGGGTTGCTACCTCGGCTGGGCTGTAGCTTGTCAAAAACTGCTCCTTGCCTTCCTTCCCTTTTGCTGGGGTTTGGTTCGTTTTGGTCACATTGAAAACATCACAATAACTTAAAAAAAAAAAAAAAATGTTTAAAGTTCTTGCCTTCACCGTGTTTGAGGCTCGTGACTTAGGCGAAGGGAGGGCCCCTGACACGCAGGTCAGCGCAGGGCCCTGCGGTGTTGGGTGCTGCCAGGGTGGCCCAGGAGGGAAGGCTGGGCCCTGCTTGTTGTGTCGTGTGGCTGTGTCGCACGGCCAGGCTCACAGTGCTCTCTCGTGCCAGGAGTCGTCAAAACTGGGCAGCTGAAGGTGTTCAGAACTCCTGAATTCAGATTTGAATTAAGACTTCAAGCAGGATGGCTGAAGTGGTTACCGCCCGCACCGATCTGTTTGCTGCTTCTGGCAGATTTCAGTCCTCGTCCCATGAACAGCTAGTGAAACAGTTTCCAGAGTGTTCAGTCTGGCCTCTGGAAGTAAGCTGTTGAAGATTTTTAGCATTCCTTATGTCCTTTTGTGGAAACTGTAAGAATGTGTTATTCACGGTACTTTTTTTGCCATGGGCCAAATGGGTTGGAGTCTTGAGTGGTAATTTCTACTTTAACCATGTGATGAGCATCATGTGAGTCAGAATCCAATTTCTTGATGTAAATAACTTGAGATAATACCACTGTGTTTATTATACTTTAACTCCAAATCAAATTTCTGTGTGCAGTTTCCCTTGTTTCACAGTATGTTGGGTTTTTTAAACTTGAGGTGGTTTTGGATACGGTCAGGTACCATGGCTTTAAATGCAACAGTTAGCTCTATTTTAACTTCAGATGTTATCTATAGGGATAACAGAAAGATGTTTTGTACACTGAAGTCAGTGTAGCCTCCTGGAAACTTACCAAAATGGCATGGATCGGATGACGGGGATGCAGTTTCATCTGCCTGAATAGTCTCAATATGAAGAAGAATCTGACTTCCAGCTTTGGTTCTGTCAGAAGTAGGTTTGTGCTTTTGAGCTAATTCCTCATTAAACAGCCTGTGAAACAGAGAAGGATTAAAGCATGCAGAGTTAACAGTATAAGTAAATAAAAAATATGAAGTTTACACTCCAGAAAGTCTTTCCAGAATGTTACTTTTTTTCTGTGCCTAAAGGAATTTTGACGGCTGCCTTATTCATCTTTCTCACTGTTGCTGGAAAAGGCTGATTGTTGCTTTATTTTCAGCTAAATTATCGCTGTATGTGAGGAGGGCAGTGGGGAAGTGTGATTTCTGAATCAGGTCCTATATTACTGAATGTAGTTGTTCTTGGCGCACAACTCATGCTGCCTCTCAGTTAGCTGAGTTTTGGCTTCTTGTGACTGGCATGCATGGATATCTGGCCTGCTCCTCTCTGAGCTGTATGACTCAGTTCCTGAGAGACAGCATGTTGTGTGCAGGGTCGATATTGTGCTTTTGAGTTTTGTCAGCTCGCTGTAATTCTTTAGGTCTCTCAGGTTTGATCCTCTTAGTTCAGGAACCACAGTCTTTTACATCTGGCCAGTGGTAGCTGGCAGTACCTGCCTGAATGGATGGGTTTGCCCATGCTCTGTTCTGTTCAGAATTCAGTAAGGGTCAGATCCTGATCACTCAGGAGGATCACTCCTGATCCAGCAGACCTGATCACTCCAGGAGGCAAGATAGTTTCCATCAGCTAGTAAAGGCAGTGGTTTGTGGATGAATGTGTGCCATTTGAAATGTCTCAGATGAGCAAGGGTGTCTCAAAGCTGTTTCTTTAGTCACTTCTTGTGAGCGATGAGAATGGAATGTTTTCCCTGAATGTGATTATGTTCTTATTTAAAAAAATTAAAAACTGCAAATTAAAGCACATTGTGTTTTGATATTGAAATTCTAGTTCTTTTTTCAAAAGGAAATACAATAGGAATCATTTTGGTGTGATTATATGAAAAGAGTTGATGCACTTAATAAACTCATAAACTGAGGCATATTTAGAGGGACTTCTGGAGATCATCTAGTCCAGCCCAGCGCACAAAGCAGCTTAAAGAAGAGCGTGTTACTCAGGGGTATGTGCAGCTGAGTTTTGAATACTTCCAAATAAGTAGATTTTACTGCCTTTGCAGATAACATGTTTTAGTGCTTGACCACCCTTATGGTTTAAAAAAAAAAAAAAAAAAAGTGAGAAATTCCTTATATTAATTTGAAATTTTGCATGTTTCAACTTGTATTGAATCTGGTTCCATCCACTTGAAAGAATTTGTCTCTGCTATCTGCACTTTCCCATTATGTAGATTTAGACAGCAGAAAGATGCTGCCAGAGCTTTCTGAAGGCTGAACGAACCCAGTTCTCTCAGTCTCTCCCAGTGCATCATGTGCTCTGTCCTCCTGATCATCTGGGTAGCTCTCTGCTGGACTCACTCACTCACTATGGTGATGTCCATCTTGTTCTGGGGAGCCCAAAACTGGACTGCAGATTTGAACAGGTCACAGTTGCTGTTGCAGCTGATTCAGTGTCATACTGGGCTGCTGACAGCATTTCCCACTTCTTTTCCCCGAGGTATCCCTCATGTGGTCTCCTTTGCATGAAATCTCACAGTCATGCAGTTGCCAGCTCTGACAGTCACTAGTATGGTGTGTCACGCAGACATAAAAATGAATAGCTTTCTCCTGGTTCCGGGTGCTCTTCTGATTTCCCTGAGGCCAAAGGCTTGCTAGATGGACCATGTGGGATCCAGAGTTGTATCAGATAACAGGGTAATGTGAAACTGTATCCTAAGATTCCTGGTGGAGACCTTGAGTGGGCAAAGAAGGGATGACTTAAGTTGTCAGCGTTGGGAGAAACAGTGGAGTTTACACTGGTCATACGACTTATTTCTGTAAAACTCCTCTGTGTTAAAGCAGGAAGAGATGAAATGGATGAGAAAGTGGAAAAAGTGAAAATGGTTTAGAGAGGGTTTTAAATTTTTTTTTTTTAAGTTAAAAATACAGTAGTATTATTTAAGTCAAACAGGAAAGGCTTTAGTAGTGTTATTGGAGCCAAATGTGAGACTGCTAGAGGTGTGGAGAACTGAATTCACAGTGTCAATGGAATCAACAGAGAGTGAAATTCTGTATTTTCTGTTCATGTTTATATTTAGGATACTTGCTAAAACCTACCTTTTAAACTGATGCTTTGGATAAGTAAATGCCGTGGAGATGTTAACTGTATCTCCTGTTGGTCTGGGGAAATTGAAGGCTTGTTTAGAAGTAGTTAGAAAGATGAACTGAAGGTTGTATTCAGATCAATGTCAATTAATTTTCATTTTATGCATATATATTGACTGCTGAAATGCACACCAGAGGGCACTAAAGATATTTCAGCACTATGACTAATAAGAGATGAAAGATATTTTCCTCCCTTCTTCAGGAGAAGATGGAACTTTTGTGTATTCCCCCAAATGGAGCCCACCTGAAAGCTGTAGTTTAGTTCATTGGAAATTATCATTCCCCTAAGGCGGTGTGACTTTGAACAAGTCAATTTGTGTCATCTCTATAAAGGCATATCACTTGCCTATCTTTCAGGATATTATGAGGCTTAATTAATAATATTTTATTCTAATCAGGTTTTTCTAAAGTCTCCATCTCCACAGTATTCAGATGACTTGCACAAGCTTATTAAGCAACATGACCTGCATAAATACCTGTAGGGTTTTCTGCCCTTTTTTTTTTCTGTGTAGAAACTATGTGCATTTGTTTTCTTTTAAATTTAATTTATTCTAGTAATAATAGTAAATGTAAACATTTTTATAGTAACAAAACCAAGGTTTGCTTATTTAATGATGAAGTTAGTCTGTGATCAAATTGGAGAAACTGTAATGTAGAATATGACTTTACAGAAAAAGCTACAGAATTTTTACTGAATTATGAAGTGAACTGATTTATATGGGTGGTTATCTGGTACATTTAAAAAATATTGGAAGTAGTAAACAGCTGGAAAACCATTAGATATCATAATTTCTAGCTAGAAGTGGCTGTGAAATTTGTTCTCTCTGTAGCAGTTTTATTAGCAGAAGATGGCCCCTTTCAGCTGACTGTCCTATTCCCCGTGTCATGGCTTTCTAGGAATGGTAATTATGTAGTGGAGCAGAGGATGGAGTAGGCACAAGAGGAGTTTTATGAAAATCAGGAAAGCTCAGTTTCTGCCTTAAATGTCTTGATATACTGACGGATATATGGCAATAAAATAGAAAAACTTGATCAACCGGTGAACATGGGATCTGAGAGCATTTATGAGTAGGGCAGGTACTTGGTGGAATAGTAGTAATGAGAACATCACAAGTTTTGAAGGATGTGTGCCGTTCAGGAAGAACAAAAATAAAGTTCATAAGTGGTAGCACCACACTGCACGTGAAAGATGTGCCTTTAAATGTCTGCCTTAAGTTGTTCTGGTAACATATTTTTTATTTCTTTTGTCCTGTATTGTCCCAGGTGTCCTCATTTAATCACTAGATTAACAGGAGGGAGGTGCACTTGAAGATTTGGTTTTGTTGAGAATCCACCTTTCTGGATGAGATGGTGATGAGGGGCTTGTGGATAAATGATCGTAAATTGATGTATTTAAATGTAAAATTCTATGAAAAAAAAGGTGTTTATTTAAATGTAACAAAGGATGAATAAAATAGGTATTTTCTATTGCTATTTCTTATTATGAAAAATAAGTTTGTTATGGCCCTAAAACTAAATGGATGTTTTTTCTTGTTTAAAGTAAGAATTTACTCTGAGTATGAATGTACTGAACAAGGGGTAAAAATAAAATGAGTAACAAGAATGGGGTTATGAAAAAGGGATCAATCAGTGCTGAGACAGAAATAAAATTAAATATACTAAACAGTGGAATGAATGTAAATATTTTCAAGTTGCTGAAGTCAAGGGTGGTGCTGTGACTAGAACATGACAAATGGAATATTTAATCCATTGTGAAGTCCCACACCTAATTATCCATAGGAAAGTAATTGAAAATTGAGGCAAACGACATAAAACAGAGTCTAGACTTACAAAGCTATCAGATTAACCTAGTTGTATTGCACATCTTCATCTAAAAATTAGATGGCCTTATGTATTTAAATCAAATCTTCTGTGGAGGTGCAGTGGCACAAGGAAAAATCTCTGGCTTTGCTATGGAAGGAGGGGAGTTGGTAGATAAATTAGTGTGGAGTGAGTGAGGAATCATATGATAGGGATAATTTTTTTCAAGTAATGTTTTTAGGACTGATATACTTCAGCATTTTCAGTAATGTTATAAGCCCAAAATGTGGGCCAGCTCTGATTAGACTTTTGAAATATTGGAAATAATCATGATAATCAGAGCACAAAAAAGCAAGAAATGATTTTGACCCTCAGGAGCAGATAATAATTTGAAATAGGATGGCATACTATGAAACTTTATGCACCTTAGGATAGATTACACACTAATTAAAGTTTATGGAGAGTTTATCAATTCAGAAGCAGCAGAAGGGAAGGAGGAGGATCTGGGTGTTTTATCTGAAGAAGGGTTGGGAGGTTGAGCTGCAGATGAAGTAAAATTTTGAAAAAGGCGAATGTGGTCTTTTGTGGTATGGTCATTAATGAAAAATACTAATGTATCTCTAGAATGAAACTTTGTATAGTGTAGACTTACTGTCCATGTTCATTTAAGAAATAAGATTTCAACCAGAGCAGGTCCGTTGAAGGTCCAGCGAGGTAACATATATGCTAGTGATGTCTCGGGAGGAGCAAAGGGACAGCAAGATTTCTTTAGTCTATCGAAGTGAGTGCTGAGAAGGCACCCAGATACTTAGGTTTCTGAAGGCATTCTGGCAGGATAGATGCTAATGCACAAAGGAAAAGGTATTTGGGTAAAGGAAAATCTATAGATTGATAATTAATAGATTTAGCTGAAAATTAGCAGGGACAATCTTGAGGAATCCTTCAGTGGAGCAGCAAGAGCAAAGTCCTGTTTGGGGAAAAAAAGCACTGATTGCCTTAGGACAAAAGGGATTCACCGAGTGCTG
>JAYRBT010000114.1:69461693-69478178 GCA_036023395.1 Myiotriccus ornatus | reverse complement strand
GAGCAGCAAGAGCAAAGTCCTGTTTGGGGAAAAAAAGCACTGATTGCCTTAGGACAAAAGGGATTCACCGAGTGCTGGATTCAGGATGGGTCCCCATTATTACATGCCCTGAGAGAAGTGCTTGGCAGCATACACCCTTAAAATATCTCATGTTGAAAGAGCTTCTTTTGAAGAGTTTTAAAAGATTACAGGAAGCAGATGGCATGCCAATTCAATTTTTGCTTTTTTTCAGGTATTTCTCTTTGCCTCTTGTCATATATTCCTTTCTTCATGTCATTGTGCCAGTTTCTATGAGAGGTGGAAGACCACTGCTTCCTGAATTGCTGTAGGTTCTGTAGAAAGAAAGAACATAATGGAGTTCTTGCTGTATCTTACATCGAGGTGTAATTATTCTGTGATTCTATTTTAATTGTCAATAAATTACATACATTTTCCCCAGGTCAAGTCTGTTTTGCCCATAATGGTAAATCTTAGGCAATCTTTCTCTCCTCACCTTGACCCATCAGCTTTTTCATCTTATTTTCTGTGCCTATCCCCTTGAGGAGGGAGGGCGAGAGAGTGTCTGGGTGGAGGTCTGGCAGCTGGCCAAGGTCGATACACCACACTTCTTCAGGGCTCTGTGTTTTCAGACATATCCATGGTGCTAACAGTTATCTTTTGCAAGCATTTTGTTTAAAATTTTAGGTGTTTTCTTTATGCTCCTTGCAGATTTAAAATTGGCTGTGGTAGTGCGCTTTTCAAGTAACTTTTAGTGTATTTTTACTTTTTTTTCTTGCTGATTAAACTGTTTGTAGCTTTTTAACCGAGGAGTGAAAGAAGTTTTTTTCAGTTCTAACATTCCTCAATGCTAATTAGTCTATACAAAGAAGCAAATAATATTTTTAGACCAGAGTTATAAGAAGTAATCTTAAAGGAAAAAAATGAAATTAAAAAATTGGGAGTAGGTTGTTTGATTTCAGAACTATTATCTTGCCATTAAAAACAACAATTTGCAGTAAGAAGTTTTTTATTTTGTTTATAGACTCCTTTTAGAAGATGTTCTGTTTGGTTTGGCCGAATCAAAAGATTCATAAAAGAGGGTGTAAAGCCTTTCAATTAGATTGCTTTGGTTAAAGCTCAGTCCCAGGTGGAAGTGACTGATGATATTATTCCTATCTTGTGGTTGCTTAGTGATAACTGTGCAATATGTTAAGCTTCATTGCAGTCTTGTAGCTGCATGGTGCACTGCTGCGGTTGGTGAAGTGCACTTGTTAACAAGTTTCGGCCAAGGCCAAGGGCAGACTAAACCTGGAAGCAGCATGTGTCACCTCAGGTGATGGCTGAAGGGCTCTGGCCAGAGCAGTATGAAGGAGCCTGCGCAGTTTCTCCTTGTGTACTGTTCTCTGGAAAAAGTACTTTGTTTGGTCAAGGTTGTCCATTTATCTAAATGCACTGGCTTTGCTGTGCAGTTTGAGACAGTTGGAAAATGCTTAAATTTATTCAGTTCAACTTAGTAAGAAATAGAATGAGATAATAAGGATAGAAAGTCCCAGAAAAGTTTCTGTAGCTTACCTGTGGATTCTCTTTTTTTTTTTTTTACTGCAATTATTTCTATTAATCAAAAGAGTTGTAAACAATAAGCACATTTTAGCTTTGATTAATTTTACAATTATATTACAACCTCAGAAATTAATTTATGTTATGTTACATTCTCACTGTTGATTTGGTATTTGTCTTTATACTTTCCAAGTGTTCATGTGATGGTAACTTTAATTGTGGAACATGTCACTGATACGGTTTTATTTGTGCTCCATGTCATCCACTAAGACAGACTTATTTATTCATTAGATGCATAAATTAGGTAGCAGAAACAGCTAATGTTGAATTGTCTTTTTTGTGTGTATTTTTGCATTGTTAGTTTTCGTACAATCTTTGTTTTCCTTTCAGATCATGTGAATTGAATATGAGTTGGCATATTATGCTGTTTTTCAAGTAATTATGGGGTTTGTTTCAGCCAGTCCTGGAGATTTCCCAGATAGAAGTCTAATTTTGGGTTCTTAGTTTTGAGCACTAGTCCAAATTCAAAACTTTTTGCAGATTACTTTACTACTTCTTTATTACTTCCACAAGAATATCCTCTAACACGCAGTAGATAAGATTCCCATTAGCCAAATAGAGATTTCCCATTGCCTGGCTTACTTTAAGTCCATAGATGCTCAGTTTTGAGGCTGTTCTCAACTGTCCTTCCTTAATACATTATGCAGCCTAGCTAACTTAAAACCCATAAATTAGTCCTTAAAGGACTTCAAAGAGAGCCTTTTAAGTACCGTTCATTATGGTGGTTTTGCTTCCATGGTCTGCAGATACAATTACTCCTCCTCTAATCTAACTCTCCTGCAGTTCCAAGCAGGGGCTGCAGCGGTGCCTAAAGCTGGCCCTGCAGCTGTGCATAACCCACTATAGCTGCTAAGGTGATGCAAGTGATGCATTTCTCATAGTACTTCTCTATGTTTTATCTGTTAATTAAAGTGGAAACTTAAAATTAACTTCCTTAGTAATAGCATTTGCAACCTTCTGTGTATCTCTCTCTCTTCCTTGTGTCATGTGCCGTGTTCCAGTTTTAAATGTAGTCTTTGGTACAAGCAGCTGTTTGGGCAAGCATCTTAAAGTTGTACAATTCTGTATTTATTCAGGATTATTTGTTGGTAACCATAGGTGTGACTTTGGGAAGAAATAGCGCTCATTTAACAATCTGGACATGGTGGGACATCATTGAGCTGTGTTGCAGTATTGTGGACTACTTAAAATTGTTTAGCTTTAATCAATTAGGAGTTTTCTAAAAATAAAGAAGCAGCACTCTTAAAACGCAAGGTAACTTATCATGTGTATTACAGATGAAAATATTTCTCTCTGCCTATTCACCTTCTGCTGCACAAAGAAAAAGGTGGTATGATAGCACAGTCAAAGGAAGCGTCTGTCTTGGTGTTTCTTGCTGGTGGGTGATAACAGCCAAAGAGCTCCATCCTCCACCTTTGCGTCATTTAGTGCCACTCACTGATGTTATGATTCCCCTCCTGGATTTTGGCACTAAGGGATCTCTTGTGGAGGCTACTCAGAGGGGACAGGCTGGGGAGCCTGGCTGTGCACAGCAGCACTTCGCTGCTAAAAAACCTGTAGGAAACATTCTCCTGTGCCAAAGTGCTGTCTCAGACGCTTCAGCAAGGGAGTACTCTGTTGGAATGTGACTTTGAAGGGCCTTCTTACTATCATTTAGGAGTGAACAGCAAAACTTGGCACTCAGTAAGCACTGTAATGTCAGTGTACTAGGTGGAGCCAGAAGTTGATGCTGTTCCCTTTTATGGCTTTTGAAGTTAAGTATTTTATTGTCATTTTTAGAACTTAGTATCTAGATGCTTTTGTGAATTCAGGGAAGCTGAAGAGGGCTTTGAATTCTTCTTTCATCTTAAGTATTTTGACTGTAAAGATGTTTCTTAACATCTAATTGTACAAATTATGAGATTGTGAGGTTTCTATGAATATTATTGATTTCCTCTCTCACATCTTAAGTCCATGTGACTTCTAAAGTTAAGAGCTGACTGCACAGATCCACATGAATTTGCCATGCTTTCCTACTAGGCTAAGCATTATTAATGAGTTGCACCTTGCTATGTGGTAGCACCACACTGATTAAATGAATTATTTAAATGAGATCTGCTTTTAGCAAGTCAGTCCTACAACCTGTGCTTGTTTATTCCTCTAAATGTAAAAATTAATTTATAGTTTGATTCACTTATTTGAGAAATGGACATATATGTTTATCTGTGGTCTTTCATATTTTAAATGTGAAGTAAAGCTAGTATTCTTTTAAACAGTAGTATTGTTAACCAGCAAATTTGTGTATTGTGGGGGAACATTAATGAGAAGTCTTATCATAGCAAATATGAATAAAAATTGAAGAAAACTTGCAGTACTGAAGTGCTTAAAATTTTTCTGGGTTTAGTATGGATCAGGAAAGACTAGTTTTAAGAAATAGCAGTGAAATACAGTATAGTAACACTAGTTTTAAGTCATGAAAAGTTACAAACTCATATATAAGCGTCTGCTAAATTTTACAAAGCAGGTGGGAAGACAGTAATGGTTGGGGCAGGGTACAGTTGGACAGTGCCTCATGTAGGTTATACTTTTACCTCTCTAAACAGGTTTTCACCCTTCTTCAATTTCTAATTTTTTTCCTTCCTTGTACAAAGGATCTCAGAGGTCTTTTAAGTTGTAAAGGCTGAATGTATATAAATGTACCTACCTAAGCTATGGTGACTAAACCAGTTTATTAAGAGTCCATACAGACTATTACATATTTGTTAGGTGGCATGGATCTAGGCTTGCATTACACTGGGCTCTGCTTGATTTATCTTTTACAATATTCTCACATTTTTTTTCTTTTTTTATGTAGCGGTATTTTCTAGTTGGAAGTAATCCTGCAGAAACAAAGTACCGTGTTTTGAAAATAGATCGCACTGAACCAAAGGATTTGGTTATAATTGACGATAAGGTGAGTGTATTTATTTTGTTGTGTTGGTTCAGTTATTCCAAATAATACTGGCTACTTGTTGGTAGCAGTGAAACAGGAAACAGACGATGTAGGGGAGGCCTCTGGTTTATTGTATATGAAGTAATTTCTGCTGGTCTCTGATATGAAATAACATTTAACTACCAAAGCAGTAACTTAAGTGACTTTTTATTTTAAAGCATGTGTATACACAACAAGAGGTGAGGGAACTTCTTGGACGTTTAGACCTGGGAAACAGAACAAAGATTGGGCAGAAGGGCTCTTCTGGGTTATCTCGAGCTGTCTCTGCTTTTGGTATAGTAGGTAAGTGTTTTGATTGATTTTATAAAATCTTTTGTTTTCTTGGGAGGTGAGGCTTACTGTGTCATGCTGCATATCTTTCTGTTTCCCCTTGATTTTATTTATTTTTAAAACTGAAGAGGATTTAGAAATTTTTCATGCTCAGAGATAATTAGGTTTCTGTGCGTTTTGTGAAAATGGTGGACATTACAGGGATGAGAGTTGTGCTGTAACCAGTCTCTTCTTTGTCACAAGGGGAGAGATCTAGGAAATAGCCAAACTCTGGAAACTTGGTTGATCATACCAAACTCAGCTGATCTTAGGATACAAATTATGCAAGCCTGGGGGAACCTGGTTCCTGGATTCCACAGCTCACAGAATGCTTTTAAAAAAGAAAATGAAAGTTGACAGTCTTTATTAGGCTGTATTTCTTTATCAGACCCTATTCAGAAAGAAGACTTAATTTTCTTTTTGGTTAACTTTTTGCAGTGACATATTTAAAGATTTCTTTTTCACATTTGAACAAGTATAGCTGACTGGCATGTCAACTGAATTTTATAATGCTGCTCAGCTGTCCATAATCCTGAAGCATTGCTTCGAGGATTTAATAGCTTCTAACTTCATTTGAAAGTCACTACTTTCCTGCCTGTTGTCTGATACTGAGGTCGATATATTGATGGGTGATGTCTCTAAAGTAAATGTTAATGTGTGCTGTGGCAGGCCTCAAGAGTACTCTGTGGTTTATTAGAGTCAATATATACCTGAACATCTAAATCTGAAGCTGCAGAGAAGCTGGAGAATGCAATTATTCTAGAGGATGCTCCTGAATTTTGCTTAGCAATCAAAACATAATAAAATTTTATTCCAATCTAAAGTGGCAAAATAGACAGACTTTCTTCTTTTTGCCTGTGAAGCATTTTGGAATTTATCAATGCATCCACTTTTCAGAAATTTCTCGTATGGGGCTTATGTTCCTTATTAATTTAATAGTATTCATAATGTGGGTAAACCTAAAGAAGCTGCTAACAGTCTTGCAGCACTGGGGTTCTTTTGGGCAAACCATCAGCGCTCACTGTCTAAATACGTGATAATATATTCAGTTGGAAACTGGTTATGATCAATTAAAATTTTGCATCCCAATTGTATGAATGTTTATATGTACTCTTCATAACAGGAGAGTTTCTGTTCTGTAGCTGGACAAATGTATTGGCCAACAGATATGGCATATGTATTTCTAGATGACTTTTTAGAAGTAACATGCTCTGTATCAGATTATATACTTCCAAAGTATATGGTTTAGACGTCTTCCAATCTAGATTCTATCTAATCATATCTCTATAAACATGTAATTTGAGAGAATGCAACTGGTTATTTATTTCTGCCTCTCGGCTCAGGTCAGAACAGGGCTATTTTTTGTAAAATTGTAAAGGACAGTTTTGTTTTGTTCTGTTCTGTTCTGTAGTTATTTTGTTAACCAAATGCAGTACATGCAGTGCACTCAGAATGGGGGTGCTGATAGGCTGAGTTCTGCTTACTGTGTAGTGTTTAACAGTAGAAATTGCTTTTAAAGGGAGGAAACCAGGCCAAGGAGAAAGGCTGGGTTCCTTATCAGACTTTGGTATAATGTTTGGTGAAATTAAAAGGATAGAGGCTGTTCGCAGAAGTGATTTTGGTACCTGGGGGATACAGGCAGAACTGTGGCTACTATGAAACAACTGAAATTCAATAGTCTGGCTGCTTCAAATGGAAGATTTGTTTCTTACTGTCAGCGTTGCCTCCTGTCCTTGTGCAGGTGAGAGCATTTTTCCAAGGGGGGCTAATAAGGTAGAAGAAAAGATTGCAGTTCACTCAATCACACTGCAGTCTCCAGCAGTGACAGGGAGGAAAATGTGTGCTCTGCTGATCCTTCTTCTTTAGTTTGTAATGCAAAGCTAAAAGAGCTAAAAGAACCGAATATAAATGCAAGTAAAAATGTGAATTGTGAATGTGTGTGCATGTCGTGTTGTCATTCCCCATCATGGACTTCAGCAAGGTCAGGTGTGGTATCTGAGAGAGGAAATAGGAAAAAAGGATTACCCCTGATGCTCTGAGTGGCTGATTCTGGGGAGATGCTGCTTTAATCAGGGAACTAAATTCCCTGTTAAGAAGAGAGAGCACAAAGGTGTTGTAGTACCCACAATTCCCTTTGCTGTTCTCTGTCCCTCCCCATCAGAGAATACATAAAACTGAAAAGAAAATTTGGGATTGGGATTCCTCCTTGCCCTGGAAAATTAACCTTTTGGTTTCTGAAGTAATTAGAGTATGCCTCACTCTGAACAATGAGAGTCCTATAAAAAGCAAATACAAGTACTCTAGACAGAAATTTAATTCAGATTTTCAGTGTCTTAACTCGACTAGCTAATATTAAAAATATGCACAGTGGAAGGGAAAATAAGTAAAAACTACGTATTCATTGATTAACACTTACTAGGGGTGAATTTTAAGACTCTCTGTCTTTATATATGTATATTGTTGTATCTGTTTATATATATATGCACATTATACTTACAACATTAAGAACAAACAAAAGTGATATGAAGCCTTGAAACAATTCTGATACTGTTTTTCTAAATATATTTTATCAGATCAACCCAAACATGCAACTAAAAGCATTTTAATGCTGTTTCGACAGGTTTTGTCCGTTTTTTAGAAGGCTACTACATTGTGTTGATAACAAAAAGAAGAAAAATGGCAGATATTGGAGGTCATGCAATATATAAAATAGAAGATACAAATATGATCTACATTCCAAATGACTCTGTAAGAGTCACTCATCCTGATGAGGCCAGGTAAATAATGCTGGTAATCAGTGTGTACTTTTTGAATATTTTCTAAGTAATGTATAACTGCAACTAGAAATTTCAGTAATGGATTCCTTCATATTAGTATGTTATTCAAGCTTTTTTATCTTACTTGGCTGGAAAACAGGCTACAAGTCGTGTGGCCTCTAACCTTGAGAGTAAATACAACTGTTAGAGTCTTCTAGAGCTTTTTGGCCACATCTCCATGTCAGAGCTACAGCTTAACAAATCTGCACCAGGAAGTATCAAAAATAAGCAATGTTCCTGCAAGGGCAAAGTAATACTTATACTGGTTTGTATTGTTTGGGACACTGTTCTTTTTTTAGTAGCTCTAGCATGATGTTAATCTCACCTGAAGAGATCTTTTGTGCCCTTCAGAAAAGTGCTGAATAGATCATTAAACGATTCTGTGCTGTCAGAATCTTGTGAATGTTGCTGTTGTAAAGAGTGATGAATTGACTTACTGGTAAATTTAACTGCTTCTTTCTTTTTGGGTGCTTTTCTTCTGAAGACAGAAATTTGAGCCTTTGGTCAGCAGGGAACCTTGTCTGAAATGCACAACTATGTCGTAGTGGTGTTTTTATCAGGTTAAGGTAACTACTGGTATGAAATACCAGGCAACTGGTACCAATAAACTGCTTTTCAGTCTGTACCAAGTATGAATAGTCAAAAAGTGATGGCTTATGATAAACTGATGGTAAATATTAAAAAAGCTTCCACTTTAAGGTCAGATTGACTGTAGACCTCAGTCTCCCCTCTTATCGTGCAGCAGATCATAACCTACATATTTATGTCAGCCATTTTATCAGTTTAGTCATAGACAGTGTTATAGTTTCTTATGAGAATTTGCAAGGCTATGTCAGGTTGAGGTAGATATTTTTTCTTACTTATTTGAGAATAACTGAAAAATTTTATTTCTTGTATAGTATTGCTAAGAGTTTGTTTGTTTAAGTCCTGAAAAATTGTGGAAAATAGAACTATGACTTTATCTACAACTGCCTAGAGAAACATAGTATGTCCATGAGAAGACAGTAGATTTAAAAAAAAAACAAAACCAAAAGGCTATTTGATTTAATCCAGATGCTGACATTCTAGTGCAGTTACCTGTCAAAACAGTTAGAGTAAGATAGGAAGGGAACATAGGGCAAGAGTCAATATTTATATGTAGTTTAATTTCTGAGATCCTCTGAATGACTTCTCGTGGTCTGTCTTGTTGTACTAACGGTTTTTCCTATAACTTGAATTATTTTGCTAGGTATTTGAGAATCTTTCAAAATGTGGACCTTTCTAGCAACTTCTATTTTAGGTAGGTATTAGTTACTCTTCCTTTAAAAAAATATGTACTTGCTGTAAGATTTTAAGTCTTGATTTTGATACCCAAGATCTTTAGGTTGATATTCTGGGGAAATAAGACACATGATCACGTTGCTTGTCCATTTTCGTCTGCGTGTTTTGAACCTGCTTTCTCCTTCAACCAATTAGTTAGGATTTTAGTTTCTATTAGGTTAAAAAAAATAGGACTATTAATGGCTTAGTGAAAAGTGGTCACTGACACTGCTGTTTTTGCTGACTGTTCAGGTTTGCCAGGATATGCAGAAGTTCTGTCGTAGAAAATTATTATATTTCAGAGGGTTTGCTTGTCCTATCATTTTTTCTTTCTTGATCTCATTTTCCAAAACTAAAGCTTTGCCCTGATTCAGAAATGAAGATGGAGGAAATAGATCCTCATTTAAGATAGACCCTGTGTGGGGTATGTCTTTCATAGGGCCTTCTAGGCATTACCAGTTCTCTTGCTTATTTTTCCGTAAATGCCGTACCTAAGACAAATTTCTGTGTCCCAGGTACTATTACATGAGATTTTTGGGACAGCAAAAAAATGGGCGACATGTGGTGATAAACCTGGCAGTAGTAGTTAGAAGACTCAAAGACTTTAAAAAAATAAACAAAACAAATCCCTCTTGCAAATATCAAAAAGTATATTAGTCTAGAAATGCTCTCTCTTGGAAAATGAAATTTTTATCACAGCTGGATCTACGAAGACAAAACCTGCAAAGCTTTATATGTGTTTGATGCTTTTGCATGGGAAAGCTCTTTCACAGTATAAAACCTGAATTTTTCTTCCATGCTTTGTCTCTCAGCCCTAGCATTATATAACTTACCCCCACTTACCCTGTGCTGGGAGATGACAAGTTTGTGCTGTTTCTGTGGTTGTTCGCAGAGGGGGAAGGAGAAGCTTCTTAAACGACTCTAAGAAACACTTTTACCATAAAACGAATCATAAAATGGTTTGGGTTGGAAGGGACCTTAAAGATCATCTAGTTCCAATCCCCTGCCATCAGCATGGACACCTTCAGCTAGACCAGGTTGCTCAGAGCCCTGTCCAGCTTAGCTTTGAATACTTCCAGGGATGGAGCATCCACAGCTTCTCTGGGAAACCTATTCCAGTGCCTCACTACACTCACTGTACAGAATTTCTTCCTGACATCTAATCTAAATCTCTCCCATTTTAGTTTAAAACTGTTCCCCCTTGTCTGATCACTGTCGGCCCAGGCAAAAGGTTGCTCTCCCTCTTTTTTATAAGCCACCTTTAAGTACTGGAAGGCCACAATGATATCTTCCTGAAGCCTTCTCTTCTTCAGGCTGAAACTGTAGAATTAAGATAAACTACATATTTAAAGTTTCTTTTACAGAAAAAGATGAGTAAGTGAATGACTTGTACAAAAGTATGTTTTTGGCACAAATCAAACGTGAGTGGCATAAAATGAAAAGTTTCGTACTGGCAGATAATTAACTGTTTATGTTTTATTTTTCATTAAAAGAGTATTTTTGTAAAGGTTTTTTATGTTCTGTGATTTAACTACAGATTATCTAGATTGATTTTCACTTTGAAAAGGAAAAGCATAGGATGATATTCTTTCTTATTGTTTAGAATCTTTTTAATTTGTCAGCTTCATTTAAATTGTTCTTGGCTGAAAGCATAACATATTTTTCTGCATGATTTTCCTATAAATCCTGAAGAAAATTAGAAGTCAATTATAAGAAAATGTTTGGTCTAAAGGAAGGTGGGAGAACAGCCTGAATGTGTCTCGTATTAGGGTACTATTTAAAGATTCTGTTATACACAAACAGAACATGTTACAGACTTTTTTTTCATAATAGATAGACGTGTCAGGTCATTATTATGGAAATGTGGCAGATACTTTGTTATCATTAGTAATAAATCTAAATGTCCAGTATTTAAATAATTTTGTAGATCTTTCATTAATATCTAGAACTTACAGGAGTACCAGTAATCACTGATGCTGTCTTAGACTGAAATGGAAATCTATGAGTATTTGTGATTTAAGTGTAGTGTACATTTGGCTTCTCCTTAGGAAGAAGCCCAGTAGCTTACAAAATTTAGCAACTGGTATAGAGTATTAGTATAAAAGACATGAGATGCAAAATTTGTAACTGTTATGGAACTAACTAAAAAAAACCCTTTTCTTTATTCAGCAGCCACTGTCTTAAGATGTCTCTGTGCTGCAGTCACAAATTTGAGGACAGATACAGTTTTTGTGGACCAGGTTTCTCGATGTTTTGAGTTCAGGTAGCAGTGAGAAAGTAGTAGTACTTAAATCTCAGAAAAATGAGGTTGTCAATGTATATGAATATTTCTGGTGGAATAGCTATTTTTGATCTTCTGGACTGTTTCTGGGGACATAAGTTTCTTGATATGCTTTGTTTAAAAGTCATCTTTAGTTTTGGGTTATAAGAAGAATATAAACACATTTTCAGCCTTTGTAAACTGGAAACAGTTGCTATGTTTGTAAAGCTTCTTTTGGAAATCGTTTGTATCATTTGCCATTATAGAATCAGAATCTGTGTATCTTGTTTAGAAGTCTTTTCTAATGGGTAGAATAGTACGTTTTTAAATGTAAATACAGATGGAGAGTAAGGGCTTTCAGAAAATTCCTCTGCATCTACAATTACTAATAAATGTTAACTATCTATCAGTTACAGCTATGATCTATCTCACTCCCTTCAGTATAATCTTACTATCCTGAGAATGCCACTTGAGACATTAAAAACTGAAACAACCCAGACCCGGCAAGAGAGTTTTGATATATTTGAAGATGAAGGACTTTCAACACAGGGGGGAAGTGGTAAGAAAGTACATCTAATTAAACTGATATTGCTGCTCATGAGTACATTTAAAATATGATCCACTTAAGTTTATTTTTGAGGAACACTGAGGCCTTCGGTTATTGGTCAGTAGTTTCCTATTAGTGAAGTAATAAAATATTTCCTAAAGTGCCAATTATGGACATTTTAATTTGAGTAATGCAATTTCTAGAGTTGTGTAATAATTGTTTTAAGTTACATTGCAACTCAGGGAGATGATTGAGCATGCTGACATTTTTCAGCAATGGATTGCTCAACTGACTTGTGAGTCTCCCAGTAGGAATGAGTTACAAAGAGAGGGGGAAGCAATAACTGATTAAGTACTAATAAATCTTTCTTGTTTCATGTTGGCGAATACTGGCAACAGAGAAACTGTGTGAAGTTAGTATCATCTTGATGTAGTAACCCCTGTCAGGAAGTCTGAGAAAAATTATTGATTTCAGTTGAAAACTACAGACTTCAATTTGATCTAACATATTCGTAAGAGTGCAAAGATAAGCAGCCAGAAAGAAAAACTATTTTCTCTTCCTTTTCCTTTGTGCACACACACACACGCACAAAGTTTCCCCTGAAGTTCTTAATATTGGATTTTATTGAATGAAACCCCGACATATATATCAAGATATCAGGAGTTGGTTATCAAATACTCCAATGTCGGAAAGGACCATAAGGAGTGAAAGGAGCAATAATTCCTCCTCTGCAAAGACTCTTATCTGCAAGATTCTGCAGGAATCCCTACAAATGCATCATGTCTTCGATGTTTTTGTGAAAACATTAGGAAATAAGGATGATGATGCCATCAGCAGTGTGTGCTAGTCATATATCTGTTCATAGAATATATGTGAGAAATAGTGGCCTGTCCTTTAAGAACAAATTCTCCCCAACGTAATGCTGATAGCAGTAAGAAAGAGGACAAATTGCTGGCTAAGTGCTTGTGACTGGGTTCTGCTGAATGCCTAAACTCCTTCATCAAAATATTTTGGTTACATCAATTTTCCCTGTGCTTATGGTAAGTTGTGTGACTAGGTAACAACAGTTTGTTTAACAGTTGCGTTTTCACCTGCATTCTAGTAGGAGAATTCCTCTTTCCCCTGCAGCAGAACATTTGACTGCTGTAATTGTCTTCTATAATTGGCATACATACTGCAGCAGTATAATTCCTCCTGCCAGAAATTTCGTTTGAAAAAAGTACACAAAAAATATAGGAAAAGAGTTCTTGTCCTCTTTCTTCTAAGTTTCAGATTTCATTCAGTTCTGTCTACCACCATTTCAGTGACACTTGTAATCTTGGTCCTGATTTTTGAAAAAGACTCAGGTTTCCAATCTATCAGAAATGGAATTTTAATTTGTGGGTCTTACAATAGCTGTGTTTCTTGTTAGTGCAAATTAAGAAAACCACACTAAATTATGTGAAAACAGATTGACGTGCTTTTTGTAAAGGGGGACAGGCCAGAACCTAGTGGGTAACTTCAGAGGTGATCCATAATTGAAAAGCTTGTGAAGTCCTCCTGAAAGAGCATTAACTGGAATTCACTACTTTATTTCCCTTGTTATCAAATCCCTTGGTGCTACTGTGCAGAGATTTCTTTTCAGTACTGTTCAGTACTTTTCAGTAACATCTGTATGAAAGCTCTAAACCACTACAGTTGCCACTGACTGGTGGCAACTGCAGCAAAACTGCAAATCCTCATAAATGCTGGACTTAAGCATGTGCTTTACATTATCTGGTTTTGACAAACTTCAAGGTTGTGAGTAAATGATACACTGAGTTACAGTCAAGGGAAAATCAAAACAGAGATCCAGTGACCTGGATTTTAAAACAGTCCAGTGCAGGTAAACTTTTTTCTTAATTGCTAATGCATTTTCATTGGAACAACCTCCTAGGTGTATTTGGGATTTGCAGTAAGCCTTACGAAAAGTATGTCTGGAATGGCAAGCTTCTGGAAGCAGTAAGAAATACTGTTCATCGTGACTGGCTGCTGTATATTATTCATGGATTCTGTGGGCAATCAAGTATCCTTTTCCTGTTGCAATGAATGTTGGTTATTCATTTTTTTAAAGAAAGTTTGAACAGTCAATTATTTCTTTGTCATATAAATACTGTTCAATTTTAGAATTATTGTTTGGCTTTTATTTTCAGTACTTTTCTAGGTATTATGCTAAACGAGAAATGTGATTATGCTCTTATAACAAGGCCCTGACACAGCTAGACTATGTTTTTGTTGAGGCTCTGTTTATAAGCACGATGCTTAGCAGTAAAGAGCTTGAGAGGATTTTAAGGCTCAGCTGTATTTTTTCAAATGTTTGAGGAACAACTGAGTTGCTGACATAGAAATGTTCACTGACTAATCTTCTCTAAAACATTTTTTAGTAATGCAGATTTGCAGAAATACTCTTATTTACTCTGTTTCTGTTGAAGATGATGATAGAACATCAGCTCTGCTGTGTGAAGAGCACTAGGATATCTGAAAGCCTTTTTTCTTGAGTATATATTATTTTAAATGGTTACATGGGTCTATGTACATTGTAGCAGGAGGAGAAAAATCCCAAATGTATGTCACAGTCCAAAGAAATTTCATCTCAGCATCTTACATGATTAGAATTTAGTGTATTACAAAGACATTCTAATTTATTCATCAACAGTGTCATGTTAGTTTAAAAGCCTGTCAATACAATTTCTGGGGTAGGAAATACAATTACAAAGTTAAGTTCAGTGGTGTCTGCAAAATGTAGTTTTGCTTTTTTAAAATTCTAAGGCCATTGGTCATTGGCTTAGTCCCCAGACAGAAAGTTAGATCTGTTTTTATATGCTGCTGTTTCATTTGTGGTCTTACTTAAATGAAGTAGTAGCTGTGGATCTGACCACAGCATCATAATGCCTGCAGCTGCTTAATGTGTGAGCAAATATCTTCTTTCCTCTTTCTTGCATCTCTCTTATGCTAAGGAAGCAGTGATAGTCACCCTAGGCATCTGATTCTATTCTTTTGTCTTTAGTAAAATATAAAAAAAGCCTATAAAAATCGACCACTGCATCTGTAGCCTGTTTGCCTCTGGCTTCCAGTTGTTGTTATTTAACCAGTTGTGAATTTATCTGTTTTTCCACACAAGACATTAGAGAGTGACTAATATACTTAATCTGAAAATAGAAACTCCCAAGCTTTAATCCCAGTATTCTCAAAAGCAGCATTTGCAGTGCTAGGTGTATCTTGTACCTATTTCACCATCATTATCACTTCATAAAATAGAAATGTGTCTTCTCATCTATATGTTGTGAAAAGTGGGTGATGTATTGTAATGTAGATTCCCTTGTCAAAGTTCTTAAAACTGATTGTTGAAAAGGGCAATGTTCTCTCCCAGCTGCAAAATAAATTTGGAAGTGATACTCATCACTGTTAAGGTGATTTTAGTAAATTAGATATTTCAGTTTTGTACACCTTTGTTAGAATTTATTTTTGCTTGCATAAAGTAAGTGAACAAGAAATTGCACGTGGCACTTAAACCTTAACTTCTCTTTCAAGAACTGTTAATATATGGTCGCCCTATATATGTCACTCTGATAGCCAGAAGATCAAGCAAATTTGCTGGAACACGCTTTCTGAAACGAGGATCAAACTCTGAGGTAAATTAGATATGATTTTAGTGGTTGTTTCCCCCTACCTCCACAATCTGAAAGCCTGAGCTTGACTGACTGAAGAATGGAAATGGTTTAGATGGTTTTTAGGATTTTGGCTATATATTATGCTCTTAGATAATGTTATCACAGGTATCATTACATTTTTAATTGAGTTAATGAAGTTATATTAAATTTAATAATTCTAAATTGGCTGCTGTTCTCGTTTTTTTACACTTAGAGATAATGTTATTTCCCAAACAGAGGAGGAAAAAAAACCCCTGAAAATACTCATTTAGGGACAAATAGGAATTTAAACTTCATTGTTGTTCTCGCGACTGTGATTAGGTGTCTTAAAGTTTAATTGTGCTCTGTTTGTAATGATCCATTCTGTGTAATGCAGGCAGCTCCGAAGTGTGTCGTGTCTACATCATACGTGTATTTCTGTTTGGTTTAGGGAGATGTTGCTAATGAAGTGGAGACTGAACAAATACTTTATGATGCTTCAGTTATGTCATTTTCTGCGGGGAGTTATTCTTCTTATGTTCAGGTTCGAGGATCTGTCCCTCTGTACTGGTCTCAAGATATTTCAACTATGATGCCTAAGCCACCCATAACACGTATGTACAAGTTATTCTTTGTGATAGATGAGGGTTAGTGCTGTGACCTAAAGGAACATCTGAGAGAATAAGGGAAAACTGAAATTGCAACAATGAACTAATTGTCTATGAACTAATTGTCTATGCACTTGTGCTTTGGGAAGCCATAACTGAGGTTAAAAAAAAAAAAAAAAGTCCTCAAAAAAAATCTCTGTCTTAGACTTCACATTCAGAAATGGAATACAAAAAGTTTCTATTTGAAGATGAGAGATTTCTTTGTGCTTGTTTTGTGTACAAAGTTGGCTGCATTTATCTTAGTATCGTGGATAAAATATTAAACCTATTGAAGGGGACCTTGGGGTTTGGATCAACAGGAGGCTGAACACGAGCCAGCAGTGTGCCCAGGTGGCCAAGAAGGCCAATGGCATCCTGGCCTGGATCAGGAAC
>JAYRBT010000114.1:69380388-69416712 GCA_036023395.1 Myiotriccus ornatus | reverse complement strand
TTGTACTCGTAGCAACTGTTAAGAATACTTCAGAGTGCCAATGCCAACTGTTAGTAGGTTTGTTTAAAAAAAAAAAAGGCAATGCAGAAACTTAGACTCACAGCTTAACACTATCTAAACTCATCACTCTGTGTCTATCTGCTGCTTAATGCATGTAAATGATTATTTTAAAAAGAAAATGCACTCAATTACTCATCTAACAAGTTCAGTTGGATGAAGGACTCCAGAAATGCTGCCTCTGCATCTACCTACTTTATCCTGTTCTTGTGATAATAAGGTTCAGTTTTCAAGAGTGTTAAAAATGCAGAAGTTTCAGAAGCTGAGGAAAAAGTGTGTAAAATAAGTATGAATACAAAAAAAGAGTGGGCTGTCTTGGCTCTGAAGAGTAACATGGTGCTCTTTTCACTCTTAAATGCTGTTGATCACCTTTAACCCTAAACTATGTGGACAAATAAAATATTTGAGAAATGTCTTGATTTTTCTTCAAAATATATTTAGTTTGTTCTTCAATGTGTTTGAAGGTTACATTGACATACAATTCCAAAATATACACCTGAAGAATAATGGCTTTGGGTTAATTGCTTGTGGAATCAGGAAGCACGAATACCAGATTAGGACTGTGTCATTTCTGTGCCAATGGTTTTTGATGCCAGTCCAACAGCTTAAGCTTCATGCTGCGACCCTGTGCCATCAGTAGTGGTTATTTTCCAACACTTTCATTGGTAGTTTTCTCTCCTTGTGAGTTTTGTCTCCACTTGCAAAGCCTGCTGACTTTTTGTTCTCTTCCTCTTATTTTCCAGAAGTCTCAGCTGTGGCCCTGAAATAGGACCCTTCTAATATTCACACAGCGCCAGCTACCAGGGGAAGAAAGCAAAAGGACTTTGTGTAGTTATGGGGTGACACTTGGGGCAGCTCTTTATTTTGTTGCTGTCTTCTTGAGATTTTTGCACAGGATCCCAGGAAGGTTCTGTTGGCTTTCACAGACTCAGGCCAGCCTTCACTTGTATAAACTCCAAAGCATGTGGAGTCAAACTGTCAGATAGTCATGTTTTACAGTCAGAGGAAATACCACCTTCACTTAGGAGATAATTTCATTCTCCAGAGGGGTTTCACCCTATCAGTGGTCACTGAATAATTACATGAACAAGTCCAGTTCACTGAGGATAAATCTAAGGTATGTACACAGTAGTGTTCCATTTGCTGGCATAATTTCAATCCAAGTGATTACCTGGAGCCTGATAGGAAAAAAATACCATGTGCTTGGCTCCCAAATGCCTCTCTCTGTTTTTTATATATTTAAAAATCTAATTAAAGTTGTCACTCTTGGCAGTGATTTAAAAGTAATGTGGAACTAGTGCAATAAGTTACAAAATATTAATAAAAAAATCATACATTGAAATTACACCCCTTGCAAATATCGATAATCAGCAGTTCCCTTCTGGAGTCCTTAAATCTACATGCTACAAAGAAAACCATTGCAGCTGCTAATCTGTCCACTGGAACGAAGTAAGAGAGTTCTGAGAAAAGGCAGGAAAAGCAATATTTAGTATTACTATGTATTGCTCCTCTAGAAATTCATGGTCTTTGCTATATCTGACCCAAGGGTTGACTAGAACATTTAAATTCCGTTTTGTAAGATATATTCATCTTTGAAGAATAGAAAGCTAGTGTAATAAAGGTAGGACAGGCAGCAGCATTTAATGAGCCATCTCTGATGTTCCATTTGCATTTTCCCATTCAGGTGTAGTTGTGCTCCCAGCACTGAAGTCCAGTGTGTTTTTTAGCCATTGTGATAGCCACAAACTATGCATCTGTGGTTGCCTTCCCATTTTTAGCAGGCAACATGTAAAAGATCAGGTGAATGCTTGCAACATCCAAATCCTCTCAAAAAACCTACGCCTTGAGAGATCGCTGTCGTTTTTTTTTTTTTTTTTTTTGGTAAGAATTGTCTTTTGTCTATTTCCCTTCTTTTACATCTGAACTTTTTGGTAGTTTGGTTGATTTTTTTCACCATTTGTTTTTCAGAATCCTGTTTCTCTCACAGAACTGTGCCACAAGTTGTAGTTTTCCCACGATAACCCATCTCCTTCTTTTGGAGTTATCACTTCTTGAAGCAAGACGCTGTAAATTTTATACTTTTATTGAAAAACCCTAATGCTTTCTTCAGCAACCCATATCTCTCCTTTTTAAATGCAGGCTGTGCCATCATCTGCCCTGCTTGATTTCCTACCTCCTGTGGTGGCAACAGGCACATCTCTCCTGGGTTCTGTGAGCCTTGGTAACATATTCTTGGGAAGTGCTGTGCTTGGGTACAGGATGTTAGTGCTTGAACAAGCTGTAGGCATCACTTCATATCTTTTCCTCTAGAGAAAATCAAGTGCTGCTCTAATTAAGGAAGTAAGAGAGCATTTAAAGTGGTCCCCTCTGGCTGTCTCTAGCCCTGCTGCAGCAGCACTCTGCATCTGACTGTGTGGAGTTACCCAACGTGGAGGGAGGTGTTTTTTTTGCTCATGCTCCCAGTAAAGTGGATCCAGCCTCTTTGAATAAGCCAGTGTTGGCACATGTCAAGGCTCCCTGGCGTGGTTCAGTGTGAGATTTTACAGTGATAAACCTGTCTCAGGTGCCTTGGGTTTTTTAACCTTTCCATTTTGATGCCTCTGTTCCCTCCTGTGCCTATTCCTTGACATAAGCAGCTGGCTCAGACATGCAGAGGGCTGGGGCTTGCATCGGCATTTCCTATGGCTGTTATCCATGCTAAAACCAACAGTAACTGTGCTGTGGGGTTAAGCTTAAGTGAAGATTCTGCTCCAGCAGGGCCCAGTCATCCCAAAGACGGCTCCCAGTCTGGACAGGGGACATAGCAGGACACCAGTCACACAATGGCCCTTCTGGCTGTACTGGTTACATGGAGGAGGATGTTTCTTATGATTGTTGACAAACCTGGGCAATTAGCCCAGTAAATACTTACTGTAAACTTTACTGGTATAAACAACATTCCTAAATCATTATGCACACCTTACTTGCAGGGCTGTGCTATGGTGAATATCTTGGCCCCTGTGTGTCTGTGGGCATGTTTGACATTCGTGTTTGACGTTGCTACTACACTTGGCAAGGGATTTCCTTGGTGTTGTATTGCTGTTGGAGTTGTTCTATGGTACAGACTGGTTAAAAGTTTTGGGGTGTTTTTTTTCTGTAGCCTTCATGAGCAGTTTTGCCCTGCCAGGATGTTAGGTGAGGTATTTTAATACTTCTGCCCTTCCAGCCTGTGCTGACCTCTCTGTCCAGCAGCTTTTTTAGGCGCCTTTCTGTCTTTGGTTATAGATTCATACAGTCATTTAGTCTGGAAAAGAACTCTTAAGATCAAGTCCAACCATTAACCCCACACTGCCAAGTCCACCATCAAATTGTGTCCCTAAGTGCCACATCTACGTGTCTTTTAAATGCCTCCAGGGATGGGGATTCCACTACTTTCCTGGGCAGCCTGTTCCAATGCTTGAGAACCCTTTCCATGGAGAAATTTTCTCTAATATCCAATCTAAACCTCCCTGGTGCAATTTGAGGCCCTTTGCTGTTACAAACAAGGTGGTTGCATTGCTGCACTGAGGAAGGCATTGCACTAAATGCTGATGGTTTACCTCTCCTCTGCTGTTCTCAGTCTACCCAGGAAGACAAGATGCAATTGAACTCACTGCAGATGGTCCTTTGCTTGCATGTTTTGCTGCAGAATCCCTCACTGTTGACCTCTGTGGTCCAGAGGTTTGCCCTGCCCTGCCAAGAGGGGACCACCAATGACTTACCTTTGGCAGGAGCAAATGGCCTTTCATGAACTCTCCCCCAGCACGCAAACAAGGGACGCCAAACTCATCCTAGCCCATGGCTGTAACTACTGCCTGAAAGCTAATTCAGACCCTGCACACTTGTGACCAACCACACCGGCACGTGCAAGTGGTGTTACTCCACTGATGGAGACTTGTGGCATGGAGAATACTGTAGGGGTTTTTTTCTATGATTAGTGGAAATTGCTGATATAAAAGTAAAATTATGCTTTTTGCTAAATACACAATCCCCGTTTTCCTTTGGATGTTTTGTTTGCCTGTTACCAATAGATTAAAAATAAGTATGTACGAGTCACTAATTGTATATTTAATTTGGGGAATTTCTGCCTCAGTAATAGTTAACTGAGGGAACAAAGTTCCTAGATTCATGAATCTTAGAATGAATTCCATAGACTCATGGAATGGTTTGGACTGGAAGGGACATTAAAGATCATCTAGTTCCACCCCCTGACATGGGTAGGGATCCTTCCACTAGAGCAGGTTACTGAGAGCCCCATCCGGCCTGGCCTTGAACACTACGAGGGATGGGGCATCCACAGATTTTCTGCCCAACCTGTGCCAGTGCCTCACAGTAAAGAATTTCTTCCTAATATCCAATTCAAACCTTCTTCTCTTCTACCCTCCTTCCGCTAAGGCCAGTCTCCTTGTCCTAATACGACATGCCCTTGTGAAAGCTCCCTCTCCCTCTCTCCTGTAGCCCCCTTTAGGTATTGAAAGGCTTCTCTAAGGTCTCCCTGGAGCCTTCTCTTTTTCAAGCTGAACAGCCCCAGCTCTCTCAGCCTTCACAGATGAGGTGCTCCAGCCCTCTGAGCATCTTTGTGGCTTCCTCTGGACTTGTTCCAACAGATCCACCTTTTTCTTGTGTTGGGAGCCCCAGACCTGGATGCAGTACTCCAGGGTGGGGTCTCACAGGAGCGTCAGGGGTTTTATTGTATTTATTATATTATATTTATATCATGTTATATTTTCTATATTGATGGAAAGTAGTGTGACTATGCCAAGTTTGAGGAGTAGTGTCCCATTGGCAGGTGTATTTAGCACCTGGTTGGACTATGGGTTTGTAACACCAACCCACCCTGATGAGGTACTCATCATCTCATACTATTGAATCCCAGCTATCCCAATAAGTTATCAGTTATTGACAGAGCAATCTTTGAAGCATCTGGTGAAGATTTGCCCATTTTGCATTTTTCTCTGCATAACAAAAAAAACCCCACCAACAAAAACAACAGCAGAAAAAAACTCAAGTATCAGCAGCCTAGAGTGGGAGAAAGCTTAGATTGGTACTGTCAGGATGGTGGACATGGAGGTGCAGGTTTCTGATTGCAGACCTGCTTCTTTTTGTCACCAGCCTACAAATGGATGGTATCTGAAATTCTACCAAGGCCCTTTCTGCTTTTCCTGGGATTTCTTGTTCATGTGGCCCAACACAGTAATTCAACTGTGATAAAAACCTAACTCCGTGTTATTCTAATAGTATGGCAGCATATGCACATTTTTGTTTAGCCTGTGTTTCTAATACATTGTCTCATTTATTTAATTACTGATGTGTTCAGAGTTGCCATCAATGAAAAAGTTTCACTTTTCTTAACTTTTTTAATTTTCCACATACTTTCCTGGAAATACAATGTGGATCATGTAAGGAGAAAGAGAAAAGAAAAGGAGGAACTAAGGAAAATGGTAAGCTTTCGACTGTCAATCAAAGTTAAGCCCATCTCATTCCATGGAGACATTCTTCACAGCCCAGAAATTCCGTAGTAACTTCTCTCATAATAAAATTAAATTCTCTGTGCCACCCTCTTCCCATGTTTGTCCCTGATCAAACTATTGGATAATTGACTCAGATGCTCACAAGTCCAAGCTATGCAACCTGATTTAAGGCTCTGCACTCTATTTCGAGACTTTCTGGTTTTGTCCTCCACAGTTTACAAGGGTATTTTGTAGGTTCATGAACTCCTTAGCAAGAGAGAGACAGCTCAGTAAAACCTTTCCTAAGAGGGGCAGGATTTTAAGGAAGAATTAGACCTGTCCTCTGGTAGAGAATCCTTTTTACAAAAAACTGTCATAACATTTATGCAGTATGTCCTAAGGGAGATTTTTAGGTATTTTTCCTTTTGGTCTCTCCTTCTCTCCACATAAATCACAGTTCTTTACAGTGGATTTATTACCAGGGAGAGCAAGAGGCAACACACATCTCAGTAAGGGAAGGTGAAAGGAAAAGGGCAAATAAGGGAAGACCTGGAGCTGTCTGGGTGAAAATAGAGGGTTGGACCTCGGTGAGTTGTATTTGAATAAGTGAGCTGAAGTAGAGGGAAGAGTAGATGGGTAGGGGAGGCCGTAATTTAGTTGCTAGGAAGTGCAGAAAAGCTGTGCATGAGCCTGGGCACATGCACATCCTTTGCTCTCACGTTGTCAGGCAGGTGGGCAGGTTGACGTAACAAAACCGGAGCTCACCGTGTCTCAGAGCCCCAGCTGAGTGTGTGAGCATGGGTCCAGCATGCACAGAGACACGTGGAACAAAGGGCTTGTGCTGCTATGGCAGGGAGGAGGCTGGGTCACAGCACATGTAAAACAAGCAGCAAGCCTGCGGTTGAGACATACCCCGTATCCACATGATCCCTGACGGGAGTCACAGCAGTCATTTGGAAGATACATGTGCCAAGCCTAATTTGAATTTCCAAAGGTCACATTTGTCATTTTTGATGTACCAGGATCCTCATTAACAAGTGTCTCCAGCTGGCCCTCAGGACATGCTGTAGTAACCAAGCAGCACAGGGCTTCCACCGAGGCTCCGGGCTTGTCTGTTCCGCTCTCCGCTTAAGGGGTGCTGTGGGAGAGGGGGTTCTGTACTGGACACACTACATAAGTGACCAAATTTTGACCTAGCAGACATGTCTTGCTCAGTGTGGCACAAAACCCACAGAGCAGCTTTCTGGAATTTGTAGCACCACCTGACTGAATTCCATCTTACCTGATGGCAGTGGCATCAAAGCCAGGCAGGCTGTAAACAGAGAGGAGGGCTTCCACACGTGAGTCAGATCACCTCTCCTAGGGTAGGAAGAGTTATGCAGATGCTTATTTCTTCTCATTGTGCCACCTTGGCAGAACATACATGACCGGCTTAGCCAAAATACTGCATTTAAGAAACTAAAATTAGATGAGTCCCTTGGCAGTTTTTATAAAACGTGACAGAGCTCTAAGTAAACAGAGTTCTAACATTACAGTCAACAATGGATCCCTTACAAAAGGATTTTAGGGCTTTAACCTCTGTTTCAACTACTCCAGACACAGCTAGGTACACCTCTGATACAATGCTTCTCTAAAATAAGGGCGTATGCCACTTTAGAGCTACCCCATGTTGTCAGGAGTAGATGGGACTTATGATCTGTCACCAGCCAGGGCAGAGAATGGACTGCTGAGGCTCAGAAGAGCTTGTCAATCATCAGTGATTTTAACTAAAACTGAATTTGTCTGTGTCTCCATTGCTGATAAATCATGGCCAGCTCTCCAGCCATGTTAGGAGCCTCATGCAGGGATCAGCTCTCCCTGACTCCCCTGGGATTCACAAAGCTTAGCTCTGCTTCTCCTCTGCCTGCTGTCGGCATGTTCTCCATCTGCTGCTGTGTCTTGGATCTCTGATGAACATTATGTTAAGGAATGGCTTTTCCAGTAACATTTATACTATTAGAGTATTCACAGAACCATCCACTTCCCACTCAATAAGTGCTTTTCCTTCAGAGGTTGGTTTTGGAGAGTGTTAGTTTGCACCGCAGCCTGCTGAGCAGAAACCAAGTGGAAGAGCTTCACTCTGCCCGAAGCACGGGGAAGTGTCCACAGCTTGAAGATGAATTACCTGCTTTCTTGATCAGAAGTAATTGGTCACAACTAGGAATCTTCACTTGTCTGCCACATAAATACTACCTGACCCTCATCTACCTCGTGCATTCTGCTTTTGGTTGCTCAACACTGTATGTGCCCCACAGAATCTGCTGGTCTGTTTAAATCATCACCACTCATCTCCTCCATGCTCCTGTTTATTAAATGTTGATGCATTATTATACTCCCATTTATTAAATGCAGAGCATACAGTGGTAGCACAAATATTGCATTGCTTTAGTTGTTACCCAGATGGACCCTTTAAATTTCTTCTAAGTCCTAACTTACAGACATCTTTGTTGCCTGCTGTCATTCTACATATCTTTGCCATTTTATCCATCTTATCCATCCTTCTGCTCATCTTGCATATCATGGATCTGTACACAGGGCCACAACTCCTGCTCCGAGCAACCACAAAACTATCCTTCACCTTCCAACTCTATAGTTGCAAATGTGAAGCTGAAAAATTTAGTCAAGTGTGTGTTTCTTGCTATTTCTTTCCTCGAGGCATTATTGTTTCTGTACTGCAGATTTGGGCTGACTTGGAAATAGATGTCACTGATTATATCCCCCAATATTTTCCTTCTGAATAATTTTTTTTTCTTTTTCAGTGATTTGTCTATTAACTGTGCCTGTAGAAATAGAGGCTGCAGTTCATAAAAGCAGTTAACGTCCTTTCCATGCTCTCAACAGTCTGTCACTCCCAGAAATTGCAGCAAGGTCCAAGTGCTGAGGGTGCAGTCCCAAAATGCCCTTCTATGGACACTTCATCACTTTCTTGTGAGAGAAAAGGCTATTCAGAAAAAGCCTGAGGAGACATAAACACAAAGTGCCTCTTTTCCCACTTGAACTTCATCAAAGACGTGTCTCTTGCAACTGTCTCAGCTCTCTCCTACTGCCACCTGAAATCCCTGACAGCTCTTCGCTCCTGTGCATGTGCAGGGAGACCCCTTGTCCACTCACACAGAAGACGGAAAATGTTCCCAGATCCCACCTGTGCCCTCAATGCTATGAGTGTGTTTCAGGCTGAGCATGTCTGCACAGCTGTATGTCAGTGCACAGGCACAGGCAACGGAGATGTGCTGGCTTGGAGAGGCTTGTGTTCACTCACAGCAGGAGATGGGAAGCATTTTGAGAGAGCATTGCTTTTCCCACCGGACTCCCTGAAGCTGAACAGCTTTATTTCCTGTTGGAGGATAAGTTTTCCAGTACGAATTATAAATATTATTAAAACATTTTCAGCACTACAGTGTTTGGTACAGTATGAATTTTTTGAAAGGCACTGTTTAACTCGAGCTGACTATTAGCTCAGTCTGTAAATCCCCTGAGAAATGTTCATCCTCAATATAAGTGCTGTGACTTTGAGAAGGATACGCTTACATTCTTCATAAGCATAAGATGCTTTTCAGCTTGGAGTTATGGAGCAATCACAAACACCCCTATAAAGAAATTAACAAAATTTGATATTTGGACATAAAGAATATTGCTCTATTTCTCAGTTCCTTTCTTGTTATTGAAAAAAAAAAAAAAAGATTTGCCAATGATTTTCTATTAAGTGCTGTGATTTTAGAGCATACATTTGCATTCAGCATGCATTAGGGTCATTTTGCACATTGTCCTGTTTGTAACTCAACAACTGCAAGACCAGGAGCACAATCGGGAAGTCTCCAGTTCTCATCTATGCTGTCCACTGGTCCTGGAATTTTGTATTCTCAGCCTTACCCTGCTGCAAAGAGCCGTAGCACAGGCTCAGCCAGGCACTTGCTCTTTGAATCCAAACTTCAAGACTGTAAATATCCTCTTGGCTGGCAGTCTGCTTTTTGCCAGCGTGGCTTTTAAGTTTCCTCCCACTCATGCTCCTTTCCTCACTCTCTCACTCCCTTTTCCCTCATCTGCTTTGTAGTTTGCTCATGCTGGCATGCCATGCTCCACGGGCTCGCTCTCAGATAATCTTCCAACAACCTCAAGGGGGTTTTGAAGATTTTCTGCTTGCTTTAACACACCTAAAAGCTGTTGCTCTCACTTCAGTCTGGGCAGAATATCCTTCATTTAAAATGACATCAACATGAAGAGAGATGCTTGTTGCTTCAGCTACAAAGGCCTCGGTGGAGTTTCAACACTGGAAACAGGATGGCAGAAGGAAAGTGTACACAGTGCTTTGTGTCTGCTTCATCAGTAACAATGCATTTTTAAGGACATTGATGTCTGGGGCCAAGTTTTTCTCATGTGGAGCTTTGTGGGAATACTGCTTTTAGTTCAGTGGCAATAGCATCAGGCCTAAAAGCGAGCATAAAAACTTTCTAAACCCTGTGGTGGTACATGGGTAGAATTATGCCATACTGTACATGCACAGTATTCTCCTCACATTGTCCAGCAACACCACATTTAACAGCAGCAAGGTTACAATTTAACCAGGGGCATCATTCCAGTGGCACCCTGAAGATTCCCTGGACTATAGACAGATTTTGTTGTCTTTAAAAGTATTGACTTTTCAACCTGTGTTAGGCAAGAATAACTGAAATTATGCATTGCAAATCCTATCTGTCATTTACTTAGTCTCCTAGAAAATACAGCCAACAAAATCATTTTCCCTCAGAAAGGTATTTTTAAAAGAAGTGGCCTCTTCCCTGGCCAGACTCACGGCTCTTTAGGCGTTGTTTTCTGCGCACTTTGCTTTCCTGCCTTGTTCTTCCTCTCTTCCTACCATGCCATCTCAAAATTATTTCCTTGCTGTGCTCACCTGTGGGCAGAGCACAGTGTCTAGATGCCAAAACTGCCATTTCTAGAAGGTTGTGTAAGCAGGGAAGAAAGACCATATGGGAACCACAAGGAAGCAAAAGCAATTGCCCAGACTCCCATCACTGTTTCTGCAGGCACTGCCTTTTACAGGGAGTGAAAGGAAGCCTCATGTTCTCCCTCAATTGACAATCAACAATTTTGTTGGCTCTCAAACAGTGTAATTTTGACACATTGTTTAGGTGGTCCATGGCCAGCACTGAGTCACTGGATCCATGGCCCTGGTCTTCAGTGCTTCAGACCAGAAGAGCAAACAGTGCTGCAAGTTGGGACCTTCTGTACCGACTAACCACAAGGACAGCATGAAATAGATGTTTCCCTCATATCCTCTGGCACAGGGGCACCAAGTCTGGGGAATCCTGTGTTTATTTCAGGTTCTGGTGGGAATGTGGTATAATTGTTCTCCCCATCCTTTTTTACACCATGTCTTCCTCTCATCTGCCTGATGTTAACAACTCAGTTGCTTTCATCCACACATTTACACTCTTCTGTCCTAACATCTCCCTGCTGTCCTCTATATCACTGTCAAGTGATGCTGGCCCTTTGTGTCCCCCACCTGGGCTGTGTTCATGGGGAGGGCAGGCATTGGGGCACAGTGATATATCTGGACTTGTAGTAGGGCACAGGGAGGAAAGACCAGTAGTGTGGTCTCTGGCTCATAGTTAGGTGGTTTAGATTTAGGTGAACAATGCTGAAGTACATTTAGATTGGATGGAGACTCTAGGATGGTTTTGCAAGAGAAATTTCTGGTTTCTTCCTACCCAACCATTAAGCATAAATCTACAGAAAGACTGTGTTTTTTGCATTTAATGAGACAAGGCTCAGTCTTATCAGCCATGAAATAAATAACTTTCTGCTCAAGCAATAAGAAACATAACCTGGTCTCAGAGCAGAGAGTTCAATAAAACATACATTGATCTGAAAAGAAGACCATTAACTTCAAGAAACAAGGTGTATGTTTTTCTTAACTGGAGTTAATTCCATTACTGCTGAGGCCGATCTTAGATAAATTGACTTCTACTGGTTTCAAAAGCACAGGGAAGATAGAGTCTGGTCAATAGTTTACCAAACCATTTCAAGGAAGATCAAACCATTTCATTGTTGATCTAACCACAACAAGACAAAGGCCATTGCAGATGCACTGAGTTTGCGTGGCCAGGTTTTGGTAGCAGAGGGCTACAGGGGTGGCTTCTGTGAGAAGCTGCCAGAAGCTTTCTCTATGTTCAACAGGGCCAAAGCCAGCTGGCTCCGAGATGGACCTGCTGCTGGCCAAGGCCGAGCCCATCAGAGATGATGGTAGAGCCTCTGGGATAACAGACTGAAGAAGGGGGGGAAAAACCCGTGCAACAGCAATTGCAGCTAGAGAGGGGAGTGAGAATATGTGAGAGAGACAGCCATGCAGACACCAAGGTCAGGGAAGAAGGAGAGAGATTGGATACTCCAGGAACTGCAGAACTTCACCCCATGGTGAAGGCCATGATGAGGCAGCTGTGCCCCTGCAGCCCATGGAGGTCCACAGTGGAGCAGAGATCCACCTGCAGCCCATGGAGGAGCCCATACTGGAGCAGGTATATGCCCAAAGGAGGCTGTGACCCTGTGGGAAACTTATGCTGGAGCGGGTTCCTGACAGGCGCTATGGACCCATGGAGGGAGGAGCCCATACTGGAGCAGGTTTGCTAGCAGGACTTGTGACCGTGGGGGTAGCCACATTGGAACCTTTTCCTGAAGGACTGCACCCCATGGAAGGGATCCATGCTGGAGCAGTTAATGAAGAACTGTGGGAAGGAATCACGTTGGAGAAGTTCATGGAGAATTGTCTTCTGTGGGAGGGCCCCCACACTGGAGCATGGGAAGAGCCTGAGGAGACCTCCCCATGAGGAAGAAGTAGAGGCAGAAACAACCTAGATGAACTGACTGCAATCCTCATTCTCATCCCCCTGGGCTGCTGTGGGGGAGAAGGTAAAGAAATGGAAAAGTAATTGAGTCCAGAAGAAGCAGGGGAAGGGGGAGGAAGGTGCTTGAGATTTGTTCTTTTATTTTTCAATATCCTACTCTGAATTGATTGGTAATAAAGTGTTAATTTTCCACAAACAGAGTCTGTTTTGCCCACAGTGGTAACTGGCGAGTGATCTCTCCCTGTCCTGATCTCAACCTATGAGCCTTTTGTTATATTCTCTCTTCCTTGTCCAGCTGAGAAGAGGAATTACAGAGTGGCTCTGGTGGGCACCTGGCATCCAGGCAGGGTCAACCCACCACAGTGGAAAATGCCAGTAGAACCCAGGAAGAAATAGTCTGGAGTAAAGATGAATCATCGTGAGTTTATGAAAGAAATTACATTTATTTTTAAGATTACACAATAAGAAATCACTGACCTCCATTTGGTTTGAATTTTGAGTGGTTTGGTTTGCCTTTCACTTGTTTTGAGCTGAAAATGTGTTTATTTTGGAGTGTTTATCCTGCATTATCTGTGACACATTATCTATCATCCAGGGTAAATGCTGCACACAGGTATTATAATTACCAGAGCATGCAAACTGTCATAGCCCCTAAGTGTTTTCCTCTGAAATGTATCCCAGGAATTGTGCACATTTATGAAACACTCAGAGGCACACACATCTCAGACTATGGTTTTGTTTCCAGCTGTCTTCTCAGCAGCAGCCTGAGTGACAGTGAATCCATTACGCTTCCCTGACCATTTCCAGAATCCTGAGTTTGGTTGCTACGCCTTTGCTGAACTTCACTGTTTGGGCTGAAATTTTTCGTGGCAGGACAGCAAGAGTTGCTGTTGTTTTCATACTATCCCTTCAACATATGTTACTATCTGATATGAGGAGGACAGGGTCCACTTTATATATATATATATATAAAATATATATTTATTAAATAATATATACACTATAATTCAATATGCATATTAGATACTACATTTATAGTGTACTACAATACACTACACTTCACTGTCTTGTAATATAATATGTTTTAGAATGTGTTTTTACAATTGAAACCCAAACTAGATAAGATGTATTGTTTGCCCTAGCGCTCTTAAGAGAGGAGCCAGATGAGCAGCCTTTCAATAGGACGGTTCTGTTTGTTCATCCGGGCGATTCTTGCATCATTGCTGGGAAGGAAAAAAAAAAAAAAGGCATTTCAAGATCTCAATATGTGTCATTAAGCCTTGATTTGGATCCTGAGGGCTCTGTACTATGGGTTTTTCTGTCAATTGTACCACTTAAATCCCTACAAACAAGCATATCCTAAAGTGCTTTGCTGATGGAAGGCCAGACAACTTGGCAGCCTTCTGGGGTGAGCCCTCTCCTCTCTGCACAGCGTGGTGGTGGGAGGAAAGAACTCAACTATGTCCTTCAGTCATAATTGTTTTTAAAAAATGAAAGGGAGGGGAGAGAAACCAAACCAACCAGCAGGCAATGGGAACACTTTGAACACTTTCTATCACCTTTATTCTCCTCTGACTGTCTTTACGCCCTAGTAATTATACTGATTTCAGTGGAGTAGGCTGTTCTTTGACATACATTTAGCAGACTGTGGCCATGACAAAAATCAGTGTAAACGATCATAGATCATTCATAGTAGGGTAGGTAAAGAGCCATGGTATGAACTGACAGAAAGTAACTTGAAGATGACTACAAAAAAGTCCAAAATCCATCTAAATTCCTAAGATCCAGACTCTGCTCCTGATGGCCAGGCCACTGAGCATATCTTTTTTTTCATACCCTGCTTTGAATGCTGTTCAAATATAAGAAGGAACTTTACCTATTTGGCCATTAGAAGAAATGTCCAGGCCACTCAGCAGCTGCATTTGGCATGGGTTGGGTTCTCTGAACACCATGCATGTATCTCTGGGGGTGATCTTCCTGATAAAGAGACAGGAGCACTACCAGGTGCAGACCTCAAAGGCACTTAATGCAATGCACGGTGTATAGTGATAGCTTGAAACAACAGAAGCATGAAAGGAAACCTCTGCAGCTGCCTCTGACTGCAGCAAATACATGAAAGGACAATATCATGAGGGGGGTTTATGTTTTGTTTCCTAACAGGGGATCAAGCAGCAGATCAAAATTTCACCTGCGTTGAAGTGAGGGACTAAACCACAAAAGGCTGATTTCTCCAAGCTGAATGTGTCAACGGATTTTGAAATGAGATGTTTAAAGTGCTGCCCTGGGACTGTAAGCAGAGAAGGGGGTGCACTGGCACCCCTGCAAATGAGGCATGATTGCTCCGAAGGGCTGCTGACAAGGGTGCTGTCAGGGCTGCTGCATCAGGAAGGGGTTCTCAGGCTTGCAGCAATCTAACAGGGAAAAGATGACCAGAATCAGCATATAATGAGTTTATTCAGCATCTTTTGAACACAGCTGCCTTATTGCTTTTTTTTTTTTTTTTTTTTTTTTTTTTTTTTTTTTTTTACCACAGACCTGGAAATAATAACCTTTATTTAAGTGCTTATATTCAGCCATATCAGCACTGCCTGTTCCAGCATGAAGGCTTTGAAAGGGATATTTGATATGAGATGATTATTTGCTAAGCCATCAAGTTCAAAAGTAGATTTTTGGAAATAGGCATGACCAGAGCTGTTTTTTAAAAGTGACCTGCAAACAGCTTTCTAGATCTCAGCAGCTTTGCCTTTTCATTGTATGTTGCCTCATATTCACCTGAATTGAGTTCATTTCTGAGCACCGACACCCTCAATTTTTGATATCCAGCAAATTAATTGTCTGGGTTTTTCAGGTGTCCTACCTGTGACCTTGTGAGACTCAAACATATTTAGGAATCAATAATATAATGAACTCCATCATGATGGTCACAGTTGGGTGTCCCTTATGAATCTTGCATATGCTAACAGTCAAATACTACAAAAGAAAGTTTATGTGCATTTTGGTGGTAAAAATAGATGACTGTGTAATGAAAGGCATTGTAGTTAGCATTAAATTAATGCTAAATTAAATTAAAATGCATCCTTAAATTCTTGAGCTTGGATTTTTGGTGACTCATCTGTATCCAGATGATCTGCCTTTCTCTCTCTGTTGAGATATTTTTGGAGCATGGATGAATTCCAAGTATGAAACCTCAGTTTAGACAGGGCAAAAAGAGATAACAGGAGGTTGGGGAAGTGACCAAAATAAAGGCAAATTTGTATCATCTGCTTTGATGAAGATGGTTCCTTCTTTTCTGCCTTAGCATCTTGACTCCCTGCTCTCAAGAGGTGAGGGTTTAGCAGCCATGGCCTGGACAGGCTGTTTTTTCTCATGTACCCTTGAGAGGATTTGCATCTCCCTCCTCCTGGTGCACCCATTGCTACCCTGATCAGCGACCATGTCATGCAGAAAGACTAAAACCCACCGAAAAGCTGCCCTGGGAGAGCTATGACCCAAAAATCTCCATTCCATATACCTTCGTGTAGCTGCTTGGATAGCTGGCATCCATGGTGCAGACCTGCAAGACTGATGACCCTGTGTCGGCTTCTGTGTTTAAAAATATACATGGCCATTGTTTCCACTCACCAGGAGCAGTTTATTAACGCTTCTTGGTCTGCAACTCCTGCATTTGGAGAGGTCCAGCGGGATAAAAACCCATGTGCCCAAGGAAACAGAATGTTTTTCTGTGCCAATCACCTTTGCATCACACTCCTTCCTTTGCTCAGCAACTACGTTTTCCTCTGCAGTCATTCAGCTGTTCACTTCCAGGATTTTTTAAAGCTCCCTGGTGCTGGCCAAGAAAGGAATAAAAATTAATTTGGGTTGTTAGAAATTCAACCCAGGAGACCGTCACTGGACCAGCAATGTTCAGATACATACTGGAGGTGTGCATCCCCACTTTCAGAGATTAGATCTATTGATCACTTATTGGGTAGAAGAAGAAAAGAAAAAAGTGGTTTAACTGTGAAAATTGTTGGAGAAAACTGAGAGATAACCAATGAAGAAAACCCCATTAGAAGCCTACCGGTGCCACATGCAAAAAAAAAAAGGCTTGTGCTTGATTTTGACACTGCACGTGAACACAAAACCAGCAAAAAGGAGGTCATTACAAATGCACTAAGGGATGTTCCCCTGAAAATCAGCTTCATGACTTTTTCAAGCCAGACCTGAAATTTTCCCCTGCTCCGAGCAGGGCAGCAGCTGGTCTTGCCATGGGGATGTATGGGAATGCAGGAGAGATTCATTTCCAAAATTGTACTGGGATACTTTCAGATAAATTCATGAAGATCATTTTTTTTCACATTGAAAATGCGAACTAATTTAGAAAGTGGTCTGATCTTGATGACCTACAAAATGTCTTTAACTGGAGCTCAGCTCTGACCTTTCAGACATGTTAAAATAAATACTTCTATATGCTTAGACAATAAACACAAGCAAAAGGCATTTAAAATGTCACAAAGATAAGGAAGCATCATTTTTTGAGAGCTCTTACGAAGTATCTGGTTTTTTACATCTTTTGATTTCCACAAGGAATTCATATGGTTTTCTGAATAGTTTGGTCTAAATACCAAAGTTAATAAACAATTTGCTCAGAGAATGGTATCTGAGAAAAAATGGTGTTGTCCTTTCCCTCAATTATTAGCTTTTTGTGAGGTATTTTAATGTACAGTGCCATTGCTTTAAAATGCTAAGAGAGGTGAGACTCTATCTGCAGTTTTTTTGGCTAATATATAACTGTGAACAGCAGAAGGGCAATAAACAAAAAGAGCTTCAGGGCTCTTGGAAATTGCTGACTCATGTTTGATGATACAGAGGTTGTCCAAAAGCCACAGGCTGTGAGATGAAGCAAGCAAAACACCGTGAAGCTCGGCATGCAGCATCCTCCCACAGCACAGAGGGAACTCAGATGGGACAAAAATGCTGCCACTAATCTGCTCCTCTGCAGGCAGCACACACGGAGAGGGGCACACACAGGCACCACCTGTAGGGTGGGAGGTGGCACTGAGGGGTGGGCAATGAGAGGGGAGATCCTCCTGCCTCTACTGATGGGGTGTGTGCTCCCAGCTCTATCACTGGCATGGGTTGGACCCCACTGCCGTAGGGCTGTGCAGCTCAATTTGTTTTGGCTGGTCGGTCAGCTCTTGGGTTTGTGCCTTTAAAGTGAAAAACAGGATCTTGCAGTGACTGTGAACCTCATGTACTGGACTGACTTTTATAGGGATCTTCTTGAGAAGGAGAATTTGCTCGTTTTCCTTTTCCCTGTGTGCGTATGTGTGTGTGCGTGCACAGCAGGCAGGTGTGAGTGTGTGTGTGCATGCATGTAAATAAGGCCTCATAATACCATTAAATTAATTCCTTCTGTTGCTATGGGAACACACACTACTGCATCAAGCGTGTGCAGCAGAGGAGGTAGGTGCTATGGCCGATATCAGAGCAGACCCTTGGGTTTATCTTCTGAAATGTTGTGGTTTTTTCAAAAGCAGACTGGGAAAAAATTGGACTGGAGCGCCTGAAGCCAGGAGGTGCAAATCAGGAATTGGCAGTCCTTTCCCAGCTTGCAAATGAACCAATCTTCACACCTAATATTAGCAAGCCCCACCTGGCATGCCAGCCTGTACCTGGGGCTGGTTCCCAAGGAGATGAGTGGTGGGCCGGCAGGGTTGCAGGAGCAGGCAGGACAGAACACTGGCTCTTTTGACACTTCCCAGTGATTCGTGGGGCTGGAGGAGAAAAAACCCTAGCCCCAAAACCCATTCAAGGAGAAAAGGCTTGTAGGGCATCTAAGGATCTTGAAGTCACGCTTCCCCATGCCAGGCAGGGTTTGCTCCCAAACTATCTGTGCTCTCAAATCAGCATCCCGATGCTGGATGGCAAATGTGCACACAACTGTCCCATACCAATGGGCACCATTCTGGGGGCATCATGGTGCAAAAGGTAACCTGCCCTGACCACCACCACTGCTCCCCATGCTGAGGGGCTGGAAGATCTCACAGCAGGAACCTCAGCTTCCTCCTGCTCTGTTTGCAGCACAGAGAACCGTATTTACCCAAAAACTTCACTGGCAAGGCCGTACAGCTTTCTCCTTGTGATGCACAGGTTAGAGCCCTCTTTCTGAGATGGCAGGTCATCTCAGGAATACTTGCTGCCCTTCTCACTAGAAATCTTTTGATTTCTAGTCCAAATCTGAGCTCCCCTCCAGCAAGCAGCTCCCTGCCTCAGACAGACAGTCTGAGCTGGAACCAGGGACACCAATGACCATCTGCTGGCTGCAGAGTCTGTGCAAGAACAGCTTTGGAAGAGTTTTCCCAGCTCTGCCTGTCCACACTATGGCACATCAGTGCTTTAGGAAGAGATTTGGGGTTTTAAAGGTTTTAACATTCTTTATCACTTGCTTTTCGAAATCACGTTTCGTCACATTTGATTTGCTATTTTCTTTACAATCAATCACTTTACAATCTTACTGAAGATCAGAAAGGTATGAAGCAACACAAGAGCTGGAAGGACCCTCCACTCCACCACAGATACCCACAGTCATCCAATTTACCCTACTCATCCCTCCACACTCCTCAGAGCCTGCCTTATCAGGTAGCTTTAAATTATTACTAATTTCCAATTTAACAAAGCAATTTCTCATCCAAAACTTAGATGCAAGAGTGATTATCCATGTCAACTGCCAGCTCTCCCTTGGAGTCACAGCTTTCTTTCCTAGACAGGGTTGTACTCTCCCAGGAGACTTCCTGGGAGTTGTTCCCAAATGGCTAACCTACCCTTTAATCACAACTGAAATGCATCTGCTCAGCTGCAATCCTTCAGCTAGAGGATCCCACTCTATACAGAGCAGTAGCTTGTCTTCTTTTCTGCTTGCAATACCACTCATCTTTGTGCTGACTTTACCAATAGTAAATTTGGTTTGGTTTTTTTTATAACTTTTCTGATTTGTTGACATTGTATGATTTAGAAAACCATAATAATAGTAATAGTAATAATAATAATACTAGTAATAATAATAATAATAATAATAGAAGATATCAGTGAAGGCACAAGCTTTGTTTCCCCCTTACCCCCACTGTGCACTACTTGCTGGGATCTGACAGCCAGTCTGTTTTTTGACCCTGTATGCCTTGTTAATACCATGTCACAAAAATGTCTAACATCACAAGGTCACACAGTACCAAGCCACGTGCTTTGAAGAAGTCCAAGTGTATTTTTCTGCATAGAGGTGTTGGTCCCATCCATGGAGGTGTTTAATCCCATCACAGAGGGAAAGAAAAAAGTTATCCACTGTGATCTGTCTTCTGAGAAGCCATGATAACCACATTACTTAGGTTTTCAGTCTACTTTTCATACTTAGCTGCTGAAGCTACCTGTGCATCTTCTTTTAACCATGACGGTTTCTCTTCAACAAAACATATTGTGGAGGGGCTTTTTTGGTGTTTGGTTGGTTGGTTGGTTTTGGTTTTGGTTTTGTTTGGGGGGTAGGGGAAGAGTTGGGTTGGGTTTTTTTGAGCTTTTTGCAATGTTTCTGGAACTGTATCTGCAGGAGCACCCATAGAAGGATCTGAATGATATCCAGGTGGCACCAACATTTCCACCATTAAACTCACAGTCACAGCCACTGCATTACACTTTGGAAAACTGACCATTTTAAAGCCCTAAATATACATCTGAGTGGTTGGCATTGCATTCTGTTTGCACAATATAAATGTCAACAGAGCCTGGCTAGGGGTACCTAGGCAACAGCTAATTTTGAGGTCAGTGATTAACTCTTCTTTGTCAGAACGCAATTTACCATCAAATTATCTCTAGCTGAATATAGCACTTTCTGGACTAAAAAAGGTCTTTCTTGCTATATTAAGACACTGAGAGCCATTATTAATGGTGGCAAGTGATGTTTGTTGCATTTTCTCCTGGTCGAAATACTGATGTCCACGAGAGTAGCAGTCTCTTAGGGGCAATGACTCCCTACTCCAGGATTCCCAAGAAGAGGAACCGAAGGCTGAGCTCAGCCCCTGCACACCACGCTGCAGTGTTTATGGCCACAGCAGGGAGCAATCAATTTTTATTTTCTATGGCACATATACACACTTTCTTGATTAGATAAAAAGTTGATGCTACCAATTAGCACATATATCAACAGTAAGGTATTGATGTTCAACTTGAATTTTGCTCTCTCCCTTCCCAGAGCACTATGCTACCTTCAGTTCTTCAAAATCCCTCATTTTTTTCATTAACTTCTAGCTAGTGAGTCAACCCATAATTTTGGGTTTAAAACTCTCTGTATTCTAGCACTGTACTTCAAACCCATTCTGCTATCTCATAAGGCTTTTTGGAAATAAAACTGAAAGCCTCATATATTAGAAGGTACTTCTAGTGGTCATCTCAGGAAGCAGGCTGTTCTGCAGGGATTACAGAGGTTAAGCAGTCATCCTTCTGCCTGGAAAAATACTCATTTGTGATCTACATCAGCATGAGCATTTGTTTGGAGGACTTCAGACCTATGGACATTACACCACTGGGCCCTGTCCCTGGATTTGGTGCTGCCAAGCTATGTGCTTTACCTGTGGGATAAGGAGGAGGAGGGTGATCTGGATGCCTACAGGAGGGCAATGGATTTTGCTTGCTGCCAGCACCTGAGTATTACTTTGTTTGTGGATTTTTCCTAGCTTTTCCTGCTGCCCTGGGAGATGTAATCATACCAGTCCCTATGCTTTGCTCTCTAAGCACCCTGAGATGCTAATAACTTCAGCCTTGCCAGCTCTACTTTTGGTTTACTCCTGTAAAGCTGACATCACCAGAAAAAAGAAAACAGAAAAAAGGAAAAAGGTTTTCTGAGAATTTGCAATTCTTTTTTACTGCCACAGCTAAATAATCATCAGTTTGTTTCTTGCTGGCAAGGACCCAGGCTTTTGAACAGTGACTGGCTTTTTTTGCAGTTGCTTTAATTTGTTGTCTTAGAGGAAATGTCCTCGCTGATGTTTGCCAAGCTGACATGTAAAGAAATATGAAGCTATATTTGTTTCTGTAAGACTCAAATAAAACAGGTAGAGCACCAATAATAAGGGTTTACACATGTAGATGTTATTGTAGATGTAGATTAACACCTGAGTTATTAATGCCTCTGGGTAATATCTAATATCTATCAAATATCTAATTTGATGCATAATACATTTGGCTGGGATGTATGAATTTGTGCCTGTGATGTTGAATTCCTGGGCCAAGCACCCCTGGACAACATTCCCACTGGTGAGCAAGGACCGTGCTCCCTGTACTGTGCTCCTCTGCTGAAGGTACAGCCTTCCTCTTCGAGGAAGAGAGCAGTAGCTCTACCCACTTTCCTGTCATTAACAGAAAAGATCCCACCTATGACACCAGGATGCAATCTTCTCGGATGCCTGGGATTTCTTTTAGTTCAGTGACTGAAGACCAACCAGCATGTCTTGGCTACCACCTTGTAATTAAAGACTTTATTTGACCCCTACAAGAAATTGCCTATGGGGACGAGACAAACTCCAGCACTTAAGTTTTAAGGACAATTTTAAGGGGTTTGTTTTAAGGGAAAATTGGAAAACCAACTAAAGGGGATAGCTTAAGTACAGTTCATTTTGTACTGCGGCTGTGTGGAGATGTACCAGAGCAAGCACAGGAAAGAAAGCTTGACTACAGCCTCATAGGGTGAGTGAAGATAGAGATTTGGTCCTGTCTCAAAGAGGATGTTTCTGTATTACATGCTGTGACTGCTCAATGCCATATAGCTGTTGGCCCCCATTTTTGGGAGGGCATATAGCTAATTCATTCCTGTGAGAGGCGGGGGGCAGAAAATCAGACCTCCTCCACCATTTCCTTAGGGACTCATTCAGTCATTAGGTGAGTACCTAGAAGGCTGTATCTGGGCAAATATTCTCTCCCAGATTTTAAAAAAAAGGGGTGAATAAGCCCTGCTCAGGTCTCTAAAAATAAAGATATGGCAACCAATTTTTGGGAAGGGGTTCTAGGGCAGGTCCTTCTTGGGCAGAGGTGCAGATCTGCTATCTCAGCACATCTCTCTGGCCATATCCACAGAGATCAAAACTGAGCTTATTCCATTTTCTCAAGTCATAGTGTGGCCTGTGGCAGCGAGGAGGGGCAGGGGGTGATCAGGATGCACCACTACACATTTGGATCCTATTCTGACCTCTATCTGCTCAAAGGATCCTCAGCACTGGGATTCTGGGCTTAGAGATAGATTTTTTTTCCCATTTTGGGGGGGGGCATGTACCTTAATGTATTTCCCCAAGCCCTTATAGGGACTGGCCTGCAGAGCCAGTTCTGTGCTGCGGGCAGGGAAATTGCTCATGAGTGATGATGGGGCTGTCTTTTTGCAATTTCTAAGAAAGCAATTTCAGAGAAGAAGATGAGCATAGTGCTTTTTGCACCATGAAATTTATTTTTAGCTTGCATTCTAGTATCTGGAAAAATTGTTCTCAAACTCCCTTTTAACTTTAATGAAAAAAAATGTATCTACACCCTCCTGTGTAGTCACTGTTCAGCAACTTACAGGATCACATGAAACAAATATCTTAGTGAAATAAATTTGCAGTTTCTTTTTACAAAGCTGAAGAAAGACATTGGTTATGTGAACTCTGGACTCCCTCTCTTAGATGTGCAGAAAAGCCCTGGACCAATTTAAAGGCTAGTTTGAAGCCATTTAAAAACTTAAGCAAAAAGATCTGGGAAAAGTTTAAAAGAATGAGAACAATAAAAGACCTTGTTCCACTACACTTGATGACACATCTAATGATGAATGACCTTTCTTGCTGTTGCTTTCTTTCTGTCAACAGAACAAGAAGGGCAAGGAACAAAAAGCTGCAAAATATGTGTATTTAGCTTCAGTATCCTCACCCCCAATCTCTAGAAATAAACAGAATGGATCAGGGGCTCTCTTTTTCAACAAAGGTAAGCGATGACCATGCCTTTCCTAATGAATTCTGTACAAACCCATGTGCAGCTCTTTAGGCATCCAAGAGTTGCTGGCCAGAATTATTCCTTCAGAAGCTAAGCCAGGTCCTCTGGCTTAGCCTGGTTGGCTGGTGGCAGTGGGCTGACAGATGTGGAGATTGCTAAGCAGATGTGTGGATCGCTCTTGCAGTCACTGCATCTCTACCAAAAGATGACGTGATGAAAGCCCAAGCACCTGAAATAAAACAAACATCTCTGGGTGGTGAGCCCTCAGAAGAGGCGTCTCTGTCTGACTAAGCTTAAGAGGTCAAAGCTGCATCCAAAACTCATCCTGTCTGAAGTGGGAGTGGTAGGAGGAGGAAGGATCATAACCTGGAACCATGTCACTGTCAGCCATGGGCAGAACTGGCAGCTGCTGAAACTGTGGGATGAGGCAGGGCAAGGGGATGCTGGGCAGGGATCCTACCCCCGAAAGAAAAAGGGAGAATTTCACTTGAAAGTGAGAGTCATGAGTGCAAGATCATGTTTGCTGTGCTTCTGTTTTTCTGTGCATATTTGCATTTACATTTTCTTCTCACTGAAAAATAAATTCACGAGGGCTCAAACTCATGTGGGATTCAACCTAAGGTTCAGCCTGAATCCATTTCTGATGACCAATGTTTGCTACAAAACTGAAAGCAGATTTTCACCTGCTTATATGAAGTTTGTCCCTGTACTTTCTGCTAGCAATCAGAAACCACATAAGACTCAGTACCACTTTCCAAAGCCCACATCAAATCCATTGGAGAAATGCAGTTTTGTGAATGCAACAGTGTAAATCAGGATTTTCAACCCAAGCATATGCTAGAAAAAGTATAACAGTTGTTTTCATGAGTTTATGTGGTCCCATGTAGCCTTACTGTGCAAGTAAAATAGATTTTAGAGACACGTAGGCTGTTTTCTGGACTGTAGTTGCATGAGGGACAGAGCAGCCAAGCAGCTGGAGACTCATCAAAAGGGAGTGATGGCACTCTGAGTGCTCCATCAAGAAGCACAGTCAAGCACTTCATGGGAAACACAATGTGTGATGGAGAAACAGGACTGTGAAGGATGAGACTGAAATTCTTAATGGTGTCTGAACACCTCTGAGGTTTATGTCATCAGTAAGTTTCGCAATACAGCATGTTTTCAGGTGGACACCTGTCCAAATCTGAAGGATCAACCAGTGGGTATTGTTAGTAAAAACCTAGTAATTGGTGTTACCAGGTGACTAGGCTGAGTTCACAAAGTCAGGAAAATGATAAACTTGAAGAGATTCCTAAATGGATTGCTAAGCATTTAAAACGTCTTTTCACACCAGCTGCATAGAAATCTCTGAAATGCTGGTTAGCTCACCATCTGTGTTATCCCCCCGTCTCTTCCCCTCCTCCTGCCTTTATTTTGAGGCTTATTTATGCTGCCAGAAGAAAAATGACTCTTCAATATTCTTGGCGTGTTATTGGAAAGATAAATTTTGAAGTGAAATTTTTGTTGGTTCCAACTCTTGCTATATAAAGCACATTCAATAATACTTAACATTTACTCAGCCTACTTATTAATCATTAAAGAATACCAACTATCAAAACAATCCATAGTTAACTGAAATTAAGTAATCACATATTAAAATTACACCACAATATTGCTCAGATCTCAGAACAGATGGAGAAGTCAAGCAGAGAGTTTTTAAATAGTTTGTTTCAGCAACTTTTTAATCTTGTTGCTGCTTAATTTTCAGAAACTCGCTAAGATAATTACGGACTTATATCATGCTCTGTGCTTAGGTATGCACTGCTGAAACATAGCTTTTTATATTTATATTCTCCTCTGAGATCTGTGGATCCACTCTCAGCTAGGAAGGCAAGACGAAAACATCTTGATGACAGTGCAGGAGGTCTGACCAGACTTCTCTCTCTGCTGCTCCTTATGGTGCTGCAGTAACTGTAGTGGCTCTTAGGCATCAGCTTTATCTACTCTTTGATTCCTCTTTTTTCCCCACAGCCAGTTAAAATTAAGAGCAACCCATACGGCTCACCTTTGGTTGGAATGACTGATGCAAGAAGCTGTACTAGGAAGGTAAAAGGCATTTAATGGCAGCTCTGGAAATATAAACAGTTTCCAAGGAGGTGTAACCATTTCGATAAGCATGGAGTTGATCACTAGCCCTGCCCATCAATACTTGGCAATGTGAGGGAGATGAGGATGATGCACAGCACTGCTCACTGAGCTCAGTAAGAACCCCACAAGGACTGTGAGAGTATCCTCCTCTTGGAAAGGTAAAAGTCCAGAGAAATGCAGGAACTAAAGAGCCAGAAGAACTGAGAAAACACCTGACAACAAGGAGCAAAGTTAATCTGGACACACACATCTCCTTTTCAGAGACACATTACAGTGCTTGAGCAATTCTTTCACTGAGTGAATACCACAGGTGAGGGGTGTGAGACTGGACTGCTCACAGGTTGAAACCTCTTCCTACATCTTACTCTGAGATCCTAACACTCTCACAAGGTTTCACCACACGTGAAATAACTTCTGCCTCAGCAGCATGGGCTTTTGACATTTTCAGTTAAGGAAAAAGTATTCAAGAACACAGGGATTTAAAATGGCATATATCCATAATATAAAAAGCGTGGACTGCCTTCTGATGTACATGCTATCATAGCCAAGACCTGCAACAAACTTGTTTCCCAGAGGTAACAGGTTGGTCAGAGATGTGACAAATTACTCACTACCAAGACTTTCCACACCACATTTCATTACTGAAAAGTAGATAGATTACATTTCTCCCTCTGCTTTATAGATACCATAAAAATACTGCAGATCTTACAGCTTCATTGTGGAGCCCAGCTCATTCATGTTTTCAAACCTAACTTCTTAAATTCTAATGGCACCATTTTTGATCCATTTTGGAAAATGTTTCAAACAAGTTATTCTGCCACAGGCATTTTAATTAATGTTGAAATAAACCATCTCTGTTTGGGGATAGATTGGAGGATTTCCTCTGCCCAAGTCCAAAATTTTATGATACCTTGGATTTTCCCTTACCTCCACTTGACTTGCTCTATAGCATGTGTTTCCATACTAGGATTCTTGTGTTCTCAGTCTTAATCCAAATTTATGTTGGCTATACTCAACCCGCTCTCTGCTTGGCAAAGGAAACATGGTAACTGCTGTGTTCTGAACTGTAGTAGGGGTACTTGACCTAGTGCTTGAGCTACGTAGACATTCTTAAATCTGCCTGAAACTGCTTTTGCTGCAGTTACTAATGCTGTTGTAATGCCTGGAAAGGCATGGGAAAACATATGGAAACTGGGACACCACATGGGGGCTGCAGGCACAAGTTGCAGTGAAGGTAATTACTAAATAAAAAGGAAAAATCTTTACAGTTGAGGGCAAAGCATGGGCACAGGTTTCCCAGAGAGGCTGTACAATCTCCTTCCGTGGGAATATTCAGACTTGACTGAATGAAACCCTGAGGAAAACCTTTGCATGGTGGCAGGTGTGGGACCAGAGAGATGCCCCAGACCTGACTTCCACTGGTCCCTTCCAAATTAAGCTATTCTAAGATTCGTGCTACAGAAATCCTGGGAAGCAATGACTTCAGTTTTTTATGGACAGTGTCTGCAGCTTGTCTTAATAATAGCATTTAGCAGGAGGACACAATGGGGATGGATGTAATGAATGCTGTCACTCTGATTCCCTTTGAATGTGCCCACCTTTTACCATGGCACAGCTTACTTTCTTCATTTGGACTGTTGAAGACAGTAAACACATTTTCTTCTAATGAATTTTTCAAAAGTGTGTCTAAATAGTTTGCATGCTGTTCTCATAACCAAGAGGGCATTTTATTTCAACATTATTTTGATTGCCAGTCACAGAAGGAACAGACCCTCCCAGACTGGGGCGGAGGGGAGGGGCACCTTTGGCTTGTCCTCTAGGAAAGCCACATTGCTACAAGGGGGCCGCTACCCACTGCACACATTTGTTTGATACCGATTTTGGTAGCAAGGGTCGTGAGACAGTTATCTCATCAATACATATAAATATCTCAAAGGTAGTTGTCAAGAAGATGGTGCCAGGCTTTTTTTGTGTGCCCAGCAACAGGACAAGGACCAGTGGCCATAAACTAAAACACAAGAAGTTCCACCTCAACACCAGGAAGAACTTATTTACATTGAGGATGGCAGAGTACTGGAACAGGTTGCCCAATGAGGTAATGGAATTTCTCTCTCTGGAGACATTTAAAACCCACCTGGACACGTTCCTGTGTCACCTGCTCTAGGTGACCCTGCCTTGGCAGGGGTGTTGGACTGAATGATCTCCAGAAGCCCTTTCCAACCCAAACGATTCTGTGACTCTGCTTCAATTATTCATGTGCTTTAGAGAGGAAACACCCTGGCTGCTGGTTCACTGCGAGACACAAAGAGGGAGACAAGGAGAGAGCTGGTATCTTTTATGCCCATGGGATTAGGTCTTCTGCGGTTTGACCTTATCAGCTGGGAGACCTTAGAAAACAGCACAGATCCATCCCTTCGGTGGTGAGCAGACTGTTAACCGCAGAGTATACACTGCTCAGACAGCGTCACTGTGGAACAGGCTTTCTCACAGCAGTTTCTAGCGCTACTCGGACACGTTTCCATCCGGCGGCGCACGGAGCTCCCGCCGGGCTCGGAGCCCTTCCAGCCGAGCGCGGCACGGACGGCACCCACGGCGGGAGAGGCGGCTGCGGAGCGGGGGGACAGCAGCCGTGGGAGGAGCGGCTCCTCCGCCCGTGCCCCCGGGAGACCCTCCCTGCCCCGGGGCCGGACGGGGACAGCTGGCCAGCGATGACTCTCCCGCCTCGGCACCACTTCGGAGCGACCCCATCCTGCCCCCGGGCCCGGCCCTGACGTGCGCGGCCCCGGGGCGGGGCGGGGCGGGGGCTGCGCGGGGCGGGGCGCGGGGGGCGGCCGGGCCGGCGGGAAACTTCTGCGGCTTCAGCACCACAGACAGGGCGGCCGCCGCGCCGCCGCCCGGCATGAGCGCCCCGCCAGCCCCGCCAGCCCCGCCAGCCCCGCCAGCCCCGCCAGCCCCGCCAGCCCCGCCGCCGCCCGGGCGCCGATGGAGGCGGCGGCAGCCCTGAACGAGAGCGCAGCGGCAGCCCCCCGGCTCCCGGCCGGCGGCGGCAACGCCTCGCTGGAGCTCTCGTCGCGACCCCCCGCGCCCGCCGCCCTCAACCCCTGGGATGTGATGCTCTGCGTGTCCGGCACCGCCATCGCCTGCGAGAACGCCCTGGTGGTTGCCATCATCTGCTACTCGCCCGCCCTGCGCACCCCCATGTTCGTGCTGGTGGGCAGCCTGGCCACGGCTGACCTCCTGGCCGGTCTCGGCCTCATCCTCAACTTCGTTTTCCAGTACGTGATCCGCTCGGAGACGGTCAGCCTGCTGACGGTGGGCTTCCTCGTCGCCTCCTTCGCCGCCTCGGTGAGTAGCTTGCTGGCCATCACGGTCGACCGGTACCTCTCCCTCTACAATGCCCTCACCTACTACTCGGAGAGGACGGTGCTGTGCATTCACACCATGCTGGCGGGTGCCTGGGGGGTCTCCCTCTGCCTGGGGCTGCTGCCCGTGCTGGGCTGGAACTGCCTGCACGACCGTGCCGCCTGCAGCGTCGTCAGACCCTTGACCAAGAGTAACGTGACGCTGCTGTCTGCCTCTTTCTTTCTCATTTTCCTCATCATGCTCCATCTCTACATCGAGATCTGCAAGATCGTCTGCAGGCATGCCCACCAGATAGCTCTCCAGCAGCACTTTCTGACTGCTTCCCACTACGTCGCCACCAAAAAAGGAGTCTCTACCCTGGCTATAATCCTCGGGACTTTCGGAGCCAGCTGGCTGCCTTTTGCCATTTACTGTGTGGTGGGGGATCCTGACTACCCTTCTGTGTACACGTACGCCACGCTTCTACCCGCTACCTACAATTCCATGATCAACCCCATCATTTATGCTTACAGAAACCAGGAAATCCAGAGGTCCATGTGGGTGCTCTTCTGCGACTGCTTTCAGGCTAAAGTGCCCTTTCGCTCCCGGTCCCCCAGCGATGTCTGAGTGACTTTTCTCTGCCGTACTGCACAGAGTGACAATCTCCTCAGTGAACTATTACCGTGCCTGTTCTAAACTTCAAACTACATTGTGAAGTCATTGGAAACATGCTTAAGTATTAGCACTTTATACATATTTGTATCTCTGAGAGGGGTTCAGGGTATGGAGTTTTGGGTTCTGTCAAAATAATAACAATGTGGTTGTATATAAATTTGCAAATCACATTTGTGAAGACATTCCGGTATCGCTTAATTTTAGCACCTTATTTCTAGCTGCTCACCTGCCAAAACAGTGTTGCCTTTCTGAAGGGCAGATAGAAAGAAAGCTGTGTTTGTGTTGTATTTATATGTGTGTGTGCTGGGGGGGAGACAGGGCTGGGAGTGTATGTATGTATGTGTGTGTGTATCTATACTTTGCTGCACAATATTGATAAATTATAACATTTTGTATACAAATAAAAATATGTAAAATGTAATATAACTTTGTGTGTTTAGATGCTTTTAGACATAAGAGAGTTGGCAAATTTGCCTGTTGAACAAAGTCCCTTGAAAGCTCCCTGTGTAATTCTGCCTAAAGAGATAATCATTCACTGTGGAGATGAAATACTGCACCAAGAAAGGCACCTTCTTATGGCTTGTTTTTTTGTTCTCTTCTTAAGTCTGGCAAAGAGTAGCAAAGAGAAAAAACTCCTTTTTTTTTTTTTTTTTCCCCTCCAGCAACCAAAGAAACAAAAAGCCTAGTCAAATAGGCTGCTCATTACCAGGTTTTCAATAGCTTTTATCTTCAAGTTAGCCCTTTATGATCCACTGATCCATTTAAAAAATTTCAAACTGTGGGGAAAAATCATTTTCTAAGATGGGTTTTTTCCTCCCTGTTTTAATCTAACACTGGAAGAGAAAAAAAAAAGAGGAAAAAGAAAAAAAGGCATGGTCTTCTTTCCTAAAAGCCTGTAAAATCCACAATAAATTGACTTTGTTTATCATCTGCAGTTCTGAAGGGAATCTGAATTATTTCTCCCTCTTCTTTTTTTTTGGACTGTGTGCTGTGGAAAAATCATTTAAGTGCATCTTTGCTGTCTGCCTGTCTCGGAGCAGTATACAGTTTTCTGATAATCCCATGGCTTAGTGGCTTCAAGGAGTCCATCAGAGGTCAGTGGTATTCAGAGTTTGGAACACTCCTTCACTCAGCTTCAAATTCACCAGCAACTGATTTATTTATAACACATGCAGCAGATTTTAGAAGCAGTGTTGATGCTTATTTATCTGTAGTTATGCTACACTTACATCCTGGTTATATTATAATTTATTGCTATCATTTCAATTTGTATTTGCACTTGTATGTGCATGGTACCATATGAAAAGTTTGGAGTAATGTGTTTCCCAGCTTGTGACTGGGCAATGCATCAAGCATCCGCCTGCTGGAGTAGCTGGGGCCACAAGGACCCAACAAGCCTCAGAGAGGCTGTGAATCAGTAATGCTGTGAATGCAAGTATTATGCAAACCAGTGTCATTTCACTGATAATACAAAGAGATTTCATTTAAAAGAAAAACTGGTATTCCAGACTCTGCTGGTTTCACTACTTTTGTCAATTCTAATAATCATAAATGTAACATCATAAATTATTAATACTTTAAGGTATGCAGTTCATCAGGAAACTGTTGCAATGATGTTACAAATACAATTCAAAAAAGGTTTTATTATAGGTCAAAATGGTGCTCAGATTAAGAACTCTCTAGCTACTTGTAAAAAAGATTCCCCCCCCCTTTTTTAAGCCCCCATCTCAATAGCTACATCTAAGCCAGTAAATGAAAGAGGGCAAGGCCTTCCCTCTAGCCCTGTAACTGGGTGGCACAGAGCATGCTTAAGCTCCCTTTCCCTTGCAAAGCCAGGGACCAAGGCCAGGATGGGGCATCCTGGCCCTGCTCTGGTCACCTGCATAGACTCAGGCAAACACGCTGCATCACCCACAGTAGTAACTGCTGAGAGAAGAGACTACTGAGTGCCTCAGACAGGCGAAACCTGGCAAAACTTTCTGATAAAACTGAAAAACTTGCCATCTGCTAGGCCTTAGTATCATAACTCTTTGTAAAACCACAGGGAAAGGTTGCCAGATGCAGGTCCTCACACCCTGGCACCGACCCTGCACCCAGGTATGCTGAGTGGAACCTGAGCAGGCTTCTGGGAGCCCTGTGCAGGCTCTGAAGACCAGCATTGGCTCTAAAATCCCCTAAGACAAATTTCTTACGCTTACTTTTAGTCCTTGAAGTTAGGCAGAATCTGCTACAGACCACTCCTAATGCAACCTCCCTCTTTAAACTCTTTCAGGAACTGAGCATTGGGGATTTTCACCATGGATTCATTACGCAGTGACAACCTGTATAAAAATTAGATAAAGAAAACTTAGTTGAATAGAATCCTACTTCAGTAATGAAACACTTAATCGATGAATGGAAAGGGCTTAGGTGAGTTCCTCTTCCAATTTTCTGTTACGTGATCACATACTCAGTTTACCACTTTCCCCAATGATTTACTGTCCCTACAAAATAAAGCTGGATCCCTCCTGTTAAACATGTGATACTTTTGAAGTATTTCCCCAAGCATTCCTCTCTTCTAAGAAGCAAACTTGTGTTACAGTGATCTTAGCCATTCATTTTCTTAGGACAATACAAATGAGAGAGTTTTTTTCTATATAGCACCTTCAGAAAGATTTGCTGACTCACAATTTCTCAGAAAAACTAAGGTAAAAGTGGAGAGAGTGTTTTGGTTAGCCCCGACAATGGAACTGACATCAAGCGACTTGAAGTAAAATATGGTTTTTAATTTTCAAAGTGAGCCTGGATCTGCAGGGATATCTGAGCAGAATAACATAAAGCAGACTACATAATCTCTTTTCTACCCAAACAACATTTCACTTCAGAAAAAGAAAAGCTGCACTTCCTGATGGAGGAAATGCAAGAATTGTGTGTAGCATGATGCCTGTATTTTCCCTGCTGAGTTTTCTGTTGAAACAGCAGAGATGTATTTGAGAAAATGGTGTTATATTTGCAGCATCTGGACCCACAAACTCCTCCGGTTGTCAGATGATGGCACTTTTACCTTGGTCGTGAAATGATTTGGGGTGACAAAAATTCCCAGAGTCCCCACTTCCAGTTGCTGAGCAGGACATGGCTGTAGCCCTCTCACAGCCACAATAGGAAGCCATCTCAAGGGACAACCATGTGTCTGATTAAGGGGGACTGTATCTGATCTTCTATTTCCAAGAGTCAGTGGGTGATTCTGTCTGCATAGAGACCAGAACTGAAATGGCAATTGCCTTTACTGCTGGTAAGCACAGATCTTTCCTTCCTTGTCCCTGCAGGTTTATGTTCTCACATCAGTGATGTGAGGGCAGAAAACACACACTGAGTTAGGTGCAAGGATCAAGCCCAACATTTGGTACTGGTATATTCTATGTAACCTTCACTGGAAATAGAAATGAGATTTCCTGGTTAACCACTCTTAAAAATTCTTTGCCTTATTCTGAGGTAAAATAATGTCAGACTCGGTCTAAAGAACTCCCAGCTTGTTCCCACTGAAACCAGTGATGCTCTATTGCACACAAGCTACAATAATGGCAGTATGTCATTACCAAAACTACCTTTTTGAGGCAGGCAGTCCTTGGCCTCAGCTCCAGCTTTCATTGGAAACTAATGGTTTATTACTAACCTTGAAAGTCTTCCCCTGTAACTTGAAAGTCAGAGGACTTGCAGTGCCTTGCAAGACCAAATCCCAGCAATTTGGCTTGCATGAAGTACCTCTCGCTGTGTTTAGCTCCCTTGTTTCAGAAGGAGCAGTTCAGAAAAAAGAGCATAGCTCTGGTGAGGAAGGCCTGGTTGGGAGCTGGGCCAAAAGCACCCCACACTGCTTGATTTTCTGTGGGGCTTCTACCGAAATCATTGGCAGAACAGTGGAAGTGAGACTGACTCTGCAGGCTGCTTTGTATGAGTCACTGTATATTAAAAAGCCAGCTGGATTCTAAACCACAGGTCAAACAAAACCTCTTTATGTAGCTAAGCAAACAAAAGGACAAAACACTTTTAAACATGAAAAGTGAGTCTGTACATATTTTTATCAATGTGATAATCCACAGGTACCAAGTAACACCCAGTAAAGCACCAGAATCTTGAATCTCCATTCTGCCTCTCTCATTTTAAAAAGAATCAATGTTTTTAATGAGGTAAAAATAATTTCTAATAGTACAGCTGCTCCTCAGCATTTCAGCTAGCTTTTGTGGCAGTCATCTAAAAAGGTAAAGAAGGCAAGGGGGAAAACAAACAAGGTGGTTTTCTCCTTCTTGCTGCTTCATGAAGGAGACGTGATTGGATGGCAAGGAGCGATGAGTGGATGTGACTGAGCTTTGCAAGGAGAATGAGCACATCTGGATCTCACCTTAACCCTTGCTGAGTTTGCTTGTTGGAGGGACACTCCATGGTGAGGTGTCTCCTCGTCACCAGGTCCTCATCAAGTGAGCTCCTCCCTGGGACCTGCTGCAGCTGAAAGTCCACAGAGAAGCTCCTGGGCTTGGGAGTGCCTCACGAAACTCCCCTGGGTAGAAAACCACTATGTCTTTCCCTGCCCTCTAGATGTTTCTTTCTGCTTTCACTTTCTCCCGGGGAAAACATTTCCCCAGGGGCAATTTCATTTACTGAGGGCAGGAACTCGGTGCCCTGGAAATAACCCATCTGCTGCTGGGACAGCTGGAGAAATGTAAGCGCTGACTCAGTGCTGACAGTAGAGGTGGCAGCCGGTTCAGCAGAGGCAGGTCTGCTCGTGTCAGCTCTGTCTGCTGCAAAGAAGTGACAGAAGGCAGCAGGAGGTGAGGCAACAGTGAGGTCTCTGTGCAGGCTCCACATGTTGCAGCAAAGTCCAGTAGTGAGGGGTATTTTTCAGCAGACTCCCACTCTTTTTTTATGATTCTACCTTTTTGGCATTGTAACAGAAGTGGTGGGAGAGAAAGAGCAAGGGAAAAGATGAATGTGCTAGTATTTGCATAAGGGAAAGAGCACAGTGGTTCACACTGTGACTCACAAGGTAGGACCAGCTCCTCTGGCGGTACCTTGAATATATCAGCTGGCTGCAGTGCACCCTTCCAGCAATGGGTGACAAAAGATTAAAAGTATTTCTTCACTGCAGCATTGTCTGAATTATCATCAGTCCTAGACACCTCAAGGAGACAACTGAAAGTGCAGGCAGAGGTGCCCAGCCTATCGTTCAGGCAGTGAAGGGATAAAACATAGTCCAGATTCACCTTTTGCCTTCCTTTTGAGCACAATTAAACTTCTAGCTGCAAGGCAAGACTTGACAAACATCTACAAGACATTTTTTTTTTTTTCCATCCACAACTGTCTCTGTGCCCCTGACACAAGGTACTGGGGCAGAGCATCCTTGCACTGTCCCTCACGTCTTCCTCTGCGGCACAGGCTTTTTGTACCCAGGCAAGACTGCAGTAAAATCTATACCATGGCAGATTTTATAAAAGATTGTCAGCACTTAAAAGTGAGAATTAGATGCTTAGGATCAAAATTACCAAAAGGATTTAATCACCAGTATTCCTAAAGGTGGGTATCAGCAATCTTGCTTGCTGATTAGACCTACAAGTACCAAATTACTCAGCTGCTTTACATTTTTATCCTTTGTGCCCTAATAGCCAGGCAGGAGCACATGCACAGGCTGCTTTGCCCGAGCAGCCCAGAAGCTGCTTTTTCCCCTACACTTGGTGGGGATTGAGGGAGTCTGTGTCCTTACACCTGTGTTTTCCACATGGCTCCGCTTGGTAGGGAAGCACAGGAATACCACATAGAACAAAAGTGATCCAGGCCTTTTGTCTCTGCACTGGCCTATGTTTCCACAGGCTTAAATTTGCTCCAACAGAGAAAGGGGCTGAGTCCAGGATACTGGCAGAGAGTGGATTTTTATGCATATGATGGAAGTTTATCAGCACTGTTGGAAGCACTTGTTTCTCTAGCAGGGATAAACTAGCTGCAATGATTCAGGCACAGGGGATAGATGGGGTCAGGAGGAGGTGAATTTTCTCTTGGGGAAGGAAAGAAATTCTGAGATAGGGGAATATTTTGATGTGGGGGTGGGTTGTTTGTGTGTTTTGGTAGGTGTTTGTTTGTTTGTTTTGGTTTTGGGGTTTTTTGTTGGGTTTTTTGGTTGTTTGTTGGGGTTTTTTTTTCATGCTGCTCACTGTCTAGCTCCCGGCTGATTTAAAACAAAGTCATTTTTCCAGGGAAGGTTTCTCCAAGCGACTTGCTTATTTTGTAGCTTAATTGAAAGACTGGGATTTTTCAGGGACAGATTGGAAAAAAGGATTTAAAAATTAGCTTGAACCTTCTGTCTTTTTTGAGTTAAGGCATATTTTGTGTGGATCAATGCTCATTTTATCACCACCAAGACGACGGCATGCATATTAATAATTACATTTAAAACCAAGACCGAAGGAGAGGTTCTGAAAACATTCTCCTAGATGTAGATTGTTTAAACAAATATTTAGTCTCCTATAAAATCTAATTAGACCTACAACACTCTTTGAATGACTGAATTATTTATTTTAATCAGCACCTTCTGTGACATGTCATCCTTTGCAGCACAGTGAGATAATGTAACTGTATACCTGCAGGTAGATATAATTTGTCGATTTTATAGAAAGAAGTACACCTAGGTAGGGAGCCCCTGGTGGTCTAGTGGTTAAGGACGCGGCGCTGTCACCGCCGAGACCCGGGTTCGATTCCTGTTCAGGGCCACTCCCCGGGCAGATGGAGCCCGTTAGCCCTATAAGGCAATCCATCTACGTCCTGAGGACCTCATTGCC
>JAYRBT010000114.1:69344344-69380288 GCA_036023395.1 Myiotriccus ornatus | reverse complement strand
TCCAATGCGCAGGCTGGAAGGTGTAAAGACCTTCCCCGGTTCTTCGTTCGCGAAGACTGGCCATTACTTATTACTTACACCTAGGTAGTATTAAGATGTTGTCAAAAGAAATCTCTTCTGCAGGAAAATCAGTGTGTCAGTAAATATGGGGACCATGCTGCACTCCAATATCAGTCTCTGACTTCTGATTCTGTGGCTAATTTTTGTTCGTTGGTAGAAAGTTAAGATTTCCTAAAGATTTTATAATTTGTCCAAGCAGGAAGTGTATTTTGTTTTATACGTTATTATTCAGTGGAAAATAAGGAAAAGGGGATGCAAGTAAGTTAAGGGGTCCCCCTTTACGTATGCTTGCAGTTTTATAGAAGGCCCAAAGAAAATAATAAATTGTATTGGATTATGCTATCAGAATAAATGCGTCAGAAAACCTTTTGCAGGGAGAGTTTGGGCACCAAGCATAAACCCAAGACTTTGAGCGGCTCCCCTATTTGATGCAGCTGGAGGTGAACTCCTTTCTCTCAGGAGTCTGAGCTGCTCTGTGACAGACAAAGGTCGTCACGTGGGAGACAGGCATTTGTAGAGAAGTCCATTATATGAGGCCTCACTCGTAACACTGTAAAAGTGAGCTCTAAGAGTAATCAGATACTGCCTATTCATGAATGAGAACAGCTAATTGCGTTATTTTTATTTTGAATGAAATTGAAAAGATCAGAATACTTTGCTGTAGTTGCTGTCACAGCGTTAGTGCCACACGAGACATGTTAGCAGGAAATAAAGACTCTGTGAATCCCCACAACGCTCCCAGCTACTCTAAGGTAAATGCCGTGCTGCCAGCTTGCCTGCTGAAACCCACCGCTGTATTAGCAGCACACAGCTCTAATTGTGTCAGCCAGAACATTTGCTTCTTTCATTAGACATTTTTAGGAGTTAGAAAAGGCTCTGTCTCTGCCTTCATTGTCGTTAAAACTGGGACCTTTTGTCTAATCATAGTGTCCATAGTATTGGTCAGATCCATAACAACTTCCTAATAATATTCTCCCATCCTGCCATGCTTGGTGTGAAATGAGCACTTGTCGCTTTATCTGAGAAGACAGAAACACGCTGAATGTCTCTGATACTTGAGCTGATGATGTCAGTCCAGCTTCTCTATGATGCAGAAAGTGTTTTCTGCCCAACTGGTTGCTTATCCCCTTTGCATGGCAAGTTATGTGACTGTTTCCATCTCTCCAGCGATTCCTGGTGCCTCTGCCAGTACTAAGCAGGGCGTGAGTGCCCTGGCAGCCCTCCCCACTTTATCCCTGCTACGAAGTGAGGAGTGTATTGGTGGCACTCAGTGCTGTGGGTGCTTCCCAATTCTCATGGGTACAGCACACCCCCGGGCAGTGCAAGGCATGGAAGGTGTCTCATACTGCTACGTGAAGCATACCTATGTAGTAACAGGTGAGAGATGGATACTTGCATGAAAATCTGTGCTTTGTGATCCTCCTCTTCTGTGGAGCAGAAAACGAGGATATGAGAAAATGAGGTAGCAGTGAAATTTGGTTGAGAGCTACCAAAGAACATCAGGAAAGTAATTTTGGTCCTGTAACAAGGTATTTGCATACAAGACACAGATAGGATGCAAGTTTTTGGTTCCCATTTTGGCAGCATCCATGTGCGTCTGTTATTCTATTGCTCTGTCTTCTTGCCCTGACACCCCTTTCACTTTCCTTTCTGCCCTAGAAGTAGCCTTTCCTTCTCTCTCCCCCGAAGGCCCTGTGACAGTGGTATGTTTCTTGCTCTTAGTATGAGCTGCCTTTCCTCAAACACATCCATTTTCCTTTCTTTTCACACGGCGCTGCTGCTGCTGCTTTCCTCGGAGGGGTTTCACACGTGAGGAGCCGGGTGGACATCGCCCCGGAGAGGACTACTCCAAGGGGGACAGTGTTACATCTGTGCCACTTCTGCTCTTGCTGCACCCAGGAAAACCATAGATAATAGAGGTCTGTGAGCCAGCCTGGCAGTGATGCAAGCAAAAATTGAAGACTCATAAAACCATAGAATGGTTTAGGCTGGAGGGACTTTAAGAATCATCTAGTTCCAACTCCCCTGCCATGGGCAGGGGCACCTTTTGCTGGATCAGGTTGCTCCAAGCCCTACCCAACCTGGCCTTGAACACTTCCAGCCTCTCTATCATGCAGGCAGCAGAACTGGTTTTCTGCCCAACCAGTTGCCTATCCCATGTGCCTGCCAAGATATGTGGCTGTTTCTAAGTTTCCAGTGATTCTCCAGTGAAAAATGACTGGATCCATCAGACCTGCAGCTTGCTTGCCTCACAGTGCTCCAGACAAGCAACTATAAGTGACTGGTGGAGTTTATTCTCTGCTTTTTGAAAGTCTCCTTCGACCAGAAGTGAAAAGACACAACAGGAGTGGCATTTTTCAAGATACCCACTGTATTACACTACTAAGGGCTTCAGAGTGAGCACTGAAGGCTTAGTCCACCTCACTGATATGTGCTGTTTTATGGCCAAGATAATCCTAAATGGCATGTCATGCCATTGGACTATCTGAAGGACATCTCCAAGACTTGCCTTTGGAGTGCAATACCCAGAGCAATGACCTGTGTATCATTTTTTCCAGGCACCAAGGTAGGACCACAACAGTGGGTGCAGTGGTGTAGTCCCACTGACAGAGCACAGCCAACATGCAGGTGCATTCAGGTTGTTCTAAAAATACACCACAAACTGCTTTGACACATATCAGAGAGGTCAATCAGACTTTTTTATGGAGGTAAACATTCTTACCCTGCAGCAGCACTTCTGGTGATGGCTCCCTTTTAATATGCACATGCAAGCCTGGCTGAAGCAGAGGGGAGGGGGCAAACTGGGTGAGATGGGGAGGGCAACCAAGCTCAGGGAGCTGCAGGTTCCAGCTCCACCACAAGCCTGACTGAGGCTCCCCCAGGGAGGTGCATATCTTTTCTCTCCCACTTGGATTACACAAACCCCAAGTCTGGGGCAGGTGGTAGTGCTGTGCCACTTGGAGACTTTCCTCCCAAGTCCATCTTGCTGCCACTCAGAGAGGCTCCAGTCACTGTCTGGAGTTTGCTGGCTTTCTTAATCAGAAACTGAGACTGAGAAATACACATTATGTCCTTGCACATTTTGTCTACAGGCAATAAAAATATATTTTAAACAACCTAAGGCAGCTTTTACATCTTCTTGTCTTTGCTCTATTCCCAAAAGCCTTAATATGATGTTTATAACTTTGCCTGTCCTGGTATCACCTCTCTTTGCTTCCACACAGAAGCTGTTCCTGCTTATTGAGATTACTCTCAGGTGGCCTCCCTTTAAAATGTATAACCGTATATAAATCCATAGCAACAATTTCTCGGCTGTTCCAGCACGTTGGGCTATCGATCGGCTGTGATGTGCTTGCTGTGCTGTGGTTAACCAGGTCCATACCCCTGGTTCACCCCAAGCAAAGGCGAGAGAAGAACTATTGCTCGGTGCGGTTTCTCGTTGAGCTGCATTTCCCATGAGCTGTTTGCACGCTCCGTCCATCAGAGAGGTGTTGTCTTTCTGTAAGCTCCTTTATGCCATGGCCCAGCAATGGAGGTTTCTAACTTTTGAAAATGTTCCTTCTGTAGACACATACAGCAAAAACCTCTATGGTTTATATTACTCTTTCCCTGCATTTAATTGTTGAGGTCTTACCTGGAGCTGATGTACGCAGCGTGACCAGGGAATCTACAGTGCCTGAGAGCCTTATTATTGTTTGTTTCTGCCTTGTGTTCATTTTTCTTTCTAAAAATATGACAGTTGCTTTGTGAAAATGTCCTTCATAGCTACAGTGAAGAAGAAAGCCTGACTGAACCCCCACTTCTTCTGTGTAACCTCTCAAAAGCAACAGAGGAGAGCTTCACTTGGGTGAAATGTCTTTGTAAAGCCCCCTGTGAGAGCACTCACTGGGCTGTGCTGCCAGAGCTGGAGGATGTACTGAGTCACAGGTGACTGTCTCAGACAAACTGTGATTCAATTTTTTCATGAATTACTTGGGTGATGGAACAGGGACAGTACTTACTCAGTGGGTGGCTGTCAGACACCTGGGAGGGGCTGCAGTTACCTTGGAGGACTGATTTGGTGTTCAACAGAATCTTATCAAGTCTGAAGGAGAGTCTGGAAAAAAACCCAAGAGATAGTCTATCAGAGGTAAGCACAGCAACTCAGCACGACAATCTGCAGTGCGAAGCCAGGGTAGGGAACAAACAGTCATGTAGCAAACCCGTGGAGGAGTATCTTGAGCTGAGCTTGGTCAACAGCTTCTCACCATTTGTGAGGGCTCAGGGGAGCTCCTCCAGTATGTGAAAGCTGCTGTAAAGATAAAAGGAAATCCTGTGCATCTAACATCCATGGTTTGTAGAACAATGAATGAGGAGCTTAAATGGCAGCAAGGAAGAGTCAGGCTTGACACTGAAAAATTGCCGGAAACAGAGAACTGGAACAATCCTTGTAGGGGGGTTGTAGGAACTTCATAACTGGAAACCTCTCACAGCAAGTTGCAAACATCCATCTGCAACAGCACAGGGATAATGACATTGTCTTCAGACACAGTGACCAGGTGAATAAACTTATGTGGTCTCTACCAATGCTATTTTAGTATGTCACTGTCACAGTTACATGTACTTCTTTAATTTGCTGTTGATAGTAGGTAGTCAGGTGTTACAGATGCTACAGTTCTCTGCCTTCTGTTTAGTCCAGACTTTGTGATTACCCATTATGTATTGCTGGCTTTCTAGGGGCAGCAATTCTCCCGGTTCATATAATGTCTAGACACCAGGATGGAGCCCCTGTGAGTAGAATTGTTTGTGCATAAATACGGAAGGCCCTTCCCCCAGAATATTTCCTGCACAGTGTCAACATATCCTTAATCAAACATTAAACTCTGAGTTTGCCTGTGTGTATGGATAAACAGATCTTTTTAAATCAAGGGTTTTTTTGTTGCACTTCCTTCTGTGCAAGCCCATTTCCAGGAGGTAGTGCTACAAATCATCCCTCACCATAGGAGGTACTTTGGTACACTTCTTATAATTATTGCACCCAGCTGATCTCCATGATGTTACAGAGGACTGACTGGAGTCTTCTGAGGATAGGTCTACCTGCAGGTACCAGCCAAAGAGCTCTATTTCATTGAGATGCCATGCAAAAATATTATGGAGTAAATCATCTTTCCTCTTTAGCTAAAGATGGGTTTGGAAACCCATTTGGAAACAAATAACAGTCTAGGAAAAGTATCCCAGGTGAAGTGTTTTCTATAGAAATGTTCTTTATTCCAGGTTATCTACGAATGCTGGGAGGGAAGGGTTACTGAATCACTGCGAGCTCCTAACACCAGATTGCCAGCCCCTGATCTGAACCCTTCCCACTGATGTGGTGTGAGTGATTGCTTGCCAGGCAGCATGCAGGGCCTCCAGTGAGCGGGGCCTGGTGCTACCCAAAATAGCAGGGGGTGGAAGGAAACCTCCTTGAGATGCTCATGTCTGCTGTATGCTCTGCAGCAACTGAGACAGCACTGTAGAGCCTGCAAATTAAATCATAACAAGGTGGATAAACAAATGGGGTCAAATTCTAGTCCACGTCACTAGGACAAAGACATTAATTTTAATTAATGGTAATTGTAACATAATGGTGTTTGACAGCAGAACTAAGGTAGGTGTGCACGTGCATATGTGCACAAGTGAGTGTCTGCAACCTCAGAGGACATGACTTTGGCAGAAAGGTCAAGGTAAGAGGGATCTTAAGAGATCACCCAGTTTCCTTTTAGCTCAGGACATTCAGGCAACCTGTGGAAAGTAGCAGAACACAATGCCATCCCTGTGACAAACTTTGGCCAAGTTTTGCTGAGCAAAACTGGAGTAAAGCAAAGCGTCTTCTTGAAGCAACTTCTACATCTGGTAAATAAAAGCAAATAAGGGAATCGATAAGTAATAATGTAGCAGATAAGCTGATGAGCGAGGAGCTGTGTGTGTTCATATGGGATAGATCGCATCAGACAAAATCAATAGCTGCCTTTGTCAAAGCTATAGGCTTGGTGACTGCAGCAGATATTTATCTAAATTACAGTAACTTGCTACAAAGAACCCTGTATAAAACCTGCAGAGAGAAAATCTGTTCAGGTAATCATGCTGCTGAGTTTGAATTAGCCCAACTTTATTAGCTAAAAAAAAATACAGGAGTTCAGTTTTCTAGACCTTTCCAGGAATGCTGAGAGGACACATTTTGAATAAGGATCAGGGACCAACCTGATGCTGTCCAGCACCCACAGAGCTGCATGGTGCACTGATTACCCCATACAGCAACTCTAGTCATTCACTCACCGAAGTAATTGCTGGCTGAAAACCTTTCTATGGTTTTGAATATCTGTGCTACAGAGCAAGTTCACTATGACCAGTGTCCCTTGGATGCATCTTTCAAAGGGCATGTGAGTCCCAGGACTGTGCCATGGACACGGTGCCCAAAGAGATGCAAGGACTGAAGGAATGAAGGAAGAAAAAGAAGGCTCCTTGGGCAGAGTGAAAGGTGTGAAGGGGCATGGAGATTTTTGTTTCTGGGGCTGGCTAGGCAGCATGCAACAGTGCCTGCACAGACATGGTTGTTACCTGAAAAGGATATTTCTGCTGTGGGTGCCTCTGGATTCCAGATTCCCAGCACTGGGTTTGCCACAGGACTACAAATGTTACTTCCTCAACAGTGGGTAGGTTGTCAAAGTCCCTCGTACATGGTCCTGCTCCATGGCCTTGGATTTGGGTTAGGGTTATGGACTTGACTCACTGGTCTTTCATTTCATACAGTGCACACCTGTAACACTCTCTTTGTACCATCTCCACTGTGCACACCCAGGGCTTCTGGGAACCAGCTTTTAAATGGTGGTAGGAAAGCACATAGCAGACATGTGGGATTGACTGCCAAATAAAATGTGTCACCCTCGTTGATATTCTCCCACAGCATTTACTTTTCTGTGAACATCAGGTTAGTACAGATATTTAGTACAGCCAGGTGATTGCAATAAGAGCTAATATTGTTTTATAGCTGGCTTTTCATGTCAGTTTTGCCTAGAGGAGAAGGAGAGGGAAGACTCTTGGAGCATTTTCATTCCACACCATTAAAAATATTCCCGTTAGGAAGGTATATGACACAGGAATATGTGCAGTTATCAGCGATAGCTGATCCACAGACAATTAACCAAAAGAAAACCAGTAATAGAGCCAATATCACCAGCCTGATTTATTGCAGCCCGTAAAAGGAAATTCTACACTTAAGCTGCCGAAATCACAGGCACTGATACCTCAATATCCAGTCACTAATAAAGGTACAGTCCTGCTGTTTGAACGAGAACATTTATGAGAGGGTGGTCGGTTGCTTAATTTAAAGAGACTCTTGTTTGCCTTTGCCAGCCACATTCATTTCTGAGCAGTCTGGCTTCTTGGCTGAAGCCATGCTGCCTTGTGCGGTAGCTCAGTCCTGCTCCACTTGCCCGGGATCATTGAAAGGAAGGGAAGGGAGCAGCACCACCCCACATGCACATGGATGATCTTGTGAGACAGCAGGCTCTGGATTTGTACACATTCAATGGTTTCCTTTTGTGAAATAGCTTATTCTGCTGGCTCCACACAGAGAAGCGCCTCTGTGAGTTGGTCACCATGGACAAGCAACTTTCTCAGATGGAAGTCAGGGCTTGTCCTGCAAATCTGAGACACAGAGAGGTCTTGGTGTCATCCCTGCCATTCCTCGCCTCCTTCCCAGTAGTGGAAAGAGCTGCTCTGTGCAGGCTGCTCCTCCCCAGCCCTGGGTGAGCGTTAGGAGGCGGGTGCAGCAGCAATGAGTGAAAACCTGGGGATTTCATGGGATGTTTGCTCGTAGGATGCTCGTTTTAACCTGAGCGATGCTCTTGGGAAATGCCCCTGTGGCAGCCCACCTGTATTCCAGCACCTGACAAAATGTATGCATTTTCTCACAGTGCTCATGGCTACAGACAAAACAGATTTTCAAAAATTCATTTGTAGCCTTTATTTTTTTGACTACTCAAATGTTTTCAGTCAAACTGTGCTTTTCAGCATTTCCACAGAAGAATCAAAGCCACTTCCCAAGCTGCTCCTCCAAAATCTCTGAGAGAAGCCTGTGTTCAGCCTTTCACATCATCAGCTCCTCTATTTATATGCTTAAACCAAGATTTATGTGCTCAGTTTTGGCCATCTCCAAGTAGGTTGTGTGGGGTTTAATGCATCAGGGGCTGGGACCCAGTTTTCTGCATCCCTGATTCAAATATCTATGTGATGGTAATGATCAACTTGAGGGTTGGCAGGAGTGTGTAATTGTTCACAGCCCTGGTACAGAGGGGATGCCCCCAAACGGGAGCCCTGGGGGGCTTGGTGAGGAATGTCTCCTGCTGCCTGACCTGACAAATCACCAGGATCAGACAAACTGCCACAGTGGGTGAGATAGCCAGACCTAGTGCCAGCTCTCTGCACAATCTGGATGAGGTGTCCAAAAGTGCTAGTTGTGGTGGGGAAGAACTCCTCAGAGTCCCCAGCACAGTGACCTGCCTTCTCTGGGCTGCCCCACTGAATCCTGTTCCCTGAGGAAATGCGAGATTGCAGAGGCAACACACCAAGCTCCTACTTTGGTTTCCTGGTCCCTATGCAGACCAAAATCCCTGAGCATCCTCAACTAGCTCCAATCTCCACTAGTAGTATGAACCACTCCTCCAACTTCATGCAAACAAAGAAGGGTTAGTCACTGGGACCACAGTGCTTCAGTGCAGGAGCCATGGCCCGTGGTGTCAGCTCTGGTGGTTGACCCCAGACAGCACTCAGGGGTCATGCAGGGTGCAGAAAGCCCAGGGAAACTCACTGGGAGAAAAGTGACTTTCTAAGCCTTGGGGACTTGGACTGCTGTGTAGCGCCTGAGAGCTGGAAGGGTTCACCTTGCCTTGGCATTGCCTAACAGTTGGTGTCATTGCTGCCAGCACAGATGGTATTTGGATGCAGGACACCACCAAGCCTGTGGAGATGCTGGGGTTAGAGCATTTGTTCCGTTGGGGTGTTTGGTCCCTCATCAGGGCAGAGAGGTTTACCCAGCATGAAGTTACTGGACAGCTACAACCAGGGTCCTGGACCTGGGGCTTGGAGTGAGAGGAGCAGCCCTGGATGCTTTTGCTCAAGACTGAAGCCATCTAGGGATGTACAGAGTGCCGATGCCTGCTGCCAGAGCTGTGCTAGGGAGATTGCTGGGGCCATGCTGTACCACCAGCTCCCTGCCAAATATAATGCTGCAAAAGAAAACAGGAAAGGGGGAGAGTCAGTGGCCATTTCCCTTCAATTCCTTCTCCCCAGTTATGCTGAGAAAATCACAGCTTTCTATCAGGTAGGGGCCCCTGCAGAAACACCATCTCAGTGCGAAAAAATAGGTGTGTAGAAGTGGTGTTTTGCTCATTTCTAGGCAACAGCTCCCTTATCCTACATTACATGCCTTCTGCCACTTCTGGCCAATTCAGTTTATTTAGTAATTAGCTTTTGGGCAAATTCCCAGTGTCTTTTCCAGTACCTGAGGGCTGTGCTGCTGTTCTGGTGGGACCCTCCAACCAGTTTGTGACTGGTTTACATCAGTGTGTGTCCTCTGGCTCTGTGCTGCTCTTGTACATTTAAATGTCCCATTGTCTCACATGCCTTCCTAGGCCCAAATCCTAAAGATTAACAGTTCTGGACTAGGTCTATGGAAAGGGTCACAGCCACAGTTTTTTTGTGAAGGCCTTTGAAAATGTCCTGGGAGTTCCCATAGCAGAGTGTTTTTCCACTCAGGAACTTTTTGTAAACAACGGGATATATTCTTGAACCAGCTGTGCCCCACTGGTAGAAACGGCACAGGTACTTCTGGGTGACCTCCTGGGCTCTGAAGCACTGTGGCTCCTTTAGGAATGAGAACTTGGGTTATCCAAAGTCATCTGGGTACTCCTTTTAAAGAGCTCTCAAACTCCCTTGGATCTGAACTGATCTGTGGTCTGCAGGAGTCAGAATCTGGCACAGTGAGGGCAAGGAAATGCTCTGGGTTTTCGGAACATTTTGTGCAGCTGATATAACATGGACTGATGGATCAAATCACCCGGAGGAGCAATAGCTCTGCACCAGTGAGGAGCAGACAGGCATTGCTACTTCATCAGGCTGCTGCCTACTGTAAAGGAAGGGGTTTGTGCCCCCTGTGGCACAGACCTGCTCACAGAGCAGTAGCAGTGCCGCCTTCCCTTTCCAAGATGACCAAAGGAGAGAGATCTCTCAATCACTCTGGAGGCTTTCAAAGGGCTTCTGCAGGACTTTCCCCCTGGTGAGCAGGAGGATACAGAGAGCCCCACCACAGTCCCCATCCCCTTGAGCAAGTGAAGGCCCTGGTGCTGCAGTGAGCTTCCCACGGGTGACACGGTTGACCTGAGATCACTTTCCTTTGATTCCCACCCTCGCTGGGGCTGGGGTGATTGGCAATGCTCGGGTGAGACCCTGGTGTGTTGCTCCAGGTGCCGTGGGTGGTTTGCTGCCTTTTTGCTTACTCTTTTAACTCCTTCCCTATCTTAAAATAAAGAGGTGGGAGGAAAGGAAAGAGAAGAAAAGATGGGGAGAGCTGAAAACGGAATAAGTAGGAAAAGGAAAGCATGCCAAACTTGAGCCTTGAAAGCAAAATTATTAAAGACTGCTGCTTTTCTCTCGAACAGAGCACCGCGGCTGGGCAAGGGGCTATTCCCCACCCCCGTCCAGGGCCGCGCTCGGCGCGACGGGTAAATGCTGCCACCTCCCGATGCACATCCCCGGCGCGGCCCCGCGCCCGGCTCCTCCGGGCAGAAATTCCGGGGGTCTATTCGGTGCGAGTGAAACGCCGTCTCCCGGGTGGTTTTCGACACGGCCTGAAGCGGTCTGTGGTCAGCCTCGGGGGCAGCCAGCTACCTGATAAAGCAAAACTGCACACGCCGTCTCCAGGCACAAAGAGCACAGAGACGAGCCATCATCTGCATCCCGCTAATTTGCAGTGGTCGATCAAATGTTATCTGATGGTGGGTGTTGGTGAAACAGCAGGGGCAGACGGGGAAGAAGCAGCCCTTCTGTAGCAAACAGCTTTTAGATGCATTTATTTCTTTATGATTACTGTTTAATTATTCTTGCTGTGAAATAAGAGAGATAAGGGTGGAAATGTGGTGATGAATAGTTCTTACTGATCAGCACAAAGTGGCATGTATCATTCTTCCAAAGACTTATGACTGGCAAAGGGAGAAGGAAAAGTTCAGAAATCAAAAGGGTGGCCAGCCTGCAGGCAGACAAAAGTCTGCTGATGGGTCCACCTGCCCAAAATAGAAAGACTGAAACACCCCGTGTGCATTATGGCAGGAACGGGGACAACTTCTGAAGACACTGTCCCTCTGGTGGAGTCCATTGCAGCAAGCAGGGCACAGAGTCAAGGTGTTTCATGTGCTGGGGAGCTCATGAACAGGAGAGGATCCAATTTAGCATCCAGGAGGGGACTTGCTAGTGAGGGAGGTAACATGGACTCAAGGACAGAAGTAATGTGGACTTAGGACAAGGGGTAATAACTTTAAACTGAAAGATGCTAGGTACAGACTAAATATAAAGAAGAAATTTTTCACTGTGAGGGTGGTGAGGCACTGAAACTGGTTGCCCAGAGAAGCTGTGGATGCCACATCCCTGAAAGTGTTCTAGGCCAGGTTGGATGGGGCCTTGAGCAACCTGGTCTAGCAGAAGGTGACTCTGCCCATTGCGGGGGAATTGGAACTAGATGATCTTTAATGTCCCTTCCAAATCACTGTAATAGAACCACTCTATGGTTCTATTATTCTAAGAAGGAACCACACTACCCCATAGCTGGGCTGGGGAAAACATCATGGCTGGTACTGACCTAGGGGTCAGGGTGCTCTTCTGAAGGCTCCCAGAGGGGTGCTGGTGGTGCCAATCCTTCATCCCAGAGCCCAGATTTGGTCGTGCACCATGTTGTGATGAGGACAGCACCCACATGGGCTGCCAAGTGCCATTCCTCCTTGATGGATTTGGCAGGTGCTACTTGACCCTGCTTCTCCGCACTGTCATCCCCAGGGGTGCAGACAGGCACGCCCAGGCACACAGAGGGATGTCTTTTGGGCTGGCAATTACAGCTCCTTACCTCTTTCTCATGTTCATCTATTAGATAAAGTGCTCACAGCTGAAAGATCCCAGCTGGCATGCGTGTCAGAGCCCAGAAAAACACATCCAACTGCTAAGGAGCACAGAGTTGTGCCTCTGAGCCTGCTCCAACACGGGGTGATAATTTTGGATGCAAACCCCAGCATATGCTTTTTGCTTAAGAGGGTGTAGCTACATATTTTAAGAATAAATGCAACATGCAGTCAGCATGCTGCCCTGGGCAGAATGGGAACGGGCACACTACCCAGCTAGGAAGGCAGCCAGGGACAGAGGGAGCAGGGGCTCGCTCTCCATCTCTCCATTACAGAGACAGCAGGGGCTGAAATTTTGCTCCAGTGATGCTAAGAATGATATACAAAATCAAAAGGCTGGTTATCTCTGGGGACTGCAAGCCTGCTGAAGGTTTGCTGTAGGAAATAAGAAGAGAAAAGCTGTTTTGGAAAGGCTGGAGTGGCTGGGAAGCTGTGGTGATGTGGCACTCTATTTTTGGATAACTTTCTGTCAAAAGCAGCCTGTAGTTTGCTAAGCAGCTTCTGATGTTATAAAGCATAGTGCTAGTTAAAACTGAAGGTTTGCAAGGGCCTTGTTGTTGCACTGAATTGGAAGAAATGTTTCTAGGCATACTGAGCACAAATGAATTGATACATCCTCTTATCTCCACCTGATGAGCAGGCGTGAAAGCAGAGAGGGGACAGACTTGGGGGGCTGTGGGCTGGAGAAGCAAAGAGGCACCTTCAGCCTTGAGTAAAACCCACCACAAGCCCGGATGAGGGCTGCAAACTTGGGAATGTGAACCAGGTGCTCAAGAGCAGCACAGAAGTGGCTGCAGACAAGGATGGATGCAAGCACGGCTCACTGCTGGCTCCCTCCCGCCGCTGTCCTGGTCTGTGCAGAGCTCTGCTTCCTTTCATGTTAATCAACAAATTAGGTTCTGTAATTCGCCTTACAAACAAGACTCTCATGTGTTCGCTGCCTTTTCTATTTTAGAGGTTTAGCAAGCAAACAGTGGGAGACCAAAGAATTAAAGCCATAAAGTAATCTGCATATAATCAGTAATTACCACGAATCAAACCCTCCTTCAGTTCAGCTGGTTATTATTTCCCTGATAATATAATTCCCTGCACTGACAAAACTAGGAAATGCTCATTTTCACCAGAATAGCAAATAATTTCCTGCTGTGACTATAATACTGTATCAAGCAGTTTAGTGACCGCATAAATAAAGCTAATGAAATTTACGGGGAATATAAGGACTATTAAAAACAGAGAAAAACCTGAAAAAGTAATCGCTCCCTTCTGTGTTGGAAGGGGAGGGTATTTTGCCAGCAGGTGTCTGTTAAATACCTTCTTACAGGTGTCACTGACTGGTCTACAGTGTGAGTTGATGTGGATAATGGCAGAGTGCTCCAGCAGGAATTTTGTGTAGCACAAACGCAGCGTGATGGTCATGTGTGGCTGCAGCCACGAGAGCCCCTTCGGCCTGCCCTTGTGGGATCTTCTCAGTCCTTGTGGCAGAGGGCACAGTGGCCACCACTGGGCCAGAGCTTCAGCCCACATGTTCCCAAAAATGTCTCCTGGTTGCAGAGGCTGTGAAGTCATCATTGCCCCTCCTGTGGGGACAGGGCTGGCTGTACCCCACACCTGCGGGTTCCTCTGGAGACTCTCACATCCTGGGATTTTGCAAGCTGCAGAGATGTGGCAAGTCAGTGGAAGGTTCCAAAACCCGAAGAGGCATCCAAACCTGTCCTGAAAATCTCTGGGATTTAGGTTGGTAACTTTTCCATGTGACCTTAGAGATCTCCATCAGAGAGATTTACGGACAGTGAGTTGCAGGAGCTGCCTGGGAAGCCCAGATACATTTGATTGCTCCCAGAACCAGGCTGTCTCTGCTGTGGGGACAGGGCTGAGTTGCTGCTTTCTATCTCTGATTCATTTTCAGATGAATCATTGGCACCAAAAATTCCTCTGGAGAGAACAAAGTATACAGAAGCAAGGAGTTATCCTAATGTTTTCCTCTAATTAACCACAGCTGAATTACTTCCAGGAATCCTGTTGACCCACAAACGGTGCTGGCTTATGGGGAACATCTGCCTGTTTGGGAGCATTGCTAACTTCTTTGTGCTTTTAAAGCCCAGAAGATGCATCCCTCTCTGGGGTGTGGTGAGGGAGGGCATTTTCTAGTTCAGGCTGTGTGATGGCCTCCTATGTCCCTGCATGGGGCTGTGCTGGCCGTGTGTCCTGCTGGTGGTGCTTACAAGCTGGTTTTGGCTTTGCCAAAATGCAAGTGGGAAAAATCCAGCCTATGGTGTTTGCTTGGCGTGAGGAGAAATTGCTAAACTACACCAGCATGCCAAGTCCTGGGCTATCAGCAGCTTTTTCATAAGATTAGCGGTCTTGGGCAAGTTACTGGAGTTATTTCTGGCTGGTACTGGAGGGCAAAATTAAGCTGGGGTAATATAACACTTGGCATGGATCCTTGCTCTGCAGGAATGATTGAGATGGATTAGGAAGGAAACCTGTTCTGAGATTTTAAAATCGTGCTGAGGGAAATGCCTCACAGAGGAGTAGAAGTGGCTAAAACACACGATAAAATCCCACTGAAAGGAGTAAGTTTTTCTTGCAGTGAAGCTACCATGAAGTTGTGACAAAATGTCACAAGTTACACAGTAAATAACACTCTGATGTTAAAGGCCTTAAAATGGGGGAGAGGGAAAATGGAAACAACCTGTATGTAGGGGGCCCTCAGCTGTCCTCTGTCTGAAAGAGAAGTTATTGAACCACCACAGAAAGAAATTTAAGGAGAGGAATATTCAGCCTTATTTGTCAAGAGATGCTTGATACCTGCTCCAGTCGGTATCCAGATGTTCCCAGTTGCCAAAAGGAAGGTAGCTGGAGCAATTGCACAGAGCCTATAAATATTGTAAAAATAAGAGGAAATGGGATGGATGCAATTTTTTTTACAGGCTGTTACTGATGCTGCTGTCAGGGGCTGCTGGCAGTTGGGGAGCACCAGTGATGATTAGTGTGGCAGAATCCATTCTCCAGGCAAAGGAATTAGCAGGGGGAAAGATATCTGCTTGCAGCAGGAATGTACCAAAGAAAAAGCACAGGCTGTGCAGTATTGGGTCTGTCACTCCAACAGAGTGGAATGGGGTGCACAGCTCCAGCCTCACGGGGTCTGCTCTGTACCTCAGGGCCCGTTTCCTGAGGCTTGTCCATGTATCCTCTTCTAGCAGCAGCTGGGATGTGGATGAGGTTCCCATCCCTTGCCTGCTCCTCCACAGCTGCCTGGTGGTGTGCTGCCAGGCATTCATGAAGCCCTCAGAGCTGACAGCCAAGTCACTCACTCACAGGAGCACTCCCTGCATACATGCTGGCAAAAAGCAGGTTCCCAAGTTGACAGGAACCTGCTTTTTAAGCAGTTAAACCTGACCCAGCTCATTACGTCTGAATCAGGGAAGGGAGAGCTATCCCAAGAAGCTCAAGGGGCAGATGGAGACAACTAACATCTATCAAGGCGTGGTGATGTATCCAAGAAGCAGTCTGGGAATCAGTAAGGTCTATCCCAGCTGCAGCCACAAAGAGTGTGCAAAAAGTCTCCCACTGGCAGGCTACCACCCCTGAGAATCATTCAAGTGTGAAAAGTAGTCAGGAGGGGAAAACTGGCAGAGTGGCTCCAAAAAGGGAGATCACTATCACTGCCCCAGACTCTGGTTGTGATTCCTCTCCTGATATTTGGATGTCACCACTTGCAAAAGAGAATTGGTAAGACTGAAACTCATTCTGGCCTGCAGCTGGAGACAGAGCAGACACTTGATGGAGCTCGAGTCGAATTTCTGTCAGATCTTTTGCTGATCCAGTCGTGGGGAGCAGAGCCTGTGCTGCAGCTCTGCCTCTGTGCCTCCTCTTTGAACTGCTCTGCTTTCTGAAAATTCTGGATCCCACAGGTCCCACAGCACTTTTTGGAGAACACGTCTGTGCATCAGACAGGAGATGTCTGTCAGCATCCACTTGAATGCTGAGGAGTGCTCCACTGTGCCACACGCAGGAAAGGATAATGTTACTGACTAAGGGTCATTTTAATACGCTTCCTGCTTTTTAAATTCCAATTTACTGGGAGGTAACGTAATCCCTGGATGATATCTAGTATTTAATGGTTTCTGTTCACAACACACCACTAAAAAAGAAACAGAATTATGTCTCTTTGTAATTTTTGTTTCTTTAGCCCCTGTTCTCTTCCATTTACCTATTTATTTTTGGTCTGTTCATGATGGCTGCATTGTTACTGTTTTATCTTTTGATAAAACCCCTGAGCGACCAATTTTGCACAAGCCCAGTCTTCTGCTCTGGTTCGGCCACCAAGTTACTTTCATTTCTTCTTTCTTTGCTTTTTATATTGTCCTTTCTTCCCTTCCCCTTCCCCCCCCTCCAATTTCTCAGTAGGAGAGGTAGATAATTTTTAACTGTCCCAGATTACAGTTCGAGAAAGGCGTGAAGATGAACAAAGGTTTCCCTTCACTTACATGGTACGTTACTGACACATTGTTTTTGTGGCAGACTTCGAGCCTTGGTTTTAACCAGCTGTTGTAAAAGTACAGAAGTAAACAACGGAGTCTGTAAACAGTTCAATACAGAAGACTTGATTTAGTACCTTACAAGACAAAGCAATCAATAATCTATTACACATCTAATCACAGGCATGAATAGCCCAGCAGCTCACTGCACAGCATTCCACCAAACGAGAAGGGCAGTTGGAGACCACAGTAAAAGGGACACAAATCACTGAGATTGCAAATGCATCACTCAGAGTCGGTCCATAAATGCAAATATTCAAGTTCAGCAATCACCTCTCACTACTAGTGAATCATGCTATTGCTATCTGGAGACTAGTTGCTATGGCAGAAAGCTGTAGCAGTGGCAGAAGGCCAAGAATCCCGCCTTTGAAATGTTAACTGAATTTAACTCTTGACTTTTCTCAGACAAGGTTCATTACTTCGTGTGACTGTGTCATATTAAATGAGTGCTCTGTCTGCCCTGGGTACCGGCTTGGAAGGGATATTACTAATCACCAGGAGAGCAAAGCAGGTCAAACAAGAACCATTTGTCAATAAGGATTTTTTTAATACCTTCAAGTCTGATATATGATAACTACAGTCACGTAAGGACCTTTTCTTTTTTTCTTTAATTTCTTTCTTTTTCTTTACTTTGGGCAAGTTATACCCAGTTCACAGCTCCTGGATGCACTCAGAGCATACCTCAGTGCCAGTCCGATAGTGAGGAGACCTCTAATTTCAACAGTTTCTGCCTGGGCACAGAAACGCTGCTGCTCCATTTAAATGACCACGTAGGGTACTGTCTGTATTATCCACCAGAAAAATCAGGAGTTTAGAGACTCAGTAAGGAACGTGTATAAACATCAGTCGAACAGTAATTTTTTGAATGGGAGAACTACCTACAGAGGGAATTTAGGCACAAGCTTCCCTTTAGCCACCTAAAGTGCTGATCTGGCTCCCTGCTTACAGGGTAGCTGTGGGTGCATATAGTGCACTTCGGCTTGAAGATCTCAGTCCTTTAAAGCTGTGTAAATGAGATCTCTCACATTTAGTTACTGGACCAGATTTGGCCTGTAGAATTACTGAGATCCAAGGAAACACCTAAACACGGTCAAATGCTCCTGCAGCAGTGCTTCTAACTGGATCCACAGTTGTAAAGATGCCGATTCACAAACAGTGATTTTTTTCCCACAAACAAAACACTTCTGCAGTGGGAAAAGTCTTGAGCATAGCAGACCATGCAAAAAATTTGCAGTGGAGGCTGAGATGGTGACAGCAAAGTTGGAAGGGTTGCTGTACACTATTCCTACCCTAGTCTATGTCTCTGGAGTTTTGCCCAGTCTCAAGAGTAGGCTAACAATCACATGTCCCTGCAACTTGTTCTGTAGCCTGTAGAACACCTAACGTTCCACCTTCAGAAATCTCATTCTCACTTTCCAAACTTATTTTCTTCTATTACACAATTCCATCTTTCAGGAACAAGATCACAGGACAAGAGTGCTCTTGCACTCTCTCGCATTTCCCTTCTCAAGAGGCTTTTGACCGTGTGCTCAGACTTGAAAGAGTTATTCCAGAGAAGAGAAACACGAAAGGCCTGCACAACTTGCACTATACTGCTAGATAGTACTTTAAAAAGTGACTTTGCATTTGTTATCTTCGTTAACTTCATTATGTTTCATTAACCATGATTTTGACTGCCTCATCTCAAAATACACTGACGCTAAAGTGTGGGCTTTTTTTAAAAAACAACCCTAAAGCCACAAGCTCCCAATTCTGTATTTGTAGTTTTTTAAAGACTAAGATCACAGTAAGATTTCAGATTTTTTTTTTGTACATGTGGATATAGATATCATTTATTGATAGTTTTCTTGTTAGATTAAGAATATTTACTGTAACTTTGTAGCTCACAGATTAAACACTTGAAAGCCAAGGATCCCTCACGTATACCAACGAAAACCAGGCTTCACTGAAAAAGCAACACCCAGGAACATTTAAAATGAACCATTTATTAAATCAAACTGTTATTTTAACAGTTACATAAGTTACACAGCATGTTTAAGTCAAAAGATTTCACAAGGAAAAGAAAAATTAAACTTGTAATTATGCAGGCAAAAATAGTACCACACAATATGTACCTGGGAGGGAAGAAGGGAAGGGGAAACTCTAAACATTCAAATAAGGCCATAATTATTTAAAAACAACAATAAAACAATAATAAAACCCGCCAAAGATCCATTTTCTTTTCAGTGTGTTCAGTGCTGCTAACTATACGTACTTTTAGTGTACAGGTGTAATCGAGGCAGTGATATCTTGACAGCTAGGTTTAATCTTTTAAAACACTATCAGAAGTGGAATAAGGCTCATTAGTACATACAGCTGCCCTTGGAATGTCAATCTCAGTTGCCTTCATCAACTTAAAATTCACAAAGTGCACAGTTAAGATATGCCAAAAAATTTAAACTGCTACTCTACCAACAGCTGCCCATGCTTAATACTTAATGGTCTATTGGAACAAAGTATGTTCTTTCAAAAAAGATGTGTAAGAAAAGCCACTGTAAAACATTTAGTTTCAAAGATGCACTAGGAGCTTTTTGTAAACTGAAAAGTAGAAAAACATGGATTAATTATGTAAAGAAAAGAATACAAAAACCACTAGAAATGACCATCAAACTTTCAAAGAACAAGCACCACAATGGACATTAGCATTCGATTTTGCAGTGTACAGCAATGTAATAGTTTTACTCCAGCCAATCTACTTCATCAAATTCTGAATCATCTTCTGAGTCACTGTATTCCACAGCAATGCGACGAGAGAGTATAGTAGCAACATCATTCTCAATGCGCTCATGTTTAGCTTCTTGTTCACGTTGCTCTTCAACTTTGCGTAGCTGAATACCTGAAGAACATCAAATCACAAACATGTTACTCTCCTCCTTCATCACTGTAAAGATACTTAGCTCATGATTCATGAAATGCTTCACAAGCAAAAATGAAGACCGAGGACACTGTCCTCCTCAGATAGAAATTCTCTTGTCAAGTTTTTAAAGCAAGGAATGTCAGAATTGCAGTGGCGGACTAGATCATGAGTCCTACTATAATATTGTAGTTCTGATTTCCCATTAAAAATACACTTACATTTTTAGCACCTCTTAAAGCCATTTTGCTATTTGCGTTTCCAGACACTTTCTATACTCCCTCTTCATGATCTCAGATAAGAGTTACAGCTATTTTGAGGAATCTAACAAGACAGGACGTCTTGTAACCCTGTTTTTATCATGTAATTATCTGTTTTGGGATAAAGTATTACATAAAGATCAAACAAAATAGAGAAATAATACATACCAACATTATGAGAAAGTTTAATCCAGTAACTTCGTCAATAACATGACAGACATTATATATTTTGGTTTTGTACTCACAACATCCCAGCCTGATACAGACTAAATGTGACCTACGTTCTATACTTAATATTCCCCATTGTCATCTGACAGACAACCCAAGCACAGGACCTTAGGTAGAATATAAGTGGTGGCAATTCAAGCCGTTTTTTCTTGGGTATGACTTGGTCAGAAGCGTTTTAAGCAGTCACATAAATTAAACCAGCAGGCTCTGCTTTTTCAGGGTTTTTTTTGCTGACATTCTCTACAAATGTTCAGGCACCCCTGTTGCACTCAACTGTTGTTGACACACACTCCACCATCAGGCAGCAGCACTCACGGTGCAGTGGGGACTTTTCTGGCCATGGGCACGTGAAGCTGAAAGGTACAGCTCGCACACAGAGCTCCTCACTAGACCGTCAGTAAAACACTGCCCTGCAGCTCCACTGTTCACTTGCACTCTGCCAGTGGGCACCTTGCAATGCAAAGGCTGCTCCACTGCTGCGCTGAGACGTGTCGAGATTAGATAGTAAACAGCTGTAAGTCTTCAGCAACGATTTCTGAATGTCATTTATATGTTGTTGTCACACGGTGACATAAGATCAAAATTCCACCGCCAATCTTTTCTGCTTTTGCCTAATAGTCTGTGGAAAAGCAATGGTTTTGTCTCCTACACAATCTGTAGGTTATTGGAAATAACTACATTTTCAAGTAAACAGAAATGAAAAGATAATCTCCACAGATTGTCGACAAACAGATGTACTCTTTTTTTTTTTTTAAATTAGCTTCCACAAAGGACCAGTTATACCATCCAATCTAAACATCTGATAAGGGCAATTACAAATTGAAAAAAAATCTGTCTACTTGGCAATGCATACTTTGTAGAGAATAGAAGTCAAAAACAGACTTGGGATGCACTCCTTTAACTTCTTACACATGTGAAATATCCCATCTCTCAAAGCTAATGTGTATTTTAGCAAGTTTCTGAGACAGTTCTTTTTGCCCCTCAATAGCCAAACATTACCTTTCCGTATTGCTTCCAGCAGAACGCTTCTAGCATCACTGATTACAGGAAGAGTTGAAGGATGGCGTTTGGGTTCAGGGGCAGGAATCACTTGGGATGGTGGAGATGGTGGCATTAGGGGTGCATGGGGGCCAGGGACAATGGTTGTGGGAGGAGGGTGGAGAACGGGAGGAGGGTGAGAAAGGTTTGCAACTGTGACAGGGGAGGAGGGTCGAATGCCAGGAGGTGGCAAGGGAGGAGGTGGGGGTGGTGGAGGAAGTCCCTGTACTTCAGCTTGTGGAGGAACTGGGTGAACAGGTACAGCTTCACACACTTGGGCAGCTCTAGTGGCGGGGGGAGAGGGCTGTGCTATGGGAGGAGCAACTGGGGGTGGAGCTGGATGTAGAACTCCAGGAGCTATCTGGAGAGGAGCTGGTGGAGGTGGCACAGCTGGGGCCTGCAGAGCAGCTGTGGGAGGGGGTGGCGGGGGTGGGACTGGGGGTGGAGGGGTGGAAGTCATTGCAGCTCTTAATGATGAAGTTGACAAAGCAGATGGAAGAGGTGGTGGTGGTGGAGGAGGAGGAGTGGGGCTCACAAACACCGGTGTTCTGCCTGTTGCTGGTGACTGAGGACGATTTTCTACCAAGCCAGTAGTAGAACTGCAACATCAAATAACAGAACAAAGTCATTAGAGAGTGGAAAAAGTAGTCATAGATTCACTTCTGCAACTTAAGAACATTGAACCCTCGGCATCAGAGAGCATTATGTACTGTGATGATTTCAAGGTATTCATTCATATCTCACATACATGGAAATATAATTTTCAGTATGGAGTATGCATCAGTTTTCCAACAGACCTCTGCTCACATTCAGCTACTAACCAAATTTGTGTTCTTACACAAACCTGCATCTTTATCAAAGGTTTCCTATACTAGTATAATTCTTCCCTGTCATCCCTAAGTAAATCCAAATTATTTTTCTGAAGTAAGGGAACTAGCAATTGATTAACTGCTTTGATTCACAGAACTTTAAAAACAAAACAAAACAGTACAAACAATAAGGACAAACCAGATTCGAAATACATGTTTAAAGTGTGATGTCAAAATGAGTGAGGCTAATATCAAAGGTTATCAACTCTATCTACAGAGAGGTACTGTTATATGCTACCTAGTCAGTATAGTGCAATGCATAGGTGAACTGAAGAAAACAGAAGGAAACAGTAAAATTACTTTCCTGAAAGACCACAGAGGATTTCTTTCAGCTGTTGTGGAAAATTAATCTAAAGAGTTATGCATTTTTGTGCATGATCCCCTAAACAGCATAAAGTCATTCATTTCAAGAGACTACCATCTTGCTCATGTAACAACTGCATTTGAATTAACCATCCTCTATTCCAGCTTATATATACCGGATCATAATATAACATTTTGGGTTTAAAACAACAGGGGAGCGACAACCACAGCCTCACTCCAGAAAATATTATAAGTATGCATCCACCTCTGGAAAGGCAGAGAAATAGAAAATAAAAACACTTGCTGGTGGTGGGAGGAGGCACTTGCAATTTAGCAAATGTGATGAATATATAGCTTTGACAGCTGACTGTCTTACTGTGATATATTCTCCCTTTCATGTAGGCTGAAACACAGCTCAGTTGTACAAATTTCCAAAACTCCAAAGCTACGTCCTGAGATGCCAGCATATTTCACAGGAGCTTTTTCCATACAGTTATTTGTCCTGACATTTAACTGAGAAGGCAACACAACTGCAGTGTTAATGGCAAGACGAAGCCTGACTCTGCAATGGCACCCTACAGGGTTTAGGTGCTGGGCTTCTGTCCAGCTCCTGTGCAGACACGCTGGGGCTGTGGAATGACACAGTCCCCAGGATGCGTGTGCGGCCTGGGCAGCATGGAAATCACACAAACGACGAGTGGTAGAAAACTAAAACGCCTCAAGAAATTTGGTTGACTGCTTGGTACCTAACGCAAGGAGGCACAGGTTTCACATCTCCTGCTCCGTGCATTGGGGGTGGCGGTGGTGGTTCGTGTGGTCTGACCAGCACTCGCTCCTCAGCTCTGTTCAGAAGTTCGGACATCTGGCTATAGGGTAATGCAGAAAGTGAATATGATCCATCCATATGGTCCACATATGCTTGAGATCTGTAGAAAAGCAGTGAAAAATGATCCAATTTAGCCTTTAGTATCAGTGCCTTCAGCTACTGTTCCATACTTCAGTTTGCTTTCTGAATATAAGTGTCTTCTCTGTACTAGTGTTGCACATATTGTACATCATGGCTTTTCGATAATTCATCCCACTTTCCCTGTCATTGCTTCTATCAACTCAAGGGTTTGATTAGGACAGGTACATCACATAGTTTCTACAGCATGTGTGTGACCTTAGTGTTTATTAGTCACATTATTTTAAGTAAACACAGCAATACAATCAGAACTACTCTTCTTTTGTAAGTCATGAAAAATCCATTGATGTTAGAACGGTAGAATTTACAACTGAATAATGTAGCTGAACTTCTGTAAGAGGATCTATATTCCAATACATACTGAGAACTCAGTACTTCAATAGACTTAAGATTTGATAAATATCTGTTATTGAGTAGCAGCAATAAACAAAGATGATTCAACTTAGTAGTTAATGACAACTTTAGACACACCTCAAGGGCTCGATCAGTTATGAAATTTTAATTAACTGCTCAATTACAGATTTTTTTTTTTATAATCTCAAATTCACAAAAGTGTTTGCAGAACATTTTCCAACAAGTAGAGCAATACTCTACATTTCCACATACTGCCACCACTGCAGTATCTAAGCCTATTAAATTCCTCAGGGGTGAAGTTTCTACTCCGTTATTCCAAAGCACAGTGCTATTCTGTGTCTGAACAACATGCTCTGCACATGTAGTGCTCCCAACCACTTCAGCATTATTCATAACTGCATCACTGGTACTGAGATAATCAAGGTTTAGGGCAGGATCCTGGATATAAAAGGATACCCCCAAGAAGTGTGTCTAAAGTGGAATCCATCGTGCAACATCAGAAGGACAGCAGGAAAGCAGATGTTTCTGCCAATGACTTGACACAGTAGTTTATAGAGATATTACAGCTGTTCCCAGAAACATGCCAAGCACCATAACTTAAGTTGCATCCCACTGAGTGAAATGCACCAAGACCTTTTTTACATTCTGAACTAAGTTTTCAAGGAGCAGGTTTTTCCATTTTTCAGACAGCAAACACCCTCTCTTAGAGTTGCCATTATTATTCATCATCACTACTCAGTTTGTTTGAAGGCCTTACAAAACTAAAAAAAATACTCTCTTTCGGTGCGCTTTTGGCAAGAGAAGGATAAAGGGAAAAAAAATTAACTTCTATGGAGGACAATGAATACTTTTGAATTTAAAAAACCAAAATGAACAAAGAACCCCAGGAAAACCATACCCCCAAATCTCCTAATATTAATCATCAGCCCTCTTTGCTATCAGATGTTTCTTAGCTCGTAAAATGGACTTGGTTTTGCACAAACACCAGAAGCTTAAACACAGCAGGTGTTTCCCATGTGAAATGCTACTTCTAGCCACCAGGAAATACATGCTGTGAAATGAGAATTCAACAGGCTGGATTTTGTAATAGGCTATAACCAGAAATGTCAATCAAATCTTGGACTTGTTCAAGAGTAAAGAGAAGCTAAGCATTCTCATTTGAGTTCCAAGTGGACATTTGTTCCTATCACACCAACCATATAGTCTTGGCAGTGTCTGCTTAAGAAAAATCAAGAGACTGGAATAATAGGGATTTTGTAGGTCAAGACTGGAGGAATGTAGTGACACACCTCGGTGCAAGCTTGCAGCAGTGACACTACACCTTCTTCAAGCTGCAGATGACAACAAACATCCCCAAGGATACAATGAGGATACACGCTACTCTTGAAAATAACAACATAACTACTCCTTGAAGGACACACTAAGTAATTAAAAACTGAGTTTTGATCAAGCTAAGTCAATGATTTCCAGTGCATTTCAAGAATAGCAGTAGCACCTCATCTCTGACCATTCCTCAAGCATGCTCACTATGTAGTTCGAATATACTTAATAAAGGATAGAAAGAATAAGAAGGAACCTTGATTCAAAATGTGAAGCTGGGCCATTTGCAACTTCAATGTGCTTATGTAAGAGGTTAGCATCATCTTCTGCAAGCTCTGGACCTTGGGCTAACTTCTGCCACTCTCTCCGTCTGTCATGAGGTGCCCTTGGCACTTTTTCTGGTTCATGAGGACGATCTAGATTTTTCTGCTGTAGGAGAGTTGTGAAAACAAAATGGACAACTTAGACATTGTTTTTTTAATTAGATGCATATAAACATCAGCCACAAAATAATCCCAATTCAAGTGCAAGAAAAATTTACTTTCAAGCTAAAGATATGCAAACCAAAAACTTGTAAGAGGCGGAAACTTCAGTCTAATGGATAAGTAGCTGAATAATACAGAGAAAAATAACTGTATAAGTAGCTTTTTATTCTAAGTCTGAAATAAAGTTATGAATCTGACACATATTTAACTCTCTCTATTATGTATGAAATACACAGAATAATGGTGAAACAAAACAGCTCTGCCTTTGCAAAAGTGCTTGTTCAATTTAAAAAAATTATAAGCAAAATGCTCTTTTCCTACTAACTTCTTTCTAGTTTAAACATATCTATTAAAATGTAAGATTGTAAAAAATTTTTATTACAAATAAATATTCAAGTACAATTCTTTATTCTTGTGTATTCCTCCTTGTTGAGTCATTGCTAATATACTTAAAAGTTTTGACAAACCTGACGTTGGTTATCCTAAGACTAAAACATGAAAGCTTTAGCTCCTTCTATATTATTTTACTACTACTACTGCTATTATTATTATTAATATTTAATTATTTGTTGAAGTTGGTGGAATTAAATGAATACAAGTAGTTTTAGTTGAATAAAGATGACTGTAAAGTTTGGATTGCTATTAAAGTAGCATATCTGCAAGCAAACTCCTTTCAGGAAAAAACAACCAGAAGCTCTATAAAGTTAACACACACATACCTTCTGCTTCCTCTTTTCTTTTCTTTTGTCCTCAGTGTCCTGCAACATTTTTTCCTTCCATAGATCAAAGAAATATGAAGGATTGGTATAGAACTTCAAACCCTCTTTTCCATCATCCCTGAAATACAATCACACCGGGCATGCTATTTATTTGACAATATGTGAATCCAAGTATTAAGACAAAAGAAAGGCATATTAAGGAACACTCAGTATCTGTCTCAGACCATGAAATATTTTACTGAGGAACATAAAAGAGATGATCATTGACCTCCTGTGCCATCAGTCTTTACTGTCTTTCCTGGCACCCAAGGTCCTAATCTTAGAAAGGTAACTTGAATGCAGACTGTAGAAAAAGAAAGAGTATCATAAATCAGAAAACTCCCACTCCAATGGCTCAAATCTTCCTGTTAAAATATTGAGCAAAATTGTGTGGCTGCTTGTGTTCAGCTACTGATTCAAACTGACTTTGGGACAGCAAACAACATTCACAGAATCACAGAATATTCTGAGTCGGAAGAGACCCACAAGGATCATCAGGTCCAAATCTTAAGTGAATGGCCATACAGGGATCAAACCCACAACCCTGGTGTTATTAGCACCAGGCTCTGATCAACTGAGCTAATCTAATTAATTTCCATTAAAGACCTTTCTTTCTACATACTTAAATGTTTATTTTCTTCACTTCGCATCCAAAAACATTACACAGTTTAATAAATACAGTGAATAAAAATGCCTTTTTCTTACCATTGCTACACTGCATGAAAATTTGAGTAAAATGGAGTAAAGTTTTAATGCTTATAATGTCTTCTGCTGCCTTTATTCCTCCAGCAGCTTCACAGTTTTCTAGTCTGGCTCCTTAAATATTCAAGTGCTACTCAACACGAGCAAGGTGCATGGATACAGCCTCTCTATTACACAGAATAAGCCAGAAATTGGTTTTGATTAATTTTATTTTACCAACCTGTAAGGGGTGAGAATGTTAAGTGGGGGAGGCTGTTCACAAATGTCGTAAGTTTCTTGCAAAGGAATAGGCAGAGTTTTGCGGTCAAACAGCTGCTGATCTTGAATTGTGGAACTCCGGAAAGCTTTTCTCATTGTAATGTCCTGCAGTGACACTGAAAGGGGATATTGCCATTTAAAAAAAAAAAACCCACCAAATATATTTTGTTTGGATTAACCTGGAATTGCTTAATGTTGGTTAAAAAATAAATATTAAGCATTACTACTTGCATCTTAGGCATTTTACAGCAAATATAAATTCATCTAGCACTACTACCATGGCAAGTTATTGCCAGACTACGTGAAAAACATGTCTGTAATGTTCTACCATATTATCCTCTATTTGGCTTCACAGGACATTTTTCTCACCTGCGTAGATATCAGAACTCTGTCTCTCCTAAATAGTTCAGCAAATTGCTTCTGTAACTATAAAATACCACTTGATAGTTCAAAGTACCTAACAACATTTACCAACTCCATTTCACAATCCTTTTGGTACTAAAAACTACTCTCTCTCGGTGTGGATTTTATCTTTATGCCATCAGCAAGCCAAACTTTGCATTCCTTGCGTGTATGCAGCAGTTCCACTGAAGGACCACTGAGACGCCAAACCATCAAATCACTTATGCTAATGAGATCAGTGAGATCTAATGGGAGGTGATTCGACGTTCCAACACATGAAACTAGTCAAATGAGGTTTTTTAATCTGTTTAATTGAGAAGACTTCTCTGTTTAATTCAGGCAAACCACTGACTTTTTTAATACATTAGTTGGGAATAATCAATTATCTTTACATAAGATTCAAAGGACAACAACACTATGTGAACACAACAGATTAAACAGTGATTTCAAATATTTTACCTACTCCTGTTAAACCCCATGTATCTTTTTCTATTTCAGAATCATTAAAATTTAGATAAAGATTAATGGAAAAGTGACCACAACTGATAAGCTTTGCACTTTTAATTCTGGAAACAGTATACCTATTTAGTCTCATATTTCTTTCCCTCCCTGATCTTCAGTTACTACACCTCTGAAGCCCAGGTGTGCCTCAAAGCTAACTTTGCAGCCAGCTTTAGACTTCCATTAGATAAAGCAGCAGATCTTTCCATTGGTTCGGGTTCTTTTTTTTTTTAAATCACAAACAGTACTAAAACCAGTTTTAAGACACACTAGCAAAGAGAGTATTTTCAGCACATGGATTTTATCTGTAAATAATTATGCTTATTTTAGAGAAACAGGTTGACAGTAGTGCCCCTTTACGCAAGATGAGAAGACATCCTTCCTCCTCCCTCCCTGCCCCCGTATCACCAGGGCCTTTGGCAACAATTTTTTGAAAATATTTAAGTTGAAAACTGCATTTTTACTCTGGTTCCTGTAACACATAGAAGTGTACACATACATATGGATACACACACACAGAGACCTGGATTTCTGTTCTATGATCAAAAAGGGGCAGAAGGCAGGATTGTTTTCTGGAGGGTTTGCAATTCTGCAGTGTTCTGTCTTCTTACCTAAGCACATTGACAGCATCCTTTGTGAGGCTAAAGATAGGATTTATCTGATTTTCAGCTTGGCTTTTGAAGTTTATTACAGTTGGCAAGGTTGTGTACTCCTGAAGAAGTTTCCTCCTTTTTACCCTTAGGTTCTAATTCATCACAGTGTCTTTTATTCTTTTTAATACCTTTAATTAGCTGCTCAGAAGTCTTTTTAAGCGTGTGAAAGAAGTATTTTAATGTATGAATGTCAGCTAGGCATCTCAATTTCTGTAGGTATTTTTGCATTCATAAATAACCCTATATATTTTGTACCTGTCACGAAGTACAAGTTATTATTTGCTGGCAAAAGTTCACAGTTAGAACAACTGTGGTTTACCTCATCTAAAACCCAAGTCTTAGATTCTTTTATACTTCAGCTGCTTTTCCTTTGGGTTATTTGTTACACAAATCACACCAAATGTACTTGTTCAGAGGTGCTTGACAATCCTGCAAGTTTTTTAACTGTCTGTCACTTATTGGAGACTTTTCCAACAAAAGTTAAAACTTAGTATACTTTTCTCTGAACCCATGTGCATTCTGAAGACAATGAAGTAAATTAATTTATTGCAATAAATAAATACAGTTCTTCGGTTTAATATTAAAATGCTCATAGATAACACTGTTCCATAAACTATTAGCATTCCTTAATGTCTTCAGTGAGCAAATACAGCCAGTCTAGTTCATAATTTCCATTTTCTTGCTTAAAACTCCACGTTTTGTAAACACGTGCAACGGGTAACACACCTGAGGATAATCAATCATTACAATAATAAGCATTACTACTTTCTAAACCTAAGACACACAGGAAAGATCTTCACAGAAAACATACAGTGTAGGATTTCAAGCCGCATTTCCTGTGCTGATATCCAGTAACAGGCGCTCCCTAAAAAGCATACCATTATTCCAAACAACTGACTACATTAGGACAACGTTAGTCAGGAAATGAAAGGATGCGGCACACAAAATAACAGAATCACGACGTGGATACAACTTGCCTACACGTAGGGATCAGGTAAATCCCACGTCGCAAGCGCAGCATAATCCCGGGCTGTGCACAGTCTGGCTCACAAAGCCACTTGTTCAGTTTGCCAGCTGGCTAAGGGACACACAGCCTCCTGGCTCCCCTCCTCAGTGCGGGAATACGTGAAAACCTGGCTGGTCATCCAGCCATTCAGCTTTGGCTGACTGACAAACTGGCACAGCAAGAGGACAGGTCAGACAAATTGGATGTGTTTATGAATTCAGGTGTGAGAAGAGACAAGTGGCTGAAGGAGGAGTTGGAAAAGCTGCAGGCATTTGACTTGGTGCTCTTAAATTTAGGCTTCAAGTTGTCTAATTCCTAACTAGCACCAGAATCTTTGTATACCCGAAGATCCTAAATTTCCTATGGATATATTTTTCAGAAGTCCATCTGCTACACCACTTGTGTTTACTGAATGAATAAAACATAGGGTCTTAAATAATTTCCTTAAATGCTGAGATATTCACAATTTAATTTAAACATTCATTCAACAATCTAAACAAATGCCTGTTTATTTTTATTGTGTCTGTTGTTTGGATTGTATGAAAAGACATATTATTATCAGCCAGTCTAACCTTCTGTACACGACAATATTTTCCAGTTAAGTTACAATCATCTGTCAGAAAGCTAAATTGCCAACCTTTTGTATATATGGTTTTGAAAAAGAGATGTCAGTCCATTTGTACTTGTAATCAACAACAAATTCTAATGATATACAATAACACATCTGTAACCAATATACTAAATAATATTTTGCCTTTAGGTAAGCCTCTCATTAAAGTGCAATCCCCAGTTTGTAGTAAAAGTCAAGTATGGAGCACATCAGCATACTGACATAAAGTTGCTACTTTTAACCTCTCAGATATATTAAATACTACATTTTATCTCATCAGAAGAAAAAAAAAGTTACTAATTTTTTTTATTCATTTACACTCACTCAAATATGCAATTTATGATTAGGTTTGAGGGAAAAAAATACTGGTAAATAAAGGTGAAGGTGGTAAACAAATAAATAATATATAAAGTCCATTTAAAAGCTTGCCCTCTTAATGCTTTCTGCAGAATTTGATCTTGACAACTTTCAAGACCATGAACTCACAGTTGTGACTCCTTGCAGAACTAAATGATTAGGGGAAATTATATACAAATCAATGGCATCAGTTGCCCACAATTCTCTTTCTCTTTTCAAAATCTTACCCAGCAATTTGAAAAGTGCAGGGAGGAAAGAACAACACTATTGAACGAATAACTTATGAGTAAGTTTCCAATTAAAGATAATTAATTGGGAGGAGGTAGTGCTGTTGAAAATTCTCTTAAGCTAAAGATTTGTTGATTCAGTTCCCAAAGACACTGCAATCTTAAAGCCTGATTTCTCTGATTTCTACTTTATTTATTTTATCTTTTTAATGACTATCCACTTCAACAATGATCAGAATTACACATATATTAGGTTTCTCTGTCATCAGAGTACTTCTGATGTCACTCCACATATGATATAGAAATTTTCTGAAATATTGTTTTAAAAAATTCTGAAACAGCTCAAGCACTCTTTGGAGAGAATGTATGTAGCTTAACTACTACAGGTAAACAAAAAGCAGAGGTAAATATTAGTGCAATCATTTTAAGAGGACTTAGAAACTGCTTTAAATGCAGCAAATAGAACCACAGAGCCCCACGCAGCCTGTTAAGATGTGAATAACCCAGCAGCATGAAGCACTGAATCTGCTGTCTCAACAAAACCACCACAACTGACATTTTGTCCAGATCTCTCTTTTTATACACAAAATATCCAATATCATGCCCTCATGATGGATTATTAAGCCTTGAACACACTAATTTAAAACTGATCTACTTACTTACTACATAACCCATAAATTTAATTAAGGGCCTAAAAAAAATTTAGAGAAGGAGCATGGAGAGCAGTTGGGGCTCAGCCCACCTGCACAGATTCTTGAGAGGGAAATACACCCAAATCCAACCTTCTCTGAGTGGAGATGCACAAGGAAAATGACCTATTATGCAATTTAATTTGAGTGTCTTTCTCTTTATTTGCCTTTGGGGGTAAAAATTCTAATGAATGAATTCACAACGGTGTTATTCTCCACTTAACATACTGCAAGTGGAGATCATGACCCAATTTTCACGTGCTCGTTGTTCTTAACTTTGATTACATTTATACTCAAGTCACCAAGTTCCTCTTCAGAGGTTAGAGACAGCAAGCTGCCCCTTAAACTGGGATTTACTACCTTTACCTTATAAGTCACACAGTGGGCTGAGTGTCCTGATTTTAAAGTTGAATGAGTTTCCCGTTTTCACAGTGTACAGAAGTATACAGACCACAAGGAGCCATCAAGCTGTTTAGGTTTCTACCCAACAAACACCATCTTTTCTGCTACAGCAAAATGCCAAATCTCTCTTTAGCATTAGTTCAGCTAAACTTCTGAACTACTATCAGTTTAATAGAATTATAGAATTTATATGTACTAGATTTTTATATTTATAGAATTCTAAAGATTTATAGAATGTCTAGAAAAAAACCCAAGCATGTCCTCAAAGCCAGAAGCCTGCTGAAATACAATTCACGACACTGATTCCTCGCCTGAAGTATGCCAGGCTGCTCTCCCATAGCACTTCTGCCATTAAGTTTAAGTTGCTTGTCATGGTTGTAACAGATATGCTACAAAAAAAATCAAAAATTTGATACACTGCCTTTGGGATTACAATACTCTGGTTTGAGATTTAAATAGAATTTAAATAGAATTAGGTGGCTTCTATTTAAAGAGCCACTAAATTGATACCAAAATATTCTGATAAACTCTTGAGTTTATGAATTTTGATTCGGCCCTGATAGTATTTATTTTTGAGAGATACACAACTATTTTCCAATACTTCCAAGCACTATACATCAGAGCTGTATTGTGTATCAGCATTTCAAAAAAGAACCACATAAATACTAAAATGCATATTCTTTTAAAAACTGTCAGATTTCTACAGCTGCCATTGTTTACTTTTAGCAGTACTTCACACCTAAAGACGCAAATAAATGTAGAAAAATGTGATCATTTAAGAAAAATCTATTATTTGCACATATATGGAAAGAATAATGCTATTTATAAAGTAAATACTGAAATTAAAAATGTTTGCAAAGAAACTATACTCATAGGATTTATGTGATCACCTATGAGAACACCTCATATTGCAGGGCTACTGAAACTACCAACCTTAGTTCAGCCTTATGGCAAGAATGTGTTCTCTTAGCCCTAATAAGACCCCAGATATGATTAATCTTGGATACATACAGACTTGTTTCCCATAAAATTGAAATAAAGTTCAGTTTCCTGAAGGAAAGCAGAGGATTTTTTTTTTGTCTGCATGCAAATTTGGTATCTCCTGAGGGGAAAAAACCCACACATATGTGAAAAGAATAAAGTATTTTTAAAACTCTATTAAAACATGTAATTAATAACACTGAGAAATCAAGAATTTGAAACCAGCGTAATAATTCAAACCTAACCAAGTTTATAACAACTCTTCTGTGATAGAAAGATTGTGCACCAGGAGTTAGGTCCTTCAAGATAAAATCATCATCTTGGTTTTATTCTTTTAGAGAGATACTGTAATCATTCGAAATGAGAAAACAAACAGACTATTCAAACAAATTCAGAGCTTTTTACTGTCCTGACTGTACCAGAAACATCTTGTCAAGTATCTGCACCTTGTTCAGTGAGTCTGACTTGGGCTGTTTTTGTTCGTGCCACTTAGCTTTAAATGAATCTTAATTTCTTTCTCTTGTGTAAAAGCATGGGCCCAAAGGAACCCATTAAATCTTCTATTAATGCCTGCTGGCAAAGAGCTAGCAGATGAGACTCATTTCACAAGTATAGCCCATTTCACTCATGTTCATGAGCTGAGCAGAACTACTGAAATTTGCTTCAATTCTTGCACGGAGGGTTAAGAAAGGTAAATCCAAACGTTTTCGCCCCACCTTCATGCATTAGCGTCCTCCAGCTATTTTAGCCCAGACTAGGACTAAAATCAAAACTACCTATGACGACTTTCTAAATTTCAAGCCCAAAACAGTATACTGAAGGAAAAAAGTTTCCTGATCCCTAACTTTTAAGGAAATATAATATCGAATTTCCTCTCATCTCCTTTGTCCTCATCTACAGTGACTCACAGGGGGCAGATGACTGTGAAGCACTGGGTATGGCTCAAGGACTGGATATTCTTAGGTTAATAAAATTAGTCATTTAACAGCTCCTGACACTGAGGACTGCACGTGTTCCTCTGCAGTAGCAGGAGTCACTGCTATTCTGTGGTGTGAGAGACAAATCCAGGGGATCAGATACAAGTCACACTTAGCCACTCTGGCCTAGACCTCTTCTTAGCCCTGTTTTCTTTAACTGCAGTGTCTGTCCTTTTCTTTAGTTATACAGTTTAGCAAATGCTATAGTATACACAGTGCTGTGAAATTTATTGATATGGTTCATTTGCATACTATTTAAAACTACTTCTAGCAATTCTCTTACATCAAATAGTTATGGATATTTAGTACTGAAACCCAAGGCCAAACTTGTCAAAGGCCATTTTCTCAGGATAGTACAATTTTCCATCTTTCTGTCCTTAGATGCTTTAACTCAATGACTTAAAATGGCCTCTCCATTTTCCTGAAATGTGAAAGGTTAACACAGTAGATACACCATATCAACATACATCCCACTCAGATTCAAACAACAAACTAGGTTGTCAAGAGTAAATGCAAAAATGACATTAACACTCTGGAGTATTACAGTTCTTACAGGATTACAATTGCTGACAATTTGTTATGATACACTGAAAGGAATTTTTGTCATTATCCAATCATAGTAAACATGGTATTTTATTAGTGTCCTGGTTTTGGCTGGGATATAGTTAATTTCTTCCTAGTATCTGATATAGTGCTGTGTTTTTGATTTAGGATGAAAATAACTCTGATAACACACTAATATTTTAGTTGCAGCTGAGCAGTGGTCAAGGACTTTTCAGTTTCTCACCCCACTCCACCAGCATGCAGGCTGGGGGCGGGGCACAAGAAGTTAGGAGGAGACACAGCTGGGACAGCTGACCCAAACTGGCCAAAGGGACATTCCATACCATATGGCATCATGTTCAGCATATAAACTAGAGGGAAAGCTGGCCAGAGGCTGCTGCTCAGGAACTGGCTGGGCATTGGTCAGCAGGTGGTGAGCAATTGCACTGAGCATCAATTGTTTTGTATATTCTAATTCTATTATCATTATTTTCCCTTTCTTGTCTGTCCTAATAAACTGTGTTTATCTCAACCCATGAATTTTACTTTTTTTCCCTCCTCCCACTGCAGGACAGGGGTGAGCGAGTGGCTGTGTGGTGTTTAACTGCCTGCTGGGTTAAACCACAATTGGAAAAAGAGGTGTATATGTATGATTTATGCTCAGTTGTCAAGAGACTTGAAAAATCCCATTAATGCAAGAATTCCCCTAGGCAAGTCATGATTTCGTGGAAAATCTGCTACTAGCTGTGAACAGCTGTCTTTCGAAACCAGTTCTAAAATTATTGTCATGCAAAATATGGAACCAAAACTTCTCTTAGCTTAATTTTGCTACTAGTGGAATTTCAACATCTATAACTAAAGACAGCCTGAAGACCATGCTCCTGGTTTGACACTTCATTTTTCCTGTCAATACACAATTATCATACCCATACGTTCTGAACTGAAACAGCTTTCTATACTTTAAAATTGTATCCCACAAGCAATCTGAAAGTTATTTTTCATTATAGGATGTTCCCCCAATTTCAAGGTCTTAACCATATGGTTTAGAACAGCCTAAACTCTTTGGGACAACAACACTTTTCGTAGTTCCACCTGCAACCAACAAATACCCATGAAGGCAAAAAAAAGCTTCATGGCATTTACACATTAGGTGGTCAATGTTCCTATAGTCATCACAAACCCTAGGCATCCTTTAAATTCCATTAAAATTCTATCTTACAGGCATGAGCTATACCCTAATGAGCTATTTAGGAAGAATCCAAGAGGTTATATAGCACCAATAAATGAAGCAATACAATCATAATTGGGAGCCCCTGGTGGTCTAGTGGTTAAGGACGCGGCGCTGTCACCGCCGAGACCCAGGTTCGATTCCTGGTCAGGG